>JBBNAA010000023.1:0-1200000 GCA_037974945.1 Mucor circinelloides | reverse complement strand
ACCTTTAATGGGACAACACCAAGACGATGACATGTTTAAAGAGATGGTTGTAAATAGCTCAAAAGAAGTTCGACTTCGTAAGTTTACTATACCGTAGCATGATGTATTGTGTTCTTACTATCCATGCCGCATAGAGTTTGTAAGAAAAGTATACTCTATCTTGGCAACACAGCTTCTCGCTACTACGGTGTTGTCTGCTTTCTATCTCTTGAATGACTCTGCTAGATCTTGGGTTCAAACAAAGTAAGTTGGGATTGTACACAATACAACAGCTGCGCAGCGATCATATACTAACTTTCAAATATGTAGTCAATGGATGCTTATCGTATCCATGATTGGTACACTTGGTGTCATGTTTGCATTGTTTTGGAAGTCGAGATCGTATCCTTTGAATTACGGTTTACTGGCAGTCTTTACATTACTCGAGGCGCATGCAGTAGGAACAATAGGTATTATACATTTAGAATATATCATTGACAAGGGTGCTCATGCCTATTTTGTATAGTTACCTTTTACAATCAGAAACTCGTCCTGCAGGCCTTGATTATCACACTTGGTGTATTCATCGCTCTTACCGTTTTCACGTTGCAATCGAAATGGGATTTTACTGGATTAGCACCTTTGTAAGTAGACTCGCTTGTTGGATTGTTCGAGCTGATTGACTAATATTGTCATGTTTGTATAGCTTGTTTGCTGGTATTTGGATTTTAGTTATCGCTGGAGTTGTTCAAATATTTTTACCCTTCTCAAAGGGTATCCAAATGGCATTTGCGGTCGGAGGTGTCATCATATTTAGTGGTTATATTCTGTTTGACACCTATCTAATTTTCAACAGATATTCAGCTGAAGATTACATTATTGCTTCTGTCAGCCTTTACCTGGATATCATCAACCTTTTCCTTCGCATCTTGGAGATTTTGCAATTGTCAAGCAGCGATAATTAGTTTAGGAGGAGGTAGTCTTATTAAGGTACTGTTTCAATTTGATAAAGCAGTTGCTCAATCAATTGACTATATTACGAAATAAATATGGTGGATAATGCAAGAAAAGACAATCCATTTGTTATCTATATTAATGAATAAAAACGGGCTTCCATAAATACAGTTCAAAATGTTTTTTTTTGAACGGCAATGTGCAATTGATTGCTTTTTATTTTATAGCTTTCTCTTTACATTAAAATGGTCGTTGTTGTGTCCTAACACCAAAAAAGATGCTTGAAAGGGTAATAATAACTTCATCGTTTTTAATCCGTAATCAGTTAAACTGTGCAAGATTGAATTGTCTTTCAATAGCACTTGATCCGCGATTTGTGTACAACTATTCGCTACAAAGCATTGCATTTTTATCCAGCAAAGAGTTTTAATATTTGCGCAACCAGTAATCACTTCCTGCAGAGCTATACTCATTATTCAGGTACAGTCATTTCAAAAAGTAAAGCCGCTGATTTTGAGTTTGATGTTGCAATTGTAATCCTCTTTAGCTAATATCGTTGAAACATGTATTTTCGCCTCAAATGAGTCCATACAGTATCTCATAGAACAACCCCTAAATTGCGCCCGCCTCTTGATAGTGCCTAAGGGTCCTATTTACACTGAGCAACAATAAAAAAAGTTATCCAGGACACCAAAGTCAACGGCATTTTCCGCATCAGCTTGCGAGACGAAGCTGCTGTATCGGAGTAGGTGCCATACTTCATTGGATTTCGATGTTGGACTACAACTGATATCGCAACAGGAACATCCCTATCTTCATGACGTCTCCACGTTGGGACCATATCACATCTCTGCAATTGTTTTTTTTTTGCCTCCTGTCGGGTGGCTCTTGTAATTTCGTCATAGCCCGGGACCAAACAAGAAGCTTGACCAAGTATAAGCATTATGAATGATTGTTTTACTGAAAAAAAAAAGGCAAAGAAAACTAGCCGCGGGCGTATATTCTCCCCGCATTTTTCTGACCTTTGCTTCAGTAATTGAATCTGCTTTACCAACTTGTTGGCTATTTTGTCAGTTGTTTATAACAATTCTTTCGGTTCCTGTAAGAAAGAAAAAGTCGCTGTAAAATCAATCGATTTAAAGTTGTGTGCGATCACAAATATGATGGGATCATCCCTTTTCTTCTTTTGTTTCAAGAGTTCTGTGGAGCTATAGACAAAGCTCGACATCGACACCTTATGATCAGTTTACAAGTATGTAAATAAACCTTCTGACGTTCACTATTCACTATCAAGACTCATTCTTTTCTTTTCTTCTTTTTTTATAGGAACCGAAAGAATTGTTAGAAACAACTGATAAAATAATCAACAAATTAGTACTGCTGATTCAATCGCTGAAGTAGAAGAACCGGTTAATGAAAGAACCACCTGTTTACACTGCGGTCGAGAAGGACATTCAAGATGAACGCATTCTAATTGTGCAATGAACAATGCTCAGTCGACAGACACTAACGTCGTAGAAGCTGTGGAAGCACCAACCGTTATAAAATGTCGTTATTGCAATAGTGAGCGTCATTCAATTGTGCAATGAATCCTGATAAATTGCATCCGGGACTCTACGTTTTTGTACCAGAGTGAGGCGAGGGTCAAGAAAATGTGGGGAGGATACATGCCCGCGGCAGCGCGACAGCGTCCCTGAGCGAAGCGAGGGTCACCGACTAGTAAAGTGATAAAATGTAGTATTCCAAAGAATTCTTTCTTTTCAAATTTTAAAATGTCAACAACTGAACAAGAAAATGGTGACGGAGATATGGTTGAAAACAACATTCAACACAACTACTTCGAGCATACATTAGTAAAAGATTGGAAGATTATTGGTGCTTTAGCGTATTAGATTAAACAGAATGTCGGAACATCTGCAGCATACAATTTGATTGAAGTTTCGTTGAAAAAAGCTATGAATACACGCAAATCTGCCAAGAGACGTGGTGAATGCTTGTTAGAAGAACTTAGTGTAAGAAGAATAATTAACTTTTTAACCACAAGTAATGCATAGATGTAATAGGTATGTAATACTTTTTTTTTATTAGGTATTGAAAGCTATTCATGAAGGAGAAACTCCTCTGCCATCTTCAGGTGAATCACCAAATACAACTCCTTCTACAACGAAAATTGCTGATAAAATCAACAATTTTGGAAGCATAAAAAACGCGATAATGAGCCGTACTATATACTTTCCAGTTCGCTTTGGGCAAAACAAGTTCATATTTACAATGCTGATTCGATCTCATCGCTAATACAAGTACCAATGCCAAAAATGATTGTGTTAATTCACTTTCTAACACAGCAAGAAAAACATATTGTTGCTGTGGAATTTATAGCTAGTTACAGATATAAATTCACGGAAAAAAAAGAATAAAAAACAAAAGGTCAACTTGATAAAGGTATATCTTTATTATCAAACTGACAGGTGTAAAATAGACTGAAGAATCTCTACTGGCCAGGTAGATGATTCTTCTTATATATTCTAACAATGGATAAAAGTTCTATTATGAAGGATTGACATGTAAGTCAATTAAGATCATCAATTAACATATCGATTCATGCCAAGAGACATCTCAGTGAATTAAACATACTTTAGCTCATCTGGATGAATGAATAGACTCTTATCCGAAGTACCCTGATCTGTCCTTTGTATGAGGATCACTAATATCGATCTAGTAGCATGTATCCTATAGGTACAGTCTCTTAGTCTATATCAGTAGCATGTGTCTGAGTGTATATCATTGTTCTGTGTATATCTTAGCACATATCTGGATATATGGCATGTCTATAGCATGTCACTATGTGCATGTCTATATAGCATAACATATATTGTACAAGTCTGTAGTACATAATGTATCTGTAGCTAGTATCAAGGATATAAGCATATGTCATATAGTGTGGATCTTCAAGTAGTGCACATCTGATGCATACATCTTATATTGCATCGATCTTGGCATTTAACCAAATATGGGAAATATCCGTAGTCAATGTCGGGATACAAGCATCAGTCTATAGCGCCATCCGTGCTAATGGTGCCATCTATAGCCTACGTTTGTATATGGTATAAATCTGTAGCGTACATCTAGTATGAAAGTGATACACTCTCTGTTTTACAATTTGCAAGCTTACAGTGTCGCTTATACTTGAATGATCAAATGCCAGCATGTAATTAAGATATTTAGAGCCATATTAGACCTGTCTTCCTAAGCATTTGACCAGAAGCTGGTCAAGTTATTTGCAAAACAGTGGGCAATCTATTCTCAAAAAGTGAGGCAAACCAGCTTGAAACATTTGACCAAACTAGTTTCCTTTTCCTGGGCAACTTAGCCTCACACAAATGTACAAAATCACTCAGTAAATTGAGAGTGGAGACACTGTACAGCATCCGTGCAGGACTAACTATTCAAATCACCAGCATCAACTGCTCCCATGAAAACAGCCGCTGCCAAAATTAAATCCCCGCAGTCAGCATTCCGTTGGATTCTGAGAGCTGTATATGTGAACGATTTGACAAAAAAATTCTTTATATCAAAGATTTCATTGCAAACACTATATTTACTTCACTTGGCTTATTAATAGTCTTAGATACTTCTTTTGATCCTCTATCGAGTGGTACAAAAAACTTTTTTATGTTCCACCAAAAATATTCCCTAAATTGGCAAAAACAAAAAATCACGTTTCAGTCGAAAACTCAATTTTCGCATAATCGATTATCCGCAATAGCAAATTTATATGATGCATTGGACTCGTAGGACCTTTTTTCGCTATGGCATGACATAGTCAAAAACTTCGTTTTAGGTGTGAAAAATGCGATTGTATGATTTTTGAAGATTTCTCCTTGCTATGACACATGGAAAAATCGGGATCTGGGTCGATTTGTCATGACCCAAAAATTTTTGAGAAAAAGCATTAGCAAGTAACTACTAGTCGAGAGCAATTGTTCTGTGCTATTCCGGAAGTCTAAAACATATTTTAACTCAAGAAATCATTCTTCAAATGTATTCAAATTTGGCTGTGATTTGAAGTATCATTGAGTAGCAAGAGCTCATGTAATTATGCTGTATATCCGTACAGGTATTAATCCCATTAATGTCGACCTGGAGCAACGTGGAAGCAGTTTACAGCGCTTGAGGTCACAGTATAATTGCATATCCGTGCACTTAAATCGTAGTGCTGTCCATAATGAACGATGGCGCGCAGAGTAAAATTGCGTGGAAAGTAGTCGCTAACTGTGCTCAAAGTAATAATTGTACAGAAAGTGATATTGATTGTGTAAATAATAATACACTCCAAAGAGCTGCAGGTGTTAGTCATGCGCAATTCAACAACGAAATTCGATATTTTTTTGGCTCGCAAGTTCGTTGATCCGTTGAGATGTCAAATGGATCATAGCAATGAAAAATGGTCACATGTAATTTCACAAGATAAATAAGGTACAAAGCCGAGTGTTTTTGCGCGTTTGAATGACAATCAAACAATAACTGCATAATGGGAGTATCCTTTGAGAACCTTGTTCGAGATATACAGAGCAAATTGCATGTTCTCTTTCTCAAAAAAGCAGACAACAATCCGGGGAGATCAGCTATGGTAGAAGCGGCAAAAATACCTTGGTAAAACGCTCTGGCGATACTGTCAATTGCTAGTGCTAATTGAAACATGATAGGTCTTGGGTCGCTGTCAGCATTGCCAGAGTGCTTTCCGAGTATCCAACTGGATTAACAGACACGGTGCTCTTGTCTATATTGGAATTGATGGTAATATAGAGCACAATTGAGGGTGTCCATGCACTCATCACGGTTCATTCAATTAGTGGGAAAAGACATTTATTCAACGATTTAAAGGATTTGATAAGAGTAAGATTCATGTGTCATCAAACATCAGCCTATACTCATTCTCGATGCATGGCAGGCTTCAGTACAATTCAGGCAGTGTATGATACGTCGTCAGCGGAAACGTTTATTTTGGAAGTAAAGACAACGGCTTGGGAGGTGATCGAAGGCGCCAAGAATTATATCCTTTTTCTTAAAATTGTGTGATTTTTACTCCTTATATGCTATTACTCCTTAACCTACCTTCTAACACATCAAATCACAGTTACAGACGAAGCAAATAATCGTGAATTAGATATTTATATGCATCCCAAATTCAACGATTGGATTGCTTATTCAAATGAAAACTGCCAGTTTTTCACAAATCGAAAAATCAGAATCATCTGCCCGCCGAAAGCCAATGCACCCATTCTCAATAAACACAAGGATACCACTATGGCACGAAGATATCAAGTAGCACTTATACCCCCAACTGAACTGCTACTGATTATGCTGGATCGAAACGACAAGGCATTTGTATTGCGAGAATTTCCAGATCGAATTCGAGACATCAGCGCATTGTCGACATATCGATTCTGGTTCAAAATCATACATGTTGAAGTGTTTGTACATATAACCCCTACACCGAACTTGGACCCTACAGCGGAATCCAAGTCTCAACGAACAGACATCTTTCTGGTGGATATGAGCAGCGATTGTGTTCCTGTCGTCTTGTCATTGTATGATAATCAAACGAAATTGGCATCGATCTTTCGAAGAAACGACTACATTGGATTATACAAACCTGCTCTTAAGCAAAGCACAGGGTCGCAAGAAATTGTATTTGAGTACGCCAGTGATACCGCCATTTTTCTAATGCCTGAAAAAGAAGCACAGGAGGCCTCTTTAGCAAAGATCAATCTTACAACTTTGGCTAGTCAAGATGATGCTTTTTCATACACAGATCCTAAAAAAGACATTGCGGAACGTGATGAAGAGGTAACAACAAACAACATCTTCCACGATTTCTGTAAATCAATATTATGTAAATTTTTAGGGCTTTATGGATTGCTCAAACTACACGCAGCGAATCTATCTTCAAGATTTGGTCCATCGTATGCTGAATGTGACCCTATTGGGGAAGATTGTTGGTTTAGCAAATAATGTATGTATGTGCAAGCGGCATAAAGCAAGAATTGCAAGTGTATTAACTGATTTCAGAACCCATTTATAAAACAAAAAGATGGTGGAACAACCCAGAAAATGGATAGATATGCCATTCGATTAACAGACTCAACAGGTAAACAGCTTTTTTTTTATTGCTACACGTGCATCTATTTTTACAAACACCATGTCTGATAGCTACGATGGATATCACATTATGGGAGGAAGCAGGCCACGATTCTCGCCGATTGCGTGTAGGGCAGTACATACTGTTGGATCATCTCGTCACTTCTGACAGACACCAGTCTACAGCCAACAACAAGATGATGTGGTATGTCAATGGCAGTGTTTTATGCGGCACCAAAATCTACAACAGTATGTACACATGTTATTAGACAAAAGATCGGCGCTAATTTGAATTGCAGTATCCACCCTGAGTTGTTTAATCACAAGCACAAGCTTTCGTTCCATTATTCCATTATGGCATGCTAAAGAGAATAAGATGGATCACTTTCAAGCAGAAGGCATGATAGTTGGTTGGGAGCTATTTCTAAATTCAGGGCAGAAAGGACAATCTGTACTCAGCAATACATGCCCTCAATCCAGCAAAATCGACTTTTTAGACTACTCATTAAGTGATCGTATCACCACGTCTGCTCGTAAGATAAACCAATGACAAGATATAGCTCCGTTACTCACACTTTCTTTATAAAGACGCAAGATGTTTATTACCACGAAATGGAAATGATTGTGAATTTTGCGGTTGTCAAATTGGAAATGAAGTTACACACATCTTTCGACCTAAATCAGCTGTGGCAGATGCTGCAACCAAAAACAACAACAACAACAGCAGCAGCAGCAGCAGTAATGCAAATCCGCATGGCTGGGAAGGTTGGCTTCAATGGAATCTTGATGATGGCACTAGTGTGTGTAGCATGTATGGAGGAGAGGAGGTATAGACACATTTGTATTATTAGACCCATTCAATAGGAGTTGTCTGACAGTATCTCTTATTACAGACATTACTGAACGTTACAGCCTCTCATTTTAAAAGCATGTCGCACCAATCCCAAATCCAGCTGTTGAATAGTGTGGTAGGCACTCAAATCCTCTGCTCTCTTAGCGTAAGAAAAAAAAAAAGCTTGATTCTTGTATTACATGTGGCCAACGAAAGCTGATATTTATAAATTATAGGGAAATGGTACATCGACTTACAGACTGGAGCAAATGACCCTATTCGAACCAACTGAACAGGAGTGCAGGTTCCTTTTAGAAGCAATGTCTGAAAAGTGAATAAAATAGAAGACTGAGAACTGCTCTTCTTTTTCAGTTACTTTAAACGTGTTCTCAATGTATCACAAAATGTACAAGGATTAATATGCTGCTTTCACAGTATAAATTCAACCTGCTTTTTACTTCTTCATTTCGTCTTTTTCTCTCTTTTTGCTTTTTTCCAATACATTCAATTCCTTTTCTCTCGATCACTTTCATTCACTTTCCTTAAAAACATTACAATGAAGTTCTCTCTCCTTACCGCCGCTGGTGTTCTTGCCGCCATTAACCAAGCTACTGCTGTCACTGTAAGTCGCATTGTTTTCTGATCTGTGTCTGTATTGACATTTTTGTATTAGATTGTCACTCCCTGGGCTAGCACCGTTTGGGTAAGTTGTTTCTCTCTATTGTTTGTTGTTATATGAGATTCTAATATCGTTATTGCTTTTTTTTCAGAGTGCCGGTGGACATGGTTTGATCACTTGGAACACCACTGCCGCTGATGCTAACCTCAAGTGTGATATCTACATGTTGAACGGTGAATTCACCAACTCCAAGTAAAGTATACTGAAATCATAGGCAGATTCATTCGAATTAACCCATTTTTCTATTAGCATTGTTGCCCAAATCACTAATCCTGCTACTCCCGTTGACTGTAGCGTTGGTAGTTACGATGTAGGACAAGATTAATTGTGTATTTTCAAAAATGCGAGGTGGCTAATCCATACACAATTCTTATAGATGTATCCTTTGAACGACTTTGCTTCTGGTTCTTACTGGATCCGTATCGGTCAAGCTTCCACTGGTAACTGGGCCTATTCTTCTCCCTTCAAGTTCAACGGTACTGGCGCTGCCAAGCCTGTTTGTAAGTAGACATTGCGCTTTCATGATCTTCAGCATTTAACGCTCTATCAAATTAGCCGTTGTTAGCGGTGCCTCTTCTGCTGCTGTTCCCACTGGCAGTGCTAATGTTACTGGCAATGCCGCTGCTGCTGCCGCTGCTGCTACTAGCAGTGGTAGCAAGCCTGTCACCACTGGTGCTGCTAATGCCAACAAGACCTCCTCCGCCTCTGCTTCCGCTTCTGCCAGCCCCGCTGCCTCCGGCGCTTCTGCTGCCATGTCCATCAACGCTGCTGCCGTTGCCTTGGGTGCCATTGCTGCTGTCGCCTTGACTCTTTAATTTCGCACTTGCGGATTCCTCTCATACACTTACCGATATCCCTCATTATCACCTTTCTTTAGAGAAACTGTACGATTATTCACTTTTTAATGCTTTATAAACTATATAAAAAGAAGTCCAAAAATTACAATTTAATGCATGATTGTAATTGTTCTATGAAGATATTACTGTACACAAAATAGAAAAAATAATCGAATTTGTACAAATGATAGTCGCGAATGATCAGCTTTACATATCACAACAGATAAAGTAATAACGGTAGTGCCACCTTGGTGATTTTCTCACCATGTGGTACTTTAGGGAAAGTTGGATAGGAGTGGCAAATTACACAATGGTGTTGTCCTCTTTTAAGCTATTGCTGTTTTGGCTGACACTCGTTGCCACTGTGAACTTGATTTAGGAGAAGTTGGGGGGAGGGAGTGCAGGAGCGTCAAAATACGGGGGGGGGGGGGAGGGGGAGTGGGGTGTGGATCAGACAGTATGTAGAGCACGCACCACTGACCAAATCATTTTACATGTACGTTTCATTGAATTCAGTAGCATGTACAGACAAATATGATTGATACATGACACATTTTTTATTGTCTGATTTGATGCTTCCAAGTGATATCCAATATTCTCTTTCTTGTTTTGCCTCCCCCCCCCCCTCCTTATCGAGAATGACGACGATGATTTGCTATTTCGTATCACATCCATTGATCCCAAATAACAAACAACAATTAGTTCAGGGGATTCGCAAGGCACCGAAAAAAGGGCTGCTTAAACAGAAAGTTGCAAAAAAGAAATAATACCCTGTCTTGGTTAGCATTTTTCTGTTACATTTGTTTTTGATGCAGCAAGCAACACAAACAGATACAAACAAAAGGTGCTGGATTCCCCTCTTTTTTTTTCATGTTTCCAAGAATACTTGATTTTCCTATAGTTGTTATTCGGTTTTCCTCCTTCAAACTTCTTTGGATTGCGAGCCTCCCTTTTAGTCGTTGCAAAACAAAGCAGATCTTGTCTTTTGAGAGATGGAAGATCTGCTTGTTTAGCAGCTAAAATATCATACGATGGATGCTTCTCATTCAAAGCAAGTAGATCATTTTGTGTGTTTATCCCACTTAAAATGTAGAGTGGGCTATTTTATTGTTTTTATTTATAATCGACTCCTTGATATATACATAAACAGAAAACTATCCTCACCTGCATTTCGTTTGATATAAAAGTTTGTCTCTCTTTGTTTAGTCTCTCTTTTTCTCCCTTTCTCTCTTTCTCTCTCTCTCTCTTTCTTTCTCTCTCGATTTCCCATTTTTCCGCCCCTTTTTGTTTATTATAGACCTCTTGTATCATAAAAAAAACCCCTTTTTTTACTGTCAATATACATACAAATGACACTTTCGTTCAAAAAAGTCCCCGTTGTAAAACAAGACGAAAAGAAAAAGAGACATGTAGAGAGACAATCATCCAGTAACACCACATCTTCTACTACTGGAAACAACCAGGACACTTATCTGAATGGCATTGGATCCTACGAATTCATCAAATCGCTTGGAAACGGTAAATTCAGTCGAGTTATGCTTGCATATCACCTGGAAACACATCAGCAAGTGGCCATCAAAGTAAGAGCATTGTCCAGATTATCAACAAGCGCTAACCTATATAACAGATTATAGATAAACAGGCCCACGATTACAGAGTCATGTCAAGATTAGTGAGAGAAATATCCATCATGGAGCTGTTACAGCACGATGGTATTGTGAAACTATACGAGACATTCGAGAGCTGTGATTCGCTATTTTTGGTCATGGAGTATGTTCCTGGATGGAACTTGGATGAATACCTGCAAAAGAAGTCTGAGGGAGCATTAGACGAACACGAGGCTCGCCATCTATTCAGGCAACTAGTAGCTGCTGTGGATTACTGCCACCATAAATGGGTAGTGCATCGTGATTTAAAGGTATGTATATATGTTGATATGCAAACGTAGTATCAATATACTCACATGCCTACGATGCAGACTCCAAACATACTGATCACACCAGATGGAGATGTCAAATTAGCTGATTTTGGTCTGGGAAACCGATATGGTTTGCAGCGATTACGAACGATTTGCGGTTCCATGCTTTATTACAGTCCAGAGATTATTACAGGCCAAAAATATTATGGCCCAGAGGTGGATTGCTGGTGTCTGGGCATCACCTTGTTTCGAATGACAGCAGGATTCGAGCCATTTTCTCATGCTCACAGTAAGTGGATATGCATCATTTGAGTGTATTCACATGCTAAAAATTGAATTATAGCTGTAGGAGAGCTTAAACGAGATGTATGCAAATGCAACTTTCCAATGCCGAGCACGCTTAGTCCGGAATTACAGGCTACAATTAGAAAGTGTCTGCAAGTGGATCGCAGGAAAAGAATGACAATAAGACAAGTCTTGAAAGATGATCCTTGGCTGACTAATTTTGGCAAACTACCCTGTCCTGTTTCCAGTTCACCAAAGACAGTATTCGAAGAGACAATGGTGGTGGACGACGAAAAGGAGAACAGAGACGAAAAGACCCGCAAGCAGTTTATGAAGGACCTCGAAAGAGATGCGCAGAACCCCAGCAAAGTGAAGCGAACTATTATCTATCACCCAATCAACCCATCCACCTACTACACAACAAAAGCTGGCTCATCTCAGTCAATTGCCTCGTCAAATCAGGTACAAAACGTGGAGCTATTGCGATCTGAACTGCTGCAGTCTATAAGGTCGCGTGCTCGTCGTCTAGGCATAAAATCAGCAGAGCGTTGGGAGTTGAGATCACCTGTCAAGTTGCTATTTTCAACTTTAAATCCACAGCATAGAAAGAAGGACATGATGCCTCCTGCAACATTAGCACCCAATAGATCAATTGCAGAAATAGTACAGCGCATAGCAAAAGACCAGGTTTACCATTTCCAATTAACCAATCAGCATGTATATACCACATCCCAAAGCTCTCGTCCTCCTTCACTTTCTTCTTCTTCAACAACTGGCTCTTCTATTTCAAGCAGCATAGCCGATGACAGTGCATTAGCAGCTATGGATGATTGTGATCATGAAAGGAAATCAAGTCGAGAGGTCATGAACTTATTGAAGCAAACATGCCAACTGATGGGCATCACCTACGTTCAAGATTCGCCTACGTCATTGCATTGCGTGCTGACACTTCGAAGTGGCCCCAAAAAGACACTTAATAGCACATCATCTACTTCCACTGCCGGAACACTCAAGACAACATCAATATCAACCAACAATTCTCCAGCACCCCCACCAATGCACACTCGCAAACAAAGTCAGACCAGCAGCGTAGGTACTAGTCTTGGAGGCTATACAGATGACTCTCACAACGGTGGTGGCTCCCGACAATACAAGCGCATGTCCCTCCCGTTAATTTCCCATTTGACATCCTCCATGACAACGTCCTTCTTTGGCCGTAGTAAGCCTCGACACTCCATGGACGAAAGCACTTCCATCACGCATACACAACCGCAGCAGCAAATGAACAAGAGAAAGCAAAAGGAAGGTATCGCCATGTTTACTATAGAGATTGAAGGACACAAGAGAAGAGGAGATAAAGTCAGCCTGAGGTTCTCCAAGCAGCAAGGTTCTAGCACTGTATTCAAAATGGCTGGTGGTTGGGTTGCCGGTGTCATGGCTTTAGATGGTAAAATTGGCCGTTAAATTAGATCCATGTACATCTTTACATCTCGCACTATATACATATATATTTTCTACTTCATACATACATCATATATATATATACATTCATACACTACATTATTTTTGAATAAAATTTGTAAACAAATATTATCATTTAAGCACACACATATGTACATTATGCAAAATGAAAATCAACCCAAATAACGTGGATTTGTTTATATGCCTCCCTTGTGCATAGATTATATAGCTCATTACATAGGTATTTTATCACATATGACACAATGTACTGCATATTTTCGTACGTGGTATACTATATGGCAGAATAAGCAATGAATGATTTAGGATTCTACTATTTTATAAAGTGATGTACATTATTTCTGCATTTTTAAGCATATCAGTATTGCCTATCTGATAACATTGAGTATTCTTTTGATTTTACAGCAAAGATGCTAAAGACTTTAGCATAGGTATTCAGCCAAATCGAGTTTCATTGTTTAATTTGATCTTAAATCTGTTTTGTGAGCTTTGTGTTGGCTGCAACGCTTCTGCCTAGTTTACGCTTTTCAATGAAATTAATCAGCAAGGAGATGTAAAATATATATGTTGAAAAGAGAAGCTTATGATTTTTATCGAAACATATGTTGATCGCACACACACACACACACATTAAATATTGATTCTTGCTAAAGAAAATTACTGGAAAAGAGCGATAAAATTGATTGCCTTATTCATCAAGAATATGCTCTGTATTGCGCCATACAAAATACCAGTATAAACAAAGCTACACAAAGCCATAGCTAATAATGCAATGTATTTCTTGTCAAGTATTTGCTTTGCATACCAACTCATCAGCCATCATGTTTCTTATATCAGGCTCAAAAAATAAGTTGCACACATTTGAGCACACACTGTGATATAGTTGTCATATACAAGAAGACAGTATAAAGCCATAAGCGAATACTTGAGATACTGGAGAACCTTGATTTCAAAATGGTGAAGTTTTGGCTTATTACATTGTTTCTTACTGTACCTATTCTGGCACTGAAATTGACATTAAAACAGATTCGATATGGAGCATGGTTGATCCATCCAGGAACCAAATATATGGAAAGCATAAGTAAGCAATAACAAGTATCTGTGGAAGCTTGTACTCCTGACCAAAGCACAATCTCCTACAATGAAGACACACGCTAATGTTGATCATATTCATAAATAAACAATTACCTAATAACGGATGTCCTTTTTATCTTACTAAAACCAGATCAACACCGTAGCACTCACAAACTATGGCCAGATACGTACCACACTTGCAAAATACTGTCTATATAGGATTGCGGTATTTTTTTTTTTAGTGTATAACGCCTGAAGTGCATGAGTATGTTACACGATTACACTTTGATTAATGACGAGTGAGAGTGAATAACATTAGTTGCTATCTTGTTTGATGGCTTATAAATTTAGTATCAATAGCCATTTATTCTCATTGTTAAGCGATATTTTATGTTTGTTACGTCCTGTTCAATTATTAAACTAATCTTCCAATGCGCTACTTTTTGTATACCCTGAATCAACAGTATTTTTTGAACTGTTTTTGAGAGGTAATTTCACTATGAGTATATAGCTTCTTCTTTATTGCAGTGCCTATCAATGTCAGATCTTGCAGTTTTCTTCAAACCTACGGAACGCCAGGTGCATATTTTATGTTTGATACTGGAAGCAAGTAGAAAACAAACATAAAGTGCAATGATTGATAGACTTGAATTTCCATTTCTATCATCTATTTCTGCTGCATAAATCAAATAAAGAAGATGAATGTGTGTTTCTTGAAGTTGTCTTTAACAGAAATTTGTAGCGTCGCAAATCAAGTATCATGAATAGAGCTATCAACATCTTGTATGATACTTATCAATGTCACTGAGAAGAACATCGTAATCATGGATTTGTCGGATAATTATATATATCTTTTCCTGCTTCGCAAGAGATCAAATCTGGAATATTTCGTTGCATGTACTCGTCGAAAGTACAATCAAAACATAGACGCAACTTTATTGACGTGTATACACAGCACAGATATCCTTTTTTGTATTTAATGAAAAGATAAAACTGCTGTATTGTGCCGATAAGTCCTTTCAAGAAAGCGAGCAATCACCACAACTTGTATAAACTGGAAGCAGAAGCAAAATTTCTTTACAACCTGCATTTATAATGCACATTACTCATTAGGTATTAACGTTTTGATTATAATTAGCCATGTGGGAAAGTATACATCTATAAGAGTTTCTTCTTGGCTTTAGAAAGGTATCTGCTCATAGAGCTATTCGCTTTGACTCTTCCAAGACATGCTTTTTTTTTTTCAGGGCGGCATACAGGCGATATCAGATACTTGGCCCATGTATCTTTTTTTTTTTTCTGGCCGATTTTGCTCCTTTATTGAATGAAAAAGAGCTTAAATAATATCCTTTAGGCAACATTTGGGGGATAAAAATGTAACATAGCTCGTGGTACCTTTGCAACTCCGGGTTCCTAGGAAAAAGAGTGATATTTTATATACCCAAGATGGATACCATGTGATAATTTAATCTTTATTAGTATTCTCTTTTCTCCATTATTCTCTCTTTCTTTCTCGCTATTTATTTTCCTTGCACCCTTTTTTTTATTTTCGTTTCCTCGAAATGTCGCTTCCTTGTCTACCCAACAAGAAGAAGCAGCAGCACCGGCAATCATTCGTAGGCGATGAATTGCACGCATTTGATTTGACTTGGAGAAATTACATTCCATCAGCATCACAATTTTGCTGTTGTTTCAAGAGCAAAGGCATTCAATTGGAAGATGACGATCCATTGATAGACCCACCTTACTACAATGATCAAACACTGTACAGAGGAGAAGCACTTCAAAACTATTTGGATAATCCAAGAGATTGGGAATTTGAATCAGTGCTGGGAGGTCAGAATGATTTGCCTCAGTTTGTGACTAGAAACCCATTTGGTACATCTAGTTTGAAGAAGAAGAAATCACATAAAAAGAAAAAGAATAGACGAGAAAGATCTGCTGTTATGGAGACAGATGCAGAGGAAGGTGATATTGCAGGATACAGCATTGGAGATCAGTATCACCATGAGGAGTACTACAATGATGATGCTGAATTTCTCGGAGATGATCAAATTGCAAATTTAGCATACAATAGACACAGTAGCCAGGTAAATAATTGAACAGCGAGAAAAAATTGTCTGATGATGAAATAATGGATGATATTATCATGAGCAGGTGATGGACCAATATGGGGAAGAATTGTATCAAGGGCACGTTCAAGGCCCAATCGAACAAGAAATGCAAGCACCACCACCACCACGGGAATTTTATGCAGCTCGAACAATACCAAACATCAATTTTGATAACTATGAAGACTATGAGGAAAGAGTAGTGCCTGTGCAGCAGCTTTTGCAGCCATCAGCATCGTCATCTTCGACACAGCAGAAACCATTAGTGTCTGTGGAAGCAGCACAAGCATTATTAAGCGATAAATTGGATGATTTGACCGAGAAATTAGCTTTCATCAAGAACAACATTATACACATTCGACCACAATCATCTCAGCAAGAAAATGATACTCAAGATGTCAATGAAGAATGCGACAGAACAACTCTCCACACCTTGCACCATGAAGAGTCAAGAGAAAGGTAAAAAGAAATGAAGGTTATATTTCATTTTATAGCAAAATGCTACATCAGGTTATCTGACTCTTTTGTATTAGTCATTCTATATCTGATCTTGACTCTGTTGCGTCTGAAGCATTAGATGTATATGAAAACACAGCAAACAACAATGATCATTCAAACGCACACTCATCCATCGCCAGACGCTACTCGTCTGGTGGCGATCTCCATATTCCATCTTTAGCTGACAATACCCCGTTTGTATCTGAACAACACCCATTCAGCTACTTTACAGACCATAATAACTTGACACAAAACTATCACCAAGACGATGCCATCACAGAAGACGAATCGCCCAATGTAAATAATAATGACGGTATCAATGTTCAAAGCGTATTCAATATGGGTCGCAAATGGCTCGGCGTCTAATCATCATATCTACTTCTATTATCCACAAAAAAAAAAGAAAAAAAAAAAGCTCTTATGTATTACCAATCATTAATTCCTAAACTATTCATATGTAACAATAAAGAAATATTAAAGGCTGTATGCTAGCCTTATAAAAGCACCGTGCAGGAGAACAATCAATGCTTATTCGACTCAATCAGTGCCCGGTTTTCAAGTGTTAATGCGTTTTGTGCTGCTATTTGATTTTGAAGGCCAGTACTTTCTATCAAAGCGCACTTTCCTCCCTTATTACCCATCGCACTAATTTATCATCATGGCCAACAAGAAAGCTACCGTATTTATATTGAATGTATCCAACTCCATGTCCAAGGATTTTTCAACTGCATTGACAGTGATGACAGAATTCATTGAGGACAAGGTAACTGATGCTGCACACATAGCAAAACAAAACACGAACTTAGTACGCCAACTATCCAGGTTTTGAGTGGAAGAAAGACAGACATGGTTTCTGTGCTGCTTGCAGGAACTCCCGGTAAGTACTCGAATCAGAGGCGAAAGTGCAATAGAGCATACTCATATTTTATCCATGAGAATAGAGACTTACAATGTACTCAACGATACCACGCCTGACCAATACGAAAGAATCACCAGCATGTGTCCTATTTCTCAACCCAACCTTGATTTGTTGCGCAAAATACAGAATATTAGTACCTCAAGCAAAGAGACGCCAGCTGCTGACGGTAATTTGATAGCAAAAATTCAGTAGACGGACTCCACTAATCGCTACCTAGTGCTTGATGCTGTCATTGTGGCAACCCAAATGATCCGTGATCACTGCAGACACTTGAAATATGAAAAGCGTATTATTTTGATTACAGATAACCACAACAAGATTGATTGGCTGGACTTGGATGATGTTGCTAGTATTCTTAGAGACATCAATGCTCAGCTCACTGTCATGTAAGCTCACGCTGCTGTCGAAAAGTTGGCATTGACTCATTTAATGTACATATAGTGGCACCGATTTTGATCTGGTACTAGAGGCTGATTGTTCAGACGACATTACCGAGAATCACAAAAACTGGGAACGTCTTATCGAGGGATCAGGAACAGGAGGAGAGACAATGACCTTGGAAGAAGCCTATGTTATCACGCAAGAGGATGTCGCCAAGGAAGTACGTCCGACACCTGCATTTCGAGGATACCTGTACCTGGGAGATCCACACGAAAATGATCATGTCATCGGTATGAATGTCCATATGTATATTCGCACAAAAGCTATACCTCTTCCTACTGGCCACAAGTATTCTGCTCATAGTAATGGGCCAACACACAAAATAGAGCCCAACACCATGTATAAAGTCAACACCAATGCAAACACAAACGCAGACATATCATCATTCTCGCTGGACGATGTCGATGAAAAGATCATTGAGGATAAAAGTCGCTTGGAGCAAGCTTTTCGATTTGGTAAAACTGCTATTCTGATTTCTCGAGATGAAGTGATTTCCAACAAATTCACATCAAAGAGAGGATTGACCGTAATTGGGTTTATTGACAAGAAAGATGTAATGAGTGAATGATTGGGTTTGTTCTCGACTATCGACTCATGCTTCCTTATAGTTCAAACGTCACTACTTGTATTCTAATGCTTACACCTTGACAGCTGGAGCTTATCATTCGTCTGAAACTGCAAAGGGACTTGCTGCATTTGCCAAGGCTTTGTATGACGAGCAAAGTTGCGCTATTGTTCGCTATGTGCAGAAAGATGATGGCCATCCAAGAATTGGCATTCTGGAGCCTGAGGACATACAGGGAGAGCATGATGTGGAATACCTTTTGCAATACTTTGATGTAGGTGTCTTTGTGATTCATAGCGTGAGAGCTTGTTCGTTTAACCATCATCTTTGATAGCTTCCTTTTGCCGAGGATATTCGTGATTACAAGTTTAAATCGACTATAGATGATAAAGTATCTGATCTGAAGAGTATTCAACTCATGGATGATCTGGTCGACACAATGGATTTGAGTAGAACAATGTAAAAGCGTATTTCCAACTGATTGAACTGTTTCTAATATTACTGCTATATAGGGAAGGCAATGATTATTTGACACCTGAATACTCGTTTAACCCCATCTTGTGGCGATTCAATAAAGCCATCAAGGCTCGTGCCTTGAACCCAGATGCGCCCATTCCCGAGATCAAAGATTCAGCTAAATGCCAGTTCGAGATCCACCCCAGCTTCAAAGAAACAGCAGGCGAGTACAGCGAACGTTTGGCTTCTCACTTGAACATTCGCAAAGTGATTGACAAGGGCAAGAAGAAGAGAAAGTACAATCTCATGGACGACGCTGCCGAGCCAAAGAATACAATTGATATCAACGACATTATTGGTAATGCCAAATCACCACAAAATGGCCCTTTATACACTCCAGCAGCACAACCATCATCCAAATCTATGCTCAGCAGCACAACCGTGGAAGAGGTTGGCTTAATAACACCTATAGAAGACTTTTACGCATTGCTCAACAAGCCTTCCGAAGAGGATCAAGTGGATTTTGCCATGAGATCAATGTGCAAAGCTATCAAAGAATTTTTAGGCAGGACATTTGGTAGCCATAGCCACGCAATAGTGATTGAATGCTTGAAGGCTCTAAGAGACACTGCTGTAAAACAAGAAGCTACTCTCATCTACAACAAACACTTGCGCGAGCTCAAACTATGGTGCAATCTGTCTAACAAGAGTACCACTCGCTACGAATTCTGGGAGAAGCTCAAGAAGGAGAAACTCGGATTAGTTACAAACGAAGAATGCGATGATGTCGATAATGTAAAGATAACCAAAGAAGTTGCTGACAAGTTCTGGAGCACAGACGACGAGGACGAACAAGGCCTTGTTGAGAAGGTTGATAAAGCTCAAATTAGCAACCCTGATGGAGATGCTGGTGGCTTTGATATGGATAATTTGGTAAGCTTGATGACCACATGTAAATCATTTTGTGCTCATGTAGTATCCGCTCATTGTAGGACGATCTTATGGAATAAGAATATCAAAAATTTACTCCTGAAAACTTGTCTTGGTCGTGAATAAGAAGAGCGGTTTCCTGTATACAAACGATGGAGCATATATACGTCTTTCATCTAGCAGAATACTTCATTATTGCAACATGAAATAAACCAACAGTCTAAATAGGTGGCAAATGAGTGCACTATGAGAGATGATCTGTATGCTATGATTTTCAACACTGGGCGTACACTATGTTGAGTTGAGGATTTGTCTGCATAAGCTGTACTTTGCGTTGCATTTTAAACTATAAAAATCAAATACAAATACTACAATCTGCTCACCACGACGCATCCTCTCCCACTCTTTCTTTATCCACTATGATTTTCTGCGACGACAACATACCTTATACTGAATCCACCAAACCAGTCGACTATGGCAACGAATTCACGATAAGCGGAAAATACGCTGCCTTTTTGAATGAAGAGACAGACAGTACCAACACCAAATGCTTGATCATCCATATCTATGAGTTTGCAAAAAAAGCCTTTTACCCTAATAGCGAACAAGTAATGAAGGGCGCTCATCTAAAACTCGACCCAACTACTGTTGTCAGTATAGATTACATGAAGTCTCCCTGGGGGAGGGAGTCTTCCCAGTGCTACTTGTCATTATCACTTGATGGCAATTATTTGGCAGTGTCATGGCTCACCAATCCTCAGGTGGTGTCTGCTTCAGCTTTATCGTACTGCTCGGTCTATGATGTTCGAATGTCTGCCAAGAAGAAAGAACCAGAATTCAAGTTTTCTCCAACAGCAGCTATTCGTATTTTTCAATTTCAAGGCGCCTGTGCGTTCAACCCACATAATCGTCTGGCTCTCTTCAACAAAAACATGATGAATATATACACAATCAAGACTCGCAGAAGAAAGGTTGAGCTTGAGCTCTTGTACTCAGTTGATTTTAGAATACAAAGTGGAAATGTGGATCTATCTACACGCGACTACAACAGCAAGAGCTACTCTTTGTTTACGTCAGAAAGTGGGGAGCAAGATTCTGTGTCATCGTCTACGGATCAACTATCGACTATGCGCATAGAGGATGAAGAGGAACAAGATACCTTTGACGACATTTTTTACGATTCTGAAGGGTATGATGATTTTGAAGAGGAAGAGGAGGATGATGACGAAAAAACGCTAAATGGCGATGCTCGGGTAGTCTTGAGCGAGATTCATCACTGTGAAGCTAAAGAAAAGTCTGGAGCCTTCCGTCAAAACCAGGATTTCATCAGACGAAACATCAATTTGCTAAAGGAGAGCAACGTTGTGTCTGTATTTGGAGCTGATAACATGATGCTACTGTGGTGTCTTGCGGATAAAAAGATTGTTTTCGCAAAGAAATGCTTGTTGGATGCAGGTCCAAGCCAACTTATCACAGCTATTTCTAAAGAAAAGCATCTTGTAGCCATTGCCAGTAGATCAGCTCATGCGCGCGGCGATCCAGTAGTCAAATTGCTGGATGCTCTTAGCGGAACTGCAGTTGGTTGTCTAGCTCTTCCCAGAAAGCGAGCGATCGAGGGTGTCTTGCAAGTCTTGTTCTTGCTAGACTTGTACATTCTTGTCGTTACTTACAACAACAATGGCTTCTTCTTTGACTTGTTCGACGTTGCACACAATACTCATTTGGACTCGTATTCTATGCCATTTGGGGCAAACACCAATATATTCAGATCCCAGTTTATGCCATGTGATCGCATGGTGCCACTACACGAAGGAGGAGGCCTATTCTTTGAGGTTCAGAACAAGGATACGTTGTTTAACAAGAAAAAACCAAGCAAATCAGCAGTAGACGATGGTGTTAATTACATTGGAGGGAAAGTGGAGGTCAAAAGAATGAAATTCTTTGAGAAAGCATTCAGACTTACTAACACTCGTCGCAAGCGCTGGTATCTGGCGAAATTGGATAACATACAAGGCGCTCATGCCTTGTATCCTGTAAGTGGAGAACCCCCTTCCAAGCAAGACTATCAACATGCCTACTTTTTGGACAGGGCTGAAACGTACCTGATGTCAATCTACGAGCCAGAAACATGTTCTTCCTACGTGATACATTCAATCTGGAAAGTACAGCCTATAAGCAATGAAAAGTCAACCACGCATCGAGTGATCAGCTTGAAATCAATTGTACTGACTTATCCCTACATCAGCTCAACAGCAATAAGCAATCCGTATCCGTCGATGAACTACCATTCCATGCTATACAATTTACGTCATTTGGAGAACGTGGAAAGGATAAACCCAGTTATTATCACACCTGACAATACAGACAATACGCCCTTGCTAGTTATCAAAATCAATGACATGTATGATAGCGTAGATTATGGAACCATCTCAGGTACAGCAGCACTGCTATGGCACTTGAACACAGAAAAGAATATAATAATTCCTCTACACCGCCACGGGCTCGTGGAAAGCTATCTGAATGCAATAGCTACTCAGACCGAAAGCGAGTTTTCATTTCCTCAAATCCAGCAGCATGTAGCACAGGTGGTAAGTTTTCCTGCAAAAAGGCATAATCCTTACAAAAGCTAATCAGTGTTTGATGTAGCCTCGACATTTAGTATGTGCTCCAAGTTTCCGGACGTCGAAAAGAGATACAGTCAACATGATCAATGAGTCAGCAGAGTTCTTTTCTACTCTCGCGGGTTACATGACGATATGTAGATTGGCCAGATCAGACTTGAACTACTCTTTTTTGAAGCAAGTTTTGGAGCTGGAAGGGGTCGAGATCAGATACTGTACTTTGATAAAGAACGATGACGGAAAGCAGGTGAAGACTGATCTCTTAAAAGAAGCACTAGACGCTGATGCTCCACAAAATACAAGGCTTATACTTGGACACCTAAAGGATTCTCTTGCCCTGAAGGGAATTGATTATGCATCGTTTTTGTTGAAACACCATAAAGATCTGGTTAAAAAGGCATATATTGCCCCGTAAGTGAGAATCGCTGATTCTGTTCAATAAAGAAAAAGTCAATTATGACCACCAAACAAAGGCTGTTTAGTCAAAAAAATTTATTCAGTATTTACAAACAAAAAGAAACTAATGACCAGATCTAAGTTTAGCGCGTTCAGCAACAAGACCAGCGCCAGGGAATGAGCCAATATGGCTTTTATCAACAGGTGATTTTGACATCAAATGTTGCTGAATGGATGAAGATTCAGCAAGGCCAGCAGCACCGACATAATCCTTCTTGCTTACTGGTTTCTCGTCCTCAGTAGTAGACTCGTCTTTGGGAGCGTAGCGACGGAGTGCTTCCAACTCTTCGCGCAAAGTTTCATAACGGAAGCCCACACGGATATCGGGCACATTTGTCTTTTGCATGTCGTTGCCCTCAACACCGGGTTTGTGCCAATCCTTACCGATCCAATGGTTCTTGATTTGGTTCTCCCAGCCCGACTGGATAACTGAATTACGAGCCAATTCACACATGTCAGTGGAAGACAGCTTCCAAATTTGAGCAGCTACACTGTATTCTTCAATCAAAGGCTCCTTGGTGAAATGGAATTGCAATGGATCATCTGTGGACAAGGAAATGTTGAGGCCGCGCTGGAAGAATTGAGGAAGAGGGTTACGCTCATAAGTCAAGAAGAGAGCATTGTTGGATAGAGGGGACATGGCAATACCGATTTGAGCAAGGTAGTAGAGGTATTGAAGAGCGGGTACCTTACGCAACAGAATACCATGACTGATACCATAGGAAGTCAAGAAGGCAGCTGTTAGATGATCTGTATCACCAGCTTCACCACAATGAGGTCTCAAAACCAATGTAGTAAATCCACGTGCTTGTCTCCATTTGTTCAATGCAGCAGTGTTTGCATACATGTAATACAAGTAGTAGCTGTAAGGTGGGTTGACACTGGATGTCCAGTCCTTGGGTAGAGGAAAGTCTTTGAAGATGGGCTTTTCAGGCTTGGACTCATCGTCGACTGTATCAAAGCCAATCACTCGTTGCAAAAAGACATGAAGTTCTGGATGAGAGCTGGGGTCCTTTGTTACTTCAAAAAGAGGTTCAAATACGTTGGTGATAATGTCCTGGAAGCTGTTGATAGCGTTGGAAGCCTTGTAGATGTTGTAGAGACGAGGGATTTGGATCAACCAACGCACGTTTGCAGAGAACAGTTTATTGTTGACGACCCATTTGGCTAATTTGTCCCATTCATCAATGGATCTACCGTAGATAGAGACACGGTATTCCACCATTTGATACTTGGATGACTCCAAATCAGACACCACTTCCTTGGTGATCTCAGCCAGATACTTGCCCTGAATGTAGTTGTCTGTCTTCATGAAGATCTCTCTCAATCTACTCTCTCCAATGGGGTTATATTTCAAATTGAATTTGTCGAATCTGTGAAAGGAATCCTTGTGAGCATGCATATCCAGGGTATCGATACTGAGGTCGTATGCAGTTAATCCCAAACTTTCAAATACGCCGCGCAAGGTCAAGTGGTGATTATCACGATAAATAACCACATCATCAGGGCTCTTCTTCATCTTGGATTTGATGAAACGCAAGAGATGCTTTTGATTCATGCTGCTGGAATGGTGGACATGGGTATCCACCTTTCTTACATTGTAGAAATCACGGTGAGACGTACGCTTGGAATCAGCCAATTCTTGGAATTCATTCAAAAGGATATACATTTGCCATTTGCTGTCCAAATAACGAAGTCTACGGAAAGCAAAACTCTTTGCGGGTCCATCACTGATGACGCTCAAAATGAATTCCATATCATCGTAAAATTCTCGTGGCGAGGGCACTGGATGAAGGGGATGTCCAGCAGTTTGATCCAATTCGTTCTTGTAGACTTGATAGAATCCATCAGGACCAACGCCAAAACTGTACACATGAGGGCCAGGGATTTTGCATTGGTTGAAATCAAAGTCGGAACCAACCGCAGCAACAGGATCGGCTTCGCGAGCCTTCTCTTTGGCTTTGCGACGTTCTAATTCTTCGGGCGAGGGCAACGGCCATGATTTGGGAGGTGGAGCAGGGTAAATTTCCCAATCATCGTGATTACGAGGATCATCCATCAATCGCTGACTGGAGAGAGTAATGTATTTCTCACGTAAATCGAGACATTTCTGAAGATTTCCGTATAATACGCACAATTCAGCAGTAATAGCATCATCTAGTCAATGTGAGTTGTCATGGCAACGCAAAGAAAAACGTAATTGTTTGCTTCTATCGTTTTACCTTTAGCCTCTAATTTAGCGTTTGGATCCGCTGTATGTGTAACGAGTTCCTTTAAAAAGCTGGATTTCTCAGGTACTTGTGGTAGCGTGGGAAGAGCTTGATCATCGATATGCAAATCAGAGAGATGGCGTGCTGCGGGTGAAACGGAAAGGCTTTGACAAAGGTATTTGCTATCGTGCTGTTTCAATTATCGCTAAGTTAATCAACGCTCTCAATGATTCTTTTTTTTGGGGGGGAGGAGAAAAAAAAACTCACATTTTCAATTGCCTTTAAATGATGGTAATCAAAGTAAGGGGAATCATCAAAATTATTGATACCTTCGTCGCTTGGAATATCAATTCCGTCATCCTGTCTTTTATTATTATAGATAGTATTGGGCATTTTCTCTTATAAAAGAAGGGGGGGAAGGAGAAAAGGGAATTGATAAGACAAGAAACGAATAGTAGGATTCGAAATGCTCATTTTATACATGAGTAGAAGACTGGTTTTCCCCGAGTGAAAAGCCATTTAGTTACCACCAACGCCCTAAAATACACATCAACACCAAGAATAGACTCTATATATGCATTGTAATTTACCTTGTGATCAAAGCCAAACCACCAAACTAAAATGCCAATCATCACACAAATACCAATGGTAAGGAAAAAGCAGCACCACTTCTTGGTTCTTGTTGCTTTGGCACTCATGATGGCCCTGTTGACCAGTTTCGTGCCTTCTTCTAATTGAACGGCTGCTGTCTCTGCGTTTTGCTCAACCACATTTACAGTCTCTTGTTGACGTTCCACTAATAATGACATGTCCATAAACAGTTGATGAAGTTCCACAATGGTCTTTTCGATGTTCTTAATGTCATCATGTCTATTTTGTACTTCGGATAGCACGGCTTTAGCATGACCTCGTCTCGTTGCTTGCATAAGAGATTGTGTGAATATTTGAGCATCGTCATCTGCATTATCGAGGATATCGTCTATTTCATCTTGTGTCGCCTCAGGTTTCACTAGAGCATGATGATAAGATACAAACCAGATAAAGCCTCAACTGCAGCTCTTACCAATCTTGATTTGTCGCTCTATACGCTGTCTATATTTCTGCTGATAAGCTCGCTCAATGTCTTGATATCTTTGAATTGCATCCATAAATCGCTTTTTCAGGGCAGAAAACTAGAGAGTGTCTACCAGTCAGCATCGGCAGCTCAACTCAACCATTCAAACCAACCTGTGTTCTGCGCATGTTTCCATCTGGTGTTTGGCCCTGTTTACTGTTGGCGTTCTCCAGCTCTGTCAATCTTGTTTTGATATTCAAATTCCTGCTTGTCGTATCCTTCTTCATGTTTTCCAATTGACTCGAGAGCTGAGACCATTGTTGCTCATTGGAGCTCATTAGTGCTGCTGTATGCAGTCTTTCAACGGCATCAACGTTTTCATTGACCATTGTAATGGCATCTTTTATCGATTCCACCTCAAGTTCTTTGGTTAGCCCCCCCTCATGTTACACGCTCACACTGTCCCTCATGATTACCTCTTCAAAAAATCCATCCAATGTGTTGATATCCACAGGCTCATGTCTCACTGGCCTTTCATTCATTTCAATTACTTCTTCCGGCTGAATTTGAGGCGGCTTATTGCTACTGTATCTACTGTAATTGGAAGCATAATTTGTAGGTGTATTTGGTGTAACTGATGATGAAGATGAATGCGGCGAATTATCGATATTAAGAGTAGTGTGGGTAGTAGCAGCAGTAGCAGTAGCAGTAGTAGTATTAGATGTATTATTAATAGTATTGTAATCATTATTATACGAGTTGATAGTAGTGATATCTGCGCCAGAATAGTATCTTGAAGTAGGTCGAGGTCTCGCCGATGCATCTGTAGTTGTGGCATTGATATTGTTCGGTGTCAAATAAGCAGCATTATTGCTGGATGAATGATTCTCATGACTACTGATGCTGCTCAATGTTAGAGAGCATCTCAGCCAACTTGTGGCAATGTACCTACTTTGTGAGCCTGCTGCCTCCCTCGAAAGATTGCTAATACTCAGTATATTAGAGCTTGTGCGGCGTCATGGTCCGCAAGGACAGTGTTGACACTTACTCTCAATTCCGCTGTTCTATCGCGAGTAAAAGAATAAGACATTGTTTATAGAAAGTGCGTGCTCAATTGGCGTCTAATTTTGCAGTGAATGATGCTTAATACAGGAAAGAAAAAGAACTGAACTGTCAAAAATTTATCCATCCCATCAACAACAGCAGATGAAATGTCAAACAACTCAGTTTTAGAATCCTACAATAATGATAGTTCACTCGAGTCACGGCGAACATGTGTGATGTTGCCTGGTTTCAGTGTCATAGAATTCAGGTACATTAGGGGTCAAAAGATATTGCTATTTGGCATCATCGATAATTGCTTTTTACACAATTTTAATAAAAATATGGCTCTTTGCACAATCAATAGTCAGTCAATAGCATACTGTGATGACTGAAAGGATCTTTATAAGATTGTCAAAGATTACCAACTACTAGGGAATGGCCACAATCTTGAGCAATAAAGCATCGAGTCGGTAATGGTCATCAGGTAACGGTGGCGGCGACTTATCAGTTTCGTATACGGTGATTCTGATATATAATTGTTACCACATAGCATTCTCGTAGGATTAGTTCTGCTCCATCCATGCTGAAAAAAAGAATTGACTCTATCGTTGTTGTCAAGTTCAACTATATGAACTATCATCGGCGCGCCCTGTTTTCTAATTGATTTATAGGCAGCTCTTAGAGGTACGTTTAATGACATTAATTTCATTAAGCTTTTCAACTAAAGATGCTCAAAAATATGAAAAGTGATTTATTGCCAAAATCTTGTGATTTCACATACAAAGGTCTCACAAAAGTCGTTTTAGATAATATTGTCAGGAAGTGTAATAATACTACTCTGGGTTAAACAATGTGACATTTATTTATGCTTCAGTGCTGGGTAATCTCTCATAGGTTTCATACATGTAACCTTCTGTCAATTTGACAATCACTACAGTAAATAATACC
The DNA here is from genome assembly GCA_037974945.1 of Mucor circinelloides. Classification (NCBI taxonomy): domain Eukaryota; kingdom Fungi; phylum Mucoromycota; class Mucoromycetes; order Mucorales; family Mucoraceae; genus Mucor; species Mucor circinelloides. The sequence continues at coordinate 1,171,570 of JBBNAA010000023.1, read as the reverse complement.
AAGTAGGCCAGCATCCACCAAACACCGAGGTTCTTGGAGATCAAAGCACACACCAAGATGGTAAAGAAGGAGACAATGAAAAGCTTGTGGTATTTCTTCTCAGGCTTTTGACGAATCAAGAATGCGACACAAATAAGCAGCATAATGGATACACCTTCACCGGCAATGCTGAAATTGACACTGGGAGAATACATGGAGGGGCTTTCAATACGATAGTGCATCAATGTCATTAAAGACGAACAGATGTAAGCTATCAAATAAGTGTAATCAATGAAACCCTTCTTGAACAGATTCTTCATGAAAAGGACACCGCAAATTGTCAGAGGAAAGTTAAAGTAAAAAGTGACCTCCATGGTAGACAAAATGTACTTTTGATACAAGTATTTTGGCTCAAAATAAGAGACTGGGCGATAGATATTGTCAATGTAATGAAAGGTATGAATAGCAGTGTGCAAGGTATAGGCAGCCAGGATAAAGACCGCATTTTTGCTGTTTTGTTTCATAAGGAATCGAAACTGGATCATCTTGGCAGACTTGAAAAAGTAGCTTGTTACCAGTACCAGGTTGATAGACGCCAATATGAATGTGAGTATCAAAAATGTGATACGGATAGGATTGGTGTTTTCATCGCCTTCGCTTGTAACAATGGGTTTTCCCAAGGTAGATGTGCCGTAAGTGATCATTTTGATTGAAGTAAAAAGGAAGGCAAGATGTGTCCTTTTATACAGCTTACAGGATGCGAACTGTCAATTTCACATGAACTTGAATATAACATTCGGGTAAACCTCCTCAACATTTGGAATGTTCTCAACATTTGGAGAAGCGGGAACTTTTGATTTATATAGCCTTGGCTCCACATGGAAGATATACATAGCTTAGAGATGTACTTGACAATAGAATCAAGATATTTTCAAGAGAGCAGAAGAGACATGGCTGCATAGGATCCAAAGGCGGCAGAGAGATGTTGGCACATGCGAATCAAATGCAATCACTAATGAAATAAGCTTTTGAGCGTGTGGGTACAACGCACCCAGCGCTGGAAATGTTATGTTTTTCCGGATTACATAATACCCATTTTTTGAATGATAGTGGTAGCCAATGTTAAAAAGGAGAACTCCTCTCTCTCTATTAAGTAACTCGAACGCCTTTATTACGTCATTTAGCCTGTACAATCATACATACACACACACACACGCGCGCGCCCCTTATTTTCTATACTCTCCTTGTCTGCCTATCTCTGTCTTTTTTTTTTTTTTTTTTTTTTTTTTTTTTTTATAAACGAAAAACGCGTACATCAAAAATAATTTTCAAACAGCACCTGTACACAAAAACACAAAATCATACTTGTCTTGAATGTATTTTCAAGTTGTGATCAATTCATTTTCAGGGTTTGGTCCATTTTGTCTCAAATTCAAGCCAGATGAACCATGCACTGTTTACGATTTGAAGCAAAAGTTAGCTAGCACAACAACATTTAGCATCGAAGAGCAAAAGATCAGGTCTTTGGGAGGCCGCATTTTGACAGATAATGATAGCCTGTTTCAAGACTACTCCATTCATGAAGGCCCCATCGTTTTAAACTTAACTGTGCGATTGATAGGAGGAAGGGATAGCCATCAGCTCAACAGCAGGAAAAAGAAAAAGGCTCACAACGACGCTAATGTGATACAGTACAATGATACCATGGCATTTGCAAGCAGAAAGGGCAAGGAAAAAGAATCGAGAAAGCGCAAGTTAGCTTGAACAGCCCTTTTTTTATTTATTTATTCATTTATCTACTATCATTCTCATCATCCACTCTATCAATTGCCAACACTGCACTCTGCCATCCACCAAATCCAATTGCAAAAACAAATTTATCAGCCAAACTCTCGACATATTTTGGAATTGGGTGATTTTCTTGCGAAATGTTTCCATGTCCTAATGCACCAGAACTATAGCTACCCCACGTTAAAAGCTTGCCTTGACTTGTCAATGCGCCATAGTGATAGCTATTTATATATACGTGTGTTGAATAAAATTGTGTATATTACCCTTTCTGTCGATACTTACTCTCCAAAAGACACCTTGCACACATCGTGGTTATCCAATTCAGCGAGTCGAGTAGGTTCTGTATCACTAGTGACATCCACAGTGCCTAGCATCACCTTCTCTTTGGTATAAACAGCAAAATTATTAAATGCGCCTGTAAGGAATCTGTGCATTGCGCCTTGACGGCTATTATGCTCATTTTCTGTGCTACTGAAATGAGTTAATTCCACAACGCATTGCATAGGTCGGTTGTTGAGCGCATCCTGATCCAATGTTGCAATTTTGAGTATACGGCCAAATTCTGTCAATGCCAACGTAAAGCCGTCCAATCCTGCAATTTGAATAATCTTGTCCGTGTGCTGTGGCAGTAATTGCATAGTAGAGATGCCGCTCGATACAATCTGTGTAGGCTGAGGCTCGGTCGTTACTTGGGACGGAATGATCAAATCAGGCTTGGGTATAATGTAGATATTGCCTGTGCTGGTCAAGACGCTGGAATAGTTCCAATTCGCGGCCACCTGCACAACTTTGTCATCTATGCTCAAATCTACTCGCTGCAGCATAATATGATTGGACCAATGCCAAACTGATCCGTCCCTTGCTAGTCCAATAACATGACCTCTGCCGCTAGAAATGCTATGAAATTGAACCTTTTGTTGAGTCTCGTTGGTATCTTGTAACAGTGTGGGTAATCGCAGTCTTCTTGTGCCAACAGAGCTTCGGGGTGATATATCTTGTTGCATCTGATAACGCATGTCAGTGTCTATGTATTCATCATGATATCATATTGTGCTTACAGTTCCCCACATATACACTGATCCAGTTGTTTGCAGTGCATGAATAGACCAGCCTCCTGATGTGATATCAATGATATGCTTATCCTTTAAAGAAGCCACCTCCTGAGGTACAGTAACTTGATTCGGGTATCTTGCTGTGAATCTAGGCATTCTATGACATATGTAAATAGCTTGGCATTTTTTTTTTTGTCGCCAACACCTAAAATACCTGAGTCGAGGATTTGCAGGCATGAAACCCGTTTCTGCGACAATGGCAGGCGATTTGTCACCTAATCCCAAGCGATCATCAAAGTTCTCTCCCCAAGTGAATACTTTTGCATGGTATTTGAGTCCTTGATAAAACTTTTTCCAGCCCTTATTTCGAAAGGCATTATCTTGAGAGATATTAAATTCCTGAGCGCATAATTTCTTCCAAATGAGTTCGTCATTTGTTATACAATTAAAATATTTTGATACAAGCGACAAATTGATCAAGGAAGCATTGTCGAGTAAATTTAAAATATCGTACAAGATATCTGTAGGAAGTTTGTCGAGCATTTCTTTACACTACTTGAAACGAAAGAAAAAGAGAGAGAGAGAGAGAGAGAGAGAGAATTTTAATATTTGGTAAAATTACGTAGTTTTGGCTCTGTTTTTTTTTAATGGGGGGAGAGAGAGAGACGCACACACACACACACACACATACAGAGGATATATAAAGTATGTTTGGGTGACACCAGATTGAAGGTTTCAAATGTTGATAATAGTATAATAGTAATAATAATAATAAAAGAGAGTTCAGGTATGTAGGTTATAAAACGTATATATGTATAAAGTTAATATGTATAGAAATATGTTGTAGTGGAAGAGCCTTGAATGAAGGGAATGTGGGATAAATAAATAATAGCGTAATTTTTTGTGTGTGTTGCTTTAAAATGAGAGCTGATCATCTTGTAATGGTAGAGATTCATATTTGGATCTTAGAGTTGATATTTTGAATCCGATCGTTGATTTCAGGTGGTCGTCAGTCTGCTCTGTTTGCATCAGCAAGAGTGAATATGCTTCTTCGCAGTTTTCAATGGCTTCTCTGGCTGCAATTCGATCACCTGAATAGTACGGCGATCCTCTTGAATCTTCTGCATAATTCAGCTCGTCCATTGCTAAATTGTATAACTCATACACTTTCTCAATCTCTTTTTGTGTGTCAATCATGGAAATTTCTGATGAAGCGTTGGAGGGTCTTCTGCGAAACGGTGACATGCATTTATCCACTACAATGCCAAGCCCTTCTGATCCAGTCAATGAGGGTCGCTTTGTATGTGATGGTAGAAACAATGAGTCTTCTTGGTGGCAGCAACAGCTCATAGCTGTACTGTTTGTGGATGCTGTAGATGCAGTTGATGTTGTGCTGCACTGTGATGGACGTCTCTTTGTTAAATCAGGTGTGAACCATGTCTTGAAGTTGTGCCACTTTGACTTGAATGTTGTGTGTGTTGGTGAATGTACAAGAGGATGCATTTTTGGTTTTTTAAAAAATGGAAAAGAGAAAGAGAGATGGCACTGTGCTCACTCACCCATATTTATATTGATTCTTGTTTATGCGACTTTCCTTATTTCCTTTCAAAAGGGGAATTTTAGAAGAAAAAAGACCACCCCTTTTTTATCATCTTCAACAAGGCAGGAGATGAGATGATTACATGTATAATTCTAAAGAGGAGCGGCATGAATCCGAATCCCCTTGTTTGCATCTTGTTCTGCTACGAAATGTCAACTCCTATAAAGCTGTGTAGTATATTGGTGGCAATATTTCTTTTGTGATGTGTACATAATCATATTTTATCTCTATAATTATATCTATAAAGAGCACACCCCCTGCGTATTTAAATTCATGCAAAAAACTCACATATGTTATTGTTATTGTTGTTGTTTACTTGCTGTATTGATTAGGATTTTATACACTGGTCGATATGGTTAAATCAAAGTAAAATGCATACGAATGCGAAACGTAGTAGGTACATAGTATGGATAGAATGTCCCCTTTATAGCATCATTAGAGCAGGCTCCTATTTAGATTTGATATCATCATCCTTCATCATCTCCTTATACACAACATGTAGCAGTGGACTATAGGCAATGTCTTATTAGACATGGTACACTGCTCATATACACACAGGCATCGTCGGAACGTGCATACTTAAAATACATATATACATATAGATATATATATATGTGTGTATATCTATATGGTCTAATCATCAATACTATCAGCAATAGATCTGGCCCAGTTGCAGATTTACAAACAACACAATATAATGTATTCAAGTTCTAATATTGACATGATTCGGTTGAAATATCAAGTAGAAATTACTCTTTATGGCTCTCCGGCTTCAAATTTTGTATGTATATATATCCAATGTATACAACCAAGGCTTTGTTTTGCCTTGTTTAGACTGATGATTCGGTTGGAGATCCGGTGATGATACAATGTAGAACAGAAACTTGCTTTTAGTATTAAAACAGCAACAGGTTCGAGACTATAGAAATATAGGAGTGTTGTTAAAGGAGATGCACTAGTAGTATTCGCCAAGTGTTTGGTCAAGAGAATGACATATTCAAGATTTATCTGATTTTGGCCTCGATCGATGTCGAATATATATATATAATAATTAATACAAAGCTCCCTTCTTTAACGAACGTTCGGAATGTTACAAAAACTAGTATCGCAAAAAGTGCTTCATATGTGAGAAGGGAAGGATCACTATGGTAGCAAATACAGGGTTTCAAAGGTGAAACGAGAAAAAGTTGTTGTTGTTGTTGTTGTTGTTGTTGTTCTGAATGTAATGTATGGATTGCAGTGGCTGTTCCTGATGTTTTTTCCTCAACAGGTTTAATAGGTGTATTTTTTGGGAACCGGATTTTCTAAAGGTAGACATATTATGATTAACAAGCATATATGAACAAATGTTTATAGATATATACAAGATCGACAAAATGGCAAATAGATGAACTATGTCATTTAGTTTCATGCCTCGACATATACAAACAAAGACGAAACAAATAATGTTACAAATGCGCTTGTATGCCGTTGCTAACCATATGTATTTATAGCAGAGAAAGAAAGAAAGAGAGAGCGGCGGCGGCGGCGGCGGTGCTAATGATGGTGGTGATAATGGGCGGCTATGAGAGCGGAAGCGGAGGCAGTGATGGTTTGTTGCAACTGTAAATAAAGAGAGAACGAGTGAGAGAGAGAGAGAGAGACAGAGAGAGAGAAAGGGGAGGCGAGGGGTGATAAAAGCGAGTAATATAATAGCATAAAAGAGGGGGAGATTGGGGGGGGGGGGGGGGGGAGAGAGAGAGAGAGAGAGAGAGGGAAAACAATGAATAAGCTCATAGGGCATACAAGGGAGTAGTAGTAATAGAATGATACATAAATATATATCATATGCTTGAGCTATCACCGTATACAGGAGCTTGTTGTTTTGCTGTATCTATATTGGAAGGAGAATCATCAGATGCATCTCTACACAGGGCCAAACAATTGTGATCTGTATTATATTGCCTTTATCACAAGATAGGGGACCTTTCTTGTATAATACATGAAACGTCTAATTTCGTATCTACACTCTGCTACTACATAAGTTGTATAGAATATTCCCATTCAACTATTGCTTTTTCTATGCTCCATACTGATCTTTCATGTGGATGAATCCAGTAGCTGATGCTGTTCACGCATTCATGAATAGGACAAAATAGCATCAGTGCCACTTGTCACTGTAGTTTGCTGAGATATTGACTCATATTACAGGTAATAAATGTAATAAGTGTATTACTGTTTGTACAATCAAAAATTACTTGCTGCATACTTGGAATACAATGATCGACTACTTTTACCTTGTGCGCCATCGTCTATTGTGGGCAGCACTGCGGTATCAAGTGTCATAAACTGCGTTAAAACCTTTATAACTACACTTACAACTATCGCGTGATGAAAGAAATACATGTAGATACGTAATAATTTATAATGTACAAAGTGAAACTATGAATACAAAAAGGTGTAGATAAATGGTTACAAAAGATGAATGGGTCGCATCAGATTTGGACGAAGCAGCAACAAGCTGATCATCACGGGCATAATAGTTGTTGTTATTGCTGTCATCGCAGCTTGTGTTTGGTTTGTTTGTCTTGATGACGCTCGTAGTGTAGTTTGTGTTTGTCAAGACAGTGGAATATCCAATTGTTTCCAAGATACGTAGGATGCCAGGCCCAATGGCATATTTATACGTGTATTGTATTGTTTGATTCCTTTCTTCTGTCGTTGTTACGTTTGCGCTTGTTGTATGATTTCCGACAGTTGTATTGTGAACAGTGGTTACGTTAACGTAGACCTTTTCAGTGATATTGTACTTGATCTCGGGTATGCTTGCATACGCTTCATCCACAAGCTGTTGTAGTGTCTTTCCGCGATGGAATTTATGCGTCATCAGAAAATCGGGTGTGCCAGTGTAGTCGTCATCTACATGCGAGGTGGAAATGCCAGGTCGATAAAGAGCTTCTTCAGCCAAGGATGTATCTTCAAGAATACTGGGTCCAGTCATCAATTGAATCGAATGGTACGTTTGGTTGAGATAAGGGTCGGTATAGTAAGCACTTTGTGCACAGGTGGGACTGAATTGGAATGACAATGTCTTGGGCTGGGCCATTGATACATAGATTGTCTTTGCTCTCGCCGACTGTGTTGCGTTGTTCAAGAATGAGTTCATGAAATTCACTATGAACGCATTGTTCTCCATCACACAGAAGCTTTGCAGATCAAAACTAAAGTCCACAAGCCATTTCGTTTCATTTCTTGCGGGTATAATCAAGTTTAAGAACTTGTCAAAGATCATATTGGGTTGAAATCCAGTAATATAAGCGGGTCCTGTTGAATGTTTTACAAACCAATATGGGCTTGGTGTCATGACTTTGAGGCTGTCTTCTGGTACGATTAATCCTTTTAACAGCTTTTGAAAGGGTGAGTTTCTGTCTGAAAAATAAGGAGCCCATGAGCTGACCATGCCCAGGCCATGTATCATTTGGTGAAGTATGAGGTATTGCATATCCACTTGATGATCTTGGATGGATTTGTCAGTGTTGAACCAATAGGCACCCATCGGTGGGATGCCCGTGCCATTCCAGTCTGTTATTTTGTCGTAATTGACTGCATTCATGTACATGTCATGGTTGATATCGATGGCGACATCGTAATTAGCCCAGTTGGAGCTGTCTGTGAACAAGGTCAATTGTTTGGCTAATGCTTGTGGATAAATAAAGTTTGAATCCGCCTCATTCAACGAGATCAGTGTGAACTAAAGATATCATCAGATATAGTCTATTTTTTTTAAAAAAGAAAAAATGGATTTATATATTACCTGTGAGCTCGGCGTACCCCATCCATATGTGTTATTGGAGCATGTCTTTGCGCAGAAACTATAGTAAGAAGCTTGGAATCTATGATAATGGCATCCGTCAGCTTCAATTCTCTGCTTAACAGCCAAATCAATCCGCTTACACAATCTTATTTTTCAAGTTTATAACTTGAGAAAAACTGGCTGCTGCTAACTTCAATGAGTGTTCGACTTTTCCACAAAACTGTTTATCGATTTCACAATATAGTTTCACTTGCACCATATCTGTGATATCACTTATCCGTGGTGGTGTCGAGAACAAATTTTTCGAGTTGTTTAGTTCTTCATTTACAGGTTGTGTTGATTCGTCAGCACTGTTGGTCTCGGAAGCTGAAGCTGGTTGTGTGCTGGACGATGACGGTGATGAAGAAGATGTTGCGTCTTCATCAGATTCGTCTTGTGCATGTGTATAGAGCAGTAGTAATAGTAATAGAGTAATGAATAATAATTTATGGTTCATGAATGGAATACAGTAAAAAAAAAAAAAAAAAAAAAAAAAAAAAAAAAAAAGAAGGAAACTTTTTCCATGTGCTCACACATGAAGAGCAATTCAGGGCATTTCATAAATCCAATTTCCGATCAGATTCTGGAGATTCTAAGAGGGGGGCAGAGCTATTGAGCGTGCCACGCTTTATTCTGTTTGAAAAAGATGATGTTTTGCTTGTCGTTTATGTTTTTGTCATCCTGGGGCCAGGAAATTGGGTGGGTTAATTGTCCAAGGCACAAAACTTGTAGCACATTCATAGCAGATAAAAGTGCACTCCAGTTGCATTCGTCCTCTAGGATTGCTCCACCGTCACTGATTGTAATATGCTTGCAAGTAGATTTCAATAGATAGTCATCAGAGATCAAAGTATTCACTGCATCCTGACTCACATGCACAGAGAACAATAGCAATTCTTTTAATTGCTGGCAGTATTTCAAACCTGTAAGAAAATCTACGGTTGATTTCTCGTGCTTTTGACGAAGTTCCAGTATTTGCAACTGTGGCAAATGTCTCAATGTCTCATGCAAGGCAGACGATGTGATGGTAGGAAAGCACAGTCTTAGTTCTAACAACTGACGGCAATGAGAGAGACGCTGAAGTGATGCGTCAGAAAACAAGAGGTCATGCTCTGTTGTAGCGTAGTTGGATATAGATAGCGAGAGTTTGGGTGACTGAGGTGGGTGTTTGTTATGCCTGCCATTGGATGCTACTGCCAAAGTGGAAGAAGATGTGGGTGTTGCTGAATCAAGTGATAATTGCACTCTGGAAGGCCTCCTACCAGTATCCAAATTGCTACTGGATGTTGATCTGGGGTATATGTTCATTTTGGGCGATAAATCTAAGCGCGTTAGGTTGGCAGGGTTCAGTCTCTCAATGATAGGATCAAGGGGGCCTGTTCGAATGCGAGTCAAGCGAAAGTCCTTTAATACGGGTAGATGGCTAACAACATGGCTGATGCTAGGCAACAGTAAAGGTTCATTGCAAGACACATGAAGACACTCCAGCTTCTTACCGTATTGGCTGACAGAGAGCCACGAAAGATTGTTCAAATCGATATTAAGCATCTTTAGGGTGCCAAGGTTGGGGCCCACAACTCGAAGCAAGGTCTGTAATGCCGGTTGACTAATGATGCATGACGATATATCCAAATGTCTGATATGTCTAAACTCCAGAAATGAATGCCGCCCTCCAAGGTCTTGGTATTGAATAGACAGTGATGTGAGGTGAGGCAGGCTAGAGACAATGTCAGACAGCAGTATAAGTGGTACTCTGAGTCGATGCGTCTGCTTTTTAGAGAGATCCATGGCCATTGAGCTCAAGTCATGCGATGGGCGTACTTGATATACATGATCACGTTGTTGCTCAAATGCAATTGCAGGAGATATGTTTTGTTGTAATTTTTTCTGCTTGAGAATACGCTGCAGAATGGGCGTATTCAGCCGATATCCATTGAGCGCCAAATGAGTGAGGTGCGTCAGCGACCGTGATAATGCAACGACCAATTCCTCTGACAAATTCCAGCAGCCGCTCAGATCCAATGCCGTAATTGCAGTTGTAATAGAATCTGTGCTTTTATGGGTTGTATAAAGAGGAATGTTGGTGTTTCTGAGAAAGGTCAAGAGGCTGTTGTTGCTAATTGTGCTGTCGTAGGGAGAGAGATCTAATTGTTTCCAGCAAGCGACATGCGTTGATAGCAAATGGTTCATATGTTTGCATGTTTGCAGTAGCTGGCACTTGTCACCCACCTGATCAATCTCCTGTATAATGCGAATGAGTAGCTCTGCTGGTAGATTCAAGAGCATTGAATGATGAAATAAAGAAAGAGAGGAAAAAAAAGAAGATAACGAATCAACGGGAAAATGCATCAAGAGCTTTATGTTTACGCTGGTTTTCATTGGCTCAAGCAGTGCGTTACGAAAGGATGGGGGATACATGAACCACACAAAAGCCCCCCCCCCCTTTTTTTTGCGTAAACCTCATTTTTTGACATTTAAGACTATGCAACAACAAGACGCTAATCAAAGCGTGGCACCTGCTTGGGACTTGAAAACCAGCAAGGGAAAATGGAACAAGGTGATGGAAAAGACACAAGATGGCAAAGGCACGTTCTGTGTCGCTAAAGAAAAGATCAACCAAGGCGAGCCGCTGCTCACTGAGGAACCTTTCCTACGACAAATACACGACAAGTACAAAAAGACTCGCTGCAATTACTGCTTTAAAGAACTAAAGGACATCACTACTCGATCATGCCGTGGTAAAGAGTGTCAATGGGAGGTAAAGTACTGTTCTCAAGACTGTGAAGGCCATGCTTGGACAAGAGGTCATCAATGGCTGTGTAGCTTCCCCGAGCTTTCCAAACTAGATGCCGATATTGTTTTCGCAGTGAAAGGCTATTTTGTAAGCAAATCACAGAACCAAGGTACAGTGACACTATCACACAAGATGCAACATGGACTGACACTTGACTAGAAACATTACCTGATCTTGTATCCAACAGAGAGTCTTTTGGCGCAAACCTCATCAAGGACTACCGCGAGAAGCTCACCAAAGTAGCATCCATGCTTAACTTGACAGACCATGCCATTGATTGCATCATCACCATCATCTTTCAAATCAAATGTAACGCATTCGCAGTAAAGACAGCTCAATCTGTATCTGTAGATGCCAGCTTTGTAGTCTCAAGAGAGTTCCTGACGCTGGGAAGAGCCATCTACTTGTCAGCTAGTAAAGTGAACCATGATTGCGATCCAAACGCTATTGTTTCGTTTGGAGATGGAGGAAACAACCCATGTCAACTGAAGATTCAATGCGTCAAAGGGCCCATTGAGAAGGGAAGTGAAGTTACCATCAGCTATGGTCCATTGGCATCTGTGCATAGTAAAGAAGACCGATTGAAAAAGTTGAAAGAGGGCTACCAGTTTGAATGCAAATGCAGCGCTTGCAAGGATACATCGTAAGGGCCATTCTAGTAAACATGCAATTGATACTGACATGGTGACAGCAACAAGAAATCGCCCGAAAGCATCTACAAGTGCCAGATTTGCAAAAAGGGACGCTTGTATAGACAACAGTCAAAGTGTGGTGAGTGTGGACAGGAGCCCAATTGGCCCTATTTCATCAAGGTACGTGCTGAACATTCATTGCGGGCGTGTTCAGCAACTTATAGGTATGCCCTTATGTAGACCGAAAGCCAGGTTGAAGCGCTCAAGCAGAGACAAGATTTTGTCAAGGTTTTCAAGCTGCAATCAGACATCTATCATGACGACACGCTTGTTATTGGGCAGACAGCCGATCGCGTTGCCATGTATGCCTGTAATTCTGGACAATGGGAAATAGCCTCAAATTACGCAATCATGTCATTGACAGTTGCACAAAAAGTTTACGGAAAGCTTAGCGTGGAAGCAGCGGAAGAAATGATGAAGCTGTCAACTATATTATTGAACCTGTGAGTGATGTAATATACCTTGATAAACATGTCATATTAATCAGAATATATACATATAGCTGTTTGACAACTGGAAAGAGAAAGAAGGAAGCCATAGCGCACATAAAAGCTACTATCATTACGTATAAAATCTTGGGTCTGGACAAAACAGCGCCAGAGGATATCGATGAACTCGAGCAAATGATGACCCATTTGATGTTTATGGCCTTGTAAATAAGTTCAATTGAATTGAAAGTATAGTAACAGTAGAAACGATTGTTTATTAGGGATGGAATAATAGTAATAATACTAATAATAAAAGAGTACATAGTAATAGTTGAAACAGCAAATAATAGGAGGGGGTATACGATGAATGAGTACATAAAAAGCTTAATGGCCTTGGTTATAGAGATGGGTTGCCATTTCTGCATAAAATTCGAGTCGATCAAATTCCTGTCCATTTTCAGGCTTAGGAGTTCTGAAACGATAAGGAATATGACTAGATAGTTTTTATAGGTATTAGCCATCATCATCATCTTATATCATATCAATTACGACATTACCTTTTGCCACTGAGATCCCAATGATCTGCTTGGATGGTCTTGACATATGTGCCCCATTTAGCACTTTGGACGCTGACAATGCCATCATTGTCGCCTTCTTTTTCTTGCACCATTTGTCCTGGAATACCCAAGAGAGAAGACCAAGCTGGGAATTTGGCTGCAGCACCATAAGAATAATACTTGACGCTTGGATCATCAGGTGTATTGGGATTAAAGTACTCCTTACAGAAATCAGTAGTAAGATGAGCATAGGCTGGCTCATCAAACCAATCCACCAAGAGTTTATCCAACTTGAGCCCTGTGGGTAGTCTCGAGCTCCATTTCAGTGCAGATGATGCAGAGAGACATTCAGCGCTACTTTGACGTTGCGTGTTACTCATTGTAGACATTGTGGTTGTGGCTGGCGACCATTGCTGACCATCTGTTGTGTGCATAGGTACTTGCGACTGACCGACACCAAACTGATCTCGAAACCAGTCCATGACAGGCGATCCACGATGAGGCGTGCATATAGTGGTCAATGATTGCACCTGATAGGGTCGATCGTGGATATTGGCTAGTAAATGACGACAATCAAGGCCGCCCATAGAGTGCGCAACAAAGTTGACATTCTTTCCAACCAGTATAGATTTAAGAATTGTATGCAATGCGTGTGATCGCTCCCAAATGCTGCCAGCTTGTGGTACTTTGGTCACAATAATCTTAGCTCCTAATTTAGCTAGAGTGTCTTCTACACCACTCCAATAGTGGAACTGTAATGCAGGAATGTTTTGTGGTCCTCGAACATCAAATCCAAATAATCCATGGCATAGCACAATAGGCTCTCTGGGTGCTTTGTAATGGGGTGTGATGGGGCCTGATTGTGATTGCTGCTTGATGGACTCGATTTGCTGTTGCTTTTGCTCGATAATGTCTTTTGGAGAGAAGAACAGATCAGTAGTCAGTTTTGGGGTTCTTGCAGGATACAAAATATAAAGACGATCTTCTTTGGTAGACGATTTACTGGTGCTAACAGAAGCCAATGTTACAGCAGGTCTTTTTGCTTTGCTGGTATTGTGTTGATCTTGCTGTTGAAACAAGGTGAGTTTTCGATGCGCTTGGAGTAGTAGAGTCGCAAAGGAAGTTGTAGAATAATTTAGTTTTAAGGAGCGTTGCAGGTAGTTGTATAGTGAGTAGAGTGTAACAATAGCCATATGAGTAGAATAGTTAAGAGATAAGTAAGAAGAAGAAACTGTAGCTTCATGTCGTCTGATAAAATTTATATATGCTTGTGTTTTCTCGGCATTTTAAACTAGATGGTTAATTTAATGCCCCAAATAAGTAAGCAAGTTTTTGGGGTTAAGGTGTAAGGTACAATTTGACACTTGACAGCAGTGTATAATTTGCTTGGCTAAATTCCGCATCTATTCTTGCCTGCATCTGATGGCTCTGCAATGAAATCTCGTATGAAACCCTTCTCTATTCTCAAATATCATCTCTAGATCTAATCTCTGAGATCAGCCAATATATTCTCATGCAAGAAGAGGCTGTTGCAATTTGCATATATTCTTCGCTCAACGTCATACGTGAACTACATCATGTGGGCATAATCACAGGTCTATTTTGCCGGCAACTCAGTTTGATTTTTCCCACATCAGTGCAAATCGAATCATGGCTGCTGATTGGATCCAGCTGCTAATTTCTAAACGTGGACAAATGATATTCTACCAATTTGATTGATTGTGGCAACATTGCTATTTAGACCTGAAGAACAAAATAGGAAATGCTATTATGCTAATCCACCAGAGAGAAGACTTCGGCAGCATCAAAGAACTGATCGACAGGATCTGACAGAATCGTGGATGTGAAATCCACTTGAGCCATCTGGTTCCTTTGGTAATGGTTTTCAAATGTTGAAGAGGAAGTCCAATTACCAAGAGTAACAATGCTACCCCGGGAGACACCAAGATCGAGTGCGCGAGAAGACGCCAGTGACCGGATGGAGACATCAGGTTGGGAGGTACATAACGCAATAAAGTGTCGATGCAGCCATGAGGAAATCGTCGACGACGATAAGGGTTGTTGGATGAGATGGGACTTAACAAATAGCTGAGAGCCCGAAGGACGAGAAGCCAAACCAGGGTGATCACGAAGAGCCTTGAAACATTGCACTGGGCAAAGTTCCACATCAGAAGCATGAGGATGTACCGTAAAGGGCTTTATGATGCGGCGTTTACCACGAGTTTCTTTGGGTGCCACTACCTGAAAGACAACAGTTGGTCGGTGAATAGACACGGGAGGCACTTGCTTTATCATATAATCTATATAAGAGTTAATCAAATCACTGTCGCGGACACCTTTTGATTCATCGTGTAGATGAGCTACTGCGCTTCGTAAAGTTTTCAATGTAGAAGCCTGAAGACCATGAACACGACGCATATCTGCCAAGAAATTAGCCAAATCCACCGCGGAGAAGGAAGTGCAAGAGACGTTGTGCTGAATAGCCCACGCAAGAAAACGAAGTTGGTTCTTACGATAACCAAGATTTGTGCCTGTGGGAGCCAATTTTTGTGTCAACAAATCTTCCACCGCTTGTGCATGGAGATTTTTTCTTAGAAGTTGTTGCTTGATAATCTCCACACGGAGAGCATCCAATTCTGCGGTAGTAGGGGGTGAGGAGTTCTGGGAGAGGTTGTTTGTACCGCTTGTGGAGGCAACATCCATGGAGGATAGAGAGCCATTCGCTGAAGGAGAGGGAACCACAGAGCACTCGGCCAGTACGGCACCACGAGAGTTACCAGAGGAAGTTGTTCTCGCAGTATTCGATTCAGTACTCGCGAAATTAGATTCCATGGAGGATTTATGAATAGGTTCTGAAATCGCTTCCATTGGATTGAGAACGCATCCGTGTGGGATGCATCCGGATCCGGCATCCAAGATACGTACTTTGGTAATAACTTGGTCGTTCTGTCGGCGAAGAGATCGATGGAAAACGGGCCCCAAGTTTGATGTAGTTGTTGAAAAATCTGTGGTTTGATCATCCATTGATTCTTGAAGAACTGTCGGCGAGATTCGAAATCGGCTATTGTATTCTGTAAACCCTGAATGTGTTGTGCCTGTATCATGATTCGGTGCTGTAGACACCATGTCCAGACTTCCGTAGCTAGTTCCAGTAGAGGGAGAGATCGAGTTCCGCCTTGTTTGTTGATGTAGGAGAGGCTGGCCGTATTGTCGGTCCTGATTAAGACAGTCGAGTTCGGTGGTGGATGAAATGTCTTGAGAGCTAGCCCCATCCCGTGTTGCTGGCGTCTACAAACATAGTTTGATTGGGCGTTGAAGGGAGTGATGAACGGCCATTCCACTTCCGAATGTTGTGGTGCCACCATTGTAGCTCTTCTAAACTTGCTTGATCCAGTGGTCGAGGGCGACCCCAATCCGAATCCGATTTCACGGTCTGATTCTTGTAGTAAAGTAGGTGTCGAGTGTACGATCGGGCCGGAAAAATGGCAAATGTCGCTGCTTGTATGCACATTGTCAGACTGTGTATGATTCTGGGAGACTGACGGTGAGGCTTGTCCAGGACTTGCTTGATGGACCTGCGAATGTCCCGAAGTTTGGCTGGAGGAAGTAGGGCTGTCATGTCTTGGGTATTCAATACAAAGCCGAGGTGTTCCAATTGCTGGGTCGGAGTGAGCACTGACTTCTTGTAGTTGATGAGCCAACCTAGATCCTGCAATAGAGACTACCTGACGAGCCTGAGACACAGCGAGTTGTCTGGATTCTGCGATTAGAAGCCAGTCGTCTAAGTATGCTGAAATCCTGAAGCCTTGAGAGCGCAAGTGTTCCAGAATGGGCTTGCAAACTTTGGTAAAGACAAAGGGACTGGAGGCCAAGCCAAAAGCGGTGGTACAATATTGGTACACTTGATTCCGCCATTTCAGACGTAAGAAGCGCCGGGAGTCTGGATGAAGACCTATGTGAAGGAAAGCATCGGACAAGTCGATTGAAACGAGATAATCGTTCGGTTTGATCATGAGAGATACTTCCTTGATGGTTTCCATTTTGAAGTGAGGGGCTTCCAGATACTGATTGAGACGTTTCAGGTTGAAGACTGTGCGAACGCCCCCATTTTTTTTTTGGAATGACAAACATCGAACTGTAATATCCTGGAATGTCCTGTACTTGCTGAGGTGCTACTTTCTCGATTGCTGATTTTTGCAACAGGTCTTGAATTGCTTGATCTATGAGATGAGATTGTTCCTGAGAGAAGGGAATAATTGGTGTTGGGTTTGTAGTGACAGGTGGTTATGTGTGTGAAATAGAATGCGATAATCGTGTTGAATTGTGGTGTTGACGAACGAGTTGTTGGAAATTGTTGTCCATTTTGTAAAGTAATTGCTGAGCCGACCTCCTACTGGGTCGGTTGTTGTGTCGTTGGGTTGAATTGGTGAAGGTGCTGTAGTTGGCGTTGGTGTTGGTGTTGTATTTATTGGCGAAAAGGGTTGGTATTCTTCCTGTTGTTGCGTTGTTGAAAACTGGTGTTGCTGTTGTTGTTGTTGTTGTTGCTGCGGAAACCACCCTGCTGAGAGGGTGGACCTGATCGAAAAAACTGCTGATCCAAACTATTCGAGAAAGTTCCCAAGTTACCTGTATTGCGGTCGCTTGATGTGATGCGACGACGATTGCGACGGTTGACGGTAGCTTCGCGAGTAGCTTTTCTCGCAGCGGTTTGTTGGATTAGAGTTTGTTGAAATTCATCTAGTGGAAGTGTATAGTTGACCTCGTTTCCGGATTTCAACGAAAAGGAAGGATCTATCGTATGAATGGCAATATTGTTGCGGAAATGTGTCATAGAAGCACCAACATGCAATGGGAGTTTGCGTACATCTTGAAGCATTGTACAATAGCGTTCCAAGTTAGGATTGCCTACTTCAGATGAGACCAGTTCATGACTGAGAATGTCAAGAGGACGGTATACAGCTGACAATTGATATTTCAACTGCTTAAGAGAGTTGTCCTCATGATGTTGACCTTTGTTCATCAGTCGTTCAGCGGAGGGGATAGTAGCTGGGGCTTTATAGTCTAAATGGGCCATTGGAGGATAAGATTCGATAATTGCTTTACGTTCGGAGTCAGAGAGTAGTTCCGAAGTGTGTAAGGGGGCATCAAGATTCATCAAAGTAGTGAGACCCTCTGAGGAAGACCAGTCGTAACGGGGTCTAGTACCCATTGAATGTAAGGGTAGAGAAGCAGTGTCGTCAGCTGACTGCATAGGAGTAGTAGTAGCACCGTTGAGTTGTTCCTGTAAGGCGGTAATTTGCTGCTGCATCATGTGAAATTGTTCTTCCATAAAGGACATTGAAATGTTAAAGGTGTTTTTGGTTGTAAAGAAGCTGGTAATGACCGAGCGAAAAAGAAGATTGATAGTATAGTTAACAAAATTCATTTCCTTTATATATCTTTGAATTCGCTCATGAAATAAAACTTCAAGAAGAATCTAGCATAATAACATTTCCTATTTTGTTCTTCAGGTCTAAATAGCAAATCGTCTGTTTGTTCTAGTAAAAGCTTTAGTCAAATTTAGCAATAAATACAATAGGCAGAGCATAGAAATCGTAAATATATTATTATTACCTGCTACAGAACATTAAAGCTTGCACTTTTCTTACCAACACAACACAAATGTCTCATTTACAAAACTCTTGAAAATGCCTCGTGTTCTATCAAACGGAAACAGCCAAGCCCAAAAAGAGAACTTACAGAAACATCCCTTTGTACATCAGACAGCTTATCACTGATCGAGAGGCCATGAAAGATAAAATCACTCAATCTGAAGCTGACAGAAGATACAGAATGTCCACTCTCACCGTCAGCTATACCTTAGATATTTGATGTACTGAACGTCGTATGGAGAAGAAGAAAAGGGAAGTAGAAGGGAAGAGGTCGTGAAGCTTGAGGCTGTGCATGGCGAGTACATGAAAACCCTTCTGTAGTCAATGAAGATTACTCAGGTTTTGAATACAACAATTAAGGGGAGATTAAAGGCCGAATTCCCGGATTTTGCAGCAAAATAGATATTACCTAGTGGATTGTGGTGATACATGACAGAATGCATTGGGTTTACTCTGAATCAAACAAAACCGATCGAAGAAAGACGCAATGCATCTGCTACAATCGAGCAACACTTTAACTATGCTGTCCATAGGTCACCAGAAAGAGAAATTTCTTGCAAGAAAAATTGGACTTTTGTCAATGAGGCCAAGAGAAATTGGTCGAGCACATATGACAGAACACTCATATGATCTTTGAGCTTCTTCAAATTGGGGTTTTTGTTTTTGTTTTTTTTAGGAATTGAATGCATAATATAAAATTGAGCAAAGGTATCAATAAGTAGCTATGAGTTGAGAGCAATTGTTTGGTGCTATATTGAAGGTCTAAAACAGCTTACAGCCCGAGAAATTACGACTCAAATGCACAAATTTTCGAGCAACAAGAGATAATGCAAGTATGCCATCTGCCCAAATATATATTGTTTCCATTGGTACAGACATGGAGCATCATGAAAGATCCAGATCCCTAGCTCTGGCAAGTTATAGTGTGTTCTCATATGATGGCAAAGAGTTAAAAGGCGAATCTTTATTTAAGGTTCTTTTGCTTCTTGACCTTTTCAAAGACTGCCTTGACAATTAACTTTGTTCTATCATCAGTTTCAATACTATCATTGTATCCGTTCATAGCATAGGCAATTGCGATATCATACTTTTCGTTCCAAACAAACAATGATCCTCCTGCACCTGCACCGCCTACAAATTGAGCTTCCTTGTCAGACAAGTCAAAAAAGCCCTCGCTTGAAAAAGCCATGAATCCACCACGTCTGTTTTGAAATGCAATCTGAGGAAACACGATGTCTACCTCATCAGCAACCACAGCAGTAGCTTCTTGATAGGTGGAGTCTTTAGTAAAGAGATCAGGCTCCCCTTTGACAATGGCCTTGCCTCTCTTTGCCATCATTGCTCCAAGTTTAGCCATCTGCATATTGCATAATCAGTAACAGTTGAAAACTTATTTTATATATACTGTAAACTTACCGAATCCGCATTTGTATGACCAGAATAGGAAGGTGCTTCGATGGCTCGATTTTCAGGATCGCGATTGTTCATGATACCTTCCTTCTGACCGATATTAGGGTGCATAATTGTCTTTGTGAATAAGCTGTTCTTATCAAACACAGATTTAAGGAAGGTCTTGTCAGTGAAAGGGTTCAAAAAGGCAGTAGCGAGACCAATCAGCTTTTGGTAAGAGGGTCTCGAGTAAAAAGGCGCAATACGAGTAACATCCACACCCTCGGTAGCGTCTGGCTTTAGGTACCATTCTGAGCCGTATCTATCCTTGAATTCTCGGGCAAAATCATCAATGGTGCGGTGCTGAGGATCGACACGACGAACAATCTCATTCTGATACCATCCTTGCGTGATGGCATGGTAAGCATGTGTTGGCACGCCATCAAAGTTGTGAGGTTGCTCAGCCAAGATCTTGGTGAATGTAGCATAATCAGTGACATTGGCCAAGGACAAGGGAGCGTCTAGCGCACCAACACCTGATGTGTGTCTCATCTATATAGGCAAAGTTTTTTTGTGAGCAGCTTTGCCACAACCAAGCACGCTTGATTTTGCTTACCAAATCCATCAGCGTAACATTCTCCTTGTTGTTTTGAGCAAACTCGGGCCAATAGGTTGCGATGCGTTCATCGTAAGACAGTAATCCTTGATCTACCAGTTGAGCAATGACAATCGCTGCCTAAAGAAGCTTATTTAGTAATACTTTTTACCTCGTGGGAAATGCATACTTACCAACACTTTTGTGGACGAAAAGACCATCTGCAATGTATTGTTTGTATACTCAATCTTGTTCTCGACGTCTTGCCAGCCGCCCTGAAGACCAATGACCTGTTTACCATCGACATACACTGCCAGACTAGCGCCTACTTCGTGGCCCTGCTTGATGTTATTTACAAAAAGATCGTACACTTCTTTGTAGTCATCATCCACAAAACCATGCATCGGGATATGGGAAGGACAGTCGAATCCCACCAAGGCACATGGGAGGCTGGAGAAACTAGACTTGTTGGCTGCTTGATACACGACAAGAGATGCAAGAGGAACAATCAAGGACGCAGCTTTTATTAAAGATGGCATTAGAAAATTGCTTTTTGAAAAAGAATTATTGAAAGCCATTGAGTGCTTGATCGATCAAGCTTTTTATAATTTTGTTTTGGCTTGCGTCAGCTTGTGCAACTGTAGTGATGGTTTCGCTCTGTAAGAATCACCCAAAGTGAAAATAAATACTGTATGCTAAATCTCTTGAGGTTTAAAATAGAACTTGATGAGCTTTGTGATTAGCCCCAATGTTTCTCTGGCTGGTATAGTAGATACCCAGATAGTTGACATTATCCATGATAAGCATCAGTTTGATGCCATCATGCGTCAAATATGGTGCTTTCTATAAATGAATCTTCATGAAAAAGTATAATAATTTAGACGCAATCATGTTCACCGCGAGATTCATTGGCGTTCCTTAATCTTTGGTATAGCAGTACACTTTTTGAAAAAACTTGTCAGGGCAAGGTATGGAGTAATATCTTGCTCACATTATTGAAAAATGCAGGTAAATCTTTTACCAATTGAACTATTATATATTCAGCATCGCCATCATCTACACCAAAAGCAGCATTGGCGCTAAATCTCTGAGCAGAGAAGTTAAGCAGCCTATTTCCAATGAAGGGAATACCAAGGATGCCCTCGAACTACCAGAAAACTGAGCCAGACTGCCGGTCTTCCAGCAAGCAATCAACTATTACAGGATAAACATCAAGCCAAATCCTCCTGATATCAAGCTAGGGCTCCAAATCTGAGTCTATGTGATGCTCAACATCCAAATCAATGCATACAAACCATTTACATCTGAAAAGTATACCAGTTTAAGCTCTTCCCATGAGACTTTATACCAAAACACTGTACAATTTGGCTGTTTTCAAGCCCTAATTGTACCAATTATAGGCCGTTTTAGATCGTCAGAGTAGTACCAAGTGATTGCCCTCGATTACCAGTTGCTTCCTGACGCTTTACCTCGAATTTTTTTGGGTCATGACAAATCGACGAAAACTTCGATTTTTTGATGAGTACCAGCAAGGAGAAATCTTCAAAATTCAAACGATCGCGTTTTTTGCCTCGAAATGAAAATTTTCACTATAGTATACATTATATCAAAAGTATTCTAGCGGTTCAACGCAACATCTAAAGCTGATTTTGTGAGACCTTTGTATGTAATATCTCAACATTTTTACAAAAAAGGTAATTACATATTTTTAGGAATTGCTCAATATTTTCGGTAAAAACTTTTTGTATAAATAGCACCATTAGATGAGGCTTAACTATCTCTATATAAATGTATTAGAAAGTAGAGGGTAAATATTACAAAGTGTATAGTCGAATTTGGCGAAAACGATTGAGAAAGTTGACACCAGCAGGTGGATTTTGAAGAGAAAAAATATTTTTCTTGCAACCAGCGAAAGCAATTTCAAATTCCGTCCATCCGTCCATCCATCCATCCAGCTAGTGTCATCACTCAATATTCATGGAGACGATGTACGGTATGTCAGAGTTAATGTAGCAATATGAATCAACAGGTTCAAAAAAATTAAGCTTACTTTTAAACACTGCTATATTTATTCTCGAGAAATGTTGATCATTTTATTCTCTTTTAAAGCACTTTGAGATACGGCTATAAAACCAAACCGTTTAGGCAATGCTGTGATGTTCCATAATAGATCCTTGCAGTAATTGAGAGGATTCAAAGCTTTTCTTCATAACGCAATGTAATTGATATATTAGCGGATCATTGAAATCTTACAGATATCTCCCAGTCAATGAGTGCATTAATGAAATGGCAAAGCATATCCTTTTATAATACCAAAGCAATTGAAACAATGTGGAATTATATTCACATGATGTACTACTTTTAATATGCCTTTAATAATGTAAAGAGGGATCACATGCAATGGAGAACAACAAGTTTTGTAACAAGCATGAGTTGAGGTGGTGACTGTCTGAGATGTTATAATTCAACAAGTTTATAGGTTTGCATCTCGCTTCTCTTTACATTTATAGATACCCACATCGTAAATGAAGCATTCGCTAAGCATCACAGCACTCTTAATTACAGCAAAAATCACTCCATCTACAGCGACGACGACTGCATCAGAAGTGAATTCAATTATAAACGATACCATTGTCAATTTAGCGGGAGGAGACTCCTCAAAAGTAACAGCAACAGCAGATGGATTTATGCAGATATTCACAGCTTTATCGACAGCAGCAAGTCTATCGATATTCTTTTTCAAATACTTGATTGGATTCATCATCAAGTTCACCATGTACATGTTATCACCTATACTATGGTTATCGAGCATTTGTTGGCATCAATTTGTTACTAAGCCTTTGGATCTGTTTTTACACGTGTTGCATGTATTATATCCAGTAATCATGTTTTGTGTTGCAGCTATTTGTTGCGGTATGTTCATCGGTGGTTGCGCAGGATTTGCAGCAGAGGCATTTTCATCCATCTTGATCTCTGCCACATGGGGTCCTCAAGCTTCCAAAGAGATTGAGCATGAGGAAAATGTGGAATTGATAGAGGGTCCGGATGCTCAAAACGAAGGATTGACTGATGGATCCGAAGACGAGCAAGAAGAGAATATATATAATCATGACAAACCACCCAATTTCTTTGGATCAACAGCGACATCATCAGCATCCACACCACCGAGAAACAGAAAGGGAAAGGAGCCTTTAATACCAAGAGTGGAAAGCTGGAGAGACTCATTATCTACATCAAGCACAGCTTCTTCGCCTGTTCTGATCAGACGCATGAAACTATCGTCAACGGATACAAAAAGCAATTGGGATTGGGATGAGGACAACAGTGAAGAAGAGGAGGAAGTTGAATTTAATCACCATTTAAAAAATAAATAAGGGCTTTTTCTTTTTTTCGCTCTCTTTTCCTTCTTTCTATCTTTTCTATTTACATCTCTATAATACAATAGGAACATGAGTAGATGGCCATGGCAGCAAAGAGACTATAACCAGCTTTCAACAGGCTCATCGTCAACGACAAGAGTGAGGCCAAACAAAAGGCAAGTAATTATAACCATATTGAAATGGGTTGGTATTGCCACCATCTGTGGTGTCATTACCTTCTTTACAATATTCGGCATCGATTTTAATTCCCGGATAACACCAAGAGACTATCTCGCTTCAACACGACCAGCATCAGGTCCACTTTCCTCCACATGTTTCAATGCAGATTATACGCTAAGCAATCAGCATTATGGAAGCATACCCAGTGTCCCTGTCAAAGAAGGCGATGTGTGTTTTGATTATGCTGGTTTAATACACAACGTCAATGCCACATCCAATATCAACCCTATTATATATCATACATATTGGTCTACTCACATGACAAACCACCTCACCGAGAACCAAATCGCCAGTATACGTTCATTTGCAGCCACTCAACCATCTCAACATACCCTTTTCTTTTGGATTTCGTCAAAAGATAAATCAAATATACTCAAATCAGATAGCTTATGGCATACAGTAAAGTCCTCCAACATTCAACTCAAGATTATAGAAGATGAATCGACCAAACTATTAGAACACACGCCTTTGAGAGCGCTGGAAGAGAGACATTTACAAGAGTTGCTTAGATTAGTGTCCCTGTATTTGTACGGCGGGGTTTGGTTCAATTTGGATGTTCTGTTTGTAAGAGATCTATCGCCATTGCTTCATATGGAGTGGTTGACACAAGCAACATGTTTCGAACTATCTCAATTCGCCTCGGCTTCCGCTGTAGATAGCAGGTTTGAAGGCGCCCTGATGCATTTTTACGCAAAATCACCTTATGTCTGCGAAATGTTGAGTGTGGCATCAGATGAACTGAATGGCGTCGTGAATGGATTGAAACCGCTGAAATCATTAGGATCAGATGTGTATGCTCGAGTCTTTCATCGTGTGCTCAAGGGCCGAATCACACCGTGGGCAGTATTACCTTGGTGCTTTACAGATCCGTCGCAGTGTCAGAAATCCAACGCTCTACCAAATGCATTTGACAATGTTAGACACTTCAACGTGGATCATTTAAACAAGATTTTCGCTTATCATTGGCATGAAAAATGGAACTCTTCACCAGGTTCGATATTCAAGTATCTAGTTGAACAACAAAAGCAGGTTATTTCTTGGTGAAATTACTACTACTATTTATTTATTTAAACAACGTCCCCGCTTCGCTCTTCCTCAAGTTTAAACCTTGTATTGATATCATTCCTATTTATTAAAAACTTCCGTACTTTTTGTTTATGATCCCTCTTTCTTCTTTTCGATCATTGATAAAGAGAACGCTCATGACTCAAAGTGATAACAACGTTTTGTACTATAACCCTGGCTCTGTATTCTCCAATGTAGGTGTTTTGCTATTGTGTCAGAAGGGTGTTCAAGACCAATTTGAGCTGCGTCCAATTCAAATGGGTGTGGACAACATATCGCCATGGTACATCAAACTCAACCCCAAAGGTCAAGTGCCAACCCTTGTTCATCATGGCAAGCCAATTCCAGATACCCTTGCTATTGCTAATTACTTGGACGAGCAGTTCAAACCCTCCATCTTTGCGGCTAATGAGAAGCAGGTAGTGGCATTGATTGAAAGATGGCGTCAAGTCCGAGTACTGTCATTACTGTCAGGCAAGAAAACACCTTCCCAAGATGTCAGTCAGATGGCAACCACATTAGAAAACTCCCGTCATCAAGTAGAGGAATATGCTAAATCCAATCCAGAGCTTGCAGAGGCTTACAAGATTCGATTGGATGTACACGATGATCGCTCCAAGATCTTGATTGATCACAACACTTACTTGGCACACAAGCAGGGTTTGGCTAAACTTTTGGATGAGACTGAGAAAGCCTTGTCTGATAACCATGGAAAGCTGCTTCCCGACAGAGATCAATCGGCAGCAGACGCGTATGCTGTGGGTATTCTGCACTGGCTCAAGAGTAAACTAGATAAAGACATTCTCAAATCGAGACCTTTGACTGAGAGATATTATCAAGAGCAAGCAGGGAGCTCTAGTTTTATTAATGCATTTAAGAAATAAAAATTGAAATGTGATATACAGGTTGGTAAGTTAATGCGTGAAATCGTTTACTCGGATGAATGAAGAGTCAGTGGGGTGGTATTTCACAACACCACCTTTGACCAGTGTCTGAATATAAGGAGACCAGTATGTACCAGGCACTAGTTTGATGTACGGATTGTCGGGATAACCCACTGCTTGATTCATTAGATCCTCCAAAAGCTGTTTCAGCTCACATTGGTCACCCATCGCTCCTGCATTCTAGTGTAATAGAGAATGTCAATCATTTATGCCCAACTTATGTACCAGATACTTACATCAACAGGATGAGGTGGATAAAACTCGTCCAGGAAATCAATCAAATCGTGTGTATCTTGTTTGTACTGTGAATCCCATTCAATTTGCTCTCTTCGCAGTTGCTCAGGATAAGCCTGCACATAGGATTCTTGAGCCAATTCTCTTTCTTTCTCCTTGAGAGCAGTGTAGACATCTTCACATTCGGACAAGACCTTCTTTTCCTCGCGCAGTGTGTTGGTAAGATCATCCAGCTGTTTTTTGACGAATTGATTCAAGCTTGCATACTGTTTGATCTGTTTGTCCAAATCTTCTCTGAATTCAATTTCCAATATATCGTCTGAAGGTTGCTCCATGATGTCTAAATTGGCCATTTCTGAAGCTACAAGGTTGTTGATCTCTCGATGCTCGTACATTAACGCCTGTAGTTGTTTACGAGCTGTTGTAGTTACTGCATCCGATTTACTAATAAATACACTGTTTGCTTGATCCTGAATGCGGCTATTCTCGAGCTATAGTCAGAATGTGTGTCAGTAATTCATAGAGGTCAGTTCGTTTGCTGTTTTTTTTTTTACATTATAAAGCTTATCCCATAGTTCTTTCTTTTCCATTTGCTGAGCTCTCAGAATACGATCCAAATGTTCTCCTCTAGCAGTGTTGTCATCAGAGCTCTGTACCACTGGGTCATTTGTAGCAATGTCCTTGTAGTCTTGAGTCGCTTGCGCTATTATGTTATGTAAGGCACTTTCTAAATGAGACATATTGTAAAGAAGCAGGTGAAATATGGCATTGATTTACCGCGTCACTTTTTTTTAGAGTGCTTCTGCGAATGTTACCAGCATTATTGACTATGTTTGATCCTTAACAAGCCAGTCTTTTTCTCTCTTTTCACCAACATTTTAATATCAAAATGGACACACCCAAAGAGGCTCCTAAAATTGTCAAGATTAGGAAGCCTAGACAGCCCAGGGGCACAAGAGACAAAACCATTAAAATCAAGCTCACAGCCAAAAAGAACAAGGCTAAAGACAATGAAGAAAGACACGTTATACTTCCTGAAGACGAAGACGAAGAGCCAGAAGCAGCCATTGAAGAACACATGATATTCAGAGTGCCAGAAGGCGATATGTGTAATCGTCTCCATGAACTGGTGAAAAAGAGAGAAATACCAGATGATGTGAAAATTCATTTCAAAGGTAAACATTGGTAGATGTATTGAAGCCCCAGATACTGATTTCATGACAACAGACACTCGAAAGGGTTATTTTGTATTCGAAGGTCGCAAATACGATGTACAGTTAGTGGATCTACCAACAATCATAGAATCGCAAAAGACATTGGATAAGAAGCAGTTCTACAAAGTAGCAGATATATCTCAAGTATGTGCCATTCTGCGTACTGTGTTTCAATGGAGTGATTGATTGAGCGAATTACTAGATGTTATTAGTAGATCCTACTTCTGGATCAGAGCCATTTATACCACAAACAAACAGTAGAGTAGAAACAGATCCTTATAGCTACCCTCATGGTTTGACACCGCCATTGAAGCATGTTCGCCAAAGAAGATTTAGAAAGAAACTATCGAAAAGAGTAAGAAAGCAACTGTCACTGCACAGATGTGGGATACTTATTGTAGTGTATATATCAATAGGCTATTGAGGAAGTGGAAAGAGAAGTCGAGAGATTACTAGAAATTGATGCCACAGCTGAAGACGTACAATATGGTAGAACATATATTATTATAAAGCCTAAATTGACGACTGACAGTCTGTCTTGCAGAGGTGGTTGACAATAGAGAAATGGAGATGGAATCTGATGCTGGTACACAAGATATCGACATTGATGATAGTGGAGATGAGAGTGAAAGCGATGAAGATTTGGCAGCAGCCATTGATCGTGATCTAGAGATGATGGACGAAGAAGATGACGATGATAAAGACGACGAGGATGAAGACGAGGACGAGGACGAGGATGAATCTGAAGAGGATGAAGATGAGGAAGAAGCTGCTCAAACTGGTGAAATTGGTAAGCTGATGTTTGCCCTAAATATATTGCAAATCGCTTACTGTGAATGTAGAACAAAAACGTCAAGAAATTACTGAAATCAAACAAGCTATTCAACGTAAAACTCGTGATTTATCTACTGCTCCTAATGCTATGCTCAAGGTAAAGAAAAGGCTGTTTATGTAATTAGATGCTTTATTAATATAAATGATATTATAGAACCGTTTCGAGACCGATATCAATAATTTGAAGAAGGCATTGACTCTGAAAGAAGCCCATCTTGCTGAAATGAACGAAAAAGAAAAGGACAAACAGTAATCTAATGTATATAAAATATTGCATCTTAACCCACCTTCATATATAATGGCTCAAGTATAATTGGTACTGCATAGTATATGTGTTAAATCGCCAACTAAAACACCTGTCGCTTTCATGAATAAGACTTAGAAGCAACAGGAGTAACAGTAGTAGTAGTAGCTGTAGCAGTAACTGTAGCTGTAGCTGTGGTGGTGGTGGTGGTGATGGTGGTGGTGGTAGTGGTGATGGGGTTTACGCTACTTTTTTTTTCACAATGCTTCATACAGTTGACGAAACTAGGTTGGGCCAAATGAAAATAAATTTTGGTCATTTCCAAATTGAGATGGGCCACGAATACAAAAATGGGTCACGAATACGAAAATGGGACAATAAGATGACAGTGGGACGTTAATATGAAAGTGGAGACAATGTTAGTATCTTTCAGAAGAATCAGAATTGTTACAGCTTCTTACCTGCAATATCTTTAGACTAAAGTTCCGCGCACCAAGGTATTGGCATAGAGCGACGTAGCTATACGAAGAGCCAATAATATTTTTCAAATTTTGGTGCCTGATATTAAAAGATATGGACATCAAATGATAATATGCATTTGTTTGTAGACAAGCTTTCTTCTATTATTTCAATATGAGTGCTCAGTTATCAATGAACGATCCCCACATCACTGCTACTGCCTCCCAGAAGAGGGAGATTCAATCACTTGGCAATGCATTCGATTGAAACGGCTTTAGTGATGTAGAGTCTGTGGATTTAGATGAGTTTGCGTCTGATGATGAGGAAAAGTAATCGATTTCAATGAATCTCCTCACAATATGTAAGAAGCGTTAGGCAAGGCCTTTTACGTAAGCACAAAGTATAAGACGATTGAGGATATTTGCGAGAAGGCTCAAAGTTTGGGCAAACGATTCAATTGTCCCATTACTACTGCTAAAAGCAGCAAGAATCTGTTCCTGGTTTTGCAATGTAATTATCGAAAAGCTAAAAGGGGGCAGGACGGTATAAGACTGATAGAATGCAATGTACTCTCCGCATTTACGCTTCAGTAGGATGTGCTGCTCAAAACCCTTGGGAGGTTCGTCAGGTGGTTCTTGATCACAATCACCAAGTACTAATCAAAACTGATAGAGAAAAAAGAATCGCCTGCGTTTTTTGATACATAATCATGCAAAATAAGAGCTCAGACGTCTTCCTGAGAGCGTTGTGGTTGATGCAACACACAAGACAAACAGCCATCAATTGGCATTGCTTGACTTTGCCGTTGCAGCTTGCAATAATCCATGTTGCTGGATGTTGGATGCGTCACGAGCTCAACGAGTCTTACGAGTGGGCTATGAAGCAATTTGGGTTGGCTGCTTGGCCTAATGTGATGGATCTGAGTTTTCTTCCCAACAACTTTGCCGCTGATGACAAGAATTAATCATTGATCAAACATGTTTTTCCTATATTTAAGCACATTCTTTGTTATGTACCTATTGTGCACATCTTCTTCCAAAGACTCATAAAAACATGACTAAAGAAGCAAAGCTTGGTGAGTATCTCTTGAGGTTAAGAATATATACAAGTACTAAATACATACAAAATCGCATCGAAAAAGAAGTAGGCCAGAAAAGCCAAGCTACTGGTAAGATTATAGAGTTTAAAAAAGAAGCAAGGACAATGTCTGAGGTATTCTGATTATTCAAACTATACATTCCTATTCCAGATGGCTTGAGCATGAAACAAGTTGTTGGTCATTTCAATCCTTTGCCGGATGAAAATTGTGGTTTTCGAGCCCTTGCTCTCGCTATTACTGGTAATCAAGAGCAATACAAGTTATTGAGGGCCAAGGTGATTGCTATTTTGAACAAGAAAAACGTGTTTTATCAGCAAATTTTTGGAAGTTTTCCTTCCTCAAAGCCTAGTTCTTAGTACCTTTGTAACGAAACTTCGTTAGACAGTCAAAATAACTGGCTTCAGTTCCCTGAAATGGTAAAGTTGGCCGCAGACACTTTCAACAGAGTCATAACTTGCTATACGCTTGACTAACAAAACACTACTACTTTTCCGCTCCTTCTTCCTTTCATTCTATTTTTTCTTTTACAACTACACGCTAGTCATTTTTATCTTATAGAAAATGAGCTAAATTCAAGACCTCGCTGGCCTCCTACGTTTCCAGGTCATAGTGCTAACTGCAGCAGCACCTCTTCGCCGATTACTCAATATCATTTAATATCAGGCACCAAAATTTGCAAAATACTATTGGCTATTCGTATAGCTACGTCGCTCTATGCCAGTACCTTGGCGCGCAACCTTGGTGCGCTGAACGTTAGTCTTAAAAAAACAGCAAAAAAAAAACGTTCTCAACATGACTACAATACCAAAGTTTCCAAACGAAGCTGACAAGGAGTATTATATTAGTGACGATATACGAAAAAAGGCTATCAAACGCGATTACTTGTTGACAGGTCCAGTGAATACGTTTGCGGACATGAATTCTATGATTGATGGGCTTCCAGAAGATGTACTTTTAGCACAAGACCCTCAAAACGTATATAACGACATAAAAACAGCGTTATTTAATTTAATAAACGTTGTTGGCTCGATCGTGCTACCAATCGATATCAAAGAATTTATTCGAAAAACATACGGTCATTTTTCAAAAAGAAAAACGAAAGCTAAATTCCTTAAAGCGTTTAATAATGAAGTTGAAGCCAATCAGCCAAGAGTAAATGCACGAAAGGTGGCGCAAGAACGAAATAACACCTACTTGCAAGCCCAGCTGCTTGGAGCAACTTTTACGAGACAAGGTCTTGATGAATTTGAGCAAGAATATACCAATAATATCAATCCTCGCTCGACTCAAGCTTCAACAAGTCATCGCTCATCTTAGGCCTCAACAACCCCAGACTCGACAGATACCACAAACCACCACTCACCTCAGGATTCAACAGGTCAAAATTCATCACCAACACCTATAAAGAAGGTAATGTGAACAAATTAAATGATAAAACGCAAGACTAATTATTTTTTGCTATTTCAGACCTGTGCCTTGGATAAAAATAAAAAGAGATTCACAATCTTCCATCCAACTGCGTTATCCTGGGTCCGTAAAAGTAATTTGATCTTACATACACTATTGCAAAAGTCTTCAATTTGGGATCATAGATGCAACGAATTGATTTACAATGTTCAGGAAAAGTGTTGGTCCCTAAAAAAAAATACTCTGCCGATTTATCATGGCCCAAAAAAAATTTGAGGTAAGATGGTGGCAAGTAACTTCTAGACGAGAGCATTTGCTTGGTGCTATTCGCGTAGTCTAGAGCAGCTTTTAACGGGAGAAATCACACGTCAAATGCATTGAAGTATGGCTGTGATTTAGCATACTATCGAATAATACGAGTTAATGCAAGTATGTTGTTTACCCGTATATATATTGTTCTCAGTGATGTAGAGCTGGAGTATAGTAGAAAAGTCATATTTATAATTACAATTGAAGTTAGGGAGGGTTTAGCGTAGTTAATGGTCCATGAAACCACAGCGTAATTGCATAACTGTGCGCTTAAATTGTGGTGCTGTGAGGAGCAATCGAACCAAATAGGTGTTGGCAGGTTTAGACGACATTGCTGGTACATTCGCAATGGATCTCGGTAGACTTACCAATGGCAAAGACGATAGTTCTTACTTGCAGATCCAGAGGCAAGGAGGTATGTTGATAAATAAACTGACAGATTAAGCAATTACAGCTGTCTTTTGGCAAAAGAGTAAGGTTTGAAAGCTATTGTTACGGGTATATACAGATCTTTCTCGCGGAGGCAATTACATCGAAATCAAGGCACAACGTACCATAGAACTCCAGTAATTTCTTTGTTAGGTTATGGCCCTCAACTCTGAATACCAAAATCGAGAGAATTATATGGTTCGATTTGATGCTGCAGTAGCACATTTGTTTGGACTACCGACTTTTATTCTTATGGTACTATTGTTCACATTTATTCGCACGGTATGGATGCATCAGCTCAAGATAACAATTAGAATAGATTCGGGTCATGTACACTTGGAAATTCACACAGTGAGCACTATGCATTTTTCGAATCCTTGATATTAGGCATGCCAAATGAACCGCAGCTCAAGTTACAAGGCATTTGCCAGGAATATATACATTTTTTTTCTGACAAATGCAGTTACCATGTCAAACTAACTCACAACTTGTTCTCTCGTTTCTTTCGGTTTACCGACTTGTCCCAATTTGATCTCCTCTCCTCTCAAAGAATTAATGACAAACAAGGTTATTCCCTCGGGAAGTACCCCATTTTGTTACACATAAACGAAACTCTAGATAACCCCACATTTTTCAAAAAAAAAAAAAATTCTGACAAGAAAAGAAATATATATATGGTAAGTTTATTAATACAAAAAAAAGGGGGGGGGGGATAAAGATGAGATAAGAAAAAGAAAAAAGAAAGGGAGATTGAGATGCTTAATTACAGAGAGAGAGAGAGAATGAAATAGACAACGATTAGTTAATCAGTCCAGATAGGAACTTGAATGTTATTATTGCTATTAGATGAGGGGTTGCTATTGTTGTAACGTCTTTGAGTTTGTGGTGGTCGGTCTTGCGTTAATGGCACTGGCATGAAATCATTTTGTTGTGATTGATGTTGATGTTGAGGTGATGAGAAAATAGGCGCAGCATCCGAAGGATTAGCGCCTGGAATTGAGTTTTGTCCCTTTTGGTTACTAAAGTAACTGTTCCACTCATCAATGTCAAATGACATGGGTACTCCCCAAAAGGCCGTGCTGTTTGGATCAAATGAGCCATCATCAAACTGCTGCTGCTGTTGTTGTTGCTGCTGCTGCTGTTGCTGCTGCTGCATGGGTTGCGGGTGCTGCTGTTGTTGTAAGCGAGAATATTGAATAGACGATTGCGCTAATTCGGGTGATAAATCAACGCTGGGTGATTTGTTGCTACTGGTACTGCCACTCTCCATGTAGTATTTTTCTTCAATACGTTGAAAGTCATTAGGCGTCGACAGGACCTCAGGCTCAGGGGAATTAGGAACCGCAATAGAAGCTGGGGGAGCAGATGCTGCCTGCTTCTTGTTCAACATGGATCTCGTATAACTTTCGTCAACACACTCCAAGTCAATGTCTCTCAGACCAGCAAGAGCTCCTAGAATGTTGCAGTGGCGAGCAGAAGTGATCCATGTTTTTTCAACTTCGTCCATTGCCCGCATGATCTTGTTGATGCTAATTTTGGCCTCAAATGCAAACATGGAATCAGACGAAGCAGCGTTGTAGATAAAGATGATACCGGCAGTAAACATAAAAAAGAGTGTGTAGTTGTTGACATTCTTTAAACGGCCCTCAGCCATCAACGATTCGGTAATGTCCAAAATCTTG
This sequence comes from Mucor circinelloides, assembly GCA_037974945.1. Taxonomy (NCBI): domain Eukaryota; kingdom Fungi; phylum Mucoromycota; class Mucoromycetes; order Mucorales; family Mucoraceae; genus Mucor; species Mucor circinelloides. The sequence continues at coordinate 1,137,691 of JBBNAA010000023.1, read as the reverse complement.
TTGGCAGCAAAGGTACAAATGGAGGCAGATGGGAAAACAGAAGGTGCCACAGTCTGAGCTGGACCAGGAATGAAAGGTCGATGCATCAAGATAAGCGTCGTATAAAACAGCATGTGTAATTGACACAGTTCCAGCGATGGGGCAGGCGCACGCTCATTCAATCTTGTGTTTGGTGGTCGATATTGTAGCGTAGGAGGCAATTTGGACATCCACTTGTTGAGCTTTTTATCCAGTGATGAGACGATGCTGTCTGGGGTAGACATGACGGATAGCTGCTTTCTTCCTTTGACCATGTACAGCTCGCGGATCACATCACCTAATATCTCACAAATCTTGATAAGATAGTGGAAGTTTTCCATAATTCTGGGAGTGCGATTTGTGTCATCCTCGTCATTTTCGGACGGATAGGGTGTGTCGTAGTCTCTTTCATCGATCATGGGTGATCTGCCATGCATAGCGCACGACAATCTATCCAGCACAAAGCAGCAATAGAATGCTCTCTTTCTGTCCTCTTTCTCAGTGTCTGTCAAATCCCAACTGTCGCAGTTTCTATGGAGACCTAGATTTTGAGACATTCGAATAGCCTGTTTATGAGAATGACTAGAGTGAGTCATGATTATTAACAAACACATTATAGCAAACTTACCATGCCGCTGTAAAGCCATCCACGAGTAGTTTTCAGCGCACCGTTTTGATGGCTGCTCATCAGTAGTAATGACTGCACTGTGTACACTCGAAAGCTATCCCACTCTAAATCCAGCAGCATGCGAGCTCTTTCAAAAAAGACATCGCCAGCTGTTTCAGGTTTGGAAGCAATAGACCTTACTCGCTCATCTGGTGATACACGAGAGGCAACAGCGTAAATAGCGTTCAGCAGTATATGGGGAGGAGAGGGTTTGCTGTCATCGTTCATTGACTCCATGAAAGACTTTTTGTGCAAAATGGGTAATAACGGGTAGAAATAACTAAAGTACAATTCCAGTAAATGATCAGATAGGTCTTTGGGTGGCAGTTCAAAAGGATCGACGACAAAGGGCAGCGTAGGAGAAGGGGCATCGTGTCCAAGTTGTTTGTATTCTCTAGAGTTGAATTGAAAGGCTCTGTTTTGAAAGTTTTTGCTGCTCTTCAACATGTAAAAACCAGATGATTTGCCATAATATCGAAGCTGGCCGCTTTCGTCGATTGACAAATTGCCAATGTTGTTGGATTCATCAGAGTCGTTGCCGTCTTTTGTCGACAGCTGCTGTTGATAGTGTTGTGTAGAGTGGTCGTCCTCACGCTTGACCATAGGCTCTGTCGAAGTAAGTGGCCCACATTCAGCTTCGTAGCCTGACAGTGTTTCTCTTCGCATTGGACGAGGTCTGACTAATTCGCCATATGCAGTTTCTAAAGGGGCATTCAATTCTGCAATGATTGCTTGGGAGCGAGGATCGTCTTCTTGCACAATGCTACCTAACAATGCCTCTAGTCTATGTAGTCGGCCTTCAATCGCCTCAATGTAACCTTTTGGAGGCCCTCTCTAATGGATAAATGATGATTAGTGCGTGCTAGCATGTGTGATATAGTCTTGTTACTTTTTTAGTAGACTCCTTGTAATGACATTGTAATCCTAGAGTACTGCAATTGTTGCAATAGGGCGATGAACCATCACATTTCACCTTCTTTCGTCTACATTGTTCGCTAAATAAAATAGCATGTTGGAACAAACTCACTTTAAAATGTTCTCTAGTAGTGTTGTTCTTACCATGCTTTGCTGACACGTTGTCGTTTATGTTCTGTTTGTTCTGTCATTCTAATCTTTACTGTAAGAAATCTAATATCATAAGAAAAAGGGGGAGAAGAAACAGGTAGGGGGGGGGGAGGAGGAGGTTCCAGAAGCTGAAAAGAAGAAGAAGAGGAAAGAAAGAAGGGGAAATGTGGGAGATGGGTCTTGAAGTTCAGTTTGAACCTCATCAGGCCCACCACCACACTCGTATGTCGCTCTTCTTTTTCACGTCATGAGTTCCCCAATAGGAAATGTGGGGTATTCATGTGTAGGATGATGTTCTATGGTACTCCAGCATTTGACCCTAGCTATTGACTACTCAATCATGTTGCGACAAATAGAATACACTGCAAAGAATTCCCGGTCTCCAAGATATCAATTTTCTGCATAATGTTGCCGCATAATAGCCTGGTATCATAGGAACCATTTGCAGTTATTATAAGGGTTTGGATCATACAGTGCTGGTTATTTTGCATTTTATGAATGGTGCCATACTGATTTCCTCTGTCTAGCTTGCTGCTCAGAGTCTGCTCTTTTTGCTTGTCATTAACTAGTATGGCAGGCATTCAGACGTAAAATTGTGTTAACCATATGCTTTCGATCATTCCATTTTTTTAGTTTTCAAGAGGGATCGCCTTTGCTGAATATCATTGGTTTCTCGAATTATCGATTGCAATGAAACATCAGATTTAAATCGTTTGTCCTATTCTAGCGCAGATTGATTGCATTCCATGGACCGAACATGCTTTTAATAAGCAATCAAGACAAATTAGACATACATGGAAGCAATGCTTCACTTGGATAGGTCTGGATGAAACTTTCGTAGAGCCTGACATATGTTTGCCACGGTCTCGCCCAGAGACAAAAGCCCTTTTATTGTGAAATGTCAAAGAGTGTAGTATGAAAATATTCGCCCCGCGCTCCATGTCTAATCCTTGGTTTCCTCAGTTACGAGAAATAGCCTTGACCGGACAGAGTAGGGTCCACTACGTTTATCCACAAAATGTAACAATGACATGGAACATTTCATACAATTAAAAATTACCACTGATGACTCACGATTAACAATTTAGGGTCGATAGATCAAATTGATTGACATGTCCCTTTCTGATGGCTGTTTAGCCCTTCCCCTTATGCCTTTCTTGTTGTTCCTGAATACTGAATCAAAGGCGCCTATATTCTTTTCCGCTGCATTTGTCGATACTAACAGACTGGCCTAGTCTTTTCGTGTAGAGACGATGAGGTGTTGTAGTCATGTGTTGCGGGAAATCTTGGTAAAATAGACCTGTCAAATTGGTGGAAATTCCAATATTTGGATTATGTGGGACTTAAAACAAGAGCTCATGATGTGGTAAAAAGTATAAATCCACTTGTCAAACATATCCACTTGGATTCTGCTATGCTTTTCATTTGTCCTGATTAGCATTATTAATGAATGAGTGGTTCATGCAATAAGAATAGAGGGTCTTAATTTAGGATTCCATGTATATATGAAAGGATCGCCTTGTTATTGATAGTCATTGACTTCAGTGAAATTAAGGTTGACTATTGTGCTTTCATATCGTAGCTGATTACCTAATCATGTAACAATTTTGTCAGGAAGCTGAATGTGAAGATGCCTGTTGTACATTATCAATAAAAGAAGCAAATAATAAGACGATCTTTTTCTCTGAAACTCAAATTCCCAAGACATTAGGACCGATACATAACAACACTTTGTTGGCAATCTCAGGGCCCAGTTAAAGAAAACAATGTTTATTTGGGCATGGCAGCCTTTGTAATTAGAAAAGAGAAGGACAGGATATCAAGTCAGTTGTTTCATTAGATAATAAAGGAGAGTAATAGTTGTGTATATATATATATGGAAGGAAAGGCAAGAATTTACATTGATCGTCTACTAGTGTCATTCATTGTAGGCATATGAGCAGCGGACGACACCGTTCTTTTAGGTGTTGGCGCTTGTTGTTTGACGCCAACAACACCGCCTCCCATGGACACGCTTTGTTGAGGATTACTTGCGGTAGTCTTCCTTCTCATTAGGTTTGAAAACGTGCCATTTGTCTTCTTCTTTTTGGACACCATAGCAGGGCTAGCGTCTTTTGTCTGAACGTGCAATCGCTGTGCATGACCCACAATGCAACTAATCAGATCGTTGTATGTCTCTGCATCCATTTTGAGTTGTTCTCTTTGATCCAGCAAGTTGTCGAGGTAATCCGCTGCTTGTCTTTGTAGTCGGCTTAGCTCGATTACCATTGCGTTTAATTTGACGTCGGGAAATACGCGAATGGTTTCTATCATGACATGAGTAAACAGGCATCATTTAGGCAGCAACTAGCTATTACCTTCTGTTAATTCGCAGTACGCTCTAGCAATGTCAATGTCTAGCTCCATTTCTTGCTCTGCTTCCTTTTTAGCTTCTTTCGCGCCTTCATCCATCTTTGCCGTAACTACTCTTAGTCCACCGGTGGCCGACGCAGATCGGGTGTGTGTCTGTACAGCATCCGGCGAGGAAGGCGCTGATCCTGGTGTTGTAGATCGTTTTCCGTCCACCATTGTCGTCTGTCTCTTCTTGGTTGCATGCGATGTAGCGGAATGTCCAGTGGGAGAGTGAATAGCACTAGGTGATTTCTCTTCAAAATTAAAGGTTACTCCCAAGGCGTTCAGGTAGGCTTTGTTGGTTTCTGATCTTGTCCATTGAAATTGGCCAACTGAGCCTGTCACTGGATTATAGAATACTGTATCACGCGAAAGCTTACTCCACAAATCACGACTGTACACAAATAAACACTCAACTTAATTTGTGTGTCATCACTCAAATCGCTTTGGTTGATTCTTACCTGCACGGCGTATTCAATATGTCTGTAACATACTCGTCTTGCTCCAAGGGCGAAGACACAAAAGTAGGCTCTTCTTGCTGTTGCTCGTCTATGCTCTTGCTGCTGTCTGATTCTTCTCCCCACATGCGACTCAAATAACCGTCTATAAACTGACGAATATCGTTCGGCCTGTTTTCTAATACATCGACCTACAGGTATTCCAGCAATTAACAATCTACATGGACAAGCATAATAGTGCTTACATAAAGCTCGGCTTCCGTTGGTGTCTTGGGTTCTTCTTCCTCTTTCAGTTCTTCTGTCATGGATTCCATTGACTCTTCCGCCTGCTCGAAATCATCAAAGTCTCCAAAGTCATCATCGTCATTATCTGCAGCATCTACAAAGTCATCATCAAACTCGCCAAACTCATCAAAATCAGAGTCGTTGGGCTGCGATGATTCCTTCTCATCGCCCACAGGAAAGTCGTCATTGTCTGCTGTCTCCAAGTCGGATGCAGGTCTGTCTTGGACATCTGGCAGTAGAGTCTCATCAGTTCCTTTGGCAGCTTCGGCTTTCTCGTCCTGCGCTTTTGGTGTATTCGGCGTCGATACATCTTCTACATGCAAATCATTGTTGGTGGATGTGATTTCCTCTTGGTTTTCTTCAAACGATGAACGGATTGACATGTTAATTTATGGATCGGTATGTACAGCTTGACTGCAAGAACAAATTTACAACAAGTGAAAAGGAATAGCTGTGCTATGAAGGGCAATGGGGGGGGCTACTCAATTTATTAAAAAAAGACCAGTGTTATAGGCGCTGTTCCAATGTGACTCATTCAGCAAATGCTAATCGTTGCATATTAGCAAGCACATCCAGGATCCTGTTCTTGTCTTCCACTAGGTATTTGAATGGTATCGGGAAAATCACTGACAAAAGAGATCGTTTAGCGAGAGCCAGTTGTATTTGAGCCGGTCTACTTACATATCAACATCGGTTTCTTGAGATAAAGCATTCTTTGCGATGGTTTGAAATGCCTGCTCAACATTAATGGCTTCCTTTGCAGAAGTTTCAAAATAACTAAAGCACAGTAAGTGAGTTGCCGTGCTGGATCGACTTTTCTTTGGGATCACTTACGGAACATTTCCCTTTGACTGACACCACGCCATGGCACGCTTTTGGGAAACCATTCTTCTACTCTCTTCAACGTCAATCTTATTACCTAACAGTACAAAAGGGAAGCGATCGGGGTCTCTGGGCGATGCTTGGACCAAAAACTCATCTCTCCATTGATCTATAAAGATGGGTTGTCTGTTGTTAGACACTGATAAGAACGGCTTATGTAATCAGTACCTAATGACTCGAAACTTCTGCTGTTGTTAACATCGTATGCGAGTACACAGCAGTCAGCACCTCGATAGAATGCAACACCTAATGACTGGAAACGTTCCTGACCTGCTGTATCCCAAATCTAGCAAAATTGTTTGTGTGTTTAAATGCAGCCCTTTTCCACAGTATCGTCGAGATGATGGGCTGGTGTTCCCCTCCCAACAACAACACGTTTAGCATCTTTACCTGCATAGTGACCAAGCGATCGTCAACCAAGACTTCTTTAGTCAAGAAATCGGCACCGATAGTAGCCTTGTATTGGTTGGAAAACTTTTTATTGACGTATTGATTCATCAAGGATGTCTTGCCAACACTGTTATCGAGTGTGAGTGCCATGATGGCAATCAAAACAAAGCGCTCACTTACCCACTATCACCGAGAATGATAACCTTTGCGATGCGTTAGTGGCTATTGAGTAGACTACATGCTCAATCGTTACCTTTAAAAGCACTTTCTTACGTCCAGATGCCATACTATTATAATATTAAAAAAATAATAAAAAAAGAAGGAAGAAAAAAACTGAGAAAAGGGAAAAGATGACCAAATAGGCCTACCAACTCCTATTTTGTCACACAATCAGGTGAACCTTGTATACTCACAAGCCGCTCCATATCAAATGTGTCGAAATGCCGAGTCTGAGTGGCTACTTTATTCATGCACATAGCATTTTGGTGTGTTTATGATAGACTAAGATGGTTTGTTCGAATCAAATCCAAGTGCCTGGATACTATAGATTACCGCTTTATTCGTTTAATGAAAAGGCTATTCCTCATCGTCACTACTATCGGTGTCACTATACTCTTCGTTCTCTGTCTTTTTCATTGCCCTTTCAAATTCCTCTGCAAACTCTGCTATGGATTTGCCAGACGATAGATCAATCACATCTTTGGGAATCATGTTGGTGGCAAATTTGGGTGCATTGCATGCCAATGAATTTGCTTCCGCTTGCGACTCGACAAGTCTAATATGAGGCTGGTCTTTATCCACATCAACTATTTGCGAAAATCAGGACGGACTCGTATCAACGACACACACACGCAGGATAGACTTACAAGACATGAGCTCTTTCCAATTGTACAACAACGCATCTGTTGTTGGACTGAAAGGATTAAAATCTACAAGGTACACCTTGCTATTGCTACGCTGGATATAAACATCGAATACATCTATCAATTCAAACGCTGTCAGTTACCCATCGATCAAAGCTCTCAGAGAACCAAATTACAATGTGTGCTTTCAAAACCATCACGAACAACATCTTCAAAGAACTCGTAAATCGATTGCTCAATGTCTTGCTTTGTCTCCAGTAAGAAGGGATAAAAGTTCATGTCTCTTTGAGTAATGCCAATAATCTCTTTGTTTTTCACAAAGCATCTGAATTCCATCGAGGGTTGTAAATCGTACCATTTTCTCAGCACTAGGTTGAACTGAATCTTTTGATCCTCCCTATATTCGATATCTGTGCAATGCTCATATGCATGGTTCAAGTCATGGTTGATGAAGTCTGAGGACTTGAGTAGCAGAAATACGTCGAATGGTGATGTGCATTTCAGTGATTGCGTAGCTGAAATCCAGGCGGCATCTCTGGGCGATGTCCAGTTCAGTTTGGGGAACACTGCTCCTTCAAATTCGTATATAGCTTCTCTAATCTCTTTTTCTACTTCAGGAAAGTTCGGTATCTAATGCCACATACGTTTTGGATCAGTAATCGAATGACGCATTTTATGCTGTGCACTGTCTGATTTTACCTTGCTGTCATCGTCTGCATTGGAAAACTCGGTGATTTCTTCATCAGAGTCGACTTCCTCGATGCTAGCAGCTATAGGCTGACTGTACTATGCATAAGCTTCAAGCATTTTAGCTATAGTACGTTGAACTTACCCATCTTCTGGCAAATAGATGCCCTCAGCGTTCAAGTAATCCACAAATTCCTGGCTCAAGGGCAGGATTTTTGATTTGAACGTGTGTGCTTTGAACTGTGGATACCAAGCATTAAATGAGCAATTGTCCACATCGTGACAATGAATATCAATGAATTCAATCTTTTGTGATTCAGTGTCTTCAGTGTTGATTGAAGCCATGATTTATTTTATAACAAAGTGAATAAAAAGAGATTTGCATTCTACCCTTCAAAACTTTTTTCATCATTTATAATATTTTAAAGGTCCGCGAAATTAGTAGGTACAGTGCCAGTTGGCTCTCCTTCAGGTGTCTAGAAAGTTGGATGACAAATTGCATAAATGTTAGTCATTATGGATCATTTGAATGACAAATACCAATGTGCACTTACAACGTAGGCATTGGATAAGCCACCATCCACACGGAAATCAGTGCCAGTAACAAAGGAGCTCTCATCGGATGCCAGAAAGAGAGCACCATAAGCCTGCTCAATAGCTTCACCAAATCTACCCTGAGGCACATGGACCAGACGACGTTGTTTCTTTTCCTCTGTGTTCAAGAAATCCATCAATAAGGGAGTGCGGATAGGGCCAGGGCAAAGTGAATTGAATCGAATGTTCTCACGAGCATGGACCATAGCAAGCTCTCGACTGGAAAAGGGATCAAGTTAATACACACATTTTTTTTGAAGTTTAGTTACTCACGTCATGGCCAACACTGCGCCCTTTGATGCGGTATCTAGTGGTGAATATAATTTAGCTAGTGAAACTAAGAAATTAGAGTTTGAAACACTTACAAGCTAATTGAGGAGTGGCAGCACCCATCAATGCGACGAAACTAGCTGTATTGATAATAGACCCGCCTCCACTCTTACGCATGGCGATAATAGCATGTTTACAGCCAAACCAGACACCCTTGACGTTGATGTCCATTGTCAGGTTCCAAATACGTTCCTCTGTGTTGAGAGCATTGTCGTCCTCTGGGTGCATGATACCTGCATTGTTGAACATGATATCAAGTTTGCCTTGATGCGCACACACACACACACATACACATTAGCATGAGATCTCTGTATCAATCGGCATTAATCAACCGCTTACCGTATTCCTCTACTGCCTTCTCAACCAAGGCCTTGACCTGGTCTTCCTTGGAGACATCTGCCTTGAAGGGAATAGCGACACCACTGCCAACAAGCTCTGATATCTTGGTAACCGTGTTTTGAACGCCCTTTTCATTCACATCAGCACAAACCACTTTGGCGCCTTCTTTTGCAAACAAGACTGCAGTTTCGAACCCAATACCGCTATGCAACAGGTTTAGTATGCGTAATGCCAGTCTCCAGTAGACCTTAACTTACCCAGCAGCACCTGTAACAATAGCAACCTTACCGGAGAGTCTTTGTCCTGTCATTATTAAAATATGTGTAAATTATAAAGAAAAAAAAAAGAAAAGAGAGCGTTTCATTTTAGGCTTTATATACCCTGTTTCGATGCGTGTGTGAGAAAAATAGACGTATTCCGATACACGCAAGTCGCAAGTTTGATGTTTGTTTGGCATATACAGTGCGTACGGCCCCAAATGACGGATTTCAAAAATCATTCGGCGATTTCTGAAATCCCAATTGTTTTTTCTGTCCTATAATAACATGCAGTAAGTGATAAAACTTGTACGCGAAAGAGCTGACTATAACAATATGAGTATAACCATATATTAGGCCACTAACAGTGAAACAATATCCTGAGAGAAATCATGTCAATAAAAACTTTGATTTCTTAGAGTTACTAAAAGCATTGCAACCAGACCCCAACGATCGTGTATTGATCGAAAAAGAAATCGAGGATACCGTTCATGATATCCTTACTGATGCAACAAATGAAACAGCTTTGCAACATTTAGCGTCTACTATAGCCGTTAGTGACTTCCGGGTAAGAATCAGTTGATCTAAATAACGATTACCAGTGTTTATCCTACATTATTAAAATTATGCATAAAGTAGTTTACAGTCACTGCTTTTAAGCTGTAAAATCAATCAATTTAAAGTTGCTTGCGATCACAAATATTATGGGATCATCCCTTTTCTTCTTTTGTTTCAAGAGTTCTGTGGAGCCATAGACAAGGCTCGACATCGACACCCTATCATCAGTCTACAAGTATGTAAATGAACTTTCTGACGTTCAGTGTTCACTATCAAGACTCATTTCTTCTTCCTTTTTACAGGAACCGAAAGAATTGTTAGAAACGACTGATAAAATAGCGAATTAGTACTGCTGATTCAATCGCTGAAGTAGAAGAACCGGTTGAGGAAAAAACCACCTGTTTACACTGCGGTCGAGAAGGACATTCAAGATGAACACATTCTAATTGTGCAACGAACAATGCTCAGTCGACCGACACTAACGTCGTAGAAGCTGTGGAAGCACCAACCGTTATAAAATGTCGCTATTGCAATAGTGAGCGTCATTCAATTGTGCAATGAATCCTGATAAATTGCATCCGGGACCCTACGTTTTTGTACCGGAGTGAAGCGAAGGTCAAAAAAATGTGGGGAGGAAACACGCCCGCGGCAGCTCGACGGCGCCCCTGAGCGAAGCGAGGGCCAGCGACTAGTACTGTTATATAATGCGTAGAAATTAAATAGACATATCTGTAGATGGCTGTTGATGATTTGAAAAAAGCATACCAGCTCTGTCTCAAGCTCCAAATACAGTATGCATTTACACCAGATGAAGCGTATTTTGAAATTTAGGCACATGTGTAAGTCTTAAAAAACAGAATAAGTAAACCTTTATAATAGTAATTAATAGGATTCGTCTTCTCAACAAACATAATTCTATATTGATTTCGTAGGCGAAGTTTGGACACCAATCATGTCCTCTATTTTTAACAATCGTGATTTGTATTTGAAATGGTAAGTTATTGACTTATGCATTGGTTTATATGATACGGAACACAAACAAAGGGGTGACTCTGTCCCGCAGATATCAACGACAGCAAGAAAAAGGTTGTGTGAAGAAGAAAAGATTGGTGATCGTGTGGACATGCGTGTAGTGACGAACATTGAGGGAACTGCACATGATATCTCAACTGGCGAATTTGCGAACGGATCATCTGGCCCGGGTAAATTTTCAGATAATCATCAGAAAGTTTTACGCGAATCAAAGGTCATTTTAGATAGTATTGTCAATAGGAAATATATCAGTAGATCGGATGCTCGCAGATTGATTATACCAAGTTTTCAAGCGACAGGGTTGGATGGGGAGTTGAAAATTATGAGACTGGTTGCACCTGGCCTTTACACTGTTCAATATGTCGGATCTATACTAATCCTTAATCATGTTGAAGGTATTCAACAGGCACGGCTTCACTAGCTTCGATAATTCTTGTAATTTGGGGCCGTACGCACTGTAAAAAGTTTGCCAACCATTTATTTTAGCATTGGTGACAAACTTTGTAGCACCACTCTAGACACATGTGCCTTATCTCGTTTGATTTGGGCTGTTTAGACGCTTTTCTCTGGTTCCACAGTAAGTGGTAGTGTCACACTAAAAAAAAAACTCATTTGCATGAGAAAAATACAGTGTTTTATTGCAATAATAGCCTAGACATAGGCGACCTGATCAATGCCTAAACTACATCTGACCTGCATCAACGCCACCAGCTCCTTAATGGCCTCTTCAAGGATGACCACATTATTCAGCAGCATAGAAAGGGTGATCTCAGTGCTCTTGTCGACTCGTTTGGGTCGTGAGGGATCGGCCGTCTTGGGTGCAAATGTATGCTCGTCCTCGTCATTGAGATCCAGGATGGGCTCCTCTTTGTCATTGACAAAATTGGAAGGGAATAAGGGCTGGATACGCGTTGTCGATGTTTTTCTCACGTGCATTGTCAGAGGAGACATGGGATTATTAAGTATGACATTCATATTGACAGACGGAACAGGTGGCGGCTGTGAGGATATGCGAGGACTGGAGCCCATTGCTGTCGATGCGGACGAAGAAGGACTCAACACGGGTGTGTAAGGGTCTGTTGAGAGCGATGGTCTCAAAATAGATGGTCTTCTGTTCAAGATACTGGTATTCAATTGCTGTGCTCGATGGCTGTTCATGGAGGTGGATGTGCTACTAGATGGTGATACAATTTTTTTATCAAGGAACGAGATTTCTCCAGCAATAAGGGCATTGCGACGCTCCTCCAAAAGCTTATCAAATGTCTGAATTTCTGATCTGTAGTAGTCCACTTGCTGTGTCAATGTGCGCAACAGTGTAAAAAAGGGTGGATATGACTTGAAGTAGGTAGGGATCGTCTTTTTGCTTGACTCTCTCTCTGCGCCAAAATCAACGGAGCGATCATCGTCATCGTCATCATCGTTCACTGGTGCACTCGTCTCAAAACTGGCGTAAATATCCTGTCGACGCACCTTTGTTTGACTGACGGCCGGTTGACCATCTGAATTCAAGACCAAGACATCATCTCGGTTGGTGCGATCACTTTCACTGAATGCGATCCAGCCTTCCAAACTGCGATAGGGGCAAAGAGCCAACGCAGAGATAACACCTGTGAGTGCCAGATTGAGTTCCGAAGATTGAGTAAAGAAATGGCTCAACAAGCTCAGTAAAATTTGCATGAGGGGATCAGTGGATCTGACTCGATGTCTCACAAGCGAGCAAGGTTTGATGCTGTCCTGTCTACTCATTTGGTTCTCTGCCTCCTCGTCTCTGATGTCACGCTGGCCGTATTTAAAGCTTCTTCTACGTTTCGCTTTCGGTAGTTCTGCTCTTCCGCCCATGCGGTCATGAGCTGCATCACCAGCAGGTCTTGAATGTTGATAACACCAGTCATTATCAATCGTCATCTCAACATCACGCAGATAATCTTCATATCCGCAAGCAAGTACATCCTCGGCATGTGCGGCGTCAATAGCAATAATAAGTGAGAAATAGAGCTCAACTTCACGCAGATGGTGCGATATTATAATTGGATTTTTGGTGGTATTGGGAGCGATTGACAGCAATCCGAGCGAGTATTGACAGTGCTTTGTGACCAAGGTTTTCAGTAGTTTCAGTGTAGCGATTACTGTGGTTTGGGAGTTTGATTTAAGACGACTAAAGATGAGGTCTTTTAGTGTAAAGTGTGTTGAGGATGTGTTGGATGAGGCTGTATTTCCGCTGCTGATGTCCAGTTTTTTTATGCCTGTCAGAATATCGCTGGCGGCCTGTTCATCGTCCATCAAATAACCCACCACCACCTTTGACAAATCGTCTTGCTGCAGTGTCTGTAGTATCAAATCAATGTAGCTGATGACAGCAACTGACGATCCATCCGTATCAGAGCATTCCAGGATCGATGGATACAAGATGTTCTCCAAGAATATAGTGCGCACGCTGCTTAATAACGATACGCAGATGGCTGGATTTGGGCATCGAGTGAGGACATCCTGACAAAACTCGAGCAACTTTAGAAATGAGTCCAACTGGTACTTGAATTCTGGTGAATTAGAGTATTCTGCACCAATTCCTACGGGAAATCGCATGCTGCTGCTGTTGTCTTCCAGATTATCTTGTCCCAGTAGATATGACGTTGGATTCGAGTAAATCTGATCTATCTCATCTCTAACAATCAATTTTCTAGGTAGTTGAGAATACAACGCACCGAGTCCAGCGGCCATGATTGTTGCAAAATCAGATTCTAGTATAAAATCACCCAACTGATCGTCTGCCATCTCCATCAAAAACAGTAATCCAGTGCGTGCATAGTCGCCTGATCTCCCCTCACGATGCACAAAACGTAATAAATAAGTAAACAGCAAGAATTCATATTCGTGTGGCTCATCTGCTGTACTTGCTGCTGCCTCGGGTATCGCAGATGATGTTGTGGCTGTTGGGTGATCTGTAGCTGGGTTTTTCTGTGGTGTCGTCAACCAGTGTTTATCGTGAAAAAAGACATTCAACAAGGCAGGGAAACCATGGATTTTGGAACAGATAGTGTACATCAAATCCACCAAACTATCACTGTAGAGTTCACTTTGTCTGTCATCCAAAACACAGAAACGCAAAAGTTTGATGGTGGGCTTATGTACTGCATTGTGAACCAGAAATCGGTCGTCGAGTAGCTCAATTAAGTTGTTGATCATTTGAATGGCCTCTCCGCGAATACCAACTGGGTAATCTGCTTTCTCTGCTGCTGTGACGAGATACTGCAATACACCATGCTTTAAAAAGTACTCCATGCAAAGGCCTGTTGTGTTGTCTTCTTGTCTCGCTTCTTCATCTACAAGTAAATCTACCATCTGTCGTAATTTGGAAGGAATCTCGGTTTGCTGGACATGTATGTTGGCTTTGCGATCATCCATGACAAAGATATTCTATATTATCCAGGTACAATTAATACTTCTGGAACATTGCCAGTGGGGATTACTTACGTGAACATACTCCCAGTACTTGTGAAATTTAGCAAGTTGCATAGCACTTGTTGGCGGTGCCTTGGGAGCTGCTATACGCTTCTTGAACTTGGCAAAGTAATCCATCTTCTGTTTCGAGTAATCAAAAAGAAATACTTGGGGTATCACGACTAGAGATCACTAAATGAAGCAAGAATGCAAAGTGTGCTTTACGAGGAAAGAAAAACGATATAAAGGACCTAGAAAGCTCGTGATACAATTTAAAGTAGGCTTTCAGCAAAAGCTGTCTTTTAATATTGCTAAATTAAATGAAGCTTCATAAGGAACCAGAAATTGGATGCAAAAGCTTATAATATGTATTTCTATTCGCATAATTTTTCCTGTTTGCGCTTTTAGCTACTACTTTTTTTTTCTTATTAGCCATTGCTTGGGCTCATTGTAAAGTCAGTAGTTCGTCAATAACATATTTTGATGACAAGAATCCTCTTTATATGGCTGGCAAAAGGTTGTTGGCAACTGTCAGGGAACAACTACAATCTTGGGCAATAAACCCAGTCGATAATGGTCATCAGTTAGTAGTAGTAATGCCTTGACAGCCTAATATACAGTAGCTCCTATATATAGCTGGCCTAAAACAGCATCCATACAGAATCAACTACTAAAAACATCAATTGCTTTCGTGAACAAAGCATTTTGCAGTGACGGCTGGGTTTGAATTATCGGTTGCTACCTCCTTTTTTCTTTTTGCCAAAATAGGCTCGATTGATGCCCTGAAATTTTTTTTTTCTCATCATTTTTGACAAATTCGACTATATAAACTACAACTATGCGCTCTACTTTCCAACACATCTATAAGTAGCTCTTTAAGGCGCATCTAATACTAGTAATTACATTAAACATTTTGAATGAGAATATTGAGTAATTCTCAAATATATCAAAAATGAATCATTGCCAAAAACACGAGATTTCAAATACAAAGGTCTCACAAAAGCAAATTTAGGTGTTGCCCTGGATCACTAGAATCAATTTGATCCTAAGCATACCATAGTAAAAGTCTTCATTTTTGGGGTCAAAAACGCGAGAAACTGATTTTCGATGTCTTGCAAAAGGGGTAGTTCATGAAAAAATGAAGGTTTTCGTTGATTTGTCATGACCCAAAAAAATTTGGGGTGAAGCATCAGCAAGCAAGTACTAGTCGAGAGCAATCGTTTAGCACCATTCTGATGGCCTGAAACGGCCTACAAGTAAAGATATCATTGCTTGAAAATCGTCAAATTTGGCTGTGTTTTGCACTTTTACGAGTAAAAAAGTACTGTAATGATATGTTATATGGATTCAAATGCGTTTTATTCATCAGTTTGGATGTGAAGCATGGCTAGACATTCAGTTACTCGGGGTACAACTGTTATTATTACCCTTTTAGTGGGTGCAAATCATTAGCACCACTGTATCATAGCTTATAGTTTATCCTTTATCGAGGTGCTGGGCGACACATTACACGCTACATAATTTCAATGTATGAATCGCTTGTATGCTACTTGTACTTGATGATTTACGAAAAGATTCAAGCTTTATTATTACTATTATTGAGGGAATATTCGTTTAGCAATGCTATTTTGCGACATGCATTGAGCCCATTTGCCACTGGTCAATTGGTTTTTTTTTTTTGCTTTGAAAGGTATATTTTTCTGAAGCATCTAGTCCTTTTCATGCATTTTTGCTACTAATTGATACAGTCCCCATATTGAAGAGGAACGATCCACCATGTTACTAGCGAGTGCACTTGGGTTGGCTGAGTAAGGGGCAGACCTGAGACTGGTACCATTTATAAAGGCAAAGACATTGTGAAGGTCAGAGGAGCTGTGGTCAAAGGTAATACAGATGAAGTGGTTGGATAGTAGAAAAGAATTTAGCCAAGAGGATTGATGATACCGTCCAAATTGAGACCGAGCATGTACTACTCCATTAGCAGTGAGGGTTCAATTAGCTGCAAGTATTGTGAGAGATCTATTTTTGCTCCTCATTTAGTGAAAGAAGGGGTAGTTTTGGAACCTTTACCACCCAAGAAGGAAGATCCTGCTCCAGAGTACCTCAAGGTGCCTGGAGATAGTGCCAACTCACCTTGTATATACGAATCAGATATCGAAGACAATAATGATGGAGATTCAGTCATGTCGGTCTCGATTTGTGTACACCAAGACATGCCTCAACCGCAAGCATCTGTAAATGATACTGCATCACAACAACCCATCTAGGATAGACGCAACATAAGCTATGTGTCGTCTATTGCCACCGTCCATGTAGATCAAGATTTCAAACAGCATTGAGGCACCCAACAAAAAAAACCCATTCACTCCACCACAAAGTGTCACCAATCCAGCAACAACTGTTGCTACTCCATCTTTTATCAGCACAAACCCATTTGAATTGAGCACACTGTATATCAACGACACTATGCAACAACAAAAACCTAGTGACTCTGTTTGAGCCTCGAGCAATACAGATGCGTTTGTACTTATTGATATCTGGTGTATATACCAACATATTGAGGTCAATGCAACCCATTGGTAGAGATGACGTAAAAAACATGAACGAGCCAAGTATGCCGAGTGTAACAGCGTAGTGAGTTTTCCATGAAATGAGTTGATAATAGTTGTTGAAAAGGAAAACAAGGAGGTGGACTAGCTGCATTGCCGGCACAAAAAAAAACAAGGATTTTTGTTTCAAGTTCTATGTAAAAAAAGAAGCAATTATAAGTGTTAGTGGCAATCCTTGACTTGAACAGATATCAATTGATATCATTAACTATGTAATTACAGGCATACTGATGCATGGCACTCTATATCCTTGCCTTGTATCATCAACAACAGAGTAAAAGTTTCCTCACTGAAAGAGCTCACTTGAAAGGAAGTTGCAAAAAGTGTAGCACGAAAATCATATACACTGGTCTAGGAACCCTATGAGAGTCTTATTGACGCTTGTTGTTGAAAAGCACGCAACTTTTTCTCGATTCGATTGAAATTTTTTTGCATGACTTGTAATATAAAGACCATTCCACTGGTTCCAAAGCGATGTAAACAATGAATTGAGCTTTATTATCGTTCAATTGAACAAACAGCTGATGATTATATAAACAAAAAGAAATGTGGGTTGATTACCGTGTGATTTTTGAGATAGAAAACAAGGAGAGAGGCATAGAGAGGCTGCCAAGATAGACCTCAGTTACACTGGTTTAGATTCAAATAATTTTTTTTGTTTATTTTTTTGAGTGGAAAATGAGCCTATAAAATGGTTTCTGTTGATTACATCTATGAAGAGATGGGGGAACTCGTTTCATGTGAATGTTGAAAAAAGAGCTTTTTGCAATGATAAAATGGATATAACTCGAGCTAGAGAGCAGTTAAAATTATCGGATAAAGCGGGTTAGATAGACCAAATGTCAAACGTCAAAATGGTACCACTCTCGTGTCCTTAGGGAAACAGGGTCTGGAGAAAAGTAAAGAAGAAGATCATTAGATAAGGCAAGGAGACTATATTCCCATGAAATCGATGAAAAAGAGTATAAATAGAGGTCCATTTTGAATTGTGGAATCCCCATCTTCTTCATCTCTTCTCTTTGCAAAAAGTCAAATACTCTCTACAAAGTCAATTACACTCTACAAAAAGCCAAATACTCTCTGCTTTATTCTATACAAAAAGAAAAAAAATATAAAAGAAACAATATCAACAACTATCTCAACAACAACTACCTCTGATAAAAGAATGCCTTGGTCAGCTCTAAAAGTGAGTATTCATCTTTTCAAACAAGCGTACCATTTTTTTTACTGACATCTTCTCATCATGTAGTGCCTCAAGGGCTCCTAGGCTCTCTACTTTTGTTCTATACATGGTGTCTTCTCTTCAAGCTACAATACTTTCATGATCTCTTCTTGGTCCTCCTTACCTTGGTGAACTGTGCGAGTAAGTATTTCATCTTGTCAAGTGTATAAGCCACGTTCACTAACTTGTACTCATCATATAGTGCCGAAAAACTACACTTGTGCAAACACTTTTGTGGGAATGAGTAGGGTCACCGCTTCATAATCCTGAATAGACTGCGGGGCGAATCCACTGATCATGTACTACGGGGTGATCACAAGTTTATTGCTCGCGAGAATAAGTTTGATCTTGGTGGTTGGTCAACTTATGATCTAGAGATGGAGGAGCCCTTAGATGTCAATGACTTTGGGATCATGGATGAAGCAAGTTTACACCTTGGTACCGCTTACATAGTGCCGGTCTCTCTTGCTGGTGCTCAAATCAAGCTTTCAATCAATGTTCCAAACGGTATATCACAAAGTCATGCTTGCAAAATATTGTAGACTCATTTGGTCTTTTTTTTATATCTAGTTATACACTCTTCTGGTCATCCATCATCTGGTTCATCTACAATCATCATCAAAAGCTATCAAGAAACAAGTCGTGCTGTCTCTATATGTCATCTCTTATCAAGCCATGCTATTCTCTGTGCTGCTTACTCTCAATGCAATATCAAGACTACTCCAATACAAAATGTCATCTATACATCTACAATCAATCAAGCCATACTATTGCCTATGCTGCTTCTATTCTATACACAAGACCAAGCTATGCTTTTATCAATGCGGTCTCTTACTATACAAATCTATACAAATTGTCTATCATCTATACAAATTCAAAACAAATCTTGTAACATACATCAATACCAATAAACAATAAAAAGTCTTGCATTGCCTCTCAAAATATAAAACTATTTCTTTTCAGCATAAAGACTTTACAACAAATTTCTATGAACATTGAATTTGCTTTTCATGTACAAAAGAGAATATGTGATGATCTCAATTAGTCAAAACCTTTGCTACATGGTCGTTTTGCAACTTAAAATACTTTCTGAACAAAAGGTCTATATATCCAATTGATCGAACCATGAGATTAATTATTGAAAGTGCAATTTATGAACTCCTGAAGGCATAAAAGCTAATCGCTATGTAATTCACTTACATTAGCATTCTATAAATCCATTGTCATAATGGGTTCAAGCATGAGATTTCCCAGTGAGTGAGTGCACTGCCAAACTTCAATCCCCGCATTCAATTTTTTTTTGCTCTGAATCTTGAGCAATGAATTTGTGGTCGATTTGAACTTTTTTTCCCTTCTATCGAGAATTTCTTTGAAAGTATTATATCCAAGTTACTTTGCATATTAATTGTCTCGAGTACTTGCTTAAATTCTCTATCGAATAGTGCTAATAACTTTTTCGTGTTTCACCAAAAATCTGTTCTAAATAAGGAGAAACTAAAAACACGTTTTCAGTCGAAAACTCAACTTTCGTATAATGTATTACCCAAACTAGCAATTTTACAAGATAAATTGGACTTGTAGGTCTTTTTTCAGTATGGCATGTCATTGTGGAAAACTTCATTTTGGGGATGAAAAATGCGATTGTTTGATATTCAATGATTTTTGCTTGCTACTACTCGTCAAAAAACGGGGACATGGACCGATTTGTCATGACCCAAAAAAATTTGAGATAAAGCATCAACAAGTAAGTGCTAGTTGGGAGCACTTGTTTGGTGCTATTCTAGCATTCTAAAACGGCTTCCAAGTCGAGAAATCGCTCGTCAAATGGGTCCGATTTTGGCTGTGTTTTAGCATACTTTCGAGTAGTAAGAGCCAATGTTGGTATACTAATTACCCATATATGAACTGTTCCCATCAATATTATAGACCTGGAGTATCGTAGAAGAGTCATATCCACAGTTACAGGAGAAGTTAAGGAAGTTTTAGCGTAGTTTGTGGTAGTTGATATCACAGTGCAATTGCACATCTGTGCGCCTACATCGCGGTGGTGCCCATAATGGATGATGCATAAAGTTGTGCTCAAAGCAATAATTTTGGGAGAAGTAACTTTCGATCGTGCGAATAGGCAATGCCCATTCATACTGTACAACGCCAATACAAATAGGCATGTAAAAGTTGTTCGAATCAACCCAGTCGCATTCCGATGTTGGTTGCTAACTAATTGCGAGCCAATGTCGAAAAAATTGAGTTTGAACAAATGGATCACTCGGGGCAGCCCAGACGATTTTTTTGGAGTTTAATAATACTCGCAAATCGTGTAAACCATGTAGTACCCCCTCTCTCCTTTCGCAATGGTATGTAGCATCTAGAATTCACTATACACGACAATCCTGGGGAAAATAGACTATATAGATAGATGGATCGATACAATGAACGGATTGATATTGATGGAGGGATAGATGTAGATTATCTAGTGGATGGATCGATTATTTTTTAAATTAGGGATTGGATGTAATTTCCAACGAGATCTAGTTTGTATTAATCGTATCGTTGTATCATTAGGTCAACATTCCCAAGACCCGTAACACCTACTGTAAGGGTTCCAAGTGCAGAAAGCACACTCCTCACAAGGTCACTCAATACAAGGCCGGTAAGGCTTCTCTCTTCGCTCAAGGTAAGAGACGTTACGACCGTAAGCAATCCGGTTATGGTGGTCAAACCAAGCCCGTTTTCCACAAGAAGGCCAAGACTACCAAGAAGATTGTCCTCCGTCTTGAGTGTACTGGTAAGTAACTAGACAGTGCTTTGTTTGATTGGTTTGATATTGATAGAATTTTTGATGTAGCCTGTAAGTACAAGATGCAACTCGCCATCAAGAGATGTAAGCACTTCGAATTGGGTGGTGATAAGAAGACCAAGGGTGCCGCTCTTGTTTTCTAAATTGCCTTTTTACATATACAATCCGTTTATTTTATCGTTTGTCAATTCACTTTTTGTATCCATCGTTAAAATAAATCACTCGTTATGCAAATAATATCATGTTCATCTTTTTCATTTTATATGTGTTTGTGATGTGTTTATGAGAGAAACTGGGTATTGTGGCTTTTTAGCAACGATTGACATCCCTCCTACAAAAAATTGCTGGTTTATTTCCTTTTTCATTTTTCTGTTTTAACTGTGTTTTCTTCTTTCTACATGAGCTTAAAAGAGCATTTAGACCAACAACAACTTGAAGGGCTTGCTATTGAAAAGAATCTAGAAGAGACCCCTGAACAGGTATGTCTCGACAGCAAATCAATTGGTTCAATTCGCTGATTCACATTTCACAGGCTGAAAAGAAAGAGACAAGTAGAGAAAGAGCAGCGAGAAAGAGAAAGATGGCAGAGCAAAACCCTTACTATGTTGCAGCAAAGCTTGCAGCAAAGCAGAGAGAGATTCCACCCGAGAAACGACTTCGTAGAAGAAAGAGCGATGATTTTAGAGATGTGGATGATATGCACACTGCCGTTTACTTTTTTGAAGATGGTACCTGACAATACAACAACGCTATAGTCTCAACCTTACTGACGAACAATGTGTAGAAATGCGCAAGGTGAAGCCTTATTATTTCGAGTATAAATCATTTGCAAAAGGTCGTTGGCTGGGTCGTACGCTTTTGGATGTCTTTTCGTCCGAATTCAGAGATCGCAGCGAAGATTATTATGTGAGTGCCCTCCCCCTCGTTCTATCCACAAGACCCATTATACTGATATTTTGATGATTCAGCGCTATGCAATTGAAAGAGGCTTACTTACAATCAACGGCAACCATGTTACGGTAGATGCGATTCTCAAAAATGGAGATGTAATTGGACACAAGATTCATCGACATGAGCCACCCTGCACAGATCAACCCATCAAAATTGTCCATGAGGATCAAGATCTTTTTGTTGTTGACAAGCCTGGAGGCATGCCGGTTCATCCAGCAGGACGTTACAGACACAATACAATTGTTCATGTTTTAAAAAAGGAGCGTAATATACCCAAGCTTTATCGTAAGTCATTTCAAGTCTACATTATCTGCAATGTTCTCAACTGTCTTATGTTTAGCCGCTAATCGACTTGATCTACCTACTTCGGGACTCATGCTTATTGCTAGAAATTCAGCTCGTGCACAGAAAATCGAGAGAGAAATGTCTGCAGGGCTTATCAGAAAGCAATATGTGTGCCGTGTAGATGGCAAATTCCCAGAGTAAGTATTGCGCTGTGTTTGTATAGAGCCTGTAATAACAGTTTATAGTGGCGAAATCACTTGCGAGGCGCCCATCAAATGTATCTCGCACAAAATGTCAATCAATTACGTTCATGACGAGGGAAAGGCTTCGATTACAAAGTTTGAGCGCCTCAGCTTCAACGGTAAAACAAGTGTAGTTCTATGTAAGCCTTTGACAGGTCGTACGCATCAAATTCGAGTTCATCTACGATATCTGGGGTACCCCATTTCCAATGATCCATTATATGGTAATGGCACATCTTGGTCACCATGGATGCGGCCAGGCGAAAGAATGGTCGAGAAAGATGCCAGGCTTTTGGTTGACAAACTCTTTGAATACTCGCCCATGGAGGAATGGGATGATCCCGACTCAGCAGCAGCAGCAGCACCCGCAGCAGCACCCGCAGTAGCTGCTAATGGATCCGCAGAAGAATTAGATGATACAAGATGTCAAGAATGCAGTGCATCTCTTGTTTTTGGCAAAAACTATGATCAGCTTTGCATATTTTTGCATGCCTGGAAGTATTCTTGCAATGGCTGGGAATACGAAACTGAATTACCCTTCTGGGCCCAGGAAGATTTTGACGAAGATGATGCACCTGCAAAGTACAAAAACTCATTTATCGAAAATAAATAAGTTGCTTGGCAACAAAAAGGAAGGATTTTATTAGTAGTTGAAGTAAATAAGAGTATATTAGTCTGTTGTAGCAGTAATAGCAGCAGATTCTGAGATGTTCATTTTATTCTCAATATCCTGTGCCAGACTATCTTGATCGTCTTGTTGCTGATGGCTATTGACACTATGTCGTTGTTGTTGTGGTACAATATGTGTTGCAAATCTACATTAAAGCTTAGATTCAATGTCAATCTTACAGTTCCAATACACTTACTGTGGATGGTGATAGTGAGGAAGGTGGTGAAGAGATGTTGAAGTTGAAACAGCAGGTGCAATGCCTAGCATGGTTTCTGGGGTAATAGGCATCATAGGTCTCATGGTGAATGCTGCCATGGGCGGGAATTCATGAGGTCTGACCATCTTTCTTCTGGCGGTTTGATTCTTCAACTTCTTTTGAGCAGGAGAATCAGCAAAACGGACTTGAAGTGGTGCTGATGACCCTTCAATAGTGTGTCCATTGAATCTCTCGATAATGGCCGTTGCGGCTTCTCTGTCAGTTAATCTTGCAAAACCCACACCTCTGCTCATGCCAGATTGCGGATCACGCAAAATGCGGTTGGAGATGGTTTGATAGGGATGGAATAATTCCTCGAGTTTCTGCATTGTTGTTTAAGTTGAATAGTCCTGTATCAAGCGTTCCTGAGTTTACCTGCTCCGATGTATCCAAGGGTAAATTAGAAATGTAAATGTTGGTCGACGTCTCATCTTGAAGATGGCGAAGTCTAGAACTGAATGATTCCTATCATGAACCACGGCTCAGTTTATATGAATGCCTGTCTCATATGCTTGATTTTACCTGTCCAACTCGGGCAAAAGATGCCTGGAGACCAGCTTTGTTCAAGCCCTCAATAGCCTCTTCACACTCTTGTTCATTATTAAACATGGCAAATCCATAACCTTTACATTCACCTGATTTTTGATCGATAATTGCTTTGGACGAAGCAATGCTACCATACCTAAGCAGCGGTTTTAAATGGTTGTTATGATACATTCCAAATTCAGAAAAGTACTTACACTTGGCACATTTCCAAAAATGATTCATCTGTGGTAGAAGAAGACAATCCACGAACATAAATGTTATGTGTATGGTATGAATTCACTTCAGCCTCCAATTGTTGTTGCAATTGTTGCTGTTGCTGCTGATGCAATTGATGTTGATGTTGTTGATGTTGCATTTGTTGCTGATGTGTGTGATGCTGGTGTTGTGGGTGATGTTGTTGTTGATGATGCTTTTTGTTGTGGCTGCTTCTATTATCTGTAGATGTTTGAATAATGTAAGGTCCAGGTAAGTAGTGTTGAGGAGGGGAGCCAGGAATCGAATTGGTGCCACTTAATACAGGTGAAGAGATATGGAGAGGAGGGAAGGGCTGAGCAGAGTGAGGTGGCAACATGTAAGCATGTGTTGGAGGTGATAGAGCTATACCTTGTTGATACTGAAAGTTAGGGCTAAAAGGTGGACTAGTAGGATTGATAGGAGGTGATTGAGGATGTAATGCTGGCGAACCAGGATAGCTTTGGTAGCCATTTGAGTAATCAGGATAATATTGAACAGAAAATTGTGGACTTAAGGGATAAACATAGGTTGTGTAATTGACAGCAGGATCAGCGGAAGGATCATAGTTTTGATTTGGGTCCATGTATGCAGTAGTAGTAGCACCATAAGGTGGATAACTTGGCGATGTGGGTACAATAGGCATGTGAGGTTCAGGCACAGATTTCTCTGTATACCCACCATGGGCATTTGAATTTGGATTTACCTCTTTACTGCTACTACTTTTGCTACTACTGCTACTATGGTTACTGGTACTAGTGCTGCTGCTGCTGTTATTATTTGCTTTGTTTGATTTCAATTCGGAGGTTGCCATGGTAATTATATCCACTGCTTTCTTCTTGTATTTTTTTTAGAGGTTCCTTTTTTTTTTCTTTTTTCACAAAAAAAAAAATATGGTACAAAAAAATAGGGAGGAAATGAACAATAAGAAATAGAAAGGGGAAAGTAAACCAAAAATCAGCTGTAGATGTACTGAAAAAAAAGGAAAATAGGGATGACCAACCGAACAGCGTCATCAGTTGTTTTTGTCATACTTCAAGCTGTGATTCCCCGCTAAAGAAATGGTATCTAGCCTCGTTGTCTAATGTCTCTCAAAAGCCCTCATCAATCTCCTTGAATACAAGGCATTATTGGATTGAGCTGATGCATCTAGTCTTGATCTGCGGCTAAAACATATCAGGTTTGGTCGTTGTCATGGTAACCAAGTACAGCGTTAAATGCTGGTTGCATTAAACATTCATACCCACTTACTAATTCATTGCATAAGACATTGCTTAAAACTAAAACCAGGAAGCTGTTTGAATGGCTCGTATTGAGTTTCCCTTTTTGATATATATCAAACTTGACACGTGGTAGCACATCAAGGACAAAGCCAGAGATCAAGTAATTCAAACTATCGTTGCTGGTACAAATGTATGCAAAATATGCATCAGCATAACAGTTCATGATATGTCTCTTTAATGAAATCACAAGAAAAAGCATACATATTGATGCATCATATAATAGAAATAACTCCCTCGAAAACGCAGGCTAAAAAAATTAATATAAATGTCGTTTTACTGTCATTCAATAAAATCAGATAATCATGTTACGCTGCTCAAACGGTCGCCGAGGAGATGTCTTTATAATTCACAAAAATAAGCATGTCTACGGGCGATACAAAATACGAGGTCCTTGAATCTTGGTTCTCTCTAATCTTTGTGGTAACACATGATCGTACATCATTTTCACCCATTGACATAACACTGGCCTTGTATCTCGAGGATCAATGATTTCAGGCATATCAAATAACTCGGCTGTACGTAAAGGCGATCTAACGGCTTCGAATTTAGCCATAATTTTTTCATACAATTCATTGCGTTTATCTCCAGCCTCGTCGAGCTCACGACGATAGGCAGCCTGGTGTATATAAACGGTTAGTTGCTTGTTCGAAATCTAGTTTTGACATGTTCTTACATAAATACCACCCTCCAAGGGTAGACTACCCCAATCACCACTAGGCCATGCAATACGCATATTAGGAACCCGGTTATCTACAAAAGCAGCACCTGCGACACCAAAGACTTTACGTAATACAACGCTGAAATAAGGCACATCGCATTGATACAAAGCAGCTGTGAGTGTGGAACCATAACGAATGGTGCTTTATATAAGAAATTAGCAGGTTGTACAATCAGAAATTGATTCCAAATCTACTTACGCTTCCTTTTCAGCTAATGTACCCACAGCAAAACCAGCATAATCAGCAAAATTGAGGATGGGGATACCAAAGGTGTCACATAGATCGATATGTCTACGAAACTTATGACAACTAGAAGCAGAAATAACACTTCCTTTCAATGTACAATCAAATGTGATGATACCAACAACATGGCCATTCATTCTGGCTAAACCACAGACGGCGCCATCTCCCCAACGAGCGCCAATTTCGAACCACGAGTTATGATCAACAACACGTGTAAGAATATCTCGAACCTGATACATTCTTTGACGACGTTTAGGTATAATAGACAACAATTCATCGTCTCTACGGTTGCAAGAGTCATCAGTTGCTATGTAGGGAGGCAATTCAAAGTTGTTTGTAGGCATATAGCTTAAAAATTGGCGAATTTGACTGAAACAATCTTGCTCATTGGAAGCCAAATTGTCAATGGTACCATTGGCTGTATGAATCAAAGCGCCACCAAGCGACTCTTTGGATACTGTCTCAAAGGTAGCGTTGGCTACAATGGGTGGCCCAGCAGCAAACAAGGAACCGATGTCGTTTGCAACAACGGAAAAGTGTGTCAATGTTGCGCGAGCAGCTCCCAAACCAACTGCGGGTCCCAAAGCAGCTGCACACACGGGAATTTCAGATAAACTGCCAATCATATCATGCATTCCAAACAATGGTGGTAAATAAGTGGCCCCTTTCTCCAGCATGAGAGTAACAGATCCACCTCCGGAACTACCGTCAATTAAACGGACCTAAAAGACAAGCATTAGAGTCCACAAACATGGTAGTAATCTTCAATTTGAATTACCATCGGAATCTTCAGTTTACGAGCCAATTGCTCTGCATACAACTAGATGTGCAAATCAAATGTCAATATAAGCTACGTTAATGTGTGGCATGCGATTTTCTTACCGATTTGCCCCAAACAGCACCATCTGCATGACCACCACGAATAGCAAAATCATCAGCAGCGACAATCACATCTCTATTCTCGACTTTGCCTTTGCCTGCAACGAAATTGGCAGCTGTATAACTTTCGACGCTACCGTCCTTATTGTATTTTGTATTGCCTGCAACACTTCCAACTTCCAGAAAGCTGTCATTGTCGAGGAAGGCATCGATACGTTCACGCACCCATAATTTGCCGGTTGTTTTCTGTCTAATGTATCCTCTGTCATTGGTATCAGCTGTACGATTTTGCGTTTGGCGACGTCTAATTTCAAGAATTTCGTTCTACAATGAGTGAGTTGGTAATCTTTATTGCGAAATATGTAATTGTATTTACTTTCCACTCTGATTTCTCGAGGGCTTCGTCTTTGATCGAGTTGGCAGGATCTAAATGATTTGCAATTGATTGGATTCTGTCTTTAGTATTTGTCATGATCAATATATAAATCTAACAGAGAGGAAAAAAAAGAGCAACACTTCCTTGGAAATGCTCGTGAGTGAGAACAGTTAAATGGCTTAAGCATAAACTTTAAAAATGTCGTGCGAATGGGCTTTACTAAGGAAAATCTCACTTGATACACACCAATATAAAAGTTACACCAGGCACCAATGGAATTTGATTTGTGTGAGTGCTAGTATAGTGTAATATTGGAAGAAGTTCTTCCCAGTGATCTCAAAATACTCTAATGACAGATTTCATGATTGTTTGCAACAGAAGCCTCCTTGAAAATAAAGCATAAATGTCGCATTTTTCGCATCCAACTTGTACGCCATTTTGCTTCTTTATTATTATTATTATTTCGCTTAATAAATAAGATAGAAATTAGTTCAACGAATTTGGCTTTTCGATTTACATTTACAGATGACGCAAATCGGAAACCTGATTTACATCAGTTTTCGCGAGCTCCACAGAATGATGCCTTAATTCTCTTAGCTCCTTTATCATGGGCATGTCATCATCCTGCAACAAGAAAAAGCATGAATATTTATGGATGATTCAAGATGATACAAATGATACTTTGTCCTCGCATAGAGCACCGGAAGAACAGCTTCTCATTCTTCATGGGTGGTAACTCTCTGATCTACAGCCACTGTCAAATTCATAGCCTTCTTCCACTTCTTTTTCTTTCGTCCCAGTAGCAGCTTCAATGATACTGCCTGCAATCTTTTCACTTAGATTGGCATGGATCCTGTAGTTTTATTGTAGCGCCTTGTTTGTAGCATCTTTATTGGCGTTTTCTGATAATACGGACGAAAAGCAGGTGTAAAATGGCTTTCGAAACGTATTTTTCAGGCAGTCCTTTATAATGCTTCAGGGCATAACCTGAAAAGGTCCTTCAGCTGTACCGGTAGCTCTTCTTGGATGCTCTTTGGCTTTCGAAATCCTTGAACGAGGAGTTCAGGCCCATCTCTGCATCGGTAACGGTCTCAACGTTGTCAAACGCAATCTTTCTGGCGAACTTCGCTTTTGCCAGCCTGGACAATGCTTTGAGAGACGTGAGGATGATGGGAAGATTCTGATTTAAACAATCTTCTTTGCTAAAAAGAAAAATTGAATAAATGCCATTAAAATAGTAGGTATTTCTTATAACAACATTTAAGAAGAAAAGAAGAGAAAAGAAGAGAAAAGAAAAAAAAGATGCTTCAGGTCCAACTTTTGTAATAAAATGCTGATAAATCAACTCATTTTTTCAATGATATCCTGATAAATTAGGCATATTGCCTTTCTGCTAAAGAGCAAGTTGCTTTGTATTCATAAAACAATGTTTTTGATTTGAACAAACTCGATAAACTAAAGGCATCACTATAACAATGGTGCAAATAGTAATACCCAAGCAGATGATATACATGTAATTTGACCGTTATCATAGACAAAATCGGCATCATTGCAGTTTAAGCGCACAGATGTGCAATTGCACTGTGATATCAACTACCACAAACTACGCTAAAACTTCCTTAACTTCTCCTGTAACTGTGGATATGACTCTTCTACGATACTCCAGGTCTATAATATTGATGGGAACAGTTCATATATGGGTAATTAGTATACCAACATTGGCTCTTACTACTCGAAAGTATGCTAAAACACAGCCAAAATCGGACCCATTTGACGAGCGATTTCTCGACTTGGAAGCCGTTTTAGAATGCTAGAATAACACCAAACAAGTGCTCCCAACTAGCACTTACTTGTTGATGCTTTATCTCAAATTTTTTTGGGTCATGACAAATCGGTCCATGTCTCCATTTTTTGACGAGTAGTAGCAAGCAAAAATCATTGAATATCAAACAATCGCATTTTTCATCCCCAAAATGAAGTTTTCCACAATGACATGCCATACTGAAAAAAGACCTACAAGTCCAATTTATCTTGTAAAATTGCTAGTTTGGGTAATACATTATACGAAAGTTGAGTTTTCGACTGAAAACGTGTTTTTAGTTTCTCCTTATTTAGAACAGATTTTTGGTGAAACACGAAAAAGTTATTAGCACTATTCGATAGAGAATTTAAGCAAGTACTCGAGACAATTAATATGCAAAGTAACTTGGATATAATACTTTCAAAGAAATTCTCGATAGAAGGGAAAAAAAGTTCAAATCGACCACAAATTCATTGCTCAAGATTCAGAGCAAAAAAAAATTGAATGCGGGGATTGAAGTTTGGCAGTGCACTCACTCACTGGGAAATCTCATGCTTGAACCCATTATGACAATGGATTTATAGAATGCTAATGTAAGTGAATTACATAGCGATTAGCTTTTATGCCTTCAGGAGTTCATAAATTGCACTTTCAATAATTAATCTCATGGTTCGATCAATTGGATATATAGACCTTTTGTTCAGAAAGTATTTTAAGTTGCAAAACGACCATGTAGCAAAGGTTTTGACTAATTGAGATCATCACATATTCTCTTTTGTACATGAAAAGCAAATTCAATGTTCATAGAAATTTGTTGTAAAGTCTTTATGCTGAAAAGAAATAGTTTTATATTTTGAGAGGCAATGCAAGACTTTTTATTGTTTATTGGTATTGATGTATGTTACAAGATTTGTTTTGAATTTGTATAGATGATAGACAATTTGTATAGATTTGTATAGTAAGAGACCGCATTGATAAAAGCATAGCTTGGTCTTGTGTATAGAATAGAAGCAGCATAGGCAATAGTATGGCTTGATTGATTGTAGATGTATAGATGACATTTTGTATTGGAGTAGTCTTGATATTGCATTGAGAGTAAGCAGCACAGAGAATAGCATGGCTTGATAAGAGATGACATATAGAGACAGCACGACTTGTTTCTTGATAGCTTTTGATGATGATTGTAGATGAACCAGATGATGGATGACCAGAAGAGTGTATAACTAGATATAAAAAAAAGACCAAATGAGTCTACAATATTTTGCAAGCATGACTTTGTGATATACCGTTTGGAACATTGATTGAAAGCTTGATTTGAGCACCAGCAAGAGAGACCGGCACTATGTAAGCGGTACCAAGGTGTAAACTTGCTTCATCCATGATCCCAAAGTCATTGACATCTAAGGGCTCCTCCATCTCTAGATCATAAGTTGACCAACCACCAAGATCAAACTTATTCTCGCGAGCAATAAACTTGTGATCACCCCGTAGTACATGATCAGTGGATTCGCCCCGCAGTCTATTCAGGATTATGAAGCGGTGACCCTACTCATTCCCACAAAAGTGTTTGCACAAGTGTAGTTTTTCGGCACTATATGATGAGTACAAGTTAGTGAACGTGGCTTATACACTTGACAAGATGAAATACTTACTCGCACAGTTCACCAAGGTAAGGAGGACCAAGAAGAGATCATGAAAGTATTGTAGCTTGAAGAGAAGACACCATGTATAGAACAAAAGTAGAGAGCCTAGGAGCCCTTGAGGCACTACATGATGAGAAGATGTCAGTAAAAAAAATGGTACGCTTGTTTGAAAAGATGAATACTCACTTTTAGAGCTGACCAAGGCATTCTTTTATCAGAGGTAGTTGTTGTTGAGATAGTTGTTGATATTGTTTCTTTTATATTTTTTTTCTTTTTGTATAGAATAAAGCAGAGAGTATTTGGCTTTTTGTAGAGTGTAATTGACTTTGTAGAGAGTATTTGACTTTTTGCAAAGAGAAGAGATGAAGAAGATGGGGATTCCACAATTCAAAATGGACCTCTATTTATACTCTTTTTCATCGATTTCATGGGAATATAGTCTCCTTGCCTTATCTAATGATCTTCTTCTTTACTTTTCTCCAGACCCTGTTTCCCTAAGGACACGAGAGTGGTACCATTTTGACGTTTGACATTTGGTCTATCTAACCCGCTTTATCCGATAATTTTAACTGCTCTCTAGCTCGAGTTATATCCATTTTATCATTGCAAAAAGCTCTTTTTTCAACATTCACATGAAACGAGTTCCCCCATCTCTTCATAGATGTAATCAACAGAAACCATTTTATAGGCTCATTTTCCACTCAAAAAAATAAACAAAAAAAATTATTTGAATCTAAACCAGTGTAACTGAGGTCTATCTTGGCAGCCTCTCTATGCCTCTCTCCTTGTTTTCTATCTCAAAAATCACACGGTAATCAACCCACATTTCTTTTTGTTTATATAATCATCAGCTGTTTGTTCAATTGAACGATAATAAAGCTCAATTCATTGTTTACATCGCTTTGGAACCAGTGGAATGGTCTTTATATTACAAGTCATGCAAAAAAATTTCAATCGAATCGAGAAAAAGTTGCGTGCTTTTCAACAACAAGCGTCAATAAGACTCTCATAGGGTTCCTAGACCAGTGCATATGATTTTCGTGCTACACTTTTTGCAACTTCCTTTCAAGTGAGCTCTTTCAGTGAGGAAACTTTTACTCTGTTGTTGATGATACAAGGCAAGGATATAGAGTGCCATGCATCAGTATGCCTGTAATTACATAGTTAATGATATCAATTGATATCTGTTCAAGTCAAGGATTGCCACTAACACTTATAATTGCTTCTTTTTTTACATAGAACTTGAAACAAAAATCCTTGTTTTTTTTTGTGCCGGCAATGCAGCTAGTCCACCTCCTTGTTTTCCTTTTCAACAACTATTATCAACTCATTTCATGGAAAACTCACTACGCTGTTACACTCGGCATACTTGGCTCGTTCATGTTTTTTACGTCATCTCTACCAATGGGTTGCATTGACCTCAATATGTTGGTATATACACCAGATATCAATAAGTACAAACGCATCTGTATTGCTCGAGGCTCAAACAGAGTCACTAGGTTTTTGTTGTTGCATAGTGTCGTTGATATACAGTGTGCTCAATTCAAATGGGTTTGTGCTGATAAAAGATGGAGTAGCAACAGTTGTTGCTGGATTGGTGACACTTTGTGGTGGAGTGAATGGGTTTTTTTTGTTGGGTGCCTCAATGCTGTTTGAAATCTTGATCTACATGGACGGTGGCAATAGACGACACATAGCTTATGTTGCGTCTATCCTAGATGGGTTGTTGTGATGCAGTATCATTTACAGATGCTTGCGGTTGAGGCATGTCTTGGTGTACACAAATCGAGACCGACATGACTGAATCTCCATCATTATTGTCTTCGATATCTGATTCGTATATACAAGGTGAGTTGGCACTATCTCCAGGCACCTTGAGGTACTCTGGAGCAGGATCTTCCTTCTTGGGCGGTAAAGGTTCCAAAACTACCCCTTCTTTCACTAAATGAGGAGCAAAAATAGATCTCTCACAATACTTGCAGCTAATTGAACCCTCACTGCTAATGGAGTAGTACATGCTCGGTCTCAATTTGGACGGTATCATCAATCCTCTTGGCTAAATTCTTTTCTACTATCCAACCACTTCATCTGTATTACCTTTGACCACAGCTCCTCTGACCTTCACAATGTCTTTGCCTTTATAAATGGTACCAGTCTCAGGTCTGCCCCTTACTCAGCCAACCCAAGTGCACTCGCTAGTAACATGGTGGATCGTTCCTCTTCAATATGGGGACTGTATCAATTAGTAGCAAAAATGCATGAAAAGGACTAGATGCTTCAGAAAAATATACCTTTCAAAGCAAAAAAAAAAAACCAATTGACCAGTGGCAAATGGGCTCAATGCATGTCGCAAAATAGCATTGCTAAACGAATATTCCCTCAATAATAGTAATAATAAAGCTTGAATCTTTTCGTAAATCATCAAGTACAAGTAGCATACAAGCGATTCATACATTGAAATTATGTAGCGTGTAATGTGTCGCCCAGCACCTCGATAAAGGATAAACTATAAGCTATGATACAGTGGTGCTAATGATTTGCACCCACTAAAAGGGTAATAATAACAGTTGTACCCCGAGTAACTGAATGTCTAGCCATGCTTCACATCCAAACTGATGAATAAAACGCATTTGAATCCATATAACATATCATTACAGTACTTTTTTACTCGTAAAAGTGCAAAACACAGCCAAATTTGACGATTTTCAAGCAATGATATCTTTACTTGTAGGCCGTTTCAGGCCATCAGAATGGTGCTAAACGATTGCTCTCGACTAGTACTTGCTTGCTGATGCTTCACCCCAAATTTTTTTGGGTCATGACAAATCAACGAAAACCTTCATTTTTTCATGAACTACCCCTTTTGCAAGACATCGAAAATCAGTTTCTCGCGTTTTTGACCCC
Source organism: Mucor circinelloides (assembly GCA_037974945.1). Taxonomy (NCBI): domain Eukaryota; kingdom Fungi; phylum Mucoromycota; class Mucoromycetes; order Mucorales; family Mucoraceae; genus Mucor; species Mucor circinelloides. The sequence continues at coordinate 1,103,780 of JBBNAA010000023.1, read as the reverse complement.
AAAAATGAAGACTTTTACTATGGTATGCTTAGGATCAAATTGATTCTAGTGATCCAGGGCAACACCTAAATTTGCTTTTGTGAGACCTTTGTATGTGAAATCTCGTGTTTTTGGCAATGATTCATTTTTGATATATTTGAGAATTACTCAATATTCTCATTCAAAATGTTTAATGTAATTACTAGTATTAGATGCGCCTTAAAGAGCTACTTATAGATGTGTTGGAAAGTAGAGCACATAGTTGTAGTTTATATAGTCGGATTTGTCAAAAATGATGAGAAAAAAAATTTTCAGGGCATCAATCGAGCCTATTTTGGCAAAAAGAAAAAAGGTAGCAACCGATAATTCAAACCCAGCCGTCACTGCAAAATGCTTTGTTCACGAAAGCAATTGATGTTTTTAGTAGTTGATCCTGTATAGATGCTGCTTTAGGCCAGCTATATATAGGAGCTACTGTATATTAGGCTGTCAAAGCATTACTACTACTAACTGATGACCATTATCGACTGGGTTTATTGCCCAAGATTGTAGTTGTTCCCTGACAGTTGCCAACCTTTTGCCAGCCATATAAAGAGGATTCTTGTCATCAAATATGTTATTGACGAACTACTGACTTTACAATGAGCCCAAACAATGGCTAGTTGTCAAAAATACGATAATTAGTTGCGCAAAGAGCGATATGTTGTGAGGAGAATAAAATTGTGCAGAAAGGAATTATAAATCAGTTACGAGGAGTTAGTTTATAACAAAAAGATCTAAGGTTGTTAACATGTATCCGCCTTGAAAACCTCTATGGTCACTTCGGAGCATATGTCATTCTGCACCTGATTTTGGGTGATACCATACAAATCCATCAGCTTTACCCTATTATTCGGAATGTCACAGGATTGAACTCATTTGCTGCATCTTTTCAACCATAGTAATGATTGCATCACGTCGTCTCGTGTTTGATGTAATCTATATGAGATACTTAGCTGTAGACTGCAGTAGATATGACTTTTGCAGCCATGTACTACTTTGTAGTTTAGTAATCTATATAGTAGTAATAGAGTTCATACTCCCATTTGTTTATTCATCATCAATATAAAACTCCTTGACGTTCTACAGCATAAGACTAAGCATCATTTTGAATGCCCACCAAGCACATGATAGGGAATTTTGTCATTTGACATCTGTCATAGACTTGCACAAAGTTCTCTATTGTTCTTTTTTGAGGCTGAATGTCAGTCTTTTGCGTTTGGTCTACGAAAACAACAGAACAGGTTGAGTTGATAGAGTATAGGAAGGTGCATGCTCCGCTTCAACATCTGTTGTACATCCTCTAGAGAAAGCGACCGAAACTCTAAAAGAAAAGAAATTCGGCAGTCGAAGGTGCACCATTGTATAGCACGATTGATTTCGTTGTCTAGCTTTGATGTTTGGAAGACTTTTTTTTTTTTTTTTTTTTTTTTTTTTTGAAATCGGAACAAGTTCGACATTAGTAATTTCTCTAGACCAGCTGCCACTAAATTGTTATCTTGCAGCCGATCAGGATATTGTCAACAAGAGGTACTTGACGTTCTATCAACCCCATCAACTCGCATTCGAAGATTGATATAATCTTTGAAAATTTAAAATAGACATCAAGTACGACTGAGTCTATTGGTTATCGATGTATGCACATGTATTACCTAGGAAGCCTATTCGTCCCCCAACCCGTCGCCCCTGAGGATACCTATTGTAAGAGGTCATATGAGGAGAATTAGACATTGACATGTCATTGGCTCGAGTTTGTCAAAATGATGCCACTATGATGATTGATGCACCAGTGTGATTAGCAGGAAAAATTAACGTATGGATAGAAACGGACATTTGTTGTACAAAAGGACACACTACCAAATCGAATCATGTATGTATAGAAACAGTAATAGAATGGTATATGCAATCTTGGCAAGAATGTCAAAAAAAAAGCCAAGAAATATACAGGTGCATATAGCAAACATTGGCTAAACAGTTTAACAGAACTAGTCAAAATGCTTTGCTGTAACACTCGTTTAATTTATTTAAATGAATTACCACCAAGTTTATAGTTCAGTTTCTCTCGGTGTATTAAGAACAAATGTATAAAATTCAGATCATAAATACATGCATAATTTCTGTAAAATCACATTGCCTAATATGGCTTGCTTTTGATGGTGCACGGCCAAGTCGACCTTTTTAGAAAATACAGGTGGTATTTTTTTATTAATCCATGTACAAATTGCTTTGTAAATTTGATTCAAAAAACATGACAAACCATTACACACCCTAAACAAGTATATAACCCATTCAAATCAATACCGAATATTGCCCCTGAATTTTTTTTTTTACTTGATCTGACTTGATTCATTTGATCTGAAAAAAGTTTCTTCTCACACATATACATGGAGTAATGAAAGGTGCTCTTCCCCTATCAAATGGAGTGTTGTAGTGATAAGTAAACTCGTCATTTGAATAAAGTACATGCAATCTAACTTTTCTAACTGTATCTCCGTGGATGTCGCTTTCATCCCCCGTAAAATTCAACCTTTCCAACTATAACTGTTCGTATTGCGCGGACTTATAGTGCGAGCGATAAATAGGATTATAATGGTGATAATGAGGTTGTTGTTGTACGATAGATGATGTGCAATATAGAACCTCTAATGATAAATAAAGCAAGTCTGTATTCTATATTGTTTTTTCGAGTATTTTTCTTTTTCTCTCTTTCGTCTCGTAAAATAGATACTGTTTATATTTTGTATAGATGGGTATTCTCAATAGAACAAACGAAAGAATACAACAGAACAATATTATATTTAGATGTAGTTCCCTAAAAAGGTATGTTTTAGAAGGTGAACGGACACCTAATTCAATGTAATATCAACATGTAGTGAAGACCAACTCCTCGAGATCGTCAGCTAGTTGACAAATCGATGATTTGAACAGACTTATATGATGAAACGGGGGAGATGATTAACCTTTAACTTGTGGGTGACACAATGAGTTAAAGGTGAAATAATTTACACATATAACAGAAGTTCGGAAAAAAAAAGGTAGGGGTTAACAAATAAATAATAAATATGGGGGACAGGCATAACGTCTTTAGCAAAGGAAATGAAGATCAGAAAACATACAACACTTGGCCGATTCCGATAACCTGCTAAGCGTATGGGGACTACCTGGAATAGTAAAGTAAAAATGAGGATTTGATTGTTGGTTTTTTGGGGGGTATCACTGTGTGTATAGCCATAATATAACAAAAAGGTACGACGGTACAACAACAACAAACAGTGCATGCAAATATGTTGACTGTAATCATCAGCTCGAAAATATATGTTTTTCTTACAATTACTAGAAATTTAGGCAATGTATATAGTAGATGTCGTTTTCTAGAAGAATCAATGAACCACGCTAGCGACCAGTAGGATGCGAAATATCTTTATTTGTCTATATTTATAAAAACCATGAAAATTCTACTATAAACACATTCACCTCAAATGCATTTTAGCCTGAAAATGTCAAATTGAAAAATTACCCAGTTTTTGATCAAGCAGAGCACAAAAAAAAAAAAAAGAAAAAAAAACTTCGATCGATCAAAATTTTTACGATTTGGCTACTTTACACGACAGGAAGTGCTTTTTATAAGTTTGAACATGTTTTTGTATTTTATTTCATAGAAGAGTAGAGAATATGTATATGAAGAACCAAAGAAAAAGCAAATAAATATTTATAATAGTAACAGCAAGAGGATTTTTCTGATAAATAGTATATGTACATTTAACAAAGCGAGTTTATAGTGTATACACACATACCAACACATAAAGATGAGTGTTATATTCCAAACGTAACAAACATTACATGTGTGAGTATAGTGTGGTGTACATGTATATAAATCGTTTTAGAGAGATTGTGTTCTCATGACTTAAGACAAGTAGAAACCATGACCACGATGGCCGCCGCTTTGATGGCGTTGATGAGGCTGTTGTTGGTGGTTGAAATGATGATTCATATTAGCAGTAGGATAACTAGTGTAAACTAGAAAACAACATTAGACATGATGGTAATAAACTCATCGAGGGGATATGTACTTACGACCTGTCGTTGCGGCTGAAGTTGTTGTTGCGGTTGTTGTTGTTTCAGATGGTATATAGTATGGTGCAAGTAACATGGGATGAATATTATCAGCATATAAATCATACAACATGTTGGCACTGGATGTTGATGGGGGAGATGCCATATCAAAGTAGTTGTGGGTATTATTAGTTTGGTTATTAGTAGTAGTGTTGGGTGGGTATGTTGTGAGCAATGACGAATGTAAATGACCATCATCAATAGGTGACCAGGGGGAGTCAATTAGAGAGGCAGCTGGTGTATTTAGCAGAGAGGCAGCACTGATAGTAGCGTTATACATTGGTAGCTGTTGAGCCATACTACTCACAGGGATTGTAGCCATTGTACTGGGCACAGTGGCAGCGATAGTAGTACTAGCTGCTGCAGGAACAGTAGTAGTGGTAGTAATAGGAGTAGAAGTAACAGGCAATGTCTTTGTTTGCTTGACCATCTTCTTCTTCTTTTGTTGATGTCCTACAGGTGTGGCGATGACAACAGGATGATGCTTATTGTTGCCTCGCATGGCCTCAGGGGTAGGTGGGGGAGATAATTGCGGATCAGAAACAGCGCTGGCTTTTCTTTTGCGAGTAATCTTCACTTCTTCTTCCTCTTCTTTGGCTATTAAAGTGGATGTTTCACTTGCATTGTCGTCGTTATTGTCAGCGGCCTTCTTGGGAGATGGAGCGGCGGAGGAATCGGATCCAGTGAGTTTGGCGTCCTGATCAGCCAACTGTTTCTTTAATTGATTGCTAGATGCTTCAGCTTGCTTTCTAAGTTTCTCGTTCTCTAAACGTAACTTTTGAATTTCTGAAGTATATGTTGTTTCTCTCTTTAGACTAGATGAAACTGCATAGATGTTTAGTCGTTGATCATCAATGTTTGTAAATGCGTCATCTTACCAAACTCGAGCGATTTAGCTACAATCATTGTCTTGCTAGGTCGTCGAACAGTTTGAAGTGAAGGAAGAGCATGTGCAAGTTGTTGAAATTTGACATTGAGGTGTTCACGGCGCTGTCGTTCCAAAGCGTTGTGAGCAGATCTTCTGTCATTGTGCGCAGATACGTCACTGTTTGTTTGGTAAAAGCTATGAGTATTTCATGCATAAACAATGATTTGATTGTCTCATATCTATATACCTTTCATCTAGTGTCATATTGGCAGATAGAGTCATATCTTTTTGATTTGTTAAAATGGGTTAGTATACAAATCACTAACCAAATGTTGTGTTTAATTTACCGAAAAATCCATTGTTTGGGTTTCTTAAAGATTGACCATTAGTGGTAATTCTAAACTTTTCCGAAGGCATGGTGGTATATAGATCAAGGTAAAAGGGTGAGAATATAATAAATAACGACAAGAGAAAACAAGAGAAAAAAAACAAGAAAGAGAGTGGGGTAGATGTTATAAATTTTGCAATCTTTTTATATGTTTTTGATGGGGGGAGGCTATGGATGTGGGGGGGGGGGGGGAGGAGGAAGAGAAAGAGGGGGGGGGGAGAGATAGATGAGGAGACAGGAGGGGGGGGTCCTCTTTAAAGTTTATAATAACACACAGGAAATGAGGGGGGGGGGGTTAGGTCTTTATGAACAAGAAGAAAGGAAATTACATTACATTGCAAGTGTCCCGATATAAAATGTCTTGTAACACAATAGTTATTATAAAATCATGAAGGAATAATTAGTGATCAGCAAAGACGAACTTTTTCATTTCTTGATGCACTCTTATTTTTAGCATCTCAAAATGTTTCTTCCAAATTGAATTGATACGCCCGAATTTACCATATTTTTTTTTTCAAATACTGCGTGTTCATATTATCACAATTTCTATTCCTGGAAGCAGGGCGAAAATATCGTATTTAGATCCTCATCTTGAAACTACATTGGTCTACTCCAACGCCACTGTTGTTGTATCTATATAAAAATACATGGCATAGCATCTGTCCTAGAGATGACGGTCCACGCCATATTTTGTATTGTTTTTTACTAGGATATATTTGTAAAATATATGCATTACTACCATGTTACTACATACGTGCATTACATGTAGAGTATACCAAGCGTAGTCATGGCAACAACAACAACAACAACAACACACTTGTAATGTAATGTATCTCTTTATCAACTAAATTTACATGGAAATCCTGCATTTTATTCTATTAATTTATGTATTAATGGAAGAAAAAGAACAAGCTCTCTCCAATTTTATCGTTTTATATATATGAATTTTGCAGCGATCGATCTCTTTTTTTATGTTTTGTCCTTGGAAAATAGAACAATGAAATAGCGTTAAAGTTTTTTTCTTTGTGTACCCACAAGCTAGCAGAATGACAAAATTTAGGCAAAATCAAGCGTGAATTATAATCTTTTTTAGGTAGCAAAATGCTATCATAGAGTGTGCATCATGAGGTGGATATATTTAAGGAGGTAAAAAGGTCTATGAAATCAGACAAGGGGGCGAGAGTTGGGGTCTTGATTTTGTTAAGTTTTTTTTTTTTTTCTCTTTTCAACATCCAGTCTCTTTGTAATCGCTGGATAACTATTTGATGCACTCTTGTATGTGACATGAAAGGAGTCGCGATGATTGTACTCATCCACACACCTCTTTCACCCCCAAAATCACCTACATTTAATGACAGATCTCTCTTGCTCGTAACACATTGCGCAACCCATGCATCTCGCTGTCGTTATACAAGGATTTATATTCAACGATTTATAATAGTATAAAAAGAGCAAGACATTGTGTATAATATACTTTAAAACCTTGATTTAACTACATGAAACCAATAACCAAGAGCCAACATCTATATATATATAGCTAAATCACCTCGAGAGCATGTTCGTGTGAATAAATCACCCATTTTACCCCTTTTTAATTCTTATTAAATTACACAAAATGTCTCTTTTTGGTTAAAAATCTAGGTGCGCGGACGCAGTGGTTGATTTTATTCATCAGGAAAACCTCCAAATCCTAGATTTGTACCAACCATTTCTCTTTCCCAGAATTGTAACATGTATTGATCCACATGTCCTACGTTCAATTGCATACTATCGTCATCGTCATCATCACCGTCATCTTCTTGCCCTTTTTCTTCTTCCTGCTGCTCTGGTTGTGGTTGTGGTAGATCTGACGGGGCTGCTTCTTCCATGACAATATCTTGGTCCTCCTCTTCTTCCTCGACTTCAGCCTCAGTATCGTTACAAACACTGGTCTGTCTGGTAGGCGTAGCGCTCAACGTGGGTGTGAAAGGAGATGCTGGTCCAGATGGAGTGTCACTCATCATTTGACGATTCTCATCAAATTCATTCTCGTCCATGTTCAATTCCTTTCCAGCAGCAATAGCGGCAGCAGCATCTGACTCATCTTCTGCCTGTAACAGTGCTTGCTCATAATCAATCGCTTTAGTGCTACTGCTTTGAATAGCAGCTCCAGATCCAACCACCTCAGGCAAATCTTTCCACCACTCGTTCTTATTGAAGTAATCATCCGTAAAATCACCTTCTTGGATAATCACATTGTCTAGCATCCTATCAAAGGCATGAATATACCGTTCGAAATGATCCTAACCTCCAAATTACCTCTTTTGATTTGCCTTTTTAAAGATATTCTCTTCAATCGTGAATTCAGTGACAAATCGATAAATATGGACATCTCTTGTTTGGCCAATACGATGCGCTCTGTCTTGACACTGCTTGTCCATGGAGGGGTTCCAGTCCGAGTCATAAAAGATGACTGTGTCAGCACCTGTCAAGTTGATACCGAGGCCACCACTACGGGTCGACAAGATGAAGCACATAATACGCTTGTCATTATTAAAGTGCTCTGTCATGACCTGACGCTGCTCGACCTTGGTAGCACCATCCAGACGCAGATAACGATAACCATGCATATTCAAAAAAGTCTCTAATACGTCCAAAACACGAGTCATCTGTGTAAAGATTAACGCACGATGGCCACCTGCTGCCAAAGTTCGCAATAGTTGATCCAGCTTCTGCAGCTTGCCGCAGTCGTATTGTAATAAACGTTTATCTGGAAATGCGATTGACAGCCTGGACTCGATTGGATGAAAAATGTCATTCTCTACACTGGTTGCTGATCGTAGCAACTGAATTTGCATGCTGTTTAGTTGCTGTGGTGAGGGTCGCACGGTTCTTCTGTCTACATTCATGACGACTTTGGGAGTAACAAATCCAAATTGCTCTAGTATGTGCGCGTTGTTGTTGATTCTGTCCTTGTAGCTGGAAACAGCCTGATACACTGCCTCGCATTGATCGAGATACTGTTTAGGATTATGCGAAAACATGTACTTGAGAGAAGGTGATAGCAGGGCAATCAGATTGGCATCATAGAGCGGTCTTTGAGCGCATCGAAAGTGATTTACATAGTGTATCATTTGCCATCGACTCACAGCATGTACGTGCATTTGCATTTCTCGATACTTTGCATATCTCTTAAGATCTTGGTAATGACTCGTTGAGGTAACAGCACGCGATTCAGCTACTGAGATGCGCTTTTGATGATTGGCGATTTCTGACATGATGTGTTTGGTCGCTTCCAGACGCAATGTATCATCGGCCACGGCTTGACTAATAACCTTGTTTTGATTTGCATCTGTAATGACGAGATTCAGAAAACCGAGATTTACTTGGTCCCGTGTCTCCAAAGGCATGCGTTTGCGAATCAGAGTTTCCAAGCACTGGCCATTAAACTGAACTTGGTCATCCATGGCAAAACTAGTCAAAATGGGGCGTTCTTCAAACAAATCAGGGTGGTTGCATACTTTGCGCAACTGCATCAAGCAATTGATGATACTAAGAAAGTTGCCACTGGCCAGCGTCTCTTTTGTCTTGCCACGACCCATGAAATCATCATACAGATAGCGCTGACGTTTGGACAGTCGGCAGTACACGATATGTTCATGTTTCTCGGGCATTTGCTTCTCTACATCAGCCTTTAAACGACGTAATAAATAAGGGCGGAGCACAGTATGAAGCTTTTGAATAGCTGCGCGTGATTCCTCGTCCATCCCTGGCTGTTGTTGCGAGTTGTTCTCAATCATGCGATCGACAGGATGCGAGAACCATTCTTGAAATTCCTTGAGATTGGCAAACCCGATAGGCATATCTTGAGAGACTCCATTTGGCATCAAAAAGTACAACAGGGACCATAGTTCCATCAAGTTGTTCTGGAGCGGCGTGCCTGTCAACAACAGACGACGTTTGGAGTTGAAGTTGAGCAATACTTGCCAACGTTGAGACCGAAAGTTTTTGATATGGTGAGCCTCATCAAGAATGAGGTACTGCCACGCTTTTCGACGAAACATGTTTTGGTCCTGAAGCACCAGCTGATATGAGGTGATACACACATGGAATGCATTGTCCTTGGACCATCCTATTCTCTTTTCTTTACGCTGCTTAGGCGATCCATAGTAGGTCATGATTTTGAATCCAGGCAACCATTTCTTGAATTCCATCTCCCAGTTCAAAATAACACTGGTAGGTACTACGACTAGATGAGGTCCCCAAACATGCTTCTCACATGCTAGATGCGCCAATAATGCAATCGTCTGAATTGTCTTGCCAAGACCCATTTCATCAGCAAGGATACCGTTCAGTCCATTATTGTACAGACTTGCGAGCCAGTCAAGACCAACATGCTGGTATTCACGAAGAGTGCCTCTCAAGAGGAAGGGAATGGGCGTGTTGAAGTTACTACTGTTTGTAGTGGTTGCTGCAGTCTCCGTAGATTGGGCTACTTGTTTGTTGTCTATGCTCTGATCATCTGCTGACATTGTCTCGTCATTGAGTTGGGCTAGCGTGGATTTTTCTTGCATGGGCGACAATCTCAAGCGCTTGCTAGCAGGCTTGTTCTCATCCACTGACATGGCGTCCGTCTCTGGCTCCAGCGAACGTTTGCTCGATCCATCTTCCTCGTCGTCCTCGTCATCAGCGTCGTTTTCAATACTATAATTGTACTTTTGGATTAATTGCTCCACAGTTAAATTGGCATCGTCGTTTAGGGCGTTTAATTCCTCGTCATCATCTTCGCTTTGACCGTCATCTTCAATTGGAATGTCCTCTGCGTCTGATACATTGGAGAATTCTGCATCTTCTTCCGCTGCTGCTGCAATAGATGATGACATTTCGCTTTCTTGGTCCTCGTCATCCTCGTCAATCTGAGTAGCGTCTGTTTCTGTGTTTGTCTGCTCTTCTTGTTGCATTGAGTGATATTTTGCCATCAACTCTTCCACAGTCAAGTTTTGGTCATCTTCCAATTCCTTCAATGCAGTCTCATCATCTTCGCTCTCTTCTTGATCTTCTTCAATCATGTGGTCTCTGATGTCTTCATCCTCCACATCTTCGTCCTGCCACATGTCGTCGTTTGGCTCGGTGTGTGCTGCTTTTTGTTGCTGTCTCAGCTCTTCATTACGTACATTCAGCATTTGTTCCGAGTGCTCTAGAATCAATTCTAAATGACGGCGGCCTTCTTCAGCCTGCTGCTCTTTCAAAACTTCCTTCAATCTCGCTTCACACACACGTTCCACGACCTTCCACTTCTTTTTCACTTGAGCAGACGTCCATTTGGCTAGTCTTATAATACGCTTTTTCTCCTCTTTTTGAACGCGTTCATCGTGCGTACGAATGCTGTCCCAATAGCGCTCAACTGCTTTAGCACAACGACGAGCAGCATTTCGCTTGTATTTATGATTCAACTGAAAGTTGCGAGAAACAGTGGTCATGTCCGACAACAAGTTTTCATGGTGTAAGGGCGGCGTGTGTTTGTGTGCATTTTGTTGTTGAGGCCTTCTGTTGGCAATCTCCTTTAAATCAGGTGTGGATAAACCACCTCTCGCTTTCAACGCATTGATCTTTTGGCGTACAATAATTTCCTTCTGCACAAGTGCTTCACATGCCTCAGGTGTAATATCCTCATTTTCGTCAATGGAGATATAAGAGTTGATATAATCATCAAGGGTGGCAAATTGTCGGTTTTGTCGACGAAGCCCTGTACCTGTGCTGATGGTATTGACAATAGGTGCTAAAGCCAAACTGCTAGTGCTGCTGCTGCTGATGACAGTGCTGACATGAGGCGTGCTGTGAGCATCGGGTATAGTGTGTATAGACTCATAAATAGCGCTTTGAAGTAGATCTATCAACGAGGGATCTTGCATAGATGAAGCAAAAGGTTCCTTTGATTTGATTGTTTTCCACATATTGTAGTCTTCGACGTACTATACCACAGATCGTCAGCATTACAAATATACTCTGCGTCTCTGTCCACTCATTTTACCTTGTTATAACGAACATCGTTGATAAATGCGTTTGGCTTGTAGTCAAGCATATTTTGAAACAGTTCCAAATGATACAATTCCTTGACAGATTTGTCGTGATCCTGCTGCAATTTTCCCATTTGAGTAAGCCTTTGAGCTATCAGATCATTCTTTTGCTGGTCAATGGATGTCTTGGGCTCTGGCATCAACTTGATCTTTGCATTTTTGTACAATGGCATTGTTGGCACTCTCCTTACAGGTTCTGGACGCTTTCGTTTATGCCTTTGCTGCTCAACCGAGGTCTGTTGAATGGGCTGCTTGACCCTCGATTTCGGCTTGGGTCCTGGTTTTCCTCTCGGTTTCGCATCAACTAACTTTGCTGCAGGCTTCGGTCCTGGCTTTGCTCTTGGCTTGGTGCCAGGTTTCGATTTAGAGGTTGGTGCTGTCGAAGTGGTTGCAGAGGACTTTGGACCAGGCTTTGCTTTGGGCCTTGGACCTGGCTTTCCCTTTGACTTTACTGCTGGTGATGATGGTATATTTGCTGCTTTTTGAGACTGTGGCGATGATGTGGGTGTGGATGTTTCGCTGCTAATCGTTCTATTCCTACTACGTCGACCTCCTTCAATGATGTTGCATTTGTTCAAGTCACCATCCGTGTCAAACAAAGATGTGGATTGCTTGGTTCTCAATTTCTCTTCAATGAGCTTTGCTCTTTTTGACAGCTTTGGAGACGCATCAGTTGCCGTTGTCTTCGCGTTTTGCTCTGTTCTCGTCGTTTCGTGTTTGCCCACTGCCGATTCAAGTTAGTCTCTGCATTGCCTAATGTCTGTTTGCGCTGCTATACCTTGGTCCACCATGAATTGACAGTATTATCGATCCAAGTTTTTTTCTTTTTTTTTTAAAAAAAATAAGAACAAAAAAAAAAAAAAAAGACTTTGCAAAAACAATTTTGGATTGATTTTATACGAAAACAGGCAACTCCTTTTTGAAACAACGCGTTGCCAAGTGATACTCGCCTTTCAACTGTCAAATGTAAAAAATTGCTTGTTTCAAGCTATCAATACTGCCACAGCAGGCAGCAAGTCAATAACCCAATAATGCAATGCTATCACTAAACGATCGAATAACGATATGAGGGGCTTTATTTCAAAAAAAAAATTTTGGGGTGGGTGTTAATTGGAATGACATTAATAAAACTAATAAGAATATGTGTAAGATAAGGTTATGAAAATGAATAGTAGTTATTGAAGAGTGAGGGAGTAATCGCATAGAATGATTTGATTCATTAACTGACATCAGATGTGAAATCGAAATCAAAATTGGCAAAGTGGAGCCAGTCCGCTTGTTGGTTCATGTTTGGAGAGGATGGAATGTCTGACGAAAGGAAATCATCAACAAATGATGGGTTATTATCAGAGAATAGTAAGGATGGAACATCGTCATTGCACCAATCACTAGAGTTGAAATCACTGAAATCATTGTTCCAATCTTCATTGTCAGCAATGATGGAGGAAGGTGGCAATGTAGGCGAATCTACAGTCATGACAGTAGAAGTACTGGTCTCCATGTTGAGTTCGTCAGAGAACAAACTAATAAAGTTAAAGTGGTTCTTGCTAGTTGTTTGCTCGTCAGAGGCTTCTTGCTCTTCTTGAGCTGATTCTTGAAATGCCTTGAAGAGGTTCTTTCCCCTCTCTTTGGCGTGGCAAAGAGCTGACAAGGTAATGGTTCTTCCATTCTGAAGAACATGCTCTTCTTCATCTTCGTCTGCTGCTTCTTCATCGTCTTCGTCTTCGTCTTCATCTTCTTCATCTTGTAATTGAACAAGTTGTTGAGGCGTAGTGTCGATCAATGGAGTCAAGCCAGGGCCGGTTGGAGTGGTGATTGGAATTGGAACCTCTTCTGCTGCTGCTGGTTCGGTTTCAACTTGATTTTTGGTGATGGGAAGGCTGTTTATAGCATCAGTGTTACATCTTGGGCAACAATAATCATCTTCCTTCGTGACACCGCCTGAACATCTTAAATGAAGCCATTTGTTACATTTGGTGCATTCAATCATAGTGCCACTGTCATCAGTAGGATTCGCACAGACACATTCAATGATAGCATTGCTCTTAAATTTAAGGATCTTTTTGCATTTTTGTTTGTGATAGATGAACCCATTTCTAGTTTTATAGACCTTCTTGCAGGGTCCACAAGTAAATTGCCGAGTTTTCTTGGTGGGTGGCTCACTCTTTGCTTCATCAGCGTCGTTATCAAGTTCTTGCAGCAATCTCTTTTTGTTATTTCGCTGCTGCATATTTGGGAGTGGCGGTTTTCTAGGAGAGGCATGTGGCGATGCTAATGGTTCGTGAGGATCAATACGGCGGCTTAGTAGTTTTAATTCCTCAGAGGACATGCGGTTGTGATGATTGATAGTAGTATTTGCTGGTAAATGGTGAATGGAACCGATGGTTTTGCCTCCCATTGTGGGTCGCTGGATGGTTCTCTCAATCTTTTCATTGCGAATATTGGTTGTAAACGTTTGTGGGATGACTTTGATGGGCTGCTTTGAATGAGTGAAGGGATGGTGTACGGTTGGCTGATCGTAAGGAGATGAAACAAACACATGGCTGTTCCAATTTTCTTTGGATGCTTCCTTGGCTTTATTAGGCTGAATGGATTTAAGCTTTTTCACTTGTTGATTAGTAGGCGATGTATGTTGGTTATCAATCGATGAGAAGACCATGCCATTCCTAACAACACAGTTTAATTTCATACAACTAAACACAAACTCTCATCATTTACGTCTTTTGAGTATTGAATACATTAGCTGAGGGCGCTAGACCTTTGCTAATAGCTCCACTTTTCATCCTTTATGATTCTCAAGTTGAAGGATAAGGAAGGAAAGAAGAAGGTGAGAAAGAAGATGAAGAAAATAAGAAAGAGAGAGGTGTTATCTTGGAACGAAAAGTTCCACTTAGAAAACTTACCCATTTGCACTGACTGTTAAAAAACACACTACTACTAAAGTTTTTTCCCTTGTGTTTAGATTTATTTTTATCTGTGGTGGTTTTGGAAATGGACATTTGCACTGGAATAATCGTAGGGCAGCGACTGACTGGGTCCCTTCTTTTTTCCATCGTGTGTCTTGTGAAGGAAAATTCATAGATAATACGCATGTAGAAGCCCAAGGCACGATCGTAAATGAATGCAGTTGTACAAATTCTGGTATAACTGTATACTAAATCCTCATTACGGCAGCAGAAAGAGGATTAGCATTGTTATCGAATTGGTGGCACAGTCAATAAAATCTCCACTGAGATGCCATTCTCACAAAATTAGATACATATCGGTGGAACAGTTCATGTAGTATACATATCATGAAATCATGGCAAGCAATCCCGCTGGACTCATCTATGAATCGTATCTTTTACTCGATTTACCGAAAATATGACATTGCAATTTCACTCTCCTGCTGCCTTACAGTTGTTCTCATCCTGATGTTGAATCACAAAATAGGTTTGATGACTTTCAAAGTCTTGTCATACCCACGTTGAACAATAAAAATCCCAATATGTACAGAATGGAACGATAAGCCGTCTCGATCGTTTGCAACTTATTCAGTGCCTTCTTGTATAGAGTTTTGAATTTGATGAGGGAAAAGAACTCTTATTGAGTTATTTGCGCCCGATAGTAGGGAGATACATTGAAACAAACAAATATAAAATGATCAATATATGACATTATTCTGACAAACTATGCCTCCCTTGTTCAATTTAATTACACACGACTACCCACTTTTTATGGTCCCCTAGTATTCTCTGTATTCCTTTATAGAAGAAAGAATGTGCCCCAGAAGGTCATATCACCAAATTACATTCATTATAGACGGATTTATTTACACACAAGCAAGTAACAAGAATATCCAAACATTTTCAGGAGTTGAATTCGCGGAAGAATATATATATACGATCGCGTATGATATCATTAGACGAAAAGTCATATGTGAAACTCCATCATCTATAACATCATACCTTTGATTTGCTGATCACTGAGAAATAGGACTTGAATACTATCTGAAATAATACACTGCACCGCTACATCTCTGATGCCATGTTGACTTGGCTGAACGACAATATTCATACTTCTGAAGAGTATTGAATTAAAAGACTCCTCACGGCAAGCTCATCCAGTTTAACTACTGTATTAATGAGAACTACAGTGCAAGACGCATGATTTCTGTGCAGATCTCGGGTAGTAGGTGAACGGAAGAGGGCGTTAATCATGAGAAGAGAGCTTATCTCAGCAAAGAAGTTAGCGTACAAGATACCAGTCGTCTGATCCACTGCACATTTCTCATATACAATAAAAATTCAGTTATTTAAAGTAATCAAACCCTAGTAGAGGAAAATGCACGCAAGATCCAGAAAGAAAAGGACGACTCTCAATTAAAGTTGTGCAATATTGGTGACATCTTGAGTAAATTTCACCAAAAAGGCTCCTATCTCAACCAGGGAATTTGAGTTTTTCCACCAAATGCATATTCAACACTCCTGTATTCACTGTTTTCGAAAAGCTCCTGGACTGAGTGATTTCATTGGCTTGGCACTAATGTCATCGTCATGCATAATTTTACCCTTTCATCCCTCAAACGTATTATTGCTTATACTGATCATCGTTTTTCGCTTATGCCAGCTTTGTAGAGAATTCAGATGCGCATCAACTGGTACACTTTTCTTTAATTTCTCTATGGAATGTATTCAGTTAAAACCGACTTCCTATATTTTGACGGTTTTCAAAGAAGAAGATCTAAAATTCATCCATCCTCCATACTTTACCTGTAATGCAGTTCATTGTTTCAGAAGATCCAACAAGAATTACCAAAGGCTTAAGCTATTAGTTGAAACTGTAGCTCCAATTTCCATAGAGATAAAAAGCAAAATGGGTCGGTTTTAGCCCCTGCTGCCAGCCAAAGTTTGTCCTCCTCCAAGCCATCTCCTGATAATCTTATCCGGTTTAATAGATCAAGCTTGTGTTCCCGCGTTAGTCAAGATGTCCTAAAATTTGAAGAACCCTCAGTGCCAGAAAATGGATTTATTTTTCATTATTCAACTACCAGATCTGTGGAATACATCCACTATGATCTGCATTCCGTATGTTATGTCAAAAGTCAAAGATAATTAAATCTGCCAAAGAATTACACTTTTATTCACAATGCATTCAGAGGATGCATTTATATACTTTTCATTATACTGGGGTCTACAGTATAATGATGAACTATCATACCATGCAATTACTATCTACCAATAAGTGACATGTAAATCATGCTTCTCCTGATTTACCCAAAGGTTGTTAAGAATAGCCTAAGACCTTGAGTGTGAGACTTTACTACCATATTTGATATAACACCGTACACAGTTCATCCAGTTACCATATTTTGATATAAACTATGATGTGCACTTAATTAGATGTACAATACAGATTTATACCGTATATGCAACATAAGCTATAGATGGCACCATTAGCAGGGATGGCGCTATTGCTACTAGATCGATATTAGTAATCCTCATACAAAGGAGAGATCAGGGTACTTCGGATAAGAGTCTATTCATTCATCCAGATGAGCTAAGAAATGTTTAGTTCACTGAGATTTCTCTTAGCATGAGTTGCTATGTTAATTAATCTGAATTGACTTATATGTCAATCATAAATAGCAGAACTTTTATCCATTGTTATAGTATATAAGAAGCATCATCTACCTGGCCAGTAGAGATTCTTCAGTCTATTTTACACCTGTCAGTTTGATAATAAACCTATTATACCTTTATCAACAAGTTGACTTTTTGTTTTTTATGCTTTCTTTTCGTGAATTTATGCCTCTTAAGAAAAACTACAAATTCCATACTGTTGTCAACAAGTTTGCTTTACACAATTAGCATACAAGCTTTTAGTCAAACATCGAACTTTCAAATTTACAGGCTGTTTACAGAATTTTACATGTACTTTCGCATAGTGTAGTGTTCAACAAATCACTTCAAGCAATGAAAACAACGCATTAAACAGCCCAGAAACGTAGAAAAGCTATATCTATTTATTACCTCTATATACTGAAAAACCTAGAAAAATTTTGCCAGGGCTCTCCTCTGCAACGATGTTAGGCGGAATTTGAAGTACTACCCAAAAATGCAATTAGGTAGTATTTCAATTAGACCACCCCTCAGGTGCTAGAGCGTGCCTTACTACACCCCTAACATGAGGAATTATGTTTATTAAGACCCTCAACTGTCGCTAAGTAAGTAGAATCAACAGTTAAGTTTGGACCAGCCTATCTAATCCTAGCCTCGGAATCTTGTTATTGTTGAGCTTCAGTGATAGGCACATCCACTCAACGTAAAAAAAAGGTATGCTTCACAGAAACATAGAAAGAAAAAAAAAATGGTGAGGGTAATAACATTACATGATGTACTGTAGATGAAAATTAAAAGAAATAAGAGCGAAAAGCCAAAGAAAAAAGAGAGTTGAGAAAAATAAGGGGGAGAAAAATAAACAATCAAAAATGAATAATAATGTGTTGCATCTACAGCTATTGCTATGGTTGTTTTCGACAAAAAAAATAACTTGACTGATCCCTTGCAGCATCCAGTAGCATCCGTTTTCATTCCCATTCGCTTGCCTACAGTACAGAAGAATAATAGTCCAAAGGATATAATTAGTATTGCATTCCTCCTCAGTCAACACAATCATATCATAAACTTACCTAATCGACTGCTAGCAGTTTCCGTTGCATCCAGTATCCATCATTAATTATCCGTTATTAGTCGTCGTCATGACATTATCCTTGTTGCCTACTAGACATCACATCAAAGTAATACAATAATAGTCAGCAATGTATTCAGCAATCTACGGCATCATTGATACTTACTTGATAAACAATTCACAAAACAGGTTCTGCATTTAATGTCCTGGAGCACCACGTTGTGCTTGATACCTACTATATTCTATCAAATTTGGATAGTCAGTATGGTATTATTAAGCAGCAGACACCATCAAAACTTACCCGATCGATTGAACAACCAATGATACGTAGCAGTAGTATATAAGACTTGAATATAATACCACCAGGCCAAAGAACAGCATTGCTAATGATTACTTGCTGCTGACAGTACCAAACCAGAGAGAAAAATTGCTACTGATGATGACTTGCAGATATTACCAAACCAGAAGTGAAAAACAGCGCTTCATATGCCTTGCAGATAGTATCAGACCAAAAGAGAGAAGCAACACCACAGATAACTTGCAGATAGTACCAACCAGAACAGCAGCACCACTATCAATAAATTGCAGATAGTATCGAACCAGAAACAGCAGGCAGCGCCAGATATTTTGTTGAAGTTGAGAACAAACAAAACCATTGTCTACTAAAAAAATATAAGAGAGTTCAGTTAGGCGCAATTCAATAAAAGCAGCAATCTACGTTACGTACCGAATTATTATGAGAGATATCATCAAAGATTCCAAGGAAGTAGCTGTAGCAGTAAGTCGAATTGTTGTGTCTTTGTCGTCGTCGTCTTGTTTGCTTTAAAGCGGTGATTACCTATTCTGAAAAAGAAAGAAAATGAATTAATAAATACTAGTGCTAGACAATCTATTCAGCAACAAATACACTCACTAGCATATGGCAACACTGATGAAAGGCTTAATGAACTTGTTGCTATTGTTTCCAAAATATTGGAGTGAGTAGAATAATAGTAGTAGAACTGTTGCTGTAGCTGTAAAAATAGTATCAAAAACGGGGGAAGGAAAAACGGGGGAGTGCAAAAGCAAACTATTGTGCATTTGACGTCACGAGGTTTCTCTGTAAATAGTAGCTGATATCAAACTGAGATTAAAAGCTCTATTGATCAGAATGCTATTTCATCATTCTGGAAATTTGTCATGGCCTAAAGTTAGCAGTTGTTCATAGTAAACGCTTAATCAAGCTTATATCAAACTTGTGCAGAATTTAAAGGCGCATCGAATGGTACTAATTTTGTCTGGTTTGATTAGCACTAGACGTTTCAAAGCGACAAAACATTTTTTGTCAAATTTTGATGGTTTTTCAAGAAAACCTCCATCTCTGTCAGAATAAACCTACTTGTAACATTCATTATTATTGTAAAACCAAAACTTTCCTATCATTTGAGCCCTTACTGGAAGTTCTAGCTTGACTCTACGTGGAGAAATGAGCAAAAACGTCTGACCAAAAAATCATCAGCTAATTCTCTAGCCTGTAAGGGTAAGGCAAATTTGGTCAAAGATGGCCAATTTTGCAAGGACATAACCTTTTGTGATATCTCTGCCAATACTGATCAGATTTGAACAAAACAAACACCATTCGATACCTCTACATTAGTCCCAACATAATCTAAAAGTCAAAAACACCTAATAGACGTTCCCTTCATGAAATAACTCAAAGTCATGTATTTTGATTTGCCTCAAGCAGGCACTACCCGACATATTTTTGAAAATATTAATATTAACCATACCATCGTATAGAGAATTAGAAGAGAAACAAAAGTCAAGCATTACGCAACATCAACTCACTTAATAAACCACGGAGAAATATCCATCCAAAGTTGGATATTTTTTCACATTTTCCCTTCCTACTGCTTCACATCGTTTATAACAAACTCAAATTTAACACGTAATAGTCAAAGAAAGTATTACAAACAACTTTGGCTAGACGTACAACCAACATTCACATATAAATTCAATCTCTTTTATTAGTACCATCTGCTCAAATCTTGCATTTTTCACAACTTGTTCATTTCTCATCAACAACTCATTTTATCCAAAATCTAATTGCAGTTTCATCTTTTCCACAAAATTTCGTCATTATAACATGCCAATTTCAAAGCTGTAGTATCAATATTTAAAATCTCGATGTTTGATCCTCCAAAAGTCCAAAAGTCAAAATTTGAAAATCGTTTCCAACATCCAAGTCCAGACATGAGGTCTCATACACAATATGAGATAACTTGAAACTATTGTAGTAGTACTATAAAAATGAGGCAACTTTTTAGCTGAGGACATGGTATTATATAAATAAATGCTTTGTCATCATCCTCCAGATAATAATAATAACTGCTGCTGGCATTGGAGAGTGCACAACTTAGCAAGGAGGAGATGCATGCCTTGCTCATTTTGGAATGCATAATAGAAACAGAAAAAAAGCTACAATCATCAGTCTTGAAAAGAACACTCATTATAGCTGTTAATAATGTCTTCTGTAGAAGAAGCAAAAATCATTTCTTTTGTTACATCAAAACTGTAACAACTTAGTTTGCTAATCATAGCCCATTTATATATTATGATCTGCAGCAATGTGATGTGTTCTCGCATTAAAAGCTTTACTGCACTTCTTCGAGATCTGGCTGCTAAAGTGTATTATTATGTTGGATTGTATTATCGAGTTAGTCTATATTAACTTATCTGAAAGAACAAAAATACTACAGTAGTAGTAGCAATAATGCTTTGATAATAAGTAGAATAATATTATCCTTTGCCCCGTGAGAGCTTTATCGTTTACTGCAAGAAGTACATGTTTAAAAGCTTTTAAATATCTGTCAACAAGCTTGCTTTACACAATAAGCATACAAGTTTCTAGTCAAACTTCAAACTTTCAAACTTACAGGCTGTTTACAGAACTTTACATGTACTTTCGCATAGTGTAGTATTCAAATCACTTCAAGCAATGAAAACAACGCATTAAACAGCCCAGAAACGTAGAAAAGCTATATCTATTTATTACCTCTATATACTGAAAAACCTAGAAAAATTTTGCCATAGTTCTCCTCTGCAACGATGTTAGGCGGAATTTGAAGTACTACCCAAAAATGCAATTAGGTAGTATTTCAATTAGACCACCCCTCAGGTGCTAGAGCGTGCCTTACTACACCCCTAACATGAGGAATTGTGTTTATTAAGACCCTCAACTGTCGCTAAGTAAGTAGAATCAACAATTAAGTTTGGACCAGCCTATCTAATCCTAGTCTCGGAATCTTGTTATTGTTGAGCTTCAGTGATAGGCACATCCACTCAACGTAAAAAAAAAAAGGTATGCTTCAAAGAAACATAGAAAGAAAGGAAAATAGTGAGGGTAATAACGTTACATGCAGATGAAAATTAAAAGAAATAAGGGCCAAAAGCCAAAGAAAAAAGAGAGTTAAGGCAAATAATAAGGGGAGAAATATAAACAATCAAAAATGAATAATAATGGGTTGTATCTACAACTATTGCTATGGTTGTTCTCGACAAAAAAAATAATAACTTGACTAATATCTTGCAGCAGCATCATTCAGCAGCAGTAGTAGTGTCCATGGTCATTGCTATACGCTTGCCTATAAAAGATAATCAAAATAATATAATTAGTATCGCATTCTACCTCAATCAACGCCATCATATTATATACAGTACTTACCTAATCGACTGTTATCAGTTCCGGTTGCATCCAGTAGTATCGAGCAGCATTAATCATCCATTAGTCGTCGTCGTGACCTTATACTACTTGTTGTTGCCAACATATCACATCTAAATGATACAGTAATAGTAGTCAGTAATGTATCCAACAATCTACGTCATTTATACTTACTTGATGAACAATTCACAACAGGTTCTGCATCATCTAGTATTCTTCTGGAACACCACCACCTTATTGTTGTGCTTCTTGCTGCCTATATTCTGTCAACTTTTTTGTGTAATCAGTAAGATATCACTGAACACCAGACACCATTGAGACTAACCTGATCCATTGAACTCGTCGAGAAACAACGTAGCAATACAAATGACTTGCTGACAGCAGCACTAAACCTGGCAAAAACAGCATTGCAAATGACATGCTGCAGAGAGTGTCAAAGCAGCGAGAAATAGCACCAGAGGTCTTGCTGCTGGAGTTTAGGATATACACAACCATTTCCTAAAAATAAGTGAGAATTATTTTAGTTACGCTTCAATGAAAAATAATAACTAATGGTACATACCGTCGTATTCAGAGAAGCGGTGGTGGTGGTGGTGGTGGTGGTGGCAATAACAACGTAAGAAGTCGAAGCAGTGTTCACCAGTTGTTGTTGCGTTGTTCTCTTCTTTTGTTTTGAAGCAGTCGTCGGTAGCTATTCTAGTCAACAAAGAAAAAGAATAATTAATTAATAATAGACTTCTTGGACAATCGATACAGTAAATACACTCACCTGCATAATATGCTAGCAACAACTAACAACAATTACAGGCTTGATGAACTTTCTGCTATTGCCTTCAATAACAAGATGAATAATAGGTTTGGCAGTAAAAGTAGTATTAAAAACGGGGGTATGGAAAAAGAAAAACGGGGGAATGGGAAAGAAAGGAAAAGCTGCAAACTTGACGTCACGGGTGTACTCTGGATATAGGGTAGCTAATATCAAACTGAGGTTGAAATCCATATTGCTTCGAATGAGGCCTTATTCATGATGAATTCTGTCATGACTTAAACTTGGCAATTGTTGATAAGAAACATCTGTTTAAGTTTATATCAAACTTGTCTAGAATTTGAAGGCGCATCGAATGACATTACTTTTGTCTGATTTGATCAACACTAGACTTCTCAAACAGACAAAACGTTTTTCGTCAGATTTTGGTGGTTTTTCAATAATATCTTAATCTGAATCAACATAACCTTGCTTGCAATACTAGTCATTATTGTAGCGCAAGACGTTTCCTATCGTTTTAGCTCTTACTCGAGGCTCTAGCTTAACTCTACATGGAGAAATACACAAAATTCATCTGACCAAAAAACTCAGATACGATTTGGGACCTTGCCTTCATAGGTCAAACAATGGACGAAATCAAGAATTTTCCCGGAGTAAGGTTTTTTGGCTATATCTTTATGAGGACTTGTTGGATTTGGCCAAAACAAAAACCATTCGATAGGTCTACATCAGTCCCAACATAATCTAAAAGTCAAAAGCACCTAATAGACATTCCCTTCATGAAATAACTCAAAGTCATGTATTTTGATTTGCCTCAAGCGAGGACTACCCGACATATTTTCCAAAATACTAATAATAACCATACCATCGTATAGAGAATTAGAAGAGAAACCAAAGTCAAGCACTACGGATTATTGACTCAGTTAGTAAATCATAGAGAAATATCCATCCAAAGTTGATTCATTTTTCACATTTTCCCGTCTTGCTGCTTCAATTTGTCTATTAACAACCCAAATTTAATACGTTCTAATCAAGCAAAGTACCCCAAACAGCTTTTAGTATGTATACATCCAGCATTGATATATCAACCTAATGACTTTTACTTGTGACCTCTGCTCAAAACTCATGAAATCATGAAATCATGGACATCTCAACAGCCAGAATAGCTACGTAAATTTGGATTGCGGTTTCGAACTCTAGGCAGGAATCCGTTATAGTAATGTGCTAAGCTCAAAGCTGTAGCATCAATATTTAAAATCTCGATGTTCGAACGTCCAAAAGTCCAAAAGTCAAAATTTGAAAATCGTTTCCAACATCCATGACCAGATATATGATCCCATACACAATATGAGATAACCTAAAACTATTGTAGTACTATGAAAATGAGGCAACTTTAAGCTGAGGACATGGTATTAGAAATGCCTTGTTGTCGAGATAATGAACATTGAAGAGTGCACAATTTAGCTGGGGGTAGATGCATGCCTCATTTTGGAATACATAAACGAAACAAGAAAAAGTAAGCTACAATCACCAAGTCATGAAAACAATACTCATTAACAAGTAAAGTATCCCTCTATAACAATAGATTAGCAACTTATTATGTGCGTTATGCCACGCTCCCAATTCAAAAAGAATGATGCATTGAGAAGCTTTCTCCAGGCATAGTTGCTGACATTGAACTGAGATTGAAACCACAACTGTTTGAAATGAGGATGTATGCATCCAGAGATTTGTAATGACCTAAACTTGGCAATTCTTCCTAATCAACACTTGTTCAAGTATATATTAAACTTGTGCAGAATTAAAAGGCGCATCGAACAGTACTAATCTTGTCTGGTTTGATCAACACTAGGTGTTTCAAAGCGACAGAACATTTTTTGTCAAATTTTGATGCTTTTTCAATAATATCTCCATCTCTGTCAAAATAAACCTATTTGTAGCATTCATTATTATTGCAAAGCAAAAAATTTCCTATCATTTGAGCTCTTACTGGAAATTCTAGCTTGACTCTACGTAGAGAAATGAGCAAAAACGTCTGACTAAAAAATCATCAGCTAGTTTTTTAACCTGTAGGGGTAAGGCAAAATTGGCCATTCTCGTCCAATTTTACATTGACATGACTTTTTGTGAGATCTCAGCCAATACTGATCAGATTTGAACAAAACAAAGACCATTTAATAGGTATACATTAGTCCCAACATAATCTAAAGGTAAAAAACACCTAATAGACGTTCCCTTCATGAAATAATTCAAAGTCATGTATTTTAATTGCCCCAACCATTCAAGCGGGCACTATCCGACTTAATATTGAAAATACTAATAATAACTATACCATCGTATAGAGAATTAATAGAGAAACAAAATTCAAGCACTACGTAAAAAAGTCAACTCACTTACAGTATGCTATTATTCGAACTGAAGGATTTGATGTGAGTTTAAGGTGTTGGATGATGGTGGTAAAATATTGGTGATAGGACAATAGATTATAGCTATTGTCATGAACATATACAACTAATCTATCAGTAACTGAATCCAGTTTCCTGTTTATGATGTAATATGATGTGATATGATGTAATATGATGTGATATGATGTGATATGATGTGATGTGATCTCTGCTTGAAATGATGAGTTGTTTTACTTTAATTCGACACCCGATTTAGAAGTGATACATCAGCTGCTGCTGTACAATAACTAGTTATACTAAACATTCTGCAAGGCTAATTCTTAGTAGTAATGCTTCGGGGCACTTCATCTTTTTTCTAAAGAGGCATACCGTTTATAAAACCACTATATTGGTACAATTATTTATTCATACATTTGATTTTGCAATATATAGGACAGTCCTTTTAAAAACAACGAAATAAAGCCGCCAACCCTTCCCAACCAACCTCCAGGTGTAAGCGCTTGATATTTATTGAACAATATCTTGGATTTTTTGGCGAGTAGCCACGATCTCTTGGTGGATCGTCTTGATAGCCACCTCATTCTTCATCAATTTTGCAAGCTTTTTCATCTTTTCTTGCATTTTTTTTGTTTGGCATAAATGCCTTGAATCTTGCTTACTTTTTTTTGAAACTTCAGTTTCAAAAGTGTGATCTTTATGTTCTCCTAAAAAAATATTGAAAATGAGTAGAATAACCTAGTAACGTTTTATCTGACAGTATGCTTACGCGAAAATTTGTTCGCAGAGAAAGCGCAACGACGAGCATCCGGACCTCCGAGAACAGTAGGAGCAAAATTAATTCTAAGAGATAATATAAACATAATGATGAGAAATAATGGCAAGAAAGGAGGAGAGAAAAAAGAGAGAGAAGGACGTAGTTTTTATATGTTTTTCTTGGCTACATCATAAATAATCATGACCAATCATGACGATTAGCGATGATGGTTAGCATTCATGATTAATAATCATGATTAATCATATGTAATGCGTACAGTTGTCTTGTAGTGATGAAGACGGATGTACTACGATGTTGGGCTTCTTGGTGTTACCAATTGCATGTTCTTATAATTTGGGCAACACTTATTATTATAATACAATATATGTGTATATCATTAGGACAAGCAGTAATTAACTATAAGTGCGTTAGAAAGTACTATTGATTGTGATAGTATAGGTGATGAAGGGTTAATGATGTATCAGAAACAAATTATTTGGGAAAAAGTATGAAATTAATCAGCAGGTAAAGAATATCGTTTATTACATCGTCGGAACATGAGAAGAGGGTTTATGTACTATTTGAACTGAGGGATTCGATGTGAGGATAAGATGTTGGATAGTAAGATCTGGGTGTTAGAACAATAGATTTTATCTATTGTCATAAGTGAAGTGAAATAGACTAGATTCCCATCGTAGAAAATACCCAAAATAAAAATGCCATTTCATTCGAGCCATGCTATCAAAGATAAGATGTATATAATAATAGTAGTTGCATGATGATAGCAAGGGTAAGCTACTCGAATAAGAAATGACACATACTAAAGTAGCATGCCCAGGGTATTGTAATGTGTTGTAATATATATAAACCTTAAGAAGTTGCATGGTCAACAATGGGAGCAATTGTCAACGCATGCTCCACAAGCTATATTTTGAAATGCCGTCCTTGATCCACCAGATCAAGAACCAAATAACCCAACATTTATATTCAAAATAATGGAATCACTGACAGTTGCTAAACAACCGACAGCAGATAAGAGATATAAACCAAATAATATAAATAGAGACGTAGAATATACATTTTATTGCACATTATCCTAATTTTGAATAAAAAAGGATTTTAACAGTATTCTATCTGCTTTTTTCAACCCCTTTTTACTGCAAGATTAATGCATTCTTGGATAGATAATTTTAGATATAATGGAATACGCTACTACGTTCCATCTCAGCTTATGAACAGATCAATCTTTAAGTGAATAACATTTGTTATTGTCTTGTGTGATGACTTTTCATAAATATTATAGTCTCAATAATAGCCCTTTAATTTTATTACTAAACTTCAATATATTTTGCTTCTTGTTCAATTACCATACTGTCTTTCGCTGTGCTGGCTACTGTATACGTTGTTGGCTAAGTATTGATGCTTTATGATGTGATGTGGTGATCTGTGCCTTAAATGAGAAGCTGTTTTACAGTAACTCGACATCCGGTTTAGAAATGATACATGAGGTACCATTATTTATTCATAAATTTGATCATGCAGTATATAGGGCAGCCCTTTTGAAAACAACAAAAACGGAAAGAATTTTATTAAAAAAAAAGCCGCCAACCCTTCCAAACCAACCTCCAAGTGTAAGCAACTATTGTTTGCTGTACAATTTCATTATTTTTTTTGCCGCAAGGCCACGATTTCTTGATGCGCCTTGTTGATGGCGACTTGGTTTTTCTGAAGCTTCTTTTGCAGCTCCTCCATTTTGGCTTTCAGCTTCTTCTGTTTGGCATATTTGCCTTGTATCTTCCTTCTTTTCTGTTGAAATTTCAATTGTAATTTCGTAATTTCCAAGCGCGTTGCTAAGAAAAAAAAATTAAAAGTGAGTAGAATAACCTGATAACCGTTTATCTGACAGTAAAATTACTTGGTAATTACCTGTTGGCATTATTTTTATGAATAAAAGTTTGGGGAAGAAAAGGAAAAAGAGAAACGCCCATCTTCTCTCTCTTTTATACCACTATTTTGTAACCATCTGATGCTTTACTAGCGTGACTACCACAGCCTTTGTTTATCTATGCCAACAATCCAAGCACCACTGATTTATCAGAAATAAATGATTTGTAAAAAAGTATAAGATTAGTCAGGTAAAGAATATCGTTTATTACATTGGATTACGAGAGGGTTTACATACTATTCGAACTGAAGGATTTGATGTGAGGATAAGGTGTTGCGTGGGAAGATTTGGGTGATAGAACAGTAGATTCTATTTATTTTCTTGAGCATATGACTACTGGATCAGTAAGTAAATCCAGTTTCCTGTTGATGATGTTTTATGATGTGATGTGATCTGTACTGGGACTGATGCATTGTTTTACTTTAATTTAGCATCCGGTTTAGAGCTGATAAATCCATGAACACGGTATGTCTTGTGCTATATCAAGCGTTGTTGCAATGACAACGTCCCACACTCCTCAAGGTCTTAACAATAGGCTTTTCTTGGGAATCTCTGGGTAAGTTAGGAGAAGCAAGAAGTACAGTTTTGAGTCTCACATGTTGGTATAGGAAAATTCTGTCAAAAAAAAACTAGGATAAGGTTCTGAATAGAAAGAATTGCTGTAAAGAAAATGAGAAATCAACGAGTTGTGAAAAAAAAGGCAAGATTTGAGCCTGTAGTATTAATAAAAGCCATTTGATTTATATGTAAACGTTGGTTGTCTATCTATTCAAAGTTGTTTATGGTGCTTTGCTTTACTACGGAGTGTTGGATTTGCGTTTGTAATAGGCAATCCAAAGCAGTAATAAGTCAAAATGTGAAAAATGGTGCAAGTTTGGATAGACAGTTCTCTATAATTTACTAACTGAGTCGATGTTCCGTAGTGCTTGATTTTTGTTTCTCTTTCAATTCTCTATACGATGGTATGGTCATTGTTGGTATTTTGGAAAATATGTCGGATAGTACCTGCTTGAGGCAAATCAAAATACATGACTTTGAATTATTTCATGAAGGGAATGTCTATTAGGTGTTTTTGATCTTTGGATTATGTTGGGGCTGATGTAGGCCTATCAAATGGTTTTTGTTTTGTTTAAATCTGATCAGTATTGGCCGAGATATCACATAAAGCTATGTCCTTGGAAAATTGGCCTTCTTTGACCAATTCTGTCTTACTCTGACAGGTTAAAAAATTAGCTGACAGTTTTTTTGGGCAGACGTTTTTGCTGATTTCTGTACGTAGAGACAAGCTACTAGTACTTCCAGTAAGAGCTCAAAGGATAAGCAATTTTTTGTTTTACAATAGTAATTAATGCTTCAAGTAAGTTCATTTTGACAGAGATGGAGGTTTTCTTGAAAAACGATAAAAATTTAAGGAAGACTTTCTTGCCCAATTAAACAATCTAGTTTTGACCAAAACAAACAAGATTAGTACCATTTGATGCCTGTTTCAATTACACACAAGTTTGCTATTTACTTGAGTAGGTGTTTTTTTTTAGCAACAATTGCCAAGTTTAGGTCATTACAAATTTCTGGATGCATGTATTCTCATTTTAAACAATAGTGTTTTCAGTCTCAGTTCAATGTCAGCGACTATGCCTGGAGAAAGCTCCTCAATGCATCATTCTTTTTGAATTGGGAGCGTGGCATAACGCACATAATAAGTTGCTAATCTATTGTTATAGAGGGATACTTTACTTGTTAATGAGTATTGTTTTCATGACTTGGTGATTGTAGCTTACTTTTTCTTGTTTCGTTTATGTATTCCAAAATGAGGCATGCATCTACCCCCAGCTAAATTTTGCACTCTTCAATGTTCATTATCTCGACAACAAGGCATTTCTAATACCATGTCCTCAGCTTAAAGTTGCCTCATTTTCATAGTACTACAATAGTTTTAGGTTATCTCATATTGTGTATGGGATCATATATCTGGTCATGGATGTTGGAAACGATTTTCAAATTTTGACTTTTGGACTTTTGGACGTTCGAACATCGAGATTTTAAATATTGATGCTACAGCTTTGAGCTTAGCACATTACTATAACGGATTCCTGCCGAGAGTTCGAAACCGCAATCCAAATTTACGTAGCTATTCTGGCTGTTGAGATGTCCATGATTTCATGATTTCATGAGTTTTGAGCAGAGGTCACAAGTAAAAGTCATTAGGTTGATATATCAATGCTGGATGTATACATACTAAAAGCTGTTTGGGGTACTTTGCTTGATTAGAACGTATTAAATTTGGGTTGTTAATAGACAAATTGAAGCAGCAAGACGGGAAAATGTGAAAAATGAATCAACTTTGGATGGATATTTCTCTATGATTTACTAACTGAGTCAATAATCCGTAGTGCTTGACTTTGGTTTCTCTTCTAATTCTCTATACGATGGTATGGTTATTATTAGTATTTTGGAAAATATGTCGGGTAGTCCTCGCTTGAGGCAAATCAAAATACATGACTTTGAGTTATTTCATGAAGGGAATGTCTATTAGGTGCTTTTGACTTTTAGATTATGTTGGGACTGATGTAGACCTATCGAATGGTTTTTGTTTTGGCCAAATCCAACAAGTCCTCATAAAGATATAGCCAAAAAACCTTACTCCGGGAAAATTCTTGATTTCGTCCATTGTTTGACCTATGAAGGCAAGGTCCCAAATCGTATCTGAGTTTTTTGGTCAGATGAATTTTGTGTATTTCTCCATGTAGAGTTAAGCTAGAGCCTCGAGTAAGAGCTAAAACGATAGGAAACGTCTTGCGCTACAATAATGACTAGTATTGCAAGCAAGGTTATGTTGATTCAGATTAAGATATTATTGAAAAACCACCAAAATCTGACGAAAAACGTTTTGTCTGTTTGAGAAGTCTAGTGTTGATCAAATCAGACAAAAGTAATGTCATTCGATGCGCCTTCAAATTCTAGACAAGTTTGATATAAACTTAAACAGATGTTTCTTATCAACAATTGCCAAGTTTAAGTCATGACAGAATTCATCATGAATAAGGCCTCATTCGAAGCAATATGGATTTCAACCTCAGTTTGATATTAGCTACCCTATATCCAGAGTACACCCGTGACGTCAAGTTTGCAGCTTTTCCTTTCTTTCCCATTCCCCCGTTTTTCTTTTTCCATACCCCCGTTTTTAATACTACTTTTACTGCCAAACCTATTATTCATCTTGTTATTGAAGGCAATAGCAGAAAGTTCATCAAGCCTGTAATTGTTGTTAGTTGTTGCTAGCATATTATGCAGGTGAGTGTATTTACTGTATCGATTGTCCAAGAAGTCTATTATTAATTAATTATTCTTTTTCTTTGTTGACTAGAATAGCTACCGACGACTGCTTCAAAACAAAAGAAGAGAACAACGCAACAACAACTGGTGAACACTGCTTCGACTTCTTACGTTGTTATTGCCACCACCACCACCACCACCACCACCGCTTCTCTGAATACGACGGTATGTACCATTAGTTATTATTTTTCATTGAAGCGTAACTAAAATAATTCTCACTTATTTTTAGGAAATGGTTGTGTATATCCTAAACTCCAGCAGCAAGACCTCTGGTGCTATTTCTCGCTGCTTTGACACTCTCTGCAGCATGTCATTTGCAATGCTGTTTTTGCCAGGTTTAGTGCTGCTGTCAGCAAGTCATTTGTATTGCTACGTTGTTTCTCGACGAGTTCAATGGATCAGGTTAGTCTCAATGGTGTCTGGTGTTCAGTGATATCTTACTGATTACACAAAAAAGTTGACAGAATATAGGCAGCAAGAAGCACAACAATAAGGTGGTGGTGTTCCAGAAGAATACTAGATGATGCAGAACCTGTTGTGAATTGTTCATCAAGTAAGTATAAATGACGTAGATTGTTGGATACATTACTGACTACTATTACTGTATCATTTAGATGTGATATGTTGGCAACAACAAGTAGTATAAGGTCACGACGACGACTAATGGATGATTAATGCTGCTCGATACTACTGGATGCAACCGGAACTGATAACAGTCGATTAGGTAAGTACTGTATATAATATGATGGCGTTGATTGAGGTAGAATGCGATACTAATTATATTATTTTGATTATCTTTTATAGGCAAGCGTATAGCAATGACCATGGACACTACTACTGCTGCTGAATGATGCTGCTGCAAGATATTAGTCAAGTTATTATTTTTTTTGTCGAGAACAACCATAGCAATAGTTGTAGATACAACCCATTATTATTCATTTTTGATTGTTTATATTTCTCCCCTTATTATTTGCCTTAACTCTCTTTTTTCTTTGGCTTTTGGCCCTTATTTCTTTTAATTTTCATCTGCATGTAACGTTATTACCCTCACTATTTTCCTTTCTTTCTATGTTTCTTTGAAGCATACCTTTTTTTTTTTACGTTGAGTGGATGTGCCTATCACTGAAGCTCAACAATAACAAGATTCCGAGACTAGGATTAGATAGGCTGGTCCAAACTTAATTGTTGATTCTACTTACTTAGCGACAGTTGAGGGTCTTAATAAACACAATTCCTCATGTTAGGGGTGTAGTAAGGCACGCTCTAGCACCTGAGGGGTGGTCTAATTGAAATACTACCTAATTGCATTTTTGGGTAGTACTTCAAATTCCGCCTAACATCGTTGCAGAGGAGAACTATGGCAAAATTTTTCTAGGTTTTTCAGCATATAGAGGTAATAAGTAGCCATCTGATTGGCTGATGTTTCATAGCTGCGAAAGGTAATAAATCACCAAATTAACAACTGTTAATTAGCTTGGTCTACAGTGTTATGTCAAAAGTCAAACATAATTAAATCTGCCAAAGAATTACACTTTTATTCACAATGCATCCAGCGGATACATTTATATACTTTTCATTATACTAGGGTCTACAGTATAATGATGAACTATCATACCACGACGACATTATTACCATCTATTAATAAGGGATATGTAAATCATGCTTCTCATGATTTACCCAAAGGTTGTTAAGAATAGACTAAGACCTTGAGTGTGAGGTTTTACTACCATATTTGATATAAGATACAGAATGTAACGGTGTTGCAACCTTTGCGGTTATGTTCTTTGTATATTTTGTTGTTGTCAATTACAAAGGCATAATGCAGAGCCTTTGATTTAATCTTAAATAAAAGAAGGTGGAATTATGCATCGTATTGCTGTCAGGAAGCCAACGAAAGCATGTGATTGTTTTGGAATCTTTCCTCTTCTAAAAAGGTCCTCCAAGCTATTAAGGAATACAGGGGATGTTGGAAAACTTTGATTTTAAGACGGCAGGTTGTAACTTACGTTGGTTCCTACGAATAAACCCTCCAAGTCAAGGTAGGCATTTTTAGCAACTGAAAAGCGTGTTATTCAGCCGCAACTATCTCATGAACTAGGCCGTTCTAGTTATTATGTGATCGATTGGGCTCAAAAAATCCGGGCAATGTCTCAGGGAGGTAACAACAAAAGCATCTTGTAGCCATCGAATTAGAAATGCAGAAATCTTTCTTATTTTCAGTATTACTACAGTTTGAAATGTACAGCCAACAGATGCAGGATCGAGAAACACATCGAAACATAACTAGAGGGCAGTGCATAATAGCAATCTCTATACGTCACTGCTGACAGCATTTGCAAACCAACATCTTACGAAAACAGTATAATAATATTATCGTTCAACTCATTATTCAATTTATTATATCTAGTAGCATTCTCGTCTTTTATAATCTGGCATCAATATTATACTTTGTATGAGAGCCCGAATAGCATAAGCGATTATTTTGATCATAGACTCTAGTGAAGATATTTGCCAATGTTTTTCCAACTCTTTGCACCTCACACTCCAAACGAATCACATCACCTTCAGATACGCCACTCAAATAAGCAACTGAAAGATCCGTAGACACACCAATCAAACTCCATTGCTTTCCTGTACCAACTAGCACTGCAAAGCTACTACAGATATCAATCAATGTAGCTACACAACCACCATGAAGGTTGCCCAATCTACATGTTCAGCATGAATACTCTCTCCCAGTTTCCTTTCAGTCTTGCAAAGTATACCCAGAACTTACTGATTACAATGAAATTCCTCTACTTTGAATTCCCAGGACAAGACATCGGGTTTGGCAGAAGTGATGCTCAGGTACTGCTCTACACTGTGCTCCCAAAAAGTGGGTCCATCTGCTTTTTTGTTATAATAATCGACCATTTCTTGGAGTCTTGGGTATGCTTTGGCAGCTTCTTGAGTAATTTTCATTTTATAGGTTTGGTGAACGATAGGTTTAGAGGGAAAAGAAAGTTTGAGAGAAGTATTGAAGCTGTTTCTAATTTATATCGAGAAATCAAATTAGTGAGAAATTCCATGACAAAGCATCATATAGGTTGAAAAATTGTGGGGAACATGCGGAGAACCACTGTGACAAATGGGATTAAAAGTCAGGATCAAACCCTTATGTATCGATTATATAAGGAATTGTATGATTTTGGGAGAATAAAGAGAAATAGAGAAGTAGATTGGTCGTTACGAAGAAGATGCACAGTCGAATTGTCAGGAATACGTCAAAAGAAGAGTTATTCTGGGGGGTTCAACACGAAAAAATTGAGCATTTGGAGTGTTGAGATATGCCATAGACATATGATTTAGAGATATTCGAACTGCAGTAATCAGATTCATATGAAAATTCACTCTAAAAGCACTTGTACAAAAATCCACTAGCCATCAAGTGATTCAATTCATGCTTGAACGTATGAAATGTCTTTGATCTATGGAAACAGGTCTATTTGATACCAGTCACTTTAGTCGAGCAAGGTATTTGGCAGCTTTTAAGCTTGGGTCTATCATTAAATCTCTTTTTTCTTTTTTGCACAATTCGATAAAAACAATGTCTCAACCTCAATTCAGTGAAAACGACCAACGTGAACTCGCTCAGGTAAGATAGCGTGATTTCAGGATGGACGAATCTGCGATGTTGGATTCTTGGAAGAGGAAAATGACGATTGACATTTGATTCATGTACGCAGTTCCTCGAAGCCGAACAAGCTAAAGCCCGTGTTCAAGAAACTGTCCACAGCATGACTGACAACTGTTGGGTAAGTGAGGATAGAGTAGAAGGGAGAGAGAGAGAGAGCAAGAGGCTGATATCTTTTGTTATGTGGATTAGGATAAGTGTATCTCTAAAATCAACAGCAAATTGGATCGTTCCGAAGAAGCTTGTCTTGCCAACTGTGTTGATAGATTCTTGGATACCAGTTTGTTTATTGTTAAGCGTTTGGAAGATATGAGATCAAGTGGCATGTAAATAAAGAATATAAGATAGACAAAAATCTCAAGAATAAATTTATACATAAATGTTTATTTAACAGATGAGAGATGCTACACCATGCATTTCTTCTCGAAGTTCATCCCAAACCTCATACATCTTGTCAGTAATCTCCTTGACACTAATATAAATATCATCAAAAAAGGCTCATTTTGCATGTGTCAACTATTAAATATTACCTTTCTTGTTGTTGCTTGATAGTCTCATCAAAATCTTTATCGGATTCCTTAGCTTGAATAGTCAAGATTTGTAATTTGGCAGTCTATTATCAACGCATGGAATCAATACCAGCATCCCCACCTTCTCTTCATACTGGCGTAATTTACCTTTTCTAATCTCTCCTTTTCAACGTTTTGCAATTGTCGAATCATGCCACCGATCACTTTATCAGATTCATTCACATTCTTTTCAACATCTTGAATTTCTTGAGAGACATCTTGGAAACCCTCAGTAACAATCTTGCAAACAGAGTGATACTGTTCAGCAGGACATTTACCGCTCAAATAATCCTTGAATGCACTGCTTTATCAATTAATCGTCGCGTCTTTGTCTCCATTACTGGAAACTTACATGTCGAA
Organism: Mucor circinelloides; assembly: GCA_037974945.1. Lineage (NCBI taxonomy): Eukaryota > Fungi > Mucoromycota > Mucoromycetes > Mucorales > Mucoraceae > Mucor > Mucor circinelloides. The sequence continues at coordinate 1,068,163 of JBBNAA010000023.1, read as the reverse complement.
TTCTCGGTACAACTCCAAGCGAGTATCTTGTGCTTTTAAAAGCTTTTGAAGTTGTTTGGATAAAGCTTCGTTTTTGGCTAAAATTTCGTTCTTTGCTTCGACCATGTTTTGTGTGTTGATTAAATGTTGAAAGAGGTGTCTCTTGAAATCCTGCTTGATGAAGGGTTTTCATGTTTGAGCGGAGCCTTTTGTAGAGATTTGAGACAAATTTCAACTGTCTTTGCATGGCTTTTCAGATTTAGCACGGTTCAATGATATAATTGCCATGAACTGCACATGCGAATTTCTCCCTACTGAAGATGTGATATCGCATTACTGAGCAATAAATACTGTAAAGTACGCAGATCGCAACAAAATTAGCTGAGGTATGAAAGCAATCATGAGATTTAATGAAAAGTGCGTATTAATATTTTAAAATGTAGTGGAAATGTGATATTTTACAATGAAATGTATAAACTAGGAAGAAAACAAAGGCTCCAATTTGAAAATGTGCTGGTATTCTGTTCTAAAAGGATGTGTTATCGAACCGAAAATCTCGGGTGAAATTATGTTTGTGTTGCTCAATGATGAGGCCAATAATCGTGTGTTGTCGCCAACAACCACCTGCACTAGCTTGCCCTTGAAAAAAAATGACACTAGCGTCAATATCTCTTTGTAGTCTATTTATCAATTATATACATAACACTTACTGTTTCAACATGCCGGATCTCTATGAATCTATGATCAAATGCCAACACGTAAGGGTAATGGTACGCCACAGCATGAGGATGACCCTCCCATTCAATCCTATATACGCTTAATCAACATTGTCCTCCATTATCCCTGTACAGACACTACGGCTTACCTTTTAAACTTTTTCACATAGTCGCCATGTGTAGTAATTAGAAAAGCGAATTGATCATAGCACATCAAAAAATTGTCTTTGCACTTAAACATGTTGAGAGGTTTTGCATCCGAAGTAGCAACGAAATTGAAATCACGATGCTCTAAGTCAGGTAAATTTGGCTTGACTTCGCTCAGATGGTCTAGATCAATGACTTCAAAACCACGACTACACGCTACAAGAACCTTGTATTTCAAGAAATGAACTGCCAGAGACACTGTACCGATATAGAATTCCTTTTGAAATGGAGAGATGCCTTAATATCTAGTGATTCCCTACACAATATGTGCTTACCTTATAAATCTTGAACCATGCAGGAGGAGGTTTGCTCATAAATGAAGACTTTTTCGTCACCAAATATCTCGCATTTCTAGATTCATTCAAATCTCCACAAATTGGCTCGTATGCTTTGAAATGACTATCGGGCCCTTTTCTCTTCATAGTCACCACAAGCGTTCTTCCATTACACGTACCCGAGTTGAAATAAGATACATGGTTTGTCAGTACTCGGAAACTGACGGCGCTCTTGGTGGATGATGTGGCAATGTAGGATGGTGATGTTGGATCCAATTGCACCAGAGGATACGCTGTCAGAACTTTGTCTGTGTTTCATGATAGAATCAGCAAAAACGTATAGTTATACACTTATAAATGCCACTTACCAGCCAATACCAAGAGTATATTCTGCAATTCCAGTACACCGATCTGTGTTACATCATTTACCATCAAGACTCTTGTCAAGCCATTTGTATCACCTTCCTTTCCTATCCAAATGCCTTGTTGAGTGCCAAGGGCCACCATCTTTACTCCTTTACTTCCGACTATACATAGGGGGGTATACCAATTAGCATATTCACGCTCCAATTAATTAGTATATACATACCAAAAGGCGCTATACATGTCACCTTGCCGTAGTTGTTCACGTTGCCTGACAATGCAAATTTAGTGTCACTGATAGTAGACACTCTAAATGCATTATCGGGCTCTTGTTTGATGACTAAATCAGCTTGCGCTCTGATAATTTTCTGTTTCCAAATCAACCTTGAGCTTGGCGTTTCTGTGTAAAGAATGTATTCACCGCCATGTCTACCCAAATGTCGAATATTGAGGGAAGATTGATTAATGTACCGCGAGTTGGGTGTCAATATTGCTGCTGTGGTTGACCCTTCAGGAATGGCCGTCGATGTTGGTGTTAATGGCGAAGGAGCGGTTGTGGGTATCAAGGAAGAAACGCTGGTACTCGTTCCTTTGGTTGTGCTATTTGATCTAAACGTGCTAAAGATGAAATTCTCGGCGACATCATTGACTACTAGCAGATTCAGCGGTATGGGGTTTTTGGAGACAACATAATGCTCTACTATGGATCCACTCTTTTTCGGCTTGGTCATGAGGAGCAAATGGTCAAACAAAAACACATGCAGATCGATAGACTCGACCGCCAAGTGTGAGCGACGTTTCAAGGGCCCCTCGTAGATCAGTTGACGTTCAGGTTTCAGCAATTCCAGATTGTAAGGTGTGTGATTTGGCTTGAATAAAATCTTGTCGTTGATTTCTCTAATACGCAACACTTTCTTGGTCTCTACGGTCAAACTATCTACAGTGGCAGCCACCGCTTTGATTCGATCAATGCATTTTGTGAGTGTTTGTTTTTCAGATTCAATGGTTGTTCTCTTCAGAATAGCGTCCAACAGCAGAGGATACCGTTGTAAGCGAGTGATGGGTAAGATGATGAAATGTCGAAACGGCAGCTTGCGAGTTTCGGCTTGCTTTTCCTTTTCTCTTATAAAATTTTGAAACAAAATGTTGGTTGCTGCTTCTCTTTTCGCTGTGTATTCTGCCATGATAAAATGAGGCCCATATTGCGTATAAGCGTGCATAAATTGATCGACATGACGAAGCACAATGCTACCAATTTCATCAACGAATCCAATATTCCCGTCTATTTCTTGGCTTGCCAGTTGATGATCTCGTAGTTCTCGATACATGTTGCGATGAATGTCTGCTATCTCTGCATAGTTTCCGAATAAGTCGTTGCAAAAATCTTTTCGTCGATCGAATTCTATACATTGCGCTTTCAAAAGCGGTTTTGCAAATAACTATATTATACGTAAGGGAGTGCGTTTGTAGGTCATTAGTGTTGTCCTCCACTCACCTCATCTAAAAGATTGAGGTCTCGAACATAGTCTTCTTCGGTGTAAATTAACTCGTAGATCGCTTCCTGTCTCTTCATTTCCTTGGCGGGCGTTTTTTGCAGCGTCTCTCTAGAGACAGTGTTTGACCAACATCTCGATAGCAGCTATGCGTAATATAGTCATTGTCAGTGGCCCTTGCTTCCTTTGGCACAATGTCAGTAAACTTACCGTGTCTTGAGACGATGCCATGGACGATGTCAGTGAAATATTTCTCTGCAGCTCCTTCTACCGTTTAAACACGCATTAACAAAAAGCACTATACGGTTGCATAAAGTACACTTACATTGATAATGTTTGATTTATACAAGTGCTGTGAACCTCTATTTGGACATGTAGGAGCATAGCATCCGTTGGAAGCTCCCTTGACACAAAACGGTGTGTAACAGTCCATCAACGGCATGATCAAAGCTTGTGTAAATGCCTCATTTTCACATATATCATTCAGGGTGTATGCCTCTTTGGATGAATCGTACAAGGTGTTGTTTTTCAATGACTTGTCCGAATAAGCGATAGGTGAAAATAAAGCCGGTTCCTCCATTTGCATCAAGAGTCGTGCCAAGTTTCTATACTCCTTTCTACTCCAATCATGGCCAATGATGACAATGAGGATATTCACTGCTTCTTCTCCGGTGAAACTCTTGGGATATTCAGTGGAACAAAATATACTTCTAGACGCCACCAAGGCATTGACTCTTTGTACAAACTGTCTCGATAGTTCCGTTAACAGTGCTATGGATGGCCGGTCTTTGTCATCATGGCATTGATCTTCCGATGGTGACATTTGTGCAGTGGTTGCCGTAGAAGCTGTGGTTGTTGTGGTTGAGCTACTGCTGCCATCCATATCATCCATGATGACACCTGCTATTCTGAAGCTGAAAGACGGCTGTTTGGCCATATGCCTTCTGCTGACTTTAGGCGCAGTGGTTGCAGTTGCAGTCTAAATTTATAGATTAATACTAAATGTTAATTGAATTGGATGTTATTTGACTTACAGCACCTGCAGCAGCAGCTACTTCTTTATCTAATTCCTTCATGTAAAGATCCAGATCCTTGTACAAGCTTTCCAATGAAGGACTATCTCCAATGTCTTTGGAGGGAGGTGCAAGTGTAGGCATTTTGTGTAATTAAAAGGAAAAGAAAGAGAGGAAAGAGAGATGCAAAAGAAATTTAGATTTAAAGCTCATTCATATCATCATGAAGTGTGTAACAGAAACGCCACTTTGTTTATTAGTAACTTACATTAAGCCTAGTATCGTTAATCTTCTTTTGAAACAAACAGCGTTAAATAGACCTGGCTTCATTTTGACGTCCATTCAAGCGCTTGTCATTCCAAAACAACCACATGGCTTTGAGTTTCTTTTTTTTTTTTTTTTTTTATTAATATGATGATGACAGTAGGATGGACAATCAGAAACAACCAAGCATCTTTATTTGTGTGTGTTCTTACCATGACTCTTCCAAGTCGCTTACTTTTCATAACCCATTAAAGCTGCATTAGTTGCCTCGCATTTATGACATGCATATAGTGGATACAAACTAGCAGCATTCAACCCGGATGTTGTCAGCGGCACCCATTACATAATATGCGGTCCTCCAATTCATCCGTTATTGACTGACACCACTATTAGTGCCGATAAGCATTTTCATTCCACAATGCTTTTCATTCTCTATTCTGGCTGATCGTCTCAACACCACACTATGAGGCTTCATCTGGTATTCACCTCCATTTTGATATCCAGTCTACTCTTGCTATCTAATGCTTATATTACAGACATAAAGGTTGTCTCTTGCGATGCCAATCACGCATGTGCCAACTATCCTGGATACTATAAAATACCAACCGATTTGAACCAAGGTGTCGACGGTGCTAGTTCTGTCTTTTTACATTACAAAGAAGATCCCACTCAGGATCCAATTACTGAACTACAAATAGTCCAAGGAAGCAATCATTCTCATATACCCAACCTTGCTAAATGGAACAAGATCAATGTCGACCTCAACCTGAGATTAGGTGCTGCAGAAGTAGGGGACGAAAAGTCACTATGGCTCTATTATACAAAGGATACATCCATATCAAAGAACCCAGTTACATCTATCATTGTTAAACAAGGTACCAGCCCATTAATTTCAGCAGAATACAAACGCATTCCAGTGGATTTGAATCAGGATGTCGGTGGATTTCATCTGTACATGTATTATAGTCAAGTGGGTCCAAAGAGTGAGTGCTTGTCTGCAAAATGGTGTTACCGTAACTCACACCAGGATAGATCCAATCACTGCAATTACTGCAAAACAGTGCTTTACCAGCAACTGTTTCCTGGACGTAAGTTGTCTAATTATTCTGATTCGATCAGCCATGTCAATAATAAATGACACAGGGTTGGGAAAGAGTGGAGAAAGACCTGAACAAAGGCGTGGTCGTCGGCATGAGTGTATACTTGTTTTACAAGAGAGAACCCAAGGAGGATCCCGTCACAGAGTAAGTTGTGTGATATGGTCAGATATCTTGTATTGATTTGTGGTTAGTGTGGTGGTCATTCTCAATGAACAAACGCCTCCCCAGGGGTACACCAAAGTGGACGTCAATCTCAACTCTATTCTTCGCGGCGATGCTATTTATCTATGGTACAGAACGACACCATCCAATCCAGATGTACAAAGAGACGCAGTGCAAGAATTAGCCATTGAGTTTGGTAAACATGCTGTTACGCCCTATGGGTGGTCAAAGATCAAAGTGGATTTGAATAGCGCAAAGGAGGGCAAAGAAGGGTTTGGCGAGCCTACATTTTTATATTTTAGAAAAGGATACAAAGGTATGTATATAAGGCAGATGGGCTCGAGAGCATGGAAGCAACTCACCAATGGTACTTTAGAGCTACCCAAAATGAAGCCCTTGTCATTTAACGAGAATGGAGATTTCAAGATTCTGCAGTTAGCTGATCTGCATTTCACCAACGAAGAGGGTACATGTCGGGATATACCAGTAGATGTAAATATTGTGTTGTTCATAAATGTCTTTTGGACCATTGGCTAATAAGTGCACTGCTAGATGGATTGCAAGGGAGATGCTACGACTATCGAGTACGTGGAAAAACTGCTAGACCGAGAAAAGCCAAATTTTGTTGTGTTTTCTGGAGACAATATCAATGGTGGCGGTGTGAGTGATGCCAGAGCCGCTACATTTAAGTTTGCTGAGCCTGTAGTGAAGAGAAGAATACCCTGGGCTGTTGTGTTTGGTAACCATGACGATGAAAACGATCTCACCAGAGAAGAGTTGCTAGAGGTTATGAGGCGTATGCCCTATTCTCTAACCGAGCGGGGCCCAGTTGATCTTCCAGGCATTGGTAACTACATACTCAAGGTATTCACGGATAGCACAAAAGCAGCGTAAGTCAGAGTAAGTTTATCGAGAGCATCCTATTAACACAAACATAGCACACATGCTTTTACAATGTATTTTCTGGATTCGCATGCCTATCCGGAAAGCGATGATCAAGATGGATTCGAATCTATAAAATCGGAACAGCTGGATTGGATCATACAATCTGCTTCCACTTTCAGCAAACTTTCTAGCAAACCCAATGCAGCTGCCTTCTTTCACATTCCCATTTGGTAAGCTTAATTCATGCTGGATTCACTCGAGAAATTAACCAACTTTTCATAAGGGACTATCATGAAGAAAGCAATACCAACAAACCAATTGCGAAACTAGGCGATGCTCGTGAACAAGTATCCAGCCCGAAAAAGAACAAGCTATCTGCTCTGGAAGCGTTTAAAACAGGTGAGCGAGTGGATTTACAGTATGAAATGCATGTCTGTTAATGCGGTTCATGTAGCTAGCGACATCAAAGTGACATCCTGGTAAGTGAATTCCTCTTGAAAAGGAAACAAGTCAAGTACTGTGCTAACCCACATGCTTCTAGTGGGCATGATCATGTCAATGATTACTGTTTGGAGAAAGAAGGTATCCAGTTATGCTACGCTGGTGGTGCTGGTTTTGGCGCTTATGGTGCTGAACATTTGGGTTGGCCGAGAAGAGCCCGTGTATTTATGATCAGTGATTTTGGAAACACCATACAGACATGGAAAAGAACATTCACTCCAAATCTACCCATGATACATTTTCAAACCATTTATTCTGCATAAAAAAAGATTTCTATTGTCTTGATTTCTTGATGGAATCAACAATATGACCAAAGGAATTCAGCAATTGATCTCTATATCTAAGACCTACAAAGGTAGCAGCGGCAGTTGCAGTGATGACAGTAGTTGATACCATCGCTACGTTGAGCCAATGGGTTTGGCGATGCCAGCGATCGATAGCCTTTGAATAAGGAAGTGTTGAGAAGCTGACCATAGTGTACAAAGGAATAATCAAGCGAGGGAACACAGCATGAATAGCGCCTTCCAATTTCTTTCTGGCCAAAAACTTATAAGATGTTACAGCATGTCTCATTTCATAGTAATTGTACATGGCTAAATCACAGATAGCATGTGCATCCTTGACGCGTGTGGTAGAGTAATCATTCAAGGCCTTTTCCAAGCCTTCAATTACACCGTCCTTGTTGAGTCGAGGCTGAATGCCATGCTTATCCAGAATCTGGTGCAACACTTCAACATCTTGGAAACCGCAATTCATACCTTGTCCATAAAATGGCACCATTGCATGAGCAGCATCACCAATAATGATGGATTTATCCTTGTAGTTGTGAGGAGATGCCTTGACCGTGACCAAAGAACCACGAGGATTGCCAAAGAAATCAGACTTCAAAGCAGCTTCACCGATAAGAGGGATAGAATCATTAAAGTTCTCTTGAAAGAATGACAACAATTGATCCTCTGTCTTGATATCCTCAAACATCTGGAATGGCATGAATAAAGTACAGGTAAATGAGAAATCGGGGTTGGGCAATGCGATCAGCATAAAGGTGTGTCTAGGCCAAATGTGCAAATGGTTGGGATCTAATGCAAACGTGGGTTTATCATCAGGCCCTTTAGCAGGAGGCATGGATAATTCACAATAGCCAGTATCGATGTATTGCTGGTTATAGTCCATTCTCATACTGCGCATCATTTGTGTTCTGGTTTTGGAGTATGCACCATCGGCACCAATGATGAAGTCGTTTTTGTACGTCTTTTTGCCATCGCTATGGATACTGTCAGCCTCTAGATATCGCCATATAATCCTCTTTATCATTTACCTTGTCATGAATTCGATGGTATGGTTATCAAAATCAGCTGAAATCAATCTGTGTTCAAAGTAAATGGTAACATTCTCCAATGATTGAGCTTCATCTAATAAAAGTTCATTCAATCTGGCTCTGTCTACAGCATTGATGTGCTATTGTACAGGTCAGCGGGAGATGCTTTGTGCATAATGACAACAAAAAGTTTACCTGTCCGTTGACGTCGTATGCTTGAGACATTTGAGTTCCATTTTTGCCAATATGAACCATTCTAGCTTTCATAGGAACAGATGCTTCCAAGATGGTCTTTTCAAGGCTCAATCCCGTTCCTCTTAACGCACTCAACCCTCTCTCTGAGAGAGCCAAGTTGATGGATTTTCCTCTTCTGCTTTCTCGGTGAATTGGAAGTCGCATATCTATCGTGGGAAATAATCAACACCATAATTATAATTTTTGATTTTGCAGATTTTTACCAGGACGAAGCTCGTAAAGCTCGACCTTCCAGCCTCTTTGTGCAAAGTAGATTGCGTTTAATGCACCTACAAGACCTCCACCTACGATACCTACAACGGCTTGGCTTTGTTGATTGTTACTGCTTGACATGTATATCGAATGTTTAAAAGTGCGTGAAAGAGAAAAAGAGAGAGATGGAAATGGTTTTAAATCCTGTTGTCCTTTGTCTTTGTCCCCCCCCCCCACACTCACACACTGCATTTCAGGCACCGCGTTCAGATGCATTTTTGTAGATGATCATTGCTATTACTCACATATAAACGACTGTGCATACATTTACCCGATAATGCCTCTCTAATCATGGTTTCATATCTAGAGGTTAATCAAGATAACGCTGGTAAGGTGTTACTTTGGTCGCACTTCTTCTCTAACGACATTCTCAAATTCCTCGCATGGTATCATAAGAGGCGCCTTTATGAGGGCCGCAAGATGTGTTGAAGAGTAGAGTATGATAATCCAGTAAAAGCCTCGAGTTTCAAATTTTATACTGTATTCAAATTGATGGAGATAGATGACTTCTCAATGCAAAATTGCATACAAGGAGGTGCCCAACTTAGGCATCAATTATGATATTATACTCTTCGCACAATTATATAGAGTACAAATAGCTGGGCTAGACTTCCTAGCTTCATTTTGTAAGTGCAGATATAACTCTCTTACGATACTTCAGGTCCATATCGATGGAGACAGTTCGCATATGGGCAGGCAGCTACTTGAATTAACTCTTACTGTTCAATCGTATGCTAAAACACAGCCAAAATTTGATGTATTCGACGAGTGATTCCTCGAGTTAGAAGCTGTTTTAGACCGCTGAAATAGCACCAAACAAGTGCTCTCAACTAGCACTTACTTGTTGATGCTTTATCTCAAATTTTTTTGGATCAGGAAAAATTGACCCAGATCTTCATTTTTCCATGAACTACCCCTTTTGCGAGACATCGAAAATCAGTTTATCGCGTTTCTGACCCCAAAAATGAAGACTTCTACTATGGTATGCTTAAGGTCAAATTTATTCTGGTGATCCAAGGCAACATGTGAAATTACTTTTGTGGGACCTTTATATGTGAAATTTCGGCATTTCGGCAATACTTCACTTTTCATATTTTTGAGAATTACTCAATATTTATAGTTTCAAACAGAAAATTTATTAGCACCATTATATGCGGAACAGAAATCCGCATATAAGTGTATTAGAAAGTAGGGTATGAAGAGCACAACTTGTATAGATGAACTTGGCAAAAACGACAAATACACATGAAATCAAGCAAATCATGAGCAAGATTTTCCACAACGAAAATATTCAAACCCAGTTGCTGCTGCTGCTGTTGGCAAAATGTTTTGATTACAGTCATACCTGTCGTTCCTATAACAATCTTAGTTTCCTTCACTTCAGCTGCTAATGTGATAAATGCTCTCAGAGCCACGCTTTATTTTTCCTATAAATATAACTATAAACCAATAAAATCCCTTTCTTCCTCATATCTTCAAAGCTAATCAATTTTTTACCAAAATTTATACCACGGGTGGGCATTTATCACATTATTCGCTTCCGCTTCGGAAACGTTTTGATTTTGTGATATAAAAAAATAATGCTCATATTCAGATTCTACTTCAATATCGTGATGACATACCACGAGCTTTGTTGCGAGACTTGTCAATGAGAGCATAAAAGTCGGAGATGGGGATCAGGAAACCGTCATCAATACTAGTTGATTCAACATTGGGAGTAGCGTCAGTAGAATTGCAATGGTTCCAGAAGCAGTGACCAGTGTTGGACAACATATCAACGGCCATAGCGCCAATTTCGGTCATTGTGCATAAGTGTTTGTGCTGCTTACGAACAACGAAGAAGGAGATATAGAAGCCATTGATCATAATCGCGAGACAACCACCCCAAATGCCATTTGTCAATTGCCCTTTTTGATGCGATTCCCAGGCGAAGAATGTCCATGCAAACAGAGTGTTTTGTTGTGGAGCTATTTCCAGGCTTGACCTCACCAAAAGCAATAGGATAACCAATATCATGCTGTATCAGTGTTGAGATAATTGCGTTGGGTCGGATATCAGACTCTTCTTCAGATGATGATCTGTTGGCTACATTTCGCAATAATTTCAGAGAGGAGTGCATCATAGTAACTCCTGGTCAAATTGCCCAAGCTAGCTCCTTCCTCTAGCTGGTCTGCTAGATGGTTTTTGGATTTTTCACTGTGTTATGCACTTAACACTGTGCCTTCTGTTCGTCCTCCATGAGATCCTTCTCGTATTGATCCTCGTTTTCTAGTCTCTGATGCCTCTTTCTGGCAGCCTGATCTAAGTATCGTCGATGGTGTCACCTCTCACTTTGCTTGTCACTCTGGTACTTTGCGTGCTGTCTTTCTTGCTCTACATAGAGATCGCGGTCCTGTCTCTCTGGTCATGGATAGTAAAATAGTCTTGTATCATGCAGACTATTATACGCATCCCCAGAATTAATAAGATTATTAAAATAAAACTCACTCGAGGGGCTTGAAAGAGGAGGGCAAGAGGTCACGAAAGAGAGGGTCAGACAATCTATTGATCCAAAACTGCAGATGAATTGATACAGATCTGCCAGTATAAGAGTGATAAATAACAATACGTCAAAAAAAAAGCTAGCATGAAGGCATCATTTAAAACAAATGCTATTATATATGTATATATAAGATGCAGAAAAAGTTTATCGAGTAAAGCATTATGTGCAATAATTTCCAATATGAAAATAATCATAAAAGCATCCATTTCTGTCGTATGTAACCAAGAATATTGAACATAATTAGATAATCACAGTCCTTTTTTATTCCTTTCTTTCAATCTCATAATAAAATGGAAATTCAAAAATACAGCCCTTTCCCAACAACACTTACCGTCCCTGAAGACAAATGGAAAGACATCCTCAAGGAGTCAATCGAGAAGCATGGAATCAAGTGGATTTCTAAGCGATTAGTTTGTGCACCTACCCCAGAGGCTTCGCAAACTACCACTGAGGGGACTCCAGCTACCAAAAAGCTCAAACCAGGCAAGCCTGTCAACTACCTCTGGTATCGAGAGTATCATTGTCACAGAAGTGGATCCAAAAGAGACAGAATTGTTGAGGGATACAACGCCAAAGGTGGTGCTTCTGGCAAGTCAAGAAATCGTCAGAAAGCCAGCAAGAAGATTGGTTGTCCTGTCAAATTGATGATTTACTGCTACAAAAACGACCCTTCCAATGTAGTACTCAGTGTTGTCAACCAGCACAATCATCACATCGGCGGTGTGAGCGATATGCAATACCTTCCTTTGTCTGAGAAAACGAAGAAGTAAATCATGCAACGATTAAACGAGGGCTTCGCTGTGAGAGCCACGAGAATATCTATTCGGAATAATTTTCGTCAATACATTCGCGATAATCTTGCTACGGATGCTTCCTTTGGTTCCTCAATCGTGCACCGCGACCAAATGGTTCATGCCGACGAAATCTACAACTTGTATAAAAAAATGTACAAGAAAAATCCTACAAGCTAGCAGAAGACCAACAAGAATCTATAAAGTTATAGTTAGCAAAATTGTCTGAGAAAGGTTTCCAAACCTTCCTCGGTGCTGATTTTGTCAACTCGTATACTTTTGGATTTATCTGGCCTTGACAAGAGTTGACAGCATTCTTCGCTGAGTATTCTACGATATTTCCTGCCTTCATGGATTAGATGAAAAGAAACTATGTTGACAACAATGGGCCAACGCACTGGGTTGCATCATTTCAACCTCTTGTCTTCACCAACATGCAGACCAACAACTATGTCGAGAACTGGCACAATCAACTAAAAACAGTTTACTTGCATAGAAAGAGAAATAGAAGGGTAGATCGCCTCATTTACATACTTGTGAATGATGTAAAGCCTGACTTCATTCAGAATATCAGCAGAATCACGCTGAACATAGGCAGAATGGGGCCAGAAGAGAGAAGAAGAAGAGAGTTAGATGCTGAAGCGATCAACGAAGCCGCTGTATCAACAATGATTGAAGAGTTTGCTGATGATCAAGTCACTACCTTCAAGGTAACTTCTTTTACGTCTGAACATATCAAGTACGATATTGTTGTTGAAAATGAGGCCATGATGTCTTGCACCTGTCAGGATTTCCAATGGAGCAAAACTGTATGCAGGCATATGTTTTTGTTGAAGAGATTACATACAAATGTATCGTTATATCAATGTGAGTACATCAATCATGCCAAAAAAAAAATAACTATTAAGTATGAATTTGCAGCACCCCATTCATTGCCTCCCATGGAAATGATGGTCCTTGATCAACAGAGCCAGGCTGACCCTCCCGTTCAATTACAAGAAGTTCCCAGAAGTCATCAAAATCAAGCCATGGGCGATGTTGAAAACATCTTTGCTATGCTCAACAATTACAAACGCAATCCATGGGCATTAACCGATGAGCAAATTGAGCAATTATCTACAATTAAGACAACACTTGCTTCTGTGCTTCGCTCTCCTAACCCTAACTCCAAGTCGAATTTCGTACCTCAACGTAGGTAAAAAATAAATAAATTCACCACTGCTTCTCAAACCACATTCATAGACACGACTGTTCTTGCTGCTACCAATGTAGTAGTCGATCAAATCAATGACCTCGCAATTATGGCATTTCCTGGTGATCACACCATGCACTTATCAGAACATGAACATCTTATTGATTCCGGCCTGCCCTCAACTACTTCAGTGGAGCATCTCAACAGGATAAAGCCCTCCGGTATGCCTCCTCATGAGCTTAAACTAAAGGCTAACCAACCCATAATGTGCTGGAGGAATATCAATTCAAGAAATGGGCTGTGCAATGGAACACGACTGATCGTTAGAAGTCTAATGAAAAATACAATTGAGGCCGAGATTACCCATGGTGAGCGTAGAGGCAAGTTCGTCTATATTCCAAGGGTTTCTTTGCACAGTGATCAAGACACCGCCGATTTGGAAGGTAAGCTTTCAAGAAGACAATTTCCTGTGCAAGGTGGCTTTGCAATGACCATAAACAAAGCACAAGGACAGACTCTGAGAAACGTGGCCGTCTCATTGCTGGACCCAGTGTTTTCGCATGGGCAGCTTTATATGGCTCTCTCAAGAGTGACATCGTTAAATAATTTAAAAATTATTCTCCCCAAAGATTAAAGCAACCAGCGACAAGCCAGAGATACAAAGAATGTAGTATTTCAAGAAGTATTATCAGTGTAGTTTGTACTTTTTTTCTTTTTATCAATCAATCAATAAAATCTCATTAGATATTGTAACTTTCCTCTGATTAGCCAAAGGCCCGCGGCAGTGCGATCCGCCTCTACGTAGGTTGGTTTCCACCGATGCGAAGCCTAGGTCAGGAAACCACCCAAAGTGGGGAATGGCTCGTAAGCATAATAAAAGTCTGATTTTTTTATCGCAAAATCAATCACAAAACACTGTACCTTTTTATAATCAACAATTGCTTTTTTAGTAATCGACAAATACATTTATAGTAATCGTCAATTTTGTTTAAGAACCGACAATTTTCACAGGTATGGCTGTACCCATTTCGTAATGTCTCGAGTGATACAAACCGAGCAGCTCCGCGTATATTTCTTCACTAATACTTTTAACCAACATTCGTTATAATCCTCTTCTTTATCTTATTACTATACATTAATCTCGAAAAAAGTAGTCGACTGACAAGAGTCCTCTTTTACACTTTTCCGTTTGTATTATAGTTTTATTTACTCTCAAAAAGAAAAATGTCTTCACCTGCTGTTTACGATCTTACCAACGCTCCCATCACTGCCCATTCTTTCAACAAAGACCGTAAGTTGTTGTGTTTATAAACCGTGTTTTGCTCTTTTATTCACTGAAGACGCAGAATTGGTTGTTTGTGAGAATACAAATGATGCCAAGATTTACCAATATGGCCAATCCAACTCCAAGTTGGAAGCCACTTTAAAGGGAGTAAGTAGTTCAAATGATGCGGTAATTCATGCCAAGACAGCTAATGTGTAAAACCACAGCACGATAAAGTCATCACCAGTATTGATTTTGCTCCCAACACCAACCGTATCGTCACTTGTTCTCAGGACAGAAACGCCTATGTTTGGACAAACGAAGGTGGTATTTGGAAGCCTGGACTTGTATTGTTGCGTATCAACCGTGCCGCTACTTTTGTTCGCTGGTCTCCTAATGAAGAAAAGTTTGCTGTGGCTAGTGGTGCCCGCTGTATTGCTGTTTGCTATTTTGAGGAGGACAACGACTGGTGGGCTAGTAAGCACTTGAAGAAGCCTATTCGCAGTACTGTCTTGTCCATCGACTGGCATCCTAACAATGTTTTGTTGGCTGCTGGTTCTGCTGATATGAAGGCTCGTGTCTTTTCATCCTTCATCAAAGGCCTTGATAAGAAGCCTGCTCCTACCGGTTGGGGTGACAAGTTGCCCTTCAACACTGTGTGTGGTGAGTTCAGTAGTGGCCGTGGTGGATGGGTTCATTCTGTTGCATTCTCTCCCTCTGGTGATGCTCTTGCTTTTGCAGGCCATGATTCCTCTGTCAACCTCGTTTATCCTCAAGCAGATGGTAACCACACCTTCTTGTCTATTACTGCCAATACGCTTCCTTTCAGATCCCTTATCTGGACTAACGAGCAACAAATTGTTGCTGCTGGTTATGATTGTGCTCCTATTCTCTACGAGACCAAGGACGGACCTCAAGGATGGCATTATGCTGGTTCTCTTGATGTAGGTCGCAAGAAGATTGCCCACACCGCATCAGTTTTGTCTCGTTTCAAGACAATGGATTCTCGTGGTGAGGCAGAAAATGATACCACTTTGAACACTGTTCATCAAAACACCATCAATGAAATCCGTGTTTATGCTGGTGAGCGTGACAATGTCACTAAATTCTCTACTTGCGGTGTCGATGGTAAGGTCGTCATCTGGGATTTCGAGCCTAGCCAACTTGTAGCCGATCTTTCCAGTCTTAAAATTTAATTAAAATGGATTATTCAAATATGACAAAGTATTCTAATGTGGGTGAAATAAAGGAAAGTGATGTTGTGTATAGTATAATTAAGGTGTGGAATGGAGAGGGTTCTATATTATTTTGCATGCATAATTTCTTTACATAATTCATAAGAGTAGAATGTAACACCCATGGCAGGTGCTACTTTTAGATAGTTGGGCAGTAATCCCCTGTATAGTGATTTGAATCCTTCTTTTTGTGCCATCGTCTTTAGCGCATGCCAAGTGCCATTGTACTTGTAATCCATGCTGTTCATACCACTCACTTGGAATCTTCGTCGAAGCACATCCAAGGGATATATGATGGTCTGAGCAATCGATCCAGCTAGTGCACCACAAAATAGCTTTCTAATGTTTCCGTGGTCTTCTTGTATAGGAATTAAATAATCTTTTAAGACTTCGTAACATTGGAAATTAAGTGCAACATAAGGAGCGACGCCCTGTAATATGTATCAAATAAGAGTTAACGCATTGCACTATAGCAATCGAAACTCTATCACTCACCAGCGTCGTTGGCCAGAGACCTCTATACAATCCACGCAAACCACCCTCTGTTCTATAAATCAGCTTGACAGTAGACACAATACCCGGTAATTGCTTTGCTGGTATGTTGGCGTTGCTGCTGATGGATAGCGATGCAGACTGGATGGATAATCGAGTGCGGACAAGATCCAGCGGGTAAGTGCATGCAACCGAAACAACCCCAGATAATCCACCAGCTACAAGTCGTCTTGGGGTATCTAACTCTGATTTTCCTGGTTCCATCAATGCTGATTTGAACTGTTCATAAGCTGCAAACTGCGATGCGCTGTATGGGATCATACGAATGACGTTGGTACCGTTTCCTCTCATAAAACCTCTCCATCCTTCTTCTTTCCACATTCGACCCAATGTTGACCATACGCCAGTATAAGCAGGCATATTAGGGCCTTGTACCTGAATTTTTTTATATTTTTATAATAGTTAGTGCCTGTCATCCTTTTTTTTATATATATATAAAAATGGGTGCATGAAAATGATCCATGTGATATCAAATGATAATCATTACCTGAAATAGGATTTTCATTCTTTCCATTGGACTCACAACAGTACGAGAAACGGCACCAGCAACACCACCTGCAACCAAGTGTTTCATTGTATCAGAGGTCAACATATCGATGGTCTTGTCGTAAAATTTAGGTTCTCTGTAGTTGGAGGAAGATGATGACGGGACCGACAAAGTATGAGTAACCACTATATTCATGATTTTTCCGAGGTGTTCCGACTTGAGATCATTTTCTGTTATTTCATGTCTATCGAGCAGGGAAGCAAACTCTGAAAATGCAATTGATGTCTCATCTCCCACTTGATCCAAGAGCGTATTCTGTAGAGTCCATGATTCGAATTAAGCTCTGTATTCAGCCCAATTTACAGGTATAATTACCACATTCTCGCTTGGCAGTAAATGCGATACTGCTTTCATATCATGTACATCAATGAACCCATCTTGATTTTGATCGAACAAACCAAATAATTGATGAACACTCCAACTATTCGAATTCATTCTTCTTTTCTTGTCTGTGTATCTCTATTTTATCAAGTCAAAGTATCAAAGGGAGAACCAAGTTGGAAAGAAATGTATATAAGAAAAAAAAAAGAAGGGGTTGTTTTTTTTATTATTAAAAGAATCGAGGCAAGTGTTTATAGGGGGGGTGTGTTTGATGTGCAAAATGAGTGTGATTGGACCTAAATCGGCGACTCAATAGCCCATCTATAGGAATTGCCATTAGTGATAAAGTTTCATTGACGGGAATTAGTTTACTCATTGTGTGTATTAACCAAGCTATTGGCTATTTGCAAGCTATGAATATGAAACAGCATGAATGTCTGAAAGTAGCCCCACATTTATCGTCATTCGCTTTTGTACCGTTATTTTCATGATTTTCTGACATTTCAGGGCAACAGAAGGAAAAATGGAAAACTTTATAGATCATTGGAAAACGTCTTTTTCTTTAGATTTTTGTATGGAAACAATGGAAAGCATTGAGATGATTTTCACAAATAAATTTGTATGTGAGTGATGTTCACCCTGGCTAGACGACCTCTTTTCCCCTTCTTTCAAATATACACCTTTACTAATATGATCAATCCACACTTATTTATAAGCACTACATGCTCTCATTTTCAACAGAATTGGAATCAACACACTTCGAAAATGTCTAAAACCATCTTTACATTGTCCGTGTTTAATTTGCTGCTACAGGTATTTTATATGGAGTATTATAAAACGCTTTGTGAGGGCTAAGTCATTTGTTTATTACGCAGATCTTTCTGATTACGTTCACACTGTATCAAACAAGGCAATTGCCCTGTGATGAACCATTCAGGCCCTTTTTAATTGTGCACGCTATACGTACATTGGTCTCCACCTTATTCAGCATATATGGGCGTATGGGAATCCCAATGCTAGATCAAGAAAGTCGTAGTACAAGAAAAGCGCTGAAAAGGTAACGCATATATATATATATATATTCATAGGCTTGATAGTTTTCGAAATTGATGGTAACAGTTCTCTCTATAGGTGGCAATCCATCATTAGAATATTCTCTGTTGCCTGGTTTTTGTATGGAAATTACTTGACATTTTTCAACACAGCAGTTACATGTGCTTTGACGGCAACACATTTATTCAACCTATCTTGCGCTATTGTATTCTATGGCTATATGCTATACGTTACCCCTCTCATTGCTTGGTTCTTGCAACATGTTCTGATACCTTGCATCATTGGTAAGTATTTTCATTTTCTGATTTACTGTCTTTAGAAGCTTATCTATGCGAATGCAGATATCCTTCAACTACTTCACATCATTGAAAGAGATGATGGCGGCGAATCCCTCTTCGATTGCTCAGGGGCAACCGAGAAGGAGATATCAGAGTTACCAACGTACCACTTGACATCCACCGCACAGGATGAAACATTATTTCCAAAAGTGTCTCCAGTTTGTGATCACAGCAGTAATATCCCAACTATCATAATACCAAATCAAGACCGTGTATGCGTTATTTGTCTGTCGTTCTACGAAGAGAGTGACGTATTATGTAAGCTATGGTAAGAGAAGCTTGAATTATAGACAAGGTTGGTAGTAACAACGTTTTTTTTAAAGGTGTAAGCATCACTTCCACAAGAAGTGTATATCTGACTGGTTAACATTGAATGCGCTATGTCCATTATGCAAACAAGACTGCAGAGACCATTCAAGTACATCTGCTACTCCCAATCACCAGCAAATAGAATTGAACGATCATACGATGCTCCTAATGCTTTGAAATGTATTGTGAGCATTGTAACTCGAATGCAATCGAATGCTGGTTAATCGCAATAAACGCGATACAGAAATACCTACCCTATGTAGTATATACCTTTACGAACCTTTCAATCTATCCTTGTTGTATAATAAACTTGTTGCTTAACTTTGCCAATTCTGTATGATAATTGAACTTCTTGGTGTCAGCTTATATACGTATTGTATAATCGATTGGCAATTTGATGTCTGTTTTTGTAGGTGAATACGCTTCAGTACTATTAATTAACATCGTTAGCAATCGATTGAATGAAAGAGTATCTCTAGTTATACCATTCAGACACTGTGATTCTTCATAATGGAAGCCCACCTTACAGATAGGTAACTGCCTTGGTATGGTAATGACCTGAAGAACTAATAGACGATAAAGATGTGTTTCTAAAATGGTGCTTGAGCATACAAGCAAATGGCCTATGGCCAAGTACAAAGCCTGTATGCAACGTGCTTTCAAATTTTTGAGCCCTATTGATGTAGATACTCTCATCTACCAGCCAGAGGAAGCAATCACTTTTGAATCATTAATTTGTGCTACTTGAATGGTTGGATCGTGTACCTGTATCCATTAGCTGTTGTGAAACCGTTTTCTCTTAAATGAAATGCTATTTAAATCGCTCAGCACCCAATCTATAAATGGTTACTATAGCAACATTTGAGTTGTTTCGTAGTTTGCGCAAATCATAAGGCGCGTTGTTAGATGGTAGATTGAAACATGAATAAACATGTATAAGAGATTGGTTAAACGGGCTATAAAATAATGCCTCGCGTGGCATTGACCATTCATACATACGCACATTTCTGTAAACTTAATATAGTATAAAGTTTTCTTCTTGTGAACGCAAATCATTTTTTTGGATGAATGTGTCCATTCAGCGGAGGAAGGTGCCAAGAAGAGTTACTGCAGCGATTCATGTAACGTGTCGCTACATAAACACACTCTTATAAACCCAATTGTTTTTACAAAATTATACGAACGACGGGTCTTTTAGGCCTAGTAACTATGTATTTGCATTCAAACAGAGGCTTGCATAAAAGTATCACCCATGTCATGTATTTATGGCTATCGAGTGAATCTCTGTCTCTCCTTGAAATTGTCGATCACAAGCAATATACATCTCATCTATTTGATAATGCATATCAGGTAGAGCTTATTTCAACGCCTGGGATTACAGCTGATACATCATTGCAAGGTATACAGCTTTATTACAAATACCAGGTTTCTGTGCGGCACCTTGATTTGCAACTGTTGCACGTTGCATTGTAACTGATTAAAGATAAGACGCTTCCGCTGTTTAATATATGGTTGAATAGTAAAAAAAAAAAAAAAGGAAAAGGATGCATTAGAATAAGGGGATATGTGTATACATGTACTGTCTGTGATTTTATATAAAGTAATCATTGATCATCTCCCTTTTTGAACTGCAATTTAGCCCTTGTATATAATTCATTTGAATAAATCCCTTGCTTTCCTTTCTCTCGTATTTGATGAAAACGTTTATTCAATGGTTTGGTACCACATGTCATGATTTCATCGTGGCGCACACAAAGATGAGGAGTGTTACCAGTACGGAATCATGTCATGAATTTTTAAGGAGCTTTAAACTACATTTTCTATGATTTGAATAAGTAAAATGCACAATTTTCCTTGATCTCTTGAAGAGGAGAAACTTAATAAAAAGGAGATTTGCACACACATACACACACATACACACACTCAGACACAGATTCACACACCATGGAATTAAGCTGGTGCTGATGAAAAAGAGGGGAGCGTGGGGGGGGGGGAAGGGTACCACTGTCATAAGCTTGTGACAGGCTGCCTCATTTGCTGCTGGTGTTGATGCTAATGCCGCTCTCATATGTTTACTAGTAAATTTTGATGGAATCATTTACAGTAGCCTAGAACTAAATTTAGATCTTTCTCTCTCTCTCTTTTTTTTTCACTCTTTTCCTTGTTTCCTTTTTTTTTTTTTACATTTCTACAAGAAAACATACATGGCTCGTCGACTTGCAGATAACATATTTCTCTTGACAACAATTGGAGGTGCTTTTGTAAGCTCTCACAGCAATAGGACAACAATTAGAAAACTCATCTAATGTAATAATAGATTGCTTGGCTAATTGCATTTATTGGCGCTTGTATCTTCAGAAGAGGTGTTTCAGGTGGTGCTTGGTGGATCATTGTCTATGAGCTCTTGTTGATTGTGGGCATCACTACTGTATTAGTGACCAATACCTATGCGCATTACAGACTGATGGTTGGTACATATGCCTCGGATTTCTCTAGTCCGATACTAACCAGTTACTACTACATAGATTTTAACCTTCTTGGCAGCCAGTATTGCCATGCTGACATTACAACTGGATTATGCCTTGCCTACCTTCAAATTTGGTTATGGCTACAGAGGTGGCGCTGGTACCTATGCTGCTGGATATATCATTTTGATCATAATTGAGGTAAATTGATTTCTAGCGATAGAATAAGCTTTTCTTAACATCATCAAATGCCATAGTTTTTGTGGGTCATTGTGTTTGGTAGCGAACCTGAAAGTTATGTTGGAAGATTGGCACCCGCACATTATGGCAATTCGGTTGGCATTGTCCATCATCAGCAGCAACAACAACAACAACAACAACCTTACGAAATGACAGGAGACAAGACAATCTTGGCAGACTCAGCAGCAGCAGCAGCAGGTGGAGCACATTTTGGTAGTGTAAATAGTTATCCCACCAATACAACAAATAATCATGTATCATCTCCTCCTCTTGCACATCCTGCCGCAACAGCTTCTGTACCACCGAACAATGGCTCGGAGGCTGCTCAACCGACTATGGAATACAAAGAAAAGGTCCAAGCATTACATGCCTGTAAGTTTTTGTAGACAGTGGTACAGCAATTCATTAGATGTTAATTGTCATAATGATAGATCAAGCAAATCCTGACGATCCAAACGAATTAAGCTTTGCTAAAGGAGAGACCCTCGACATCGTGGATAGAAATGGCAATTGGTGGCAGGCCAGAAAAGCTGACGGAACCGTTGGCATCATTCCCAGCAACTATGTAAGCTGTTATGATCTGTAATGTATATCAAATTGTAGCTAATTTTCATCGTCTTTTAGTTTGGTTCATCTGCTTGAACACACTATCACCACTAATTACCATTTACAAAATCAACGCACACACACACACACACAAATTTGCATCATAATATCGTCTTCTCCCTTTCAACTTTTTAATGTATAATCAAATCAACCAACTATTTCTACTCCAATAAATGTATTTCCTTATCCCCCCTCCATCCTCCTAAGTTCCTTTCAAATTAAAGTAAAAGCTGCAGTGTGATGAGATATAAATTCATCATCATGATGAATACGAAAGAATATTTCTTTCATTGTTATCAATGTAATTAGTGTCACCTCCTGAAATTAATTTCATTGATTTACACTATTGAACAATGGAAGTTTTCGGAGCTCTGCTGCAACTGCTTAACTTTGCATTCAACGTGCTTTAGGCTTCATGTCAACAGTATCATCTTGATCTAGTGGCTCCTCGTGTATGACTCATCGACCTAATGGGTACACATTTTGTACACATAAGGATGGAATCAGCCATGCAACATCTTTGTAAGGATTTCTTGGACACTATATACAAGCGTGATCCCTCATTCAATGTGATTTCTCGATATTTCAAACGCTACTGGCAATTTTAGCTCATATCGAATACAGTACACCACCAATGTCATGTGCATGAATTACGTAATGGGAACCATAATAAACTCAAGAGCTATTATGAGGTCCTGGAGATTCCCATCTTGAAATTGATTGATCTGAGAGCAGTTCAAATAGATATTGCGTTCATAGGGATGCTTGCGGATGGTATTTGATGATGCGCTTGCTTGTAAGGTCTGCTAAGTCGATCTGCGGTAATAGATCTGATGCATTACACAGACAATGCTCAGCATTTTGCTGTACGTGTCTGAAACAAGCAAATCTGTACATCGAAAAAAAAAAAAAAGTATAAAATAGCAGGATTTTCGGACCGCTCTTTTGTTAGCTTCTCACTCTTTTAACACAAAAGAAAAAAACTACTACAGCAAGCAAAATGACTATTTTCTCTAGAGATAAAAAGGAAAAGGGAGCTGAAGATGATGATGCAGGTTCTGATTCTGGATCCGCGGTTGTGATGGAAGGACAACACTTTAATCGTAATGATATTCTGATCTGTGCTACGGCTGGCAAACTGTACGCAATTCACAAAAGAGATGGAACACGATTATGGCGATCCAAATATCCCACAGGCGCTTATGGTGGTATTGTGTCTTTGTTTGTCACAGATACCGATAAACTGCTGGCAGGTGCTCAGGGGAAAACAGCGTGTATGGATTTGATGACTGGAGAAGCGCTTTGGGTGAACAAGATGCCAGTAAGTGATAGAATTGATCCATTGAGAAAAAGCAAATGTAGTTAATCAAAAATCAGGGTTTTGGTATAGAAGAAGTGTCTGTTTTAACAACGCCTAGTCGATTTTTATCACCAAAGAAACATCCCAATGACATCACAACAACAGCTTCACATCACGGCGAGGATGATCTGCCACCACCCGACTACGATAAGGAAGGAGCCCAAGAAAAAGCTGTTGTCATTGCATGCAGTCGAGGAAAAGCAATGGGTATTGACATTGAAACAGGAGATACATTATGGGTATACAAATGTCCTGGTGGTGGATTCAACATTCCTGTGTCTATTGTTGAACCGCCCAGTTTGGAGGATGGAAGACCGGATCAATTAGTCTATGTGGGCTCTGGTAAATGGGTTTACTGCCTCAAGGCCACTACAGGTGATGTTGTCTGGAGTGTCAAGATCTCAAACGCACGTTGGGGATACAGCTACATGACATTGGCGACACCTTGGAGTTCCCGCCTTGCCGCAGAAGCGTATTCTGCGTTCAGCCAGAATCCATCTGCTCAAACAAGAGACCGGGTTCGCCAAGAAGAGCGTTCTCAATAGTTACATCTTTAATAAACGTGTGGTTGTACATCTCTCAGGGCAATGATAGGTACCTCCGCCAATTGAAATATATTGCCTTGGATCGTCTTGTATAAATAAAAAAATCCGATGCACAGAAAGCTTATTTCTTTTGCTAACTTCAAATTACTGCACTTTTTACATTAAGCAACTTTTTTTTAAAGTCCTTTAAATGTCGTAATGAGTGATAGAAAAGATTGGGTATATATCGAGAGGATCAAAATGAAAGAAAGAACAAAAAAGTAGGTTGAAAAGGAGCAAATACAACTTAATAGTTACAGATCAAGATGTAACTCGGTATCCAGTTGTGTGAGAAAACGAGTCAGGCAATGTCTAACTGGGATCAAGAGAAAAGGTGTAGTGTCGAATATCCAACGCCAATGAGCTTGCCATATAGCCAGAAGTGTGCACGCAAAGAGTTGATGAAGAGAGAGATCAGCGAAGGGGAGGGATTCGTCGCGATCTAGGGAGGGAGATTGACATTGGAGGAGATCAATGAGATGTTGCAAAAGGATGGTATCAGTAATAGGAGCGGTACTGATAAAGGAATGGTACATCTCTTTCCAGATGGGAAGTTTCAGTGGACAAGAGAAGAGAAAATGTAGATGATCTTCTACTGTGGAAGTAGAACATATGGTACAATACGGAGACGGATGATCATGAGGTATGTGGTGATGTAGGATGGATTTTCTAGGGAGCTTGCCATGAAGAGACCGGAACCAAACGGTTCTTGCAGTGAGAGGAATGGGGATAGACCATAGTTGACGCCACTGATGTGGACGTAGTTGGTAGGCATTAGCAAGAGGAGGTGGTTCGATGGCGGTGAGCATTTTAAAATAGCGGATGCTATTTACAGAGATGCGACCGCGACGGCGAGAGGACGAAGAGGAAACAGAAGTAGGTGGTGTTAGTATGCGCAGGCAAAACGGTTTTAGAGAGGGAGGGAGATCAGATGTGAGAGTCGGACGGGGAGATATCTCACATTGTTGGAGAAAGAAAGGTTTGAGGCGAACTTGAGGAGAGGAGATGAGGAATGCAACACTTTTGGGTAGATATGGATGGCGAGGGCCATGACGGAAGGATGAACGGACACGTAATACCTGGAGTTCAGTATCAAATAGAAAGACATCGCTAACTGGAAGTTTTCTGACACTAGGATAGCGTTGTAGCACGAGATCCGTTGGTATAAAGCTATGAAAAGAGGGGTAAGTAGTAGATACTGTTTGTAGTAAAATTTCATATAAAGGTAAAGTTAAACAAGTGACGGCATCGACATAGCAGCTGTCAAAAATGGATGGAGAAAAGTTAGAGAGGCATGCCTCTAGGTTAGCGAATGGATTAAGGAAAGTATATTGCTTGAGCGGTCGAAAAGGGAACCAATGCTGGCGTCTGGAAGAAGGAAAGAGCATATAATATAAGAAATGAGAGAAGTTAGGAGAATAATAGAACCAAGAAAGGGTGTACAGAAGGATTGGTAGAGAAGGAACAGTATACAGAGAAAGTAATAGAGAATTCATACAATGAAGAAGTATATGGCATACCCAATGCCATTGAAGAGCTTGTTTTTGAGCGAGAGGATCCAACATCCCAACACCACCAGCCGACCTAGGTCGAGATAGTGTATCAAACGAGAATCTAGGAAAGATGCGTTGATTAATAAAGGAGGTGCCCAAACCTCTCAAAGAAAGCAATTGGGTTTTAGTGAATGTGATGAGTCGCAGTACATGCCATAGTTTAGCGTAAATGAGTGAATTAAGAACAGTAACACGGCCACGGATGGAGAGTTGACGTTGGGAGTGAATTTGGATGGCATTATTGATGGAGGTATAGAGTTGTTGATAAGCAATATTACGTTGAGTAATACTAGAACATATAGGGTATCCGAGATAAACGAGTGGAGTGGGCGACGTACGATCATGCCAGGCCGTAATGCCATGAGAGGAGACGTTAAACAACTTTAATTGCAAATCTATCCAAATACTGCATTTTCATTCAAAATACTACACTTTTGTTTGGTCATTCTACAGTATATAAACACATACAAGTATGGAGAGCGAGACGCAAAAGATCCCAACCATAGCCATCATAGGATCAGGGTAAGAAAACAAAAAAGGAAAAAAAAAAAACTTCTTTCATAGTTATCGATGTAATTAGTGTCACCAGTGTAGATTAATTTCATTGATCTACATTATTGAAGTTTTCGGGGCTGTGCTGCAACTGCTCAGCATTCGCATTTAACGTGCTTTAGGCTTCGTGTCAACAGTATCATCTTGATCTGGCTCCTCGTGTATGGCTCATCGACCTTAAGGGTACACATAAGGACGGAATCAGCCCCGCAGCGTCTTTGTAAGGATTTCCTGGAGAGTACAGGTGTCGTACCTCATTCAATGTGATATCTCGATATTTCAAACGCTACTGGCAATTTTAGCTCACATCGAATACAGTACAGCGCCAATGTCATATGTATGAATTACGTAATGTGAATTATAGTAAACTCAAGAGCTATTATGAGGTCCTGGAGATTCCCATCTTGAAATTGATTGATCTGAGAGCAGTTCAAGTATACATTGCGTTCATAGGAATGTTTGCGAATGGTATTTGATGATGCGCTTGCTTGTAAGGTCTGTTTAGTCGATCTGCGGTAATAGATCTGATGCATTACACAGACAAGGCTCAGCGAAGTGCTGTACTATTGGTGTTTGAAACAAGCCAATTTGTACATCCAAAAAAAAAAGTATAAAATAACAGGATTTTCGAACAGCCCTTTTATTAGCTTCTCACTCTTTCAACACAAAAGAAAAAACAAAATGACTATTTTCCATAGAGATAAAAAGGAAAAGAGGGATGAAGATGAAGGTGCAGGTTCTGATTCTGGATCCGCGGTTCTGGCAGCACAACACTTTAATCGTAATGATATTATAATCTGTGCTACGACCGGAAAACTGTACGCAATTCATAAAAAAGATGGGTCACGATTATGGCGATCCGAATTTCCCTCAAGCGCTGGTGGTGGTATTGTGTCTTTGTTCGTCACAGATACCAATAAGCTGCTGGCAGGTACCGAGGGAAAAACAGCGTGTATGGATTTGATGACTGGAGAAGAGCTTTGGATGAACAAGATGTCAGTAAGTGAGAGAGTTGATCAATTGAGAAAAAGCAAATGTAGTTAATCAAAAAATCAGGGTTTTGGCTCAGAAGAAGTGTCTATTTTAACAACGCCTAGCCGATTTTTATCACCAGAGAAACATCCCAATGATATCACAACAACAGCTTCACATTACGGCGAGAATGATCTACCACCCAACTACCATAAGGAAAGAGCTCAGGAAAAAGCTGTTGTCATTGCATGCAGTCGAGGAAAAGCAATGGGTATTGACATGAAAACAGGAAATACATTATGGGAATACGACTGTCCTAGTGGTGGATACAACCTTCCTGTGGCTATTGTTGACCCACCCAGTTTGGAGGATGGAAGACCGCATCAATTAGTCTATATTGGCTGTGGTAAATGGGTTTACTGCCTCAAGGCCACTACAGGTGATGTTGTCTGGAGTGTCAGGGTCTCAAACTCACATTGGGGATACAGCTACATGACATTGGCAACACCTTGGAGTTCCCGCCTCGCCGCAGAAGCATACTCTTCGTTCAGCCCAAGTCCATCTGGTCAAACAAGAGACCGAGTTCGCCGAGAAGACTATGTTAAATAGTTACATCTTTAATAAACGTGTGGTTGTACATCTCTCAGGGCAATGAGAAGTACCTCCGCCAATTGAATTGTATAAATAAAAATCCGATGCACAGAAAGCTTATTTCTTTTGCTAACTCCAAATTACTGCACTTCTTACATTAACCAACTTTAATTGCAAATCTACCCAAATACTGCATTTTTATTCAAAATACTACATTTCTCGTTTGGTCATTCTACAGTATATAAACACATACAGGTATGGAGAGCGAGACGCAAAAGATCCCAACCATAGTCATCATAGGATCAGGGTAAGAAAACAAAAAAGGAAAAAAAAACTTCTTTCATAGTTATCGATGTAATTAATGTCACCTCCTGAAATTAATTTCATTGATTTACACTATTGAACAATGGAAGTTTTCGGGGCTGTGCTACAACTGCTCAGTATTCGGATTCAACGTGCTTCAGGCTTTATGCCAACAGTATTATCTTGATCTGGCTCCTCGTGTATGACTCATCGACCTGATTGGTACACATTTTGTACACATTTTGTGCACATAAGAATGGAATCAGCCCCACAGCTTCTTTGTAAGGATTTCCTGGAGGGTACAGGTGTCGTACCTCATTCAATGTGATATCTCGATATTTCAAACGCTACTGGCAATTTTAGCTCACATCGAATACAGTACAGCGCCAATGTCATATGTATGAATTACGTAATGTGAACCATAGTAAACTCAAGAGCTATTATGAGGTCCTGGAGATTCCCATCTTGAAATTGATTGATCTGAGAGCAGTTCAAGTGGACATTGCGTTCATAAGGATGCTTGCGAATGGTATCTGATGAGGCACTTACTTGTAAGGTCTGCTAAGTCAATTTGCGGTAATAGATCTGATGCATTACACAGACAAGGCTCAGCGCTGTGCTGTACTATTGGTGCCTGAACCAAGCCAATTTGTACATCGAAAAAAAAGTATAAAATAACAGAATTTTCGAACAGCTCGTTTGTCAGCTTCTCACTCTTTCAACACACAAGAAAAAACAAAATGACTATTTTCCATAGAGATAAAAAGGAAAAGAGGGATGAAGATGAAGATGCAGGTTCTGATTCTGGATCCGCGGTTCGGGCAAGACACTTTAATCGTAATGATATTCTGATTTGTGCTACAGGTGGAAAACTGTACGCAATTCACAAAAAAGATGGGTCACGATTATGGCGATCCGAATTTCCCTCAGGCGCTTATGGTGGTACTGTGTCTGTGTTCGTCACAGATACCGATAAGCTGGTGGCAGGTACTGAGGGGAAAACAGCATGTATGGATTTGATGACTGGAGAAGAGCTTTGGGTGAACGAGATGCCAGTAAGTGATAGAATTGATTCATTGAGAAAAAGCAAATGTAGTTAATCAAAAATCAGGGTTTTGGCGCAGAAGAAGTGTCTATTTTAACAACGCCTAGCCGATTTTTATCACCAGAGAAACATCCCAATGATATCACAACAACAGCTTCACATTACGGCGAGAATGATCTACCACCCAACTACCATAAGGAAAGAGTTCAGGAAAAAGCTGTTGTCATTGCATGCAGTCGAGGAAAAGCAATGGGTATTGACATGAAAACAGGAAATACATTATGGGAATACGACTGTCCTAGTGGTGGATACAGCCTTCCTGTGGCTATTGTTGACCCACCCAGTTTGGAGGATGGAAGACCGCATCAATTAGTCTATATTGGCTGTGGTAAATGGGTTTACTGCCTCAAGGCCACTACAGGCGATGTTGTCTGGAGTGTCAAGGTCTCAAACTCACATTGGGGATACAACTACATGACATTGGCAACGCCTTGGAATTCCCGCCTTGCCGCAGAGGCATATTCTGCGTTCAGCCCAAATCCATCTGGTCAAACAAGAGACTGAGTTCGCCGAGAAGACTATGTTAAATAGTTACATCTTTAATAAACGTGTGGTTGTACAATTCTCAGGGCAATGATAGGCACCTCCGCCAATTGAAATATGTTTCCTTGGATCGCCTTGTATAAATAAAAAATCCGATGCACAGAAAGCTTATTTCTTTTGCCAACTCCTTACATTAACCAATTTTAATTGCAAATCTACCCAAATACTGCATTTTCATTCAGAATATTACACTTCTTGTCTGGTCATTCTACAGCATATAAACACATACAGGCATGGAGAGCGAGACGCAAAAGATCCCAACCATAGCCATCATAGGATCAGGGTAAAAAAAAATACATCAGACAGCTTGAGTACGACGCAAATGAAGCTAAATATTCTTGTTAGCATAAGTGGCATTTGTGCCTTTATCCAGATCCAGAAACAGCTTGGCATTACAGCGCAAGTATACGAAATGAACAAAGATGTTGGCGGTACCTGGCTGAACAATACGTATCCAAATTGTCGATGTGATGTAACCAGCCATATGTATTCGTTTAGCTTTGAAATGAATCCTAGTAGGTGGACTCTTGAGGCTGATTGTATAGTTATATAACATTGCAAACATAGATTGGTCGCAAACTTTTAGCACACAGGCCGAAATCCTTCAGTACCTCAGAGACGTTGCTCAAAAGTACAATATGCTTTCACACGTGCAATTCAGGACGAAAATTGCAAGCGCTGTTTGGATGCAAGATCAAAAGCAGTGGCAGTTGGAAATACTGGATTTAACAAGCAATACGACGCACCTTGCGTATTACGACATTATATTCTCGGCTGTTGGAACGCTACGAGTTCCCAATATACCTAGTTTATACAACAAGTTTACAGGGCCACTCATGCACACTGGTCATTGGGATGCTTCAATTGATTTAAAAGGCAAGCGAGTGGCATTGGTAGGCAGTGGAGCAAGGTTTGTGCACTCTACATGTCCATCGGTTGCTAAATTCAATACTGATATAAATGTCAATAGTGCTGTTCAAGTGATACCCCATCTAGCGTTGGAGTCGAGCCAATTGATATCGTTCCAAAGAACCGCGCCTTGGGTTGTGCCTCAAATCCTCTCAACCATATCTGAAGGCACTAAACGGACGTTTTCCAATTACCCGGTAGTGTTGTTCATGTATCGATGTGTGCTATTCATTCTTGTGAGTACTGTACGACAGCTCTAAAACGAAAAAAGGTGACTAATGACGTGTTGCATAGTACGATCTTCTCTACATACTATTAGGCTACCCCAACTCGTTTCTGGCAAGGTATTTCGAGAAAAAAATTGCAGCCGACAACAAGGAGACGATCCTACAACTCGGTAGACCCGATTTGGTAGATGAGGTATTGCCAACATACCCAATGGGCTGTAAACGCGGCGCATTTTCTACAAATTACTATCAAACTTTAGCCCAACCTCATGTCAAAGTGGTTAAAGACCATATCACGGATATTCGAGACAGACATATCATCACAGAGGATGGCACTTTGCACCAAGTCGATGTGGTTGTGCTGGCGACTGGTTTCAAGACGCATGACGGCATGCTGAGCGACATTTCGAGTAAGTTAACTCTATTACGAGTACTTGCTCAGTTTGTTAACAAAAACAATCAGTTATCGGCAAACACGGCCAATCGTTAACTGAGATGTGGAAGGAGCAAAGGCCACAGCTTTTCAAATCAACCACCATCCATGGATTCCCCAACATGTTTATGCTGCTTGGCCCGTACTCCATTTTGGGACATCATTCGCTCGTGTTTATGGCCGAAACGTAAATATGGATTACATTTAAAGGAAACTTGATTATCGCAATTAACACTATACTATCGGTAGCCAAGTTGCTTATGCAATCCGTTGTATCAAGGAACTGACACTGATTGAACCTAAAAAGTCGGCGCAAGATGAATACATGGCTCGTATCATCTCAAACTTTCAAGGCACATCCTGGCTAGCGTCTTGCACATCTTGGTACAAGAACGACAGGGGCGAAATCATCAACTTGTACCCCAGTTCTGCCACCAAGTTCAAATGGGAGCTTACTAGGTTCGACAAGCAAGATTACATGTCTTGACATGATGAAACAATGATAACAGTCGTACGGATCCAAAATAATAATAATAGTAAAAAAAGCCTTAAAAAGGAGTATTTTCGATGATTGTTCTTGTAACAGGATTTCCTTGGTTTTTAAACAGAGATTGAGGGGTGGGCCTTTTTCTCTCTCTCTCTTTCTCTTTTTGTTTCTACAACAACAACAACAGCAGCAAAATGATGAATCCATTGACAGGGTTTCTCAGCAGTGCTATAGGACTACCAGAGCCTACGCTTCGATTACTGTCCACAGTATTGTTGGGTTACTTGGCAGCCTACGATTACAACCGCAAGTTTTCGGATAAAGCAACAGCAGAAGAACCAAATGCCCCTGCCTCACAACGTACACATTACCTTCTCCGTTGGGGATTCGGTCTCAATCTCTTCTTCAACATGTTAAGCATCTACCACAGTTTGGTCACAGTAGCTGTAAGTTATGGTATCTGTCTTGTTGTAGGCGAACAGATGAAGGATCGCAAATTAGCTGCTGCTGGTGTCTGGATCTTTAATGCTATGTATTTATTGCTCGGTTACTATTACATGCAAACGGACGATTACGATATTACATGGACCATGACACAATGCATCTTGTGTTTGCGTATGATGGGCTTTGGATTTGATTATTACGATGGACGCAAGTTAGTGCCTGTTGCAGGTCCCCCCTCACAAACAGAGCTTAAAACTACACCCAAGGAGGAACTCAACAAGACCGCCATCAGAGAAACTGCCAACAAGAAGCCTCCTGCTGCTTTACCCTTGTCCTTTTTGGCGGATACACCTCTTGTGGAATTACCAAGTTTTATCGACATGCTTGCTTATGCCATGTTTCCCTCGGCCTTCTTGGTAGGACCTCAGTTCTCATTCTCATTGTTCAAAAAGTGGATCAATCACAAAGACAGGGATGTGTTGACAAGCGAGCAAAGGGATGAACGGGATCGCGCGCAGACATTGTATGTGTGGCGTTCTGTCGTGCTGGCTATCATTTATTTGGGCGCTCAACAAACTATCGGTGCAAAGTACTCAACTTCTTATTTGTTGACTGAAGAGTACAATGGATTGCCCTTATGGCAACGACTCTTGATTTTTCCAATTGCTGGAAAATTCGCCTATGTAAAGTATATCGGCATTTGGTTATTGACAGAAGGTTGGTATTTTAATAACAAAGGGGAGGGGGGGTGTGATACAAATTTAAGGTTTTTTGGGTTATTGGGGACTAATGACACACGGCTATTTTTCAGGTGCTTCTGCATCATTTGGTATTTCATATGAAGGAAACAACGAGGAGGGTCATGCTCTGTTTGGTGGATTAGCAAATGCACTTCCCGCTACCTTTGAAACTGCAACTTCAATTGATCATGTCATTGCTGCATTCAACATCAATACCAATCTCTGGAGCAAGTACTATGTGTTTAAGCGTCTCAAGTTTCTCGGCAGTAAAGAGGCTTCTCAGTTTGGCACCTTGGCTTTCTTGGCTATCTGGCACGGGTTCCATGCCATGTACTTTATCACCTTTTTATTGGAATTTCTCTATGTTCAATGTGAACTTGTGCTTCGTAAACGTCTTGTGCCTGTTGTGCAACCCTATACCAAAAAGAATGATATTTATCACAAGGTCTGGAAATTTACTGCTTGGGTCGCTTGTCAATTGTGTATCACTTATGCAGTGGTTGGCTTTGAGTTATTGAGCTTGAAGAAATCTTTCATTGCTTACAAGAGCGTCTACTTCCTTGGTCATATTGCTATCGTCGTTATTCTTGGTGGAAACATGCTCTTGCCCAAGCCAATGTCTCTCAAGAAGAAGAGCCAATAGATTCTATATCTTGTTTATTTTACATGATAAAAAATAACAAACAGTACATACAGTGAATGCGGTGCCTACTGGCATATATATATATATACATATATATATTTAGAGAGAAATAAAGTATTAATTTTATTCGAATATTAAAAGAATCTCTTTAATCCCTTCTTCTTCTTCTTTTCCTTTTCCTCGGTATTGTTTGTAGATGTGGTGCTGCTGGCTTTATCCGACAACGACATGCTGGAACTTTTATGACTCAAATGAGACGATGAGCTATTGATATGCATATGCGACATTAAAGAGGCCGTTTTACTCATGGAATCACTTGACTTGGGTGTAATAGGTGCGGGTGGCACGTAAGGTGGAATCACTGATTTGGGTGTAGGCACTGGAAGTCTAAGATGACCTAAATGATCAATAAAGGATGAAGGGCGTAAAATCTCGGTGGTGCCAATATACACATCTCGGTTGAATGTGTCTGCAATCTCGTATACGGATCGAATTTCACTATAAGTTGCTCCACCAATAACAAACACAATTAATTTGGCACCATTGGGTGTACGAGGAGATCCCTAATCAACCAAAACTGTAAGATAGATGCACCTAATACTACTACTGGCTCAAATACACTTACCACAATGCCTCCATTGCCTGTCTTTTTCGACCATGTGGGCTTTGTTGTGCGAAGTGAGACACCACTGAGAGGAATGCCGCCCTGACCAGGAGCATGACCATGGCCACCATCTTCAGAAGATTCCATATCTGATTGTCTGGTGAATGCAAATTGTTTGGGATCCAATGTATTTGTCAAATGTGCCTATCATGCGTGCATATGATGAGTCTGTGCATCCTCCAAAATCCACATGGATATGACTTACATCCATCACCTTCTTAATGACAGGTACATAACGAGACAGTTCGTAAGGTGTCTCTTCGTCCTTGTTCTTCTTTTGTCTTCTTTTTTTCAAAAATGATGACTTCTCTGGTTTACGAACACGAGTCAGTTTGACACCAATTAAGGGTAAATTGTTAATGGCATCTCGTAGCTCGCCCTTGAGTTTGGCGTGTTCTAACAGTTTCTTTTTATCGTCTTCGAAAATACCGCCTTCTTTCCAGATAATGTACAGCATCAATAAACGAGCTTTATCCACAGGACTATGAGCATTTGATCAGTCTCACGTATAAAGTATACACAGTCAGCATTTACCTCACATGGGGATCGTCCAACAATGGCACCATGTCGAGCACAATTGTTTTTGGCGTCTCTCCATCTGCCGTCTCTCCAGTAACCATATTTTGCTCCAGATTACCCACTGAATTCAACTTGTGTCTTTCAAAAAAGGACATGCACTCTTGTGCGATACTCAAATGAGCCGAGTATTTGGCTTTTAAATCTTGATATTGAGGCAAGTTGGTCAACATTTCCTTCATTTCCTTTAAACTTTTTGCTGAATCCTTGGGTCCTGAGCCTCTATCGCTGTTTAAGAAAAAAAATCAATTAGACTCTCTCTTCCACACCCGCATCCACTGGAAAAGCTTACCCTGAATTGGCTGCTGCTTTGTTTTCTGCTAAAAATTCATTGAATTTCTCAATCAAACGGTCTGAACATTCAGCAATATGCATATGACGAATTGATTTATACACATTATCCTCTTCGTCCAAGGTCACTTCCTTTGCATCCAATGATCCGTCTGCTTGGTGATATTCGTAAGAGTATTTGATGCCTTGATGGTTCTCTGTTTCCTCCACCGGCAGCAAGTCATTGATCATGGCTTGATATGTGAATTCATGCAATAAGGGTGCTGCAGGGTCAATTGAACGATCTACAATCAATAGAGTTGCTCTTGGTTGAGGTGGTTGACGAGGAGGCTTTAGACTGTGTGTTAGCTACCCTTTTTTGCGGATTTGAATGATAAATTGACTTACTGGAAAATTGGGGTTGAGTCTACAGAAGTTATCCACTTCCTTTTGAACAATATGAGCTAGCTTTCCAGCGGGTGAGCCCTGAGGGTGGATGCCACCTTCTGATTGTGATTGATATCTAATAATGGGATCTTCACCCAAAGTTGCACATACAGAAAGTAACTGTTTAAAGAAAATCAACACATGTTTTTTTTTCCTACTTTCAACACCAAACACTCACTTGTTTGGCAGTTGTTCTCAAAGAATCGTCAGGATTGGCCATACGATCATCACCAAAGACTGACAAAAAGCTGGTGATGGGGTCTACAGTGAACACAGCGGATTCATTGACTATTGCAGTGGCTGTTAGGGCATGGCTTGAATTAATTGATCACGCATAACCATACCCATAAAATCGACGTAGAGCTCCTTCAAACTCAAGATATATTCAGATGCGCCTGTTGATTTCAATCGTCTGTTCAAGTCATCAAACAATTGATCATTCAAACCTAAATCCCACACATATAACAATCAATAGATGCCCGTATTCTGGTTGCCTCCTTTTCTTACCACTAGTGAAATGCACATGAGCTGCTTTGTATGTGGCTGGCTTTGTTGAGAAATCGTCGACAAGACGTAATATAGACTCTTTGCAAGGTGTCAAAAAGTAAATGGCTTCTAATGTTGGATAAGGCTGTCTCTTTCGTTCGATATTTTCAACCACTGTAAAAAGATGCATTAATACGACACAGGAGCAGAATGGGTTGAATTTACATACGTGTCACCTAATTGAATGCATTGTCAATACACCTCTGCTCAAAAGCGCTGTGATTCTACACTTACATTCTCCTCCAAAATATCATACATCTTGCACGCAGCATTCAGGATTTGGTTGCTCTTGGAATCCACGACGATAATCTTCCATTTCCCCGGTGGTTGAATCGATCTGATGGAATCCATCAATCCTATAAGGCGTCGATTACTAAAACAGTTCGCTTTTGAGTGTGTTGAGGACTTACGCTTTCGCATGATATCTGTAATACTAGACATTATAAATATCCAATCTATACAAAACAAATGAGTTTTACGTTAATTTGCTAAAGTCCATACGAAGAGTGTCTTGCCTATTTCTTTATTCCAAAGCGATTACAACAAAAAAAGGAGAAGAAGAAGAAGAAGAAGAAAAAAAAAAAAAAGAAATTAGCAAGGAAGGAGAAACAGAACCAAATATGAATTACAGCAAATTACTTTTGTAACACACCTCCCAAAATGTTGTTTCCTTTTTGCAAGTGGCGGGTTTTAACATATGATTTTGTTGTTGCGATGTGACACTTGAAGCAACATGGGCTTGTTTATCGCGTTTCATAAAGTTTCAAGTGATTCATATATATATATAACATGTAACATTTTGTTCTTTCTCTCTCTCTCTCTTTTTCCCTCTATTTTTTTATTTTTTATTATTAAAAATGTCTGTTGTTACCTTGGCAACCAAAGTTATGTCTCCGTCGAGTTACTCTTTTGAACATCGATTGGGAGCAGAAGGAGACTTAAATACATGCACCCAACAAGCCAATAGCCCATACCATCATGCAAACACCATCAGCACTGCGACAGCCGCAGCACATTTGAAATCTATATCGCAGTCTACATGCAGCAGTACATTTAGCCAAGACGATCAAGACGAGCAAGCCAAAAGAAATAAGCTCATTCAAGCAGCAACCAACAGGCTGCGACAAAAACGACTAGAAATCAAACTCCAAGCCATGATGGCGCAAGTCGTTGAAATGCAGTGTCAGTTGGATATCATCAAACTGGATACGTCCACCTCGTTACAACTATTGCCTTCATCCAACATGTCCGAAACGCAATTATCACATTTCGAAAAGAGACTTGCACAACACAGAAGAGATTTACAGCATGTATTTCAGTACGGCAGCAAAAAGGAAGATCCCTCTTCGACTATTGAGCCGAAAGAAACAAAGACATCAAGTACAATTTCATCACTTTTGTCCAATATCTTATATTCCAAAAGTAACAAGGATAGCCATGTTGTGATGATGAGAGAAGAGCAAGATTCAGACTATTCTATTCTGGGCGGTTCAATACATCATCACCAGAAAAGAAGAAAGAGAAGACATTATCAGCAACATGGATCTATGCAAAAGCATGTAGACGACACATCATCATTATCACCGCTAGCAGCAACAACAACAGCAACAAGCGCCTCTTCTTCTGTTTTATCTATTGAAAAAGACAATGATGATATGAGCAGTGAATACACTGAAACAACATCTTCAGTATGTTGGTCTTCATTTGATAGGATGAGTGATAACAACAGCATTCTAGTGCAACCATTACATCAAGAAGTGATTACAAATGCCAGAAATAGACATGAGTTACTAGTGTTACACTCGATCCATCCATCCGCTATTCCAGCCGCATCAGAAATATCAAAAGCTGCCGTAGATCGTAACGCATTAGATGATGTATTAAGTTTTTTAAATGGTAGTGAACTAAGCACAAATAACGACAGACTTGTCAGAGATATATACGAGATTCTGGAACAAGAATACGCTTTCCACAAACCACCAACTGCTACACAACTCAATGGTACATTTCCGGTTCTCAACCTGCTGCGAAACATGCTAGATAAAGGCAAAAAATGGATCAAATTTGCCCTTGTCATGATACTGGCCATCATCATCAATCTGAAAAAAGGACCCAAATCATTTTTATAACTGTAATAAACAAACGCAACTATGTATTTAGACTATTAAATCTTATTTATAGACGAATATTAAAGCTTATCTGAAACGCATGCGTATTACAGAAAAAAAAAGTGTTGCGCATGCGCATTACATATGTATATCATGGGTTTGTTATTAGCCAAGCAAATTTAAGAGCATTCAAGTACTATTACACACGTAAAACATGGCAATAGGTATGCTATTTCGATAATAATGATAATAAAAAAACTTCATGCTGAATCAATCTGCTGTGTTCAGTATAATAAATTTGACATTCTTACTCCGCTCAGGCACACAACATTGGTGTAGAGCTGTTAACAAACATTGACACAAATGGATGCTTTCCATCAGTAAAGCTGGCTAATACCATCTGCCTTGATGTCTGTGCTATATGCCTTTTTTGTTTTGAAAGTGTAATGATATTTTCGTTTTATTTTGGGCTGTATTATTAAAACTAATTGCGTTGCAGGGGGGGGGGATCAGAATTCGATATATGTATATGCACTTTGCAAGAAACAATCATT
The DNA here is from genome assembly GCA_037974945.1 of Mucor circinelloides. Taxonomy (NCBI): domain Eukaryota; kingdom Fungi; phylum Mucoromycota; class Mucoromycetes; order Mucorales; family Mucoraceae; genus Mucor; species Mucor circinelloides. Next base: position 1,029,314 of record JBBNAA010000023.1, on the reverse strand, counting down.
TCATTCATTGAATAGCTCTCCACCCGTTACGAAGGTTGTCTACTTCTGCTGTATCTGCTTCAATCACTTCAATGATATGTTGAACACCGTTATTTTGCTCGTCCAAGATCTAACAAAAATCTCAATAAGCCTGCACTTTTTTCATTTCTACACATGTTTATACCTTGGTAATACCGCGCATATTTTCTTCGCTGACTGCATCCCATTCATCAACACCGTCAATTTTGCCATACTTTCTCCCTGATTCCTTGATAAATTGTAATTGTGCCCATAATTGACTCAGTTTGCCATGGAATTGTTCTGATCGTTGTAATTGATCTTGAATATTCTCAAGTCTAGCACGCATCACTTCCTCATCTGGTGTGATACTTAAGCCCTTGTTTCGTAAGACTTGAGCATATTTCAAAAACTACATCATTCAAGTTAGCCTTGTTTGTACACATCGAAGTCCTAATAACCGCACTCACCTTGATCACTCGTTGTGCTGCTTGCATGTGTTTGCGTTTGTATTCCTCCAGTTTCACTGCTGTCTCTAACTGGCTCTTCTTTTGAATTTCTTTAATCATTGTTTCAATTTCTGCTAATTTGGCGCTATGTGCCTCACTCAATTTGTGTTGTTCATCCATACGTTTTTGTACGTCATCGAAACCAATAGCTAATGCAGGTACTCGTGTCGTGCGGTCAGGGTTGGCAGCTTGAGCAGCATCCCAAGCAGCTTGATCGTGATCAGCAGGCTTTTGATAGAGATGAGCTTCTTGTGGTGATACGACGTTGTAGAAGTAATGCTGGAATCGACAATTGGGTGATTTAGGGTCCCACCAGCTCTTGAGTAGAGCCAATGCATGCCACACGTTTTCAGGTTTATAATCTTCGCTGTTAATGGCGGGTGCAGCTTGTGCTCGTGCCTCTTGGTCAATCTGAGATAATAGCTGATATACTTGTTGGTCTCTTTGCTTTATCAAAGTTGGATTCTGCTGTTGTTGTCCTTGATTTAAGCCAAATCCACCAGTACCTGTTGTGCCCAAGGTGCTGCCTCCAAACAAGGATGTAGTTGCTGGTTTGCTGCCAAATAATCCGCCTGTAGCAGTAGATGGTGTAGTCAAGCTCAATGTAGGCTTATTGGCTCCAAACCCACCAAAGCCTGTTGATAAAGTGCTACCGGGTGCTGTAGACGTTGCTGGTGCTCCAAACAAGCCAGTAGTAGGCGCTGTTGAAGTAGCAGCAGCTCCAAATCCTCCAAATGCGTTTGATGTAGCAGGCTGAGCTTGTGAAGTAGCAGCTGTGGCTCCAAATCCCCCACCGCCAAACAAGCCAGATGTAGCTGTATTCGTTCCAAATCCACCGCCGAATCCAGTTGTTGGTGCTGTTGATGCAGCAGGCTGTCCGAAACCACCTGTAGCAGGTGCAGCAGAAGTAGCACCGAAACCGAATCCACCTGTGGATGGCTGTTGTGTGCCAAAACCAGTTGTTGCTGTAGAAGCAGCAGGCTGACCAAAAGCACTGGTCGTTGCTGGTGCTTGTGATGTGCCAAAGCCAGTACCAGCGCCAAATGCGTTGGTTGTGGGTGTTGGTGTTCCGAATCCAAATGACATGTTTGTAGGTTGATAAGTAAAAGAGACGCGTATATAACCAAATGCCAAACTTTTTTGCTTTGATGAGTAGATTACATATATTTATATACACACACACACACAGACACACACATGGAAACAAAAAATTTGTCTTTTAACAAGTCACCTTGCGACATGTTGAATTCAACATCTGGCATGAACATGGGCCTGTAATTTGTTTTTTCTTACTACGAAATCTATAAAATGGAACATCAACCTACTCGTGAAAAGCTCTACTCTACCTCAAAGGGTTATGGTTTTAGCCCTGCTTTGCAAAGAACTCGCAAGCCATTTGTAGTTCGCAACTTGCTTACCTTGGCTGGTCTTGTCACATTCACAGGCAGTGTTTGTAAGTTAGCTCTTTCATTTTTCGCAGTAAATAGAGCTGACACTTTCTGATAGATGCATATTCCCTCCTTGCTGTGAAGCAAGATGACTTTAGTGATGTCCCCATGCCTTCTCCTGAGGCCACTGCTGCTGCTCTTGCTGCTGAAAAAGAAAAATAAAGGCACAGCATCAACAACAACAACAACAACAACAACAACAACACGATAAACATTGTATATATAAATATGTATTTGATATAAAAGCAAAACAAGTTAAGCAATAAATTCATATTTGCGGTTGGTTGCTCTTTCTCTCCAATTTGGTTGAGCTGTTGCCGCAGGGTATGTTGGCTTTTTCAAGCTTGGAGGTTTTCTAGGTCTGGATTTTGTGAGCTAGATAGAATTACAGATAAAGGATGAGATTCAAATGTCTGGCAACAACAACAAAAATGGGTATCAACTTACATGAACTAGCCCCCTCGATTCGGATGGTTGAGTCTTGGGCAGTTGCTGTTGTTGTTGCTCAATGGGCGATGGCTTGGAGAGTTTTTGCTGAAACATGTCTAACAGTTTGTTGGACAGTTTTTGAGGGGCATGGACATTGGCCACTGATGGTCTTTTGGATGTGGTTTCAGGTTCAAATATCTTTTTCGTCACTGCAGCAGGGACATATTTGTCTCGGGATGGTGTTGTGTTTACTTTTCTCTCTGCGATCAGTTTACTTTTGACGTCTGACAGCTCAAAACTTAATGCTCTAGAAAAATCCAGCACAGGGTTCTTGAAAGGCTTTTCGCTAGACTTGTTGCTAGCAGTATCATCGTCTGATGCTTGCTGCTCAGGGATGTAAGTTAGTAGCTGGTCGGAAAAGGACACTCGCTTTTTGATTTCTGGGCGCACCAAGATGGAAGCTACTTCTTTATCCAATGGCTCATCGTCATCGCTATCTTCTTCTTCTTCTCCTTGTTCGTCGGCAGACATATCCTCCAGCATGTCTTCAGTCTCATGGAATGAAATTTCAGGAGATAACTGAGGTAAATAGACATTGATCTCGCTGCTACAAGGCACGCTATCTACTTGAGATGATACAGAAGGCGATATCTTGATTTCAGGCTCATTTGATGCCGCTTGCTTATCTTGTGGCGAAGAAGTTATTGTAGCGGGAAAGTACGAGTCAGTGGGTGCTGCAGCAGTGAACGGAGAAGGCGTTGATAAGGCGGGCTATCGTAGTAGTAGCGTTAGATGATGGATACACCATCCTATGTGAAACTTACAGAACTGACTGTGGTCGATGGCGAAGGCATCACTGACTGTCTTCTTGGCTTGATAGGCGGTAAAGGGTCATGAGACGCTAACCTAGAAGAATGCACAGGGTTATAGCTTTGGCTTGCTGTGGGTTTGACATCTACTAATGCTCTAGGCTTGGCGATGGGAGCTCTGGTCGGAGGTTTTCTACTTGGAGATGCCAATTCTGTGGAGGGTGCTTCAAATGCAGAGACAAACGAAGACTATCATGTACAGTTTAGCTTGCTTCACCAACAAGGCTGCGAGCAGCGCTACTTACTACTAGGCCCTTTCTCCGTGGAGGTGCTACTGGACTATCATTTTCAGTGGTTTGGTTATCATTTCCATCTATCTTTTGCTTCACCGAGGCTAGCTTGTGCTTTGCATCCAACAGAAACTGGCTATCTTGATGCGACAAAGTTGATTTACTAGGCTTGATTTGCAGAGTTTCTTGTTTCAGATTTGACGTGGCGGTGACCGATCTAGGCACCTTTTTAGGCATTTCTTTAGGCATTTTACTGCTGCTGGGAGATTTGAATAGTTTTGATCTTTCCTCAATCAAGTTCTTCTTTACCGCCGGTGGCTGCTGCTCTTTGCTCTCTTTAATTGCTGGTTTGTCTGTGGTTGCAGGCTTTTTTAGCGGCTTTTCGATAAACTTGTTGCTGCTAGGCTTTACATCTATATCGGTCTTTTTAACTACAGGTATCAGTACATCACTTGGGGATGTCAAGTTCATTGCTGGCGGAGTCAACGTTGCTTGTCTTTGTTGCTTATGGTTTGTGTCCGGTTGACTATGAGGCAACGGTGGACTCAAGCGATGTCTTGCAGATCGCCTCTTCCTGCGTTCATTCAACTCCTACGAAAGTGAAATGTCAGTAACAGCGAGATACCAGACATGTTCCGCCTACATCTTCTAATATCAGTAATCCTTGAGGATTCTTATATATCCACATTGTGTCTTTTCTTCTTAACGAACTGATCTTCTGCTGTCTTAATGTCATTGTTCTATAAAGCTGCAAAGACTGTCAATCATACTGGTTGATTTCCAAAATGCGCAAAAATGTACCAACTCTTTAATTCGAATACTGAATGAAAAGAAAAAGACTTGAAATTGAAACAAAGTTACAAATTATACTGTCATGATGCTTTGTTTTCATTTCACTTTAAAGGAATTATCTCTTTTGAGTACAAGAAAACATTCATCCTAATTAAGAAACTTTAAAGCCCATATAAAAATCCCAAAAGTGAGCATGACAGTTTCTGCAATGTCACTAAAGGGAAGGCAGAATTTCGTCATAATCTGATTCCAGTTTCACAGTTTTATGATTCTCACATTATGCAAATTAAGTAATAGGCAATAAACCATCAGTAGATAGATTGCAACTGATGCACTGTTATGAAACAATTGCCATCATATCCACATCTTAAAGAGCATAGAGTGATTGATGGTATAAACTTGCGTTTCTCTTTCTTTCAAAAATGAGTACTCACCGTAAAAACAAAGGTAAGTATGTAGTTCGTTTTTTTTTAATAGAACCTACTACAGTTGTATATATATATATATACATAGCGTCTAAATTCATGGTCAAAGGTGGTCCTCATCGTTGCTCAGTGTGCGGCAAAGGATTTCCTTACCCACATTTTCGAGACCTGCATCAAAAGCTAGCAACATCTTGCAGCGGCGAATACACAGCAAGAGCAGTAGCAACAGCTGCAGCTGCAATTAAGCAACATAAATCTACTCAAATATCAGACAACAACAGCGAGGAAGAACTTACCGCTGAATTCACTGGCATCGACCAGCCTGCTGCTGAAGAGGTAGAAGAAAAAGGTGGCACAAGCACTGATGGCAACCAGTCTTGTGATACAAATTCTATCAGCAATAATGCACATTCTGAGAACCATGATAATAGCCAGGCGATGAATTGTGTTAAACGCTTATTTGATGCAATAAGCATTCAAAAAGATCGCATTACAGCCACTCGACACGCACAAGTAAATCGTTATAGTGTTCTTTTCAATGACAGGAAGATTCTCATTGTCGATGTTGATTTACTTCTCATGTTAATCGAGCTGTACTTTTTGTGGCCGTTTGGCTCGTTTTTTATTCTGTATTATGCCATCAAGATTGCTTGTCGTTTATGGTTTAGCGATGGCATTATTGTCAATATCTTCTCAAATGCTCGTATAGCGATCAATCAAGAAGAAAGCCAATAAATTACATAGTTTTCAAATTTCGTCATGATCATGCTGTTATTTGTGGCTATTGCAAACTAGGGTATGCTCTACAACTTAGAACAAAGGTTTTTGCTATAGAATATCTCATCGAGAAAGAGCTTTTGAAATTCGAACACATTGCAGTAGTTGTCATACAATGCAAGGCATACAAATTCATTGCGCTCAAGGAAGCACCATGTCTTGTTGTTATTCGTTCACTTTTTCCGTAAATGCACTACTAGATTCACTGCTGATACACACACAAAAAAGACACTTTTAAGTATAATATAAACAAGATACAAAGAGGTTTATTTTTAGTTAGATAATATATATATAATTGTGATATAAAATAATAAGATGTACATGAAAGTGTCAGTTAATGCTCGTCATTTCTCTCTGCTAGCTCGTTAGCCCATTGCACTCTCAAATCATCAATACTGCTCGATGAGTAGCGATGATAGTTACCCAGTCTCTTTTTGGCTTGAGAAGCATGTGTATGCCCTGAAGATAAACGATCAAAAACGTTGTTGGCAGCAGCAGATTTTCGTAATTCAAACGAATTGTTGGGAGATTCTCTTCGCACATTAGGATAAACGGTAGAAGCTTTACTGGTAGGCCTTGGCGTGGATGCAGCAGCGGCAGCATGGAGAGCAAGCACAGAATGAGGTCGTACCGTACTGTTTTGTTGCTGCTGTTGATTTTGATTATTGCTACTGAAAGTAGGAATAAGAGCGGTACCCTGATGAGAGTAGTCTTTGCTGGACACTTGATCAATTTCAGGATTTGTCAATTCGCGAAGTAGGGAACGTCTACGCATAGGATGAGGTCCAGAATTTGGTGTGGGAGAAGGAGGTTGTTGAAATGAGAAGGCTCTTCTACGATTGAGGATTGTAGTGGGCGGCTGTGGAGGTGGTGGTTGATGTTGTAAAGGTTGAGGTTCATTAGGTGCGACAGAGTTAGAAAGTCTGCTTGCCCCACTGCCACCCGATGAAGCACGGATCATTTGCTGGCTGTAGCCATGATTGGAAGAGTAAATAGAGCACCATGAACCATTATCTGATTGCAAAGAAGAGCGTCTTGGAATGCTGGGTGGCAGGCTTCGATTGCGAACAGAAGAGTTTGTGGACGATTCACGTTCATGTTGATATCTTGTAAATTCAGAAGGCTTCATGAGTGGTGAAGAAGGTGGGCGCACATCTTTAGGTGTTTGAAGGAATTGAAGCAAAAATTGCTCTGGTGAAGACATGGAATCTCGGCGTCGACTCACGAGAGGCGAAGTGGATGGTTTCATGGGTGCCTGTACAGTGGATTTACCAGCCTTGGGTCCTCCAGTCGGACCAGCACCAGTTGAAGTAACGGGGTGTGGGCGAAGATAAGGGCTCAATTCATTTTCTGCCATAATCACTGGTGCTGTTGCTTCTGCCATGGCGACACCATAGTCGTAAGTAGGGACTTTGCCATTAAGGCCATCTGTGTAAATCTTCTCAAACATGGTTTCAACATGTTGATATTGGTCTTCGTTGTGCAAATCAATGGCAGAGTCAGCATCACTTGAGTCTTCGTTGGTTGGGGATGATCTGCAACTCATCTTGGAGCTGGAATACTCTCTTGACATAGAAGTGCGACGCGATCCACCGCCATTACTATAAACGCTACTACCACCCTGTTGTTGCATTGATAAGCGCTTTAGCTTCTTTTCATTTTCAATGGTGGTATCGATAGCAGCCTTCTTCATTACAATCAATGTGCGTCTCAAGTCTTGAGTTGACTTTTCTAGCTGCTGAATTGACATCTTGTTGTTATGTTCTTCCATACGCAGCAAAACCATATCATCGATAATGTTCTCCATGACATACTTTGCTTCATCATCAGCCAAGGATCTGAATATTTTGGAGATCATTTCCAGCGATTGCTCAGGACCAGCACTAGCAGGGAGGCTGTAGCGTTCTTCAAGGGCGTCCATGTCATGCCAATTGTCTTCCTCTTCTTCTTCTTGCACTTGTGCTTCAACAAAGGTAACCCGCTTCTTTTGCGAAATATCAATGATTTCCTCGTCATTTTCATCTTCTTGCATAATTTCAGCAGCAGCATCATTGTGGATGGCATGAATACGAGCATTGATATAAGAGATTTCAGCTTCTACAGTTTCAATATTCTCATCAATAACTTGTCGGAAGGCATTGTCAATGGAAGACAGATCTTTGGTATCTTGATCTAGCACCAAAAGTTCACGTTCAGAGAGGTATTCGATCTTTCTTTGAGAGAGGTCATTTCTCTTGGCGAGTAGTTGCTTCATTTCTTCGACTGCCTGCTTGCCTTGGATCAGTTGGTACAGGGCATTGTCCAACAAAGTCTTCTTTTTAGCAGCTCTGACTTCAGCAGGTACACTTTGTTGTTGACGACGACGGCTATTTCTGCCATTACTATTGTTGCGTCTGTTACGAGACATGCGACCCACACGAGATGATTGCACCAAAGCGGAACCAATGTCCAGCAAAGAGCCACAACTAGCGAGCAACTTTTCATCGAGAACACCGCCTTCCCGGACAGCCTTCTTTAGGATCTTGACCAAGGACTTGAGCTTTTCAGCAGTGACCACAGACTCATCTGTCTTTTTGCCAATAACCAGTTGCATCTGCTTGACCTCGCGCTCAAGTCTCTTTTTGATTTCATTATCTTTCATTTGCTTGCGACGCAGTTGTTGAATCTCCCGTTCATGGTTGTGCAGCTTCTCCTTGACACGTTCAGCTTCGTCTTTCATGCGTTTAATCATGCGACGTTTCTCTACTTTGAGACTTTCAACATTGACACGCAAGGCACGCAGCATGCTTTCATTTTGATTGCGAGAACTTTGAATAGTGCTTGATGTTTGGCTGTATTTGCGACGTAGTTCAGATAGTTGGCTCATGAGATTCTTCATCTTGGCTTCATAGGCATGACGAATACTGTTCATGCTATAAGCAGCAGCAGTTGTTGATTGCACTGCAGTAGTAGGAGGCTCCTTCTTTTGTTGCTGCTGCTGTTGGCGCAGAGTTAAGATCTCATCACGCAAAGAGTACAACTTCTTTTCAAACTTTTTGCGCATTTGAGCGTATTCCACTTCTGTCTTTTCCAGTTGAAGAACAAGGTCTTCATTGACTTGAATGTCGGATTGGATTTGGCTCAGCATACGATGAAGTTGAGGGTTGCTTTCATAGAGTTCAGCAAGATCGTTATCATCCGTCGTCATTGTGTCAGTGGAAGCCATTCTGTAACGAGGAGACTTGGAGGGGGTTTCATCCTAAGTGGTACGGTTAGTTTCATCTTGCTGATTTACTGGGAAAAAAAAAGACTTACATCCTGTGTCGAAGCAGCCTTGATCTCTTCCTCAAGGTCACCAAACAGGCTTTGGATATCGTCAGATTGTAGCTTGATGAACAATTCATCATCATTTAGAAGATCGCAGTCGTACTCAACCTGATCTGCTTCAGGTTCGGGTTCCTTGATCTAGACACATGAAAATCAATAAACAAGCAAACAGCTTTTTTTTTTTTTTTGAAACTGTACGTACCTTGAATTCATCCAGCACTTTTAATGCTTTATCAATTTGTGATCTAGCATTGGAGATGGAATTTTTAGCGTCCAGCCTCAAACCAGAAGATTCAGATGTCTGAATAGAGCCCATTGTCATCTTAAGCCACTCCTGAATGTCTTGTTCATCATCATCATTGGCGTCCAGGTTGCTGCTTTGTTTGTCCTCAGTTGCTGATACTGCAAAAGACTTGATTTTCTTGTTGGCACCAGCAGCAGGCAAGTTGGGCACTTTGGAACGTCTTGTAGATCTGAATGTGACATTTCGGGAAGTAGTCGTACTGCTGCCATTATGCGTGCGTCTCTTCTTACCAGGACCGCGACGTCTGTTGTTGGTTGTTGTGGAAGAGTACTGTTGCTGATGTGTCCTGAAAGAGGTTTGAGGAGTCACATTGGCGCTTGGTGGAATAGCCATAGCATGCATAAGAGGTGCACGGATTGATTCTGAAAAAGCAAGTCGTTCTTGAGTGTCGGTTAGTTCATTTCTCAAGTCCTGGATTGCCTTTTGATACTGAGCAATGATAGGTAGAGATGTGAGAGGCATGTTCTGGTCTGTGAGTGAGGCAGAAGAGCCGGGCCGCTGTTGCAGCTGCTCCATCAAGTTGGGCCAGTCTTCCGAGTTCATGTGTTGAGCCAACTCTCTCTCCATTTGCAACGAGTCTCTTTCAGTTGTGATTCTGCAGATATCATCCGACATTTGTCTAACACGAGCCTTCAGTCGATCGATTTCCTCCTTGAGCACTTTTGCAGCCGCCGTAGAAGAGCCGTTGACCATATTATTGATCATCATATCAGATGAGCTGTATGTTGTAGTTGATTTCATAGCACCACCACCTCCTGCATTGTTCGAGTTGGCACCGCGTAGAGCGTTTAACTCTAATTTTAATCTTGCTACTTGTGATCGAAGCTGGTTGACTTCAACTGAAGAACCAGCAAACTCTTGATTGATGGTCACTTTATTTTTAATATTTCGTGCTCGATTTGCGTATTTTAGGGTGCTTAATGTCTCCAGAAAGTTGGAATCGGATGGAGATACACAGGCCATCATCAGCGTCTGTGAATTGCCACCCAAAGAATCTTGCAGCAGTCGAGTCAGCTTGGAGTCTCTGTATGGAATATGAACGGATTTCCTAGATTCGTCACCCAACGCACTGATGACATTGCCTAGAGCAAGTAGACCAGAATTGATGGATATGCCTTCACGCGCACGATTGCCTTCTGCTTTGGTACGTTTCAACTAGAGAAATTCAGGGGTAAATTGTTTATATTGCTAAATGCATTCAATTGTTTGTTGCTTACTCTTTCTGAACCAGCTAGATCCACAAAATGAAATTTACTGACTATAGTATTGTCCGCTTGATCTTGCTTCTGTTGTTGCTGGTCTTGGTTACTCTCATTATCATCGTCGGAGGCAGGTATTTTTTGCTTTAGAATGACTGAAAAGATAGCGTGTGATCTAGAAGAAACGGAATTCATATCTGTAGATCCGGTTGTACGACATAGCGACCCCTTGGTGAGATATCTCAAGAGCTCATCTGGCGTTGAGCAAGGTTCCTCACGAACACCACTCCAGTAGATTTGACCGTGTACATCTTCGCGAATCTGTACTTCACAAGGCGGTGGAGCAAAATGGCTGACAGAGTTTGATCTCTTTCTGTTGTTGGGGTTGTTGTTGTTGTGTGATTGCTGTGAATAAGCGTTGAGTAAATCAACAAAGTCTTCATTGTATAGCTCTAGAAACGATACAAAGACTTGGAATTCTTGCAGTTTTTGTGCTTGCTTCTTGTCTTGCAGTCTATTGAATAAGTCGTAAATGAATCTAGGCACGACACCTGTGTAGAAAGAGAGAGATCAGCATGACTGTATAAAAGAGATGAAAAAAAAAAAAAAAAAAAAAAAAGTTACCTTGCTGATCTGAATCTGTATGCTCATCCAGGGCAGTGCCCATACTGAATGTCTTTCCAGATCCAGTTTGTCCATAGGCTAGGATAGTTGCGTTGAAACTGATGACGGCAAGTGTTAGAGGATTTGCTTATCAAAAAAAGGGAAAAAAAAAAAAGAATTTGTTTACCCATCAACAAATTTTTCTGCTAGGGGAACGACACTTGTCTCATATATTGATTGTTGTATTGAATTTGTATCAAATACATAATCGTACGTAAAAGAGTGGTCTTTTCCGATTAAAATCTGTGGTTGATTTGGTATAAATGATATGCATTCTGTGCAGTTGGAGAGCTGTTCTTTTTGTGTTAAAGGTCGTACACGTAATGCGACTCTATTGTGTTGGAGGGTTAGGCGTGAAAAAAAAAAGATGCTGAAAATATCTCTGTTCTTACCTAACAGCGGTGGAAGTCATCTTTTGTGTGTATGTGGAGATATTTTTTAAGGTACAAATAAATTATTATATAATACAAGAAAAAGGGGCGAGAGGGTAAAAGACAGAGAAAGAGAGAGTGAGAGAAAGATGAAAAGAAGAGAGGAAAAGGAGAAGAAAAAGAAATGCCGTGTACCAAAAAGTCATTTATTTATACCATTGAATACTATACTAATGTGAAATTTTAAACTTAAAAACGTTTCAAACACCCAAATGTCCAAAGTAACTTCAAAAAGAGACAGTGGTATTCATCAGTGAGTGGGCTGACGTTCACTTGCATAAAGGCCACTCAATATCGCCTCTTCAATACAAGCATTTTCCTCTTCTTCGTCTGCTGTCACTGTAACAACCAAGGCACCTATCATAGAGACTAGCTCACATGATGTGGACAAGGAGAGACTTGATACTACATCGACATTTCTCTTTACCCACAGACAGAAATGTACACTGGACCACCTCACTTTACTATATCAAGTTTGCTTGTCCTACAAGTTGGTCTTTGGAATGCCCAAAAAACACCTAACGTCCGGAACTTTCATCCGGTAGCAACACTTGGTAATGTGCTATTCCACGCCCAACTATTGTAATCTGGAATCGCACGCTGGTTTTGCGCTGCTGCTGAGATGGATAGGGTGCTCTACTGTATTCCTTGCTTTTAACTTGATGATGAGATGCACTGTGCGCAACGGATGTATTGCTTTTTAGCATTGCATTCCACTTGGTATGACAAGAAATCTTTTTGTCACCTTACTACATTTCAAGTTAGACCAGTCAGAAAGGAGGGAGCCACACCCGGGCGAGATGTTGTTTATCGTGTATATGTATATATACTCAAGTTTTGTGATAACCAGTCTGAAGCAGTAAAACGATTTAATGTATTGCAGCAGCATATCTTTTGTCTTTCATGAGACCCTGTGAATAGGACGCTGATGACATGAAAGCATACATTGTGGCAGACAAAAGGAAAAAAAAAAAAAGGCAGGTCTTTTAGGATAACGTGATGCCTTGAACAAATAAATAAAATAATATGACAAGGCATTTCCTATAAAGGTGGTTCCTTGAAATTATAAAGTGATCGTACCTCATACATTTTTACTACCTTGCTCTCTTGACAATATAAACAATTTGTGCTCAGGGCAAAACCTTATGCTAAAAATACCTACTGTATGAGTGCGAGAGAGAGAATGAAGAGCAGGAGAAAGGATCTAATAGGTCTTACCCCAGCTGCATATTATTGACTTTCATTTGTTGCACACAACATATACTGTCTTTCCGCCGTCAATTGGTCACTTTTTTGGAAAACTTGGTCGCTTTTTAAATTTCAATTGGATACTTTTGTGAGTCCCAATTGGTCAATATTTTGAGAATCAATTGGTCACTTTTTTGAGCCTCAAATGGTCATAGAGGCGAACCAGGATTTTACATTTCGCGTTTTCTTCTTGCATGGAACAGGTCATAAACTAGGTTACGTTTTGCGATGGCAACACTGACTAAGAGTAAGTATTACGAAAAGGACGTTTTCCCACGTCTAACTCAACACTTCCTTTTTCTTCTTTTTCATAGAGCTTCAGCTTTACGCGAAAAATGAAAAAAAACCATCTATGGCTGATTTTTTACAAGTAAAGATGCAGAAAATCTTGTTTTTAGATTACATCGCCCAATATGCTACACCCAACAGCGCAGAGAAGGCTGTAAAACTCAAATGCCAGAAAATTCGAAAAAATTTCTTGACCAGCAAGAATGCTTTTAAGGACGTAAACTGGAATCTCCTCTTAATCCAAGCAAAAGCGCGCCAAAAAGCTCTTAAAAGAAGCACAGCATTGCTGACTGCAGCTACAGACGAGGCTGCGAACACGCTTGAAAATTTGTTCGACGTATGTTCAACACTTCATCAATATCTTTCTTTTTTCTCAATGCTAAATCTTGAAGATAGGGACAAAACGATTATGATGAAGGAGGTGAAGAGGAAGAAGTGGAGGAAGAAGAAGTACAAACGCATGAAGCAGAACGAACAGAAAAAGCAGAGGCAGAACAGACACAGGAAGCAGAAGGAGAACAAATGCAAGGCCAAGAAAAGTCGAATGGAAAGCGAAAGTATCAAGAGATGATTTTAGAAAAGTATGAACTTACGACTGGCGTTTGCCCAAAAGACGGATATTTGCTACCAAGTGGCACCAGATTACATAAGGACTGGCATACATACAAAACGCATGCTGTAACTAAGATGAACCAAACTGGCTTGTACCTCGCTGCTGAGTTATATGAGGTTTTGTACGCATTTTTTCTGTACCTGACTGACTTAAACTGAACCTCTACAAGAAGCTAATTTTGGAAATTTTTATAGGTCTTTGTTTCACATATTTTTAATTGTCCCCGACCACTATAGCAAAACAATGACTAAGATTATTGACATACAGGTTATTGAAGAGTTATACAGGACCTTGAAAGAAAAGTACGTGGATGCAGATATCTATATTTCTGATGAACTGCAACTTGGCGTCACCAAAGTATTGAGGGTAAGTTCAAACAGTTGCTTGTGGACTATAGTGCTATAAAATGTGACTCAATGCTCATTGTTACTGTAGAAACTGGTAGGGGAGGATAGAGAGGCAAGTCGCCGAGATTCTGAGCTTGAGCTCTTGGTCCTTTCTCATGTTCTTGAAGAAGACGAACGCGTCTTGGTTGATGTTATAAGAAGTTGGTAGGACGAGCTGCACTTATTATGTGTTGTAATAGTATTTTATTAATCAAAACAAATAGCATCCAAAAGTTTCCATCTACTGACTCGACGCATGAAATTCGGGAAATGGAACTAATCACCACTTTTATTGATCCCGTGCTTGCTACAATGTTAAATAGACCTGAAACAAAAAAGTGTTTCCGCTGGTAAGTTGGTTAATAATCCGCAGTTTGTTTTCAATTGCTAACAATTTCTTGTTGGTGAAAATAAAAGGTTGAACCAGCAAGTCATTGAATATGGCGCGGAGCCAACAAACTTACGTCCCGACGCTATCATGACACTTGATCCCACTTGGCATGAGACATATGCTGTTGGGTATTGCGAGGTGAAGGCAAGTGCAGCAGAAAAACATCACCAAGACACACATCTAGACACATTAAGAACGGCTTTATTTTGTAAAGACGCATTGGATAGAGGTGAAGTCAAGTGTACTTTGGGTGTTCAGGTTGTTGGTAAGGTTGATTCCTTTTAAAAAATTGACATCTGTAGACCGTTTTCTTACCATATTTTGAAGGTTTTTGCGTGCAAGTTTATCTCTGCTCATTAGAATCAGAAGCGTTGTACCCTTTCTTCCTTCTTGAGAAGTTTGAAGTGCCTAGCTCCTTGCTGAAGTTACCAAAATTCATCAGTGAACTCGACAAGTTGAAAAGAATACTAAAAGCATACAACAAACATTGCGTGAAAAAGTTTCGGATCGATATTGACAAACTGAAGCGACCTTCAGTGCCAGCTGAACATCTATTTAAGATTCTGAATGCTATTGTTCCGACAAACTTTAAACCTACGCTTGACTTCAAATGATTGACCATACGTTCATACCCACACTTACATATTGGTATCCTTGACATTAGTTTCTGTCATCTTTTCATGCCCAATCCACCCCCTTCCCTAACAGCATGTGAATAACATATCATTATTTACTCATTCTCATTACCATCCTCTATACTTTACAGTATATATATATATCTTATAACGTTCTATTTGATAGTCATGTTTTATCTCCAAAGGAAAAAAAGTTGGGGTATACAGATGTATCTAATTAGAGAATCGTGCAAACCCAGTTACCATAAGCGGTATCTGTATCTGTACAAACTCCCCACGATTCTCTATTGCTCTAGTTAAACTGACACTAATGCCTGTATTCAGCATTGTCTTGCTCATCAGCCTGGTCATTACTTGCTCTATCTATACCTGTCTACAAATAAATAAAAAAAATTAATAAAAAGAAAAGAAAAAAGCTAGCCAAAATACACTTGAACGTACGTTAAACAAATTTTCAAGCGTGTTCGCAGCCTCGTCTGTAGCTGCAGTCAACACTGCTGTACTTCTTTCAAGAGCTTTTTGGCGCGCTTTTGCTTGCATTAAGAGCAGTTTCCAGTTGACCCCTTCGACAAACTTTTTATTTGCAAAGTTTCTGCACTTTCTTTTGCTCGCTACTCGTGCATCCCGTGGTCTAGTGTATTGGCAAATGAAATCTAAGAAACTTCGTTTGCATCGTGGATCCTCAAGAAAATCGGCCAAACGAGGGTTTTTGGCATTTTTGGCATATAGCTTCAGGCCTGTAGATATTTTTTTCAGTAAATTAATTAAATTTTATCAATCTCTTCGATTATTACTTTCATTGAGGGAGGCCATGTCTAAATATGTTGCAATGAGTCGAAATAGCAGAGAAGGGGACGAATAATTAATATTTCAAAACAGAATAGCACCACACGGAGGTTTAAACACTGCTCAGACAGCTCGCGAACAAAAAAATGACGTGTTCAAGATGGGACCGCTAAAAATTAATTCTAGGGCGGTGGAGACCACCTAATGATAAACTTCTTAAACCTTTATCACTAAGAATCTTATAAACTAAATTTCAGTTAGTACTAATGCTATGCTTGTTTTATAACGACTAATATAACCAAGAAGTTTTGTAAAGGGGTGAGTCTAAAAAAGTAAAGAAGCTCTCATAGCTTTCCTTAATTATAGTCATTTCGCCATAATTTTATCTGAATGCGAAATTACGCTTTTCGCAGCATACAATCTACTTTCTTTTCCTCGTTTTCATTTATAACTCTACTGGCAAGCAAGCAACGGCAAAAGGAATCCAAAGCGGCAGTGTCCTTGTGGCCCCCGTGGTGGTAACCCTGTGCGAAAGCCCGGTGCCCTAAGTGAAAGTTGCTTCAATTGCGTGTTTCGGCAAGGCAACTGGAGCGTCGCCGTACTTGCTTTGCAGCTATTTTCAACAATACAAGACACAAAGGCAAGTTCTTTAACCATCGCTACTTTGAAGATATATGTTCAAATCCTGATACTAACCAACGTTTTTATTTGTTACGTTATTTATGAGGCCCTCCTTTTTTTTAACGGTCGTGCAAGTACAGCCAAAGGCTATCGACTATTGTGTAGTTGTCGATGTGCTCCAACTACTGTGTGATTATAGCGCTGTTTTACTTGCGTTTCTCATGAATCATGCTACCGTTCACAGTCTTACTGGCAAGCAAGCAACGGCAAAAGGAATCCAAAGCGGCAGTGTCCTTGTGGCCCCCGTGGTGGTAACCCTGTGCGAAAGCCCGGTGCCCTAAGTGAAAGTTGCTTCAATTGCGTGTTTCGGCAAGGCAACTGGAGCGTCGCCGTACTTGCTTTGCAGCTATTTTCAACAATACAAGACACAAAGGCAAGTTCTTTAACCATCGCTACTTTGAAGATATATGTTCAAATCCTGATACTAACCAACGTTTTTATTTGTTACGTTATTTATGAGGCCCTCCTTTTTTTTAACGGTCGTGCAAGTACAGCCAAAGGCTATCGACTATTGTGTAGTTGTCGATGTGCTCCAACTACTGTGTGATTATAGCGCTGTTTTACTTGCGTTTTTCACTACTGCCTTTATCTTTTTGATTCTTCGAATCAAGAAAACTGCGCTCCTTAAGACTGGACCTGGTGTTATAAGCAGCATAACATAATTTATTATAGAGTCAGTAAAAGAAGACTCCTGAACCAAATATGGAAATTATCACTCCTGGCCATACATAAACACCATACATAAACACCATACATAAGCACCAGATATAAACACCAGATATAAACACCAGACAAGAGTACAAGGCACCGCGATAATAGAGACTATAGCATACTTGACCTTTTTTGTGATGAAGAAAAGAAACCATTGTTCAACTCTTTTAAATAAAATACTGTGTAGTAGAGCCTGGTCCTTTCTTCTGTATGCGAGGTGATTCGCCTCAATTTTATTTTTTTGATTTATTTAAAAGCTAACAGCCAATCGTCTCAATTTCTTTTCTCATCATCTCAAAACAATTTCCATTCGCCTTGAATCAAATTCCCATTCATCTAAAAAACATTTCCATTCGTCTCAATTCCAAGTTAAAAAACTGTATTAAATAAGATTGCCCTTTTAAGCACTTTTCAAATACATTTACTGAGTGTTGTACAAATGCTTTAAGATGCTCGCGGGGAACTGTATTACAGGCCTCAGCTATTCTAGTAGATAAATCCTCCTTGTCCTGAAACTGACTGCGTTTGACCTTATTTTTAACTATAGACCAAAATTGCTCAGTAGGATTAAGCTCAAGAGAGTAAGGTGAGAGATAAACGCATTTATACCCTCTTTTTGTTATCATAGCGTCTATTACATCGGCAGCATGAATGGGCACGTTATCCATTACTATATAGTATTCTTTCATTTACAGGGATGCAATCCATTTCGTCCATAGCTTTTTTGAATGAAATGTAAATAATGGCCTGTAACAGTGCCTTTAGGACCATTTTTTTTTGAATATGGTGCTTTCCTTTACGGTTAGCAAAATCGACCCTTATTCTTTTTGACAAGTGTTGTCCGTTCAGCAATTCCACCAGCTAATCTACCAAATTTAACAGTATTGTATAATCTAAGCAGGAAAGGCAAATTTACTGTTAGTTTTATTTATTGCTTGAGGACAATTAGTTAAGCTGCTCATTAGCAAGGAGTGGATCGGCTATCTTCTAACATACATGTTAAAAGCGTAAAAAACCGCCTTTTGAGATTTGGTGTTGCTATTACTGTAATTTATTAAGTGACCATTTGAGGCTCAAAAAAGTGACCAATTGACGGCGGAAAGACAGTATATTTGTATACGAGGCCAAGAAACCCATCTTCAAGTCGTTTAGCGGCAGACTCTCTTTGGGAATTGAGTTGGTATCACTGTTCTGAATAGCGTTTACCGGCTCTTTTTATGATAAGCTCCCTTCTAGACAACTGTCAATAAGGCACAACATTTTTATAGTTGGTGTCACTAATTGCGGTTCATCAACGTTGTCGACCTGCAAACATGTTAAAGCTATACTTATTCCATTTACATAAACAAGTTGTTGGCTAGTTTTAATCTTTTAGGCCCATACATGTTGCAAAACGAAAAATAAGATTTTCACGAGCAACTGTTTATCTCTGATGATCCCATGGTAAAATGCACAGCTATTAACCTATTTCTGACGATACTCTGGTGTTTCATAAACAAGCTAACTACTCCCATTTGATAGTGTTTTTTTTTTTTTACGTATTCGACCGTTACTTCCTTCATGATTATTACTTTGAGCACAGTTATTGACTATACTTGCCTCATTTATATAGTACAGTATTACAGGATATAGTGATATAATATGCCACAAACGGCACTAAAATCTCCATAACTTCACTTGTAACTTGTAACTGTAGATATAGCGGCTCTACTATGCTCTGTGCCTATATAGATAATAGACATTATAATTACACTGCACTCTTGCTACTCAATAGTATGCTAAAACACAGCCAAAATTAGATGCACTTGACGAGCTTTTTCTCGAGTTAGAGGCTGTTTTAGGCTGCAAGAATGGCACTTAGCAATTGCTCTCGACTTGCAGTTACTTACTGATACATTCTCTCAATTTTTTTTGGGGGTATCAATTCGAACACCATCTCCTGTGGCAATTGTGTATTTGGAGTTTGTGCTAGGAGCGGGAACAATGACAGGATTGTTCTGGTTATTCACACCGCCCACAAGGCACCTTCTTTGTATACAAATAGGCACACCAAGGTCTTCTCCTAGCAGTTGATATCACTGCCACCTCCAGGAATGCTAGCACACCAGTATACAGTGATAAGTAACTGGATCCGTATCACCCTGAGCGCAAGAACATCTTTCTAGTCAAGTGTGTATCGTACACATTTCAAAAAAAAAAGATCAATGTTTATGTGTTTATTTGTGAATGAATGTAGCAAAAGGTCGAATGTTAAATTGAAACCCCTCACAACTTGTATTGGGCGGGCTCGATGGTTTCGTGCTTGTATTGCTTCTTTCCGGATCCGTAATCACCAGCACCTTCACCATTACCAAAGAGCTTGTATTTGTAAATCACTAAACCTTCTAAACCAACAGGACCACGAGCATGTGTCTTGTTTGTACTAACACCGACCTCAGCACCAAAACCGTAGCGGAAACCGTCTGCGAATCGAGTACTTGCGTTCCAGTAACATCCGGCAGCATCCACACGAGTCATGAAATAGTCAGCAGTTTCCTTGTTTTCAGTAACAATACAGTCTGTGTGTTTGGAGCCGTGTTCGTTGATGTGAACAACAGCAGCATCTACATCAGCAACAGACTTGACAGCAATGATTAAATCCAAAAATTCAGTAAAAAAGTCCTCTTCAGTAGCCTTCTCGAGCTTGGATTGCTTGTATTCTTCGGGAATGTTGGATGACTTCATCAGGAAATCCAGCACATCTTGCTCACACTTGAGTGTCACACCAGCTTCCAAAAGACCCAATGCCACTTTGGTGAATTCGTTGTTTTGTAATAAAGATTGATTGACGAGCAAGGTTTCAGCAGCATTACAAGCGGCAGTGTAATTTGTCTAAATAACAAGCATGTTGATCATGAGTATCTTGCTATGTCTGTTTTTTTTTCTCTCTTTTTACCTTGGAATCCACAGCAATCTTGACAGCTTTTTGGATGTCGGCTTCTTTATCGAGGTACACGGAGCAAATACCGTCGGCATGACCGAGGACAGGGATTCTACAATGTACAGTGTCAATTTTCCCACTTTCCCATCATCGCCAACGAATCTTACCTTGTGTTGTTTTGGATATACTTGACCAAGCTATTACTTCCTCTAGGAACAACCAAATCAATGTATCGGTCCAGATCCAACAAAGCACTGATGTCTTCACGGGTTTCTACAATTTGCACTGCTTCCTTGGGAATGCCATTACCGGCAGGCAAACTAGCCAACGCATCTTGAATGACACGGGCCAATGCAGCGTTTGTATGAGTTGCTTCTTTACCGCCCTTGAGAATCACAGCATTACCAGACTTGAGAGCCAGACATGAAATGTTCACCACAACTTCAGGACGAGCTTCAAAGATGGTCAACAAGACACCGACAGGGACAGTTAAGCGATACAACTCCAATCCATCGTCTAATTTGGTAGCCATAGTCACCTTCTTTGTAGGATCAGGCAATTGAGTAATATCACTGACGCCGGACAAAATGGTATCGAATTTATCGCCTTGACACACATCCAAACGCTTGAAGAGAGAGCCTGAAAGTTTGCCTTGCTTGACCAAATCTTCAGCAATCTTCTTGTCTTGTTCATTTGCCTTGAAGATCTCTTCTCGACGTTCGCTCAGCACTTGCTTGATTTTCAAGAGGGCTTCGTTCTTTTGCTCGTTCGTCACAGATTGAAGGCTAACAGAGGCAAGACGAGCAGCACGGGCAGTTTCTACAACGGGAGATGACATGGTGAATGATTTAAATAAAGTTTTTAAAAAAAAAGAAAAGAAAAAAAAAAGAGAACTATGAGTAATAATTTGTATGTGAAATTTTAGATATCAGTGATATGCTGAGATCTAATCACTTGAATCCATCAAATCAGTGCTTTGTCCACACAACTTGGTTTATGCTTTATGCCTAAAGAGTTGGGTCCCTTATTTTCTGGTCGTTCAAGATTTGAAAACTGATGTCATTGTACACATTTGCCCTACAAGAAGAAAAAGAGGTCATATGGGACACACGCTAACTATAAACAAACATATAATTTATTCATCCAAATTATCAACAAGATGTGCTTGAGCCTGCAAAAAATAGAATTGTAGTATAATAGATGTATTTGACCTGTCCACGAGTGCGAACTGACAACATTTGAAAGGTAATATAAAGAGGCAAAATCAGTGCGAAATGAGACATCCTTCATCAAACAAACGCTCAAGATGTCCAACCTCGTATCGCCATTGTTTGTGCTGCTGCTGCTGCTGCTGCTTGCATTTCGATTTGCACATGCTGGTGTTGATTTAAATGTTGGTGTTGATATTAGCCCTAGTAACACAGCAAGAAAGTTCTACTTTAACATTACGCTAGCTCAACTCAATCCAGACTGCAATGCATCATTTATTAGCCCTGTGATCAATGGTCAGTTCCCAGGTCCAGCTATCCATGTGGTGAAGAATGACATTATTCAATTGCACATTTACAATGATCCCGCTCACAACTTTAGCTCAAGCATCCATATCCATGGCATCAGACAGTACGGCTCCAATCGCTTTGATGGCGTTGCTGGTATCACTCAGATGGCCATTGCCCCCGGTGAGACTTTCATTCAGGAATTCCAAGTACTGAACCAAACTGGTACCTTTTATTACCATGCTCACGTAGGAGTTCAAGACGACACTATCCAGGGTCCATTCATCGTGCATGAAACCAAGGAGCACTTGGACAACTATGCCAACAATGAGATTATTCTGCACTGGGGTGAATGGTGGCATCAATCCTTCCATGACAGATACGAGTACTACATGAGTCCTCGCTTCGTTGGTGACGGTGGTCCAGACAGCGTGCTGCTCAATGGTCGATCCATCTACGCAAATACCTCGATCAATGCTGCTGGTGCTGCCTCCCCCGATTGCAAGGGCTTTACCTACTTTGATGTGGAACCCAACAAGACTTATTTGGTGCGTGTTATTGGCGCTCTTACTTTCCGTACCTTGGGTATCGCTGTGCAGGGCCATGACATGACATTGGTTGAAATAGATGCTGAGCCTGTGCAACCTCATAAAGTCGCCTATCTTGAATTATCTGCTGGTCAGCGTATGGCCTTCACCATCACGACAGGAAACCATGCTGCTGGATCTGTCTTTCCAATCCTCTCTAATTATAGATATCGCGGACAAGGTCTCGGTTACACGCCCAATGGCTATGGCTTTCTTCGTTATGTCGATCCCGCTGTAACAAACAAACAGGAGTCTGTCTCATTTTTAACCACTCCCCTGGTCAAGGACTTGCCAGACAACATCTTCCCTCTGGTGGATACAGCTGGCTGGATCACCAGCGAGCTCAAGCCTGGAGCAACCTATCCTTCCGATTTTATCTTGTCTGAGTCTGCTACACGTACCATCAAGCTTGCATTGAAGGAGGTTGACATGCCTGACAACACTACTCGCTTTATTGTGAATGGTAGAGATTATGTTGCAGAACCTTGGGGAAATGCAACCATGTCTCTTATAGACCGTGTGTTGGCTGAACCTGATCTGGGTGCTTTGGACGCTGGTGATGGCTTCTCGTTTGCTCATCAAACTTACCCTCTGGGTTTGGGTGAAATTGTTGACTTGGTGTTCCAAAACGTCCAGCTTCCTACGGGTAATTGTGTTCTTCACCCTTGGCACACACACGGACACTCTCACTATCTGTTGGCTGAAGGTCCCGGCGACTACAACCATGAAACTGATAAAGACATTCGCACATATCCTACTCCAATTTATCGTGACGTGAGCATGGTTTATCCTCGCATTGTCAACGACACTGAGAATTGTGGATGGACCAAAGTTAGAATTTTCACTGTAAGTCTTTTGCTGTCTGTATAATGCCAATTCACTCAACAATCGCACATCGACTAGGATAACCCTGGTGTCTGGCCTGTTCATTGTCACATCACTGCTCACATGCTTCAGGGCAAAATGGTTGTTCTAGAAGTTGCCCCCAAAAAGCTGGATGAATATTATGTTCCTGGTGGTTATCAAGCTCTTAAGCAAGATGGTTCGTCTGAGCAAAGCGGCTCTACCAAACCTACGGATCAAACTGGCCAAGCTCCTGAAAGCCAAGCTGAAGCTGAGGACAATGACGATGCCCAAAAGAACGAAGGCAGCAATGATCTCCAAGAAGAAGGCAATGATGGACATCAAGATAACAATGACGATGTCGACTCGCAACAAGAAGAATCTGAACAAGACAATGACCGATACGGTGAAGACGGCTATAGTGATGAGCAAGATGAAGGTGGCGATGAATCTTTGGAAGCTTACGATAAAGGAGGGGTCGATGAAGAAGATACTGAAGATGAGCATGTCAAATATGACTAATGTCAATATCGACGGATAGCATTATCATTATAGCTCACTGACGTATTAGCTTGCATTAATAAAATTGTCGTCAAATATCGTCATGCCATGTATTCAAATTGTAAGTTTTGTCATTTTTCACAGTAGTAGTAGCTGAGCATTTGGCTTGATTTGATTTTACCTGTGTTTACATGCAACCCTATCAAGGGTCCCTATGAGCATTTTCCTTGAGTTTATCATATAGCAGCAGCAGTAAAGCAGTAAATCCAGATCATACCTAATTAGGCATTCGCACAGTGGTATTTGAGTCACCTATTTATGGACAAGTTGGTGGCATGCTCCATGACGTTCGATTGGCCGAGAGTATAAATATCCCCACATCACTTACATGTTTTGTTTGTAATCTAGACAACTCTTTCTTTTTTCCTATTTACTTTTATATTAATTTTTCTCTCCTTGATTTAATTTCACCCACTACATGTCGATGATGGTAACTGAAGTCAACAGTGGTGGTGGTAGTACTGGGACTCCTACTACTAATAGCAACATTGCATACCCATCACAGCCTACTTTTCCAGAATCAACACAGTTTTATCTATCAGAAACACCCTCAGAAAGAAACGACCGTATTCGAGAGTTGTTCAATACATTAGACAGAGAGAATCGAGGACTTCTCGACAGCAAAGCCATACAAAGAGGATTTACAGCCATGACTCATTTACCTGCTCGCACCAAATATGCAAATGAGCTACTATCTCGCTGTGACACTTCCCACGATGGGCTTGTAGATTTTGAAGAGTTCAAAACTTATGTAAACGATAAAGAGAACGAATTATGGCAGCTGTTCAAAAAGCTGGATAGAAGCGGTGAGGGGCAGCTGGATCCCACTGATTTACAGATAGCCCTTCAAAGGGCGGGCATGGAAATATGTGAAGAGGATGTGGTTGAATTCATGCAACTCATG
The DNA here is from genome assembly GCA_037974945.1 of Mucor circinelloides. Taxonomy (NCBI): domain Eukaryota; kingdom Fungi; phylum Mucoromycota; class Mucoromycetes; order Mucorales; family Mucoraceae; genus Mucor; species Mucor circinelloides. The sequence goes on along the minus strand of JBBNAA010000023.1, from coordinate 1,004,885 downwards.
GATGCAGGTGAGTCAGTGCTTGTTACTGTAATGTATGGACAATTAACATATGGCAAGATGGCAATGGTTTCATTGATTTCAATGAATTCAAGAACTTTCTCTTGGTAAGCAATGCGACAAAGAAAGATGGCTTGTAGACTGATCCGTCGTCATAGCTACTGCCTCAAACCAACATGAGCGAAATGTATCGCTACTACGAATCGTCAACACAGCTGACACAAGACGGTGAAGTGGTGATTCCTACAACAGACGAGACAGCAAGAAACGCATTGGGGTATTTGCTCGCTGGTGGTATAGCCGGTGCTGTATCTCGCACTTGCACTGCGCCCTTTGATCGCCTCAAAGTCTACTTGATTACACACAGCAGCACACCTCAAAATCCACTCACTTTGGCCAGTGCAGTTCGATCTATATACAGCCATGGCGGCTGGAAGAGCTTTTTTGTGGGAAACGGGCTTAATGTCATGAAAATCATACCCGAATCAGCCATTAAGTTCTATTCCTATGAATCGTGCAAGCAGCTCATTGCCAATATCCTTCATTGCGAAGACAAAGATTCGATACCCACCAGTGCTCGATTTGCCGCTGGTGGCATGGCTGGTATTTGTGCTCAGTTTTCTATATATCCTGTCGAAACTCTAAAGACGAGAATCATGACGCATCAATCATGTGGTGGAAACACAACAGCAGCCTCGAAAACAATAGCACCAAGAAATACGGCAAGCTTGGCAAAAGCTGCCTATTCATCTTTGGCTGCTACTTCTTCACCGTCATCGTCGTCCACAGGTAATAGATATGCAACTGCGAAAAGCTCCATCATTACAGAAACTGCAAAATCAATGTATGCCAAAGGTGGCATCAAAGCATTCTGGCCAGGCTTGGTAAGTAGTAACCACCCCCCCCCTCCCCTTGAATATGATGTGTGGTTGGTTTATTCAACATGCGTATTATCATAGACGCTTGGCCTGATTGGTGTGTTTCCATATCAAGCTATGGATCTTGGTAAGTAGAGTAAATACAAAATAGACGAGATCATGTATTTAATCAAACTTTTTTTTTTCACAACATCAGGCATCTACGAAACCTTGAAACTGTCCTACTTGCAGTACAGTCAAGGGGAATACAATGAGGATGGATCTCAAAAGCAACCAAATGTATTTGTTTTATGGGCATGTGGTATGATCAGTGGCACTATCGGCGCTACTAGTGTATATCCTCTCAATGTGATCCGAACAAGGTTGGTGTTTTTTTTTATTGGGAAGAGGTGCACATGCTGTTACTGACGAGACTATGTGTGTATCAGGTTACAGGCACAAGGTACAAAGGGACACCCTCGACTCTATAAATCGCCTTGGGAAGCAGTTCAGGTTACGTTTCTAGAAGGAGGAGTAAAGGGCTTCTACAAAGGACTGGGCCCTACATTACTCAAAGTCGTGCCAGCTGTCAGTCTTAGCTATGTGACATATGAATGGAGTAAACGAGAGTTGGGATTATCATAGTATTTGCAGTGAATTTCTGTCTGCTTATTCTTGCAATGTATTTCATTCATTATTTATTCCATCATTACTACAATTTCATTTTTCATTTCAATAAATATGCTGTATATCTGTTCACATCCTCCATGTCGAATAATAAAAAAGAAGGGTTCAAATTACAGTTGCAAAGTGGATACACTATTCTTTACCATATATTAGGCTTCATCCATAGCTTGGATTCCATTCAACTGCTTATTGTATATTAATACAGTAGTTCATACTTACGCAATCTGTAAGTATCATATATCTGTTCTTTATTTTATCCACAAAAACCAAGAGTTTTTTCCAAAACCATAGTGCCATTATTGCAAGTAGCCCATGCTACTATAATCACCCTCAGTGGTGGTGATTGGTATGTTGCTCAAATGATAGTGAGCTGAAAAAAAAGGGGACAGTGCAAACTTCTATACATTAGATAAATTTCAGCAAAATCAAAATATAAGCCATTTAGCCTATTGTAAATGCCTTGATCTCCCGCTTCTAAATGGATATTGAAATTAGCATTTTTCTATATTCTGATATTTAGAAGCTTCTTTGAATCTCAAAATAGATTTAGCTATGGCTTCTTGATCAGCGGGGATTTTGCCTTTTTTTTATATATTGATCTCCAATCCATTGACAGAGTTTACCAAGGCACAATCAGGGGTAACATCATATGAGGGGGGATCGCAATAATATGACATGTTGCTTTATTTGAATAATAAAAAGATATTGATACAGAAACATAAATTAACATTGGGCGTTAGTGTGTAGAGAGAAAGTACCAGAATTGATGATGCCTTCGCTTACGAGCTGTTCAAAAGACCATACGTTGGAATTGATGCTGTTTTTGAGGGCCCAGAAGGTACCGCCGGCACCGGATCCCTTGTAAACCGAGACCTGCGTGTCCATCATTTGTCTTAACCAAGCGTCACTGCTAGCGACACCGGAAGCTAGAGACCACTCACCAAACAAGACGGGAAGATGGAAGCTGGAAGCAGACGACTTGGTATTGCAGATGCCATTGATGATAGAGGTTTTATCCGTGTTGGGAGGAAAGGCGTAATAAGGATGAAGATCGATAACAGCATTAGCAGGAACAGGCAAGAAGTTGTTCCAAGCACCAAGACCTTGGAAAGCATCATGGAACATCATGGGCACCTTGAATGCAGAAGCATCGATGATGTTGAAGGCTTGAGTATAAAAACTCTTCAAAGTGGCCAGTTGGTTTCCGGACACTCTGGGCTCGTTGGCAGACTCAATCGATGCGATTCTTGCTTTCAAATTACTGCTGAGACCATTCATCCAGTCAACAACCGCTTGCACCGTCCTGACACCACGTTGAATATTGTAATCACTATAGAATTCAATGGGCCCAATGCGGCCTGAATGTGCTTCACCGTTCTGAGAGCCCGGCAAGCCGTGCAAGTCAATGATGGCATACAAGTTGTAGGTAGCACAGTAGCCCAGGATGCGTTCGATTTGAGCCTTTTGACCAGTGGAGACATAGGGTTCTCCGGAATCAGGTTTGATGAAAGCCCAATAACCCACAGGGATACGTACATGGTTAGCATTGACGCTGGCCAAGATCTTGAAATCATTTTCTGTGATCCAGCTATTCCAATGTTCGGTCAATGCAGCAGAAGGATTAGACGCTTGCTGAGCAAACGTCCATTCATCGTTGGCATTGGGAGCGTATTTATCAAAAATACTGGAATCCATCCATTTCTCAAGGATAAGCCAATTACCCAAGTTGGCGCCCCAGGCCTTGGTAGTCCAATAATTGTAAGCGGTGCCAGCACGCTTTTCATGATGAGCAGCAGTCGGGAATGCGTGTGTGCATAGAGTCATTGTAGAAGCAATGATACCAACGCAGCCAGCAATCATTGATTTGAAGGATACCATAATGTGTTTGTGTTCAGAGTAAGATGGAATGGATAAGAAAAACGAGGAGGAGATGGGAGAGGGGGGGGCTATTTATATGCGAGATGTGAGCAGCAGCTTCCTTGTGCTGCTGCTCTTCTGGTCCTGAAAAATACGAAATCAAAATAGATGAAACTAGCACTATAAAACAAGGCAAAAACAAGGGAGCACTCTACGCTAGCAAGATGTAACAATTGACATTTCTACAATAGATACTGGTGCATGACGAATCCCTACAAATAAGGGCTTTCATTCGATTCTCAGTGACTAGTACACCCAACAGAAACCCTCATGTAACGCTACCCTTCATTAGGGAAATTTCAGGACAGGGAGAATCAAGGGATGTATATGCCTGATTTCTTGTTTTACACGTTGGACAAAACGAAGGAGACCCGCCTTATCCCATGTGTGGGGAATTTAATTTACTTGTGGCCTTGTCGTACACGCATTTAAGGGTCAATTCGTTTTAATAAATGAGCCGTTATTAATAGTAAAGAGCAGTATTCATGCTGGCGAGCACTGCAATTGCACAACACAGCCCTTATTACCGCGCATAAACTACACTCTTTTGTATGACATTTCACAAGATCGGTCACTTGTTTATAGATATTAAATGAATGCAATTTACAACAAAACTCCCCCACTGACACAATGGCAGGGTTTATCATGCTAGCACAACTCAATCACGTAATCAAATCCAACTAACAAGTGGGAATACGGGAAGATGCAAGTTTTTTCTTGTCATATGCAAAGCAAGCAGATAGCATTGATTGTATTCCCTCATGATTAAAAGCTTAGGGTATTACTATAAGCACCATTTTTTTTAATTTGAAGCATTGTTTAATGAACACAGCAGAGTTATCAGAGTCATACAGCTAATAATCCATGCTATGTTTGGCTACTCGTGAATGAAGCCCTTCATCAAACAGGCTATACCAGTTGCGTATGTTTGGCGAGTCGACATGAATTGTATTCTACTTGTTTAAATACGCATAATGAACGTCAATTGGACAGCTTCAACATGACCATTTTAAATCACCAGTATCACATTATACATAGTCTAAACAGTAAGCATAAAGACAATGCAGTATCTTCATTTACAGCAACTACAGAAAAAAGTGATTCTTGGCATTTAATCAAGGCCATTTTATATCATCAGGGTCTTGTATGGCAATGGTTTTTATAGATCTCAATACTTACAGAGTAGCAGTCTATATAATACATGCTATAGATATTTGTGCCATAACCGCATGCTTGCCAGTTATGTACATGGTTCTGCAACACTTAGAACTGATTTGTTCTTCTCTCCACTATTTTTGACAAGCCCCAAAGCTTGCAATATTTCGAGTATAGATAGACGAGGTAATGCTGGTTAAACTCTTATGGAATTTTCTGGTAATAGGGGCTCATTCACTATATGTCTAATGTTTTATTGAATGGTGAACAATGAATAACATCTCTCTCTTCCACACAATTTCTTTCCTGTTATCATTCTTTTGGGTAAGGGGGGGGGGTTTAGACGTCCTCTTTATGGCTCAGTACACGGTGTCTCCTCTTTGGTTCAATGTTTGGTATTTCTACTGACTTGTTGTATGCTCCACATGGATTTTCCACGGTCCCTGTTATGTCTGTCAGGACTGTATGCTTTCTATACCAAGAATGGTTTCCGATCTTCTGATTCAGGAAAGTGATGCTTTATGTATTGATAAAGGAAAAATGTACAGAGCACCCCCATTTCCTTACACAGCACCCCATTTTGGTAGCTAGGAACACCACAGCTATATAACGAGGGGGGCTATAGGGATGTATAGGTATAGCGCTTGTAAAATGGGGGTGCTCTGTAAATATGGCATTATGTAATAAAGGGGTGCCACCTCATTAGCTGCCACTACCAGCTATTATATAAAATTTTGAAAATCAAGGTCTATTTATACGGTCAAAAGTAATTATCTAAAATGCTATGTCTAGTGCAGGGAACAGTTCTCTAGTTGTTGTCCTCAATCAGTACTACATCTGCAGCTACAGAAGATTAGCTTTAGTCAATTGAAAATGATCCAAGTAAAATTGTTAAAACAATATACCTTTTTTTTGCGATGAGTCTTTGAAAAATGTCAAATGTCTCCAATTTCTCTTGTCGTGGAGGTTCATTTGTTTCAATGCTTGAGATTTATGCCACTTGGCAGCTTGTGTATATGTCAGTTTATGAGACTTTTTGTAAACGACTGTAAACCAGTGAACATTGCCTTCATTCTGCAAAATCAATGGAATCGGGCTAGATCCTGGGTTGATCTTGTCTTTTGTATGCTTGTATGGCAGAAGAGGCAAGAAAGTTAACGAGTGGTAGCTCATACCTTCGTATGGATACACTGCGATAGGGCGACCAAACGTATCAGCAGCAATCTGAGCACATCCAGGTGCCTTGAACCACGAATGTTCCGTTGAAAGTATATGCTTCATATCAGCATAGTTCAAGAGAGAAGGATCTTGATCGAAGCAAGTGGTGTAAAACTCCTTGTTTTCTTCCAGAGTCGACAACATCAAAGCCCGAACCAGAACATGGAAGCTTTCATTCTCATTATACATTTGTTGGGCCAGTGCTTTGAAGCCGCAATCTCCTTCACCAGAATTGTCAAGTATTTTGATGAAGGATTCATTTCGAGGAAGTTTGCTATCCAAATATTTGTCACAAGAAGAGCTGGAAATTGCATTATGACGAGTAATGCTATCCGTTACCAATGCTGAATCGTTTGGAAGCTCTGTTTATGCGAAGTACTTTGTTAATTTACTGCTAGCAAAATCAAAATTCTACCATTACCTGAAGATTTAGTTTTCTTAATCTTGCGCTGGGGCACATGAAACTCATTCAAATCGAGCTTGGGCGGATCCTGGCGCTTTCTTTTGTTGGAATCAGCCTTGTAAGGAAGGTAAACTCTCTCAAGAGCTGGACGACCAATCTTTTTGACTTGACTGATGTCAGGGTATTCCAAGTTCATGGCACGAGCATCAAGGATTTGCTGCTTTGAGTTGTTGGCTGCTTCAGTCAATGACTCGCACAGTCGAGTTACTTCAGACGTTGTTCAGCAATCGCGAAACACCAGCTGCAATCCCGAGAGCAGGGAAGCAAACATCTGATTAGAATTACCATCGTCTTTCTGATACATTGTCTTAGAAAATGCGACCTTTTCCTTTGAAATGTCGACGCCAGTATCCACAAAAGCCTTCTTGCTGTCCAGTAACCAGCGAGAGTCAACGAGATTCAATGGAATGCAGCCGTGAGATTTGATGGCGTTCAAAATCATGTGCTTACATGGCAATTTGTACCGAACATTTTGGCATTCTTGAGATGCTTCAATATCACCGTTGGACCGATTGATTTTCAGTATCTCTCCATATATAGCATCGAGTGCCCATACAGACACTTGCCCCAAAAGGTACTTCATTGACTTCTCTGATTTGACAAAGCAATCAATTTTCACTTTTTCTTCGATTGCGGCGTGGTGAAATCTCATGAGCTGCCTTTTGATGTACTTGTCGACTTCATCAAAACAAACATCCAAAGAAGAACGAGTTGACAAAAGGCTGGCCTTCAAAGCAGCATGGCTTCCTTCTATTCTTGATGTAGTTTTGCAACCAAAATTGTAGGTTTGGGACACCAAGTAACCTGCCCATTTTTCCTTAATAGGCAACCAACAATGGTTATTGAGGTATTCCATAGCCTTGTAGTACTTCACTGGGTCACTGTCGTTTTTACCAAAATGGTCCTTTTAGGATTTGACTTTCTCGTTGGTAGTCTTGTATTTACCAGAATAGGTCAATTTTCTGTCATCTGTTGCATATTTTTTGTAATTGTCCAAGGCAATCTGAATATTTTCTTCAGACGAAGAGTTAATCATGTCATTAACAAACATCATGCAAGAAGTTTTGTCAATTGGATTAACGAAAACATGTGCCAAAGTGGTTTTAAAGTTTTCGAGCATATGCCATGTACAAAGCAAATGCACAGAATCAGGAAAAACAGTTTTGAGTGCTTTCATCACAAACAAAGCTTTGTCTGAGATGAACACAGGTTTCTTGTCTTCGGTCAACTTTTTGATATGCTCCAAGATCCAGGTATATGTCTCAGCGCTTTCGTCACTGACAATAGCATAAGCAATTGGGGTTGTCATCAGCGACTTTCCACCTAAGTGTGATACGGTCTGAATTGATACTAAAGGCATGGCCTTATTGTTGACCTTGTAAGTCGCATCAATACCGAAAACTTCCCCGCGAACACTGATCTCGACAGCAGCACTGGAATGCATAAAGAAGATGGACTTGACGTTTTTGCCATCAGACGAAGCTTGGTAACGAACAATGTAGTCTCTGCCCTCCATACGACGGATAAGGTCGGATGTACTGTTCCCAAATTTATCCATGCTTTTGTCATGGCTCATCACTTCGACTTTCCGGTTTCTGATATCATCGTAGGTCAAGATAGATTTGCCGTCAGTTCCATCGATGTTTTTTTTGATTTCAGGAACAGAATTTCCGGCACTGATCATCCTCTGGACCACATCAATAGTGTCGGATCCAATGAGAAACTTCTTGGCCTTAGGCAAGAGTTGACACTCTTCAAGCGTCAGGCTGTGGTTATGAGCATTCTCATTCTTGGAACAGTCTTGCTCAAGAACCTTCCATTTAGAATCCTCAGGGGCTTTCTTCGAGTAGGTGATCTTCAAGATGAAAGGACAATCGGTCTTGACAGATTTTCTTCTTCTTTGACGATCTGTAATGTCCTTTGGAGTAGAGTTTCCTTCGAGCTTACAGCGCAAATGTACACGTCTGTCTTTGTCGTTCTTGCGAATGACTAGTTCAAAATGGTTTTTGTATGCCCATTCGGCCAAAATTTGGACAATCTCTTCTGAGGAAGCATACTTCTTTTCCAGTACTGTCCTGGGTAATGGACTATCTGGATAGTAGAGTTTGTTGTTCATTGTTTTACTTTCTAATTATATTGTAAGCACTCAAAAACTTTTGACATTTCTCGATCACCCCTATACTGTTATCTGGCACCCCCTTTTATTCATGCTATGCACACTATATCCAGTACGTAGCACCCCTTTATTTAAATCCACCCCATACCCATAAAAAAGTGTATATAGTCTGTATTGTGGTGCTTATAGATTATAAAAGGGGTGCTGCGTAAGGAAATGGGGGTGCTCTGTACAGAGCCCCTTGATAAATGTTGTTGTTACAGCTTCTTTACAAGGTTGCTTTTTTTTAAAAAAAGTAGTAGTCATCGCTCTTGCATGGTTTATTCTCTGTGTTTGGTCTGCTCGCTTGGGGAAGAAAGCAATCATGTGTAACTTTTGCTGTGGTCAACCTCAAATTCTTGTGAGATTGATCCATTACGATTCTTTGCTGAGGATCTTCTGCACTACCGATTGGTGTTACTACGTCTTCTATAACGGTTTCGTTACACACTTACGTAGACAATGACAGGGTAGATGGCCTCCAAGTGAGTTGCTGGACAAACGTAAGCGCTTCTGTCAGAATAGCATAGATTTATTTTACTAGATGTCGCTTTTCTCTCTTTTCTGTTACATACAATTTATATTGCATTTTTTTTTTACGAAATTGAAGTGAATACGCTGTACATTGCATTGTGTAAATTACGACATGCTGGAATACATCATCATCGCTGTCATTGTTTGTTGTTCGATCATTATGATGTACTTGTATATACATCCTTATATATCTTTGTTTACAACGCTAGTTTACATATATGCGCTATGTGCTGAGACGACGATAAAGTTGAAACAACATTTCTTGTATCAAGTGCGTCAGCCTTGTGTTGTTTTAAGGCCCCATAGTGTTGCATGGTGCAACAGTGTCATTAAAATACCTTAAAAAAAAAGGGTGGTTTAAAGCGTTTCAGGAGTATATCGTGGGCGAGAATGACATAACTGCATTTGCCATGGAAATACAATGCGTCCGTGGTAGCAAGCATCAAAGAAAAAGTTGCATGTATGTCATGCTTGTTGCATTAAAATGATGTATCGAGCATATGTAGACATGCTGGGATTATGCACTTTGCATCTTGTTCATGTCATGTTTGTGTCTATTCATAGGCATCAGATAGGAAGCGTATGGTATGAAACTTTTTTTTTTTTTTGTTTTATTTTATTTTATTTTATACAAAATTTCCAAGCGCATGTTTTTCATAGAATGATACAGAAAAATATACATGTAATTTTTTTTTTAAAAAAACAAAAGATAAAAAGGAAGATGGTAGAAGTATATAGAATCATATAAATAAGCTAGTAGGACAAGGGGGGGGGGGGAGGGATATGGTATACATGTAGATTTTAGAGGCTAAAGTTACAGGTGGATATAGTTTTATTGCTTTTGTTGAGGCTGTGGTTGTTGTTTTTGCTGAGGTACAGGAGATGGTGGAGGCGGAGGCATGGTTGCTTGTTGGCGTTTTCTCTTTTCTTTTTCTGCCACAACACCAGGTGGTTCAGGAGTCATTGCAACTAGATTTCCTCTCTTTTGCTGTGCAGATGGATCCATAGCAGATACGTGATGAACATGGCGAGCACCTGGTTCTGTGATTGTACAGACATCGATAGCGTTGATCCAGCTGTCCTTGAGAATAGTTTGCAGAGTCCATCTTCGAGTAGGATCCACCTCCAAGATACTAGTCATGACAGAGCGTGATTCGCGGGGCAATAATTTAAGCAATCTAAATTTCTGTTGATTGTAATTAGTGGCAAATGCTCGGAAGGCAGGATCAGAATTGCGAGGTAATCGCCAAGGGAAGCGCTTAATTGTCATGCAAACAAAGATGATACCGCATGACCATACATCTGATAAACGAGGGTCGTACATTGGCTGTGTGTACTGTTCTGGAGCAATATAAGGGTCTGAACCGAAAATACCTAAATCAAGGGGGGGGGGGATAAGAGATGAGAATGTGTATTGATATATATATGGTAAACAAAGATGAGGCTAACCTTTAGTCATAGTAGCTGAATTCTCAAATGGGTATTTGAATACAGTAGAACAACCAAAGTCAATGATTTTGAGCATCCCCATGTGATCCAATACAAGATTGTCCAATTTGAGATCTCTGTGGGCAATTCCCATTGAATGCAAGTAGTCAAGACCGTTCAACAACTGACGGAAGCAGCAGGCAATTTCTTCTCGAGACATCATTCCGCTCATAACGACGTTAAACATGTCGTTTGGAGCATACTCCATGATTTCGTAAAAGTTTTCTTCTTCCTGGATCAAGTCGAGTGTCTCAATGACATTGGGATGGTGAAGCGTAGATCCAATGCAGAATTCAGCTGTAACTTTTTTGACATAATCTTTCTCTGTTTCATGGGCAAATCGTTTTCTGAACTGCTTGACTGCAAATGTCTTGTTTTTTTGCTTTATGAGGCGCACTGAACCACCAGCTCCTTTGCCAATATAGCGTCCTATGAGGAAAAAAAAAAATGAGGCAATTAATTTATAGAGTTCAAGGAGATAAAATGTGAACAACTTGTAAAATGCTGTGAGGGCATTTAATGCGGCATTTTTTTTTTTTTGTATATGCACACAATCAAGTTGAAAATGTATCTAAATGATGGCACTTACCCCATTGACCATATCTGCTGGAGATGTTTTGTCTGAATTGATTGGCAAATGGTTGCTCATCAATTTCTGCTGTTTGTGGTTGCTGCTGTTGTACAAAGAATCTTCTCAAATCAGACCAAGCTAAAAATAAGTCCTTGCGGTCCAACATCGGTGAAGTGGATTGCGAGTGTGTTGGTGTGATGGTGTTGGGTGGTGATGGCGGCGAGTTGTGATGAAAATGTGTCTGATGGTAGTGCTGGTTGTAGAGTGGTTTTTTAAATACAAATTGCGATGGTGTGTTGGGATTTAGGCAGGATGAAGGTCGGTGGTGCTGAATCAAAGACGGTCTGGGAGCAATGATGGCAGCAGCAGAAGAATTGGACGAGATGGATGAACTGGAGGATGAAGAAGAAGTAGATGTCGACGTGGGCGAGTTTGGCTGCTGTGGATAGCTAGTCTTTTTCTTGTTTGATACAACATGCTGTAATAGTTTTGTCAATTCAATGAAATCAACTGCAGTGGGATCATTTGTATGAAGGTGACGAGTGGTTGCATTTGTGTGTGTGACGACAGCAGGAGAGAGTGTTGGAGATGAAGGCACTGATTTATCGGGTGTGATCAATTGTTGCATCTGTAGTGGTGGTGGATATTGTAATGTCATTTTGAAGAGTATGTACAGGAAAAAGAATAAGGAAAAAAAGAGAGGGAAATATAGAAATGTGAGCTTAATTTATATCTTTTTCATTTGTTTATCTCGTTTCCCTTCTTTGGCTCCCCCCACATGTCCCCCCCTCTCCTTGATTTTGAAACTAAATCAAGGATGAAACTCTATAGCAAAAAGCAAATCCTTTACAGCATCAATCTGATGATGGATGCGTCACAGACTTTTTTGCAATTGTTTATAGTAATATTAAAATGCCCTGTCAATCACTCAACATCAACAACAACATCGAAAGTTTCAACATGTAGTGTAAATAACGCTGATTTTTTTTTTTTTTTTTTTTTTTTTTTTGACTCCTTCAAACTGTTTGAAGCTGTGTGTGTGTGTGTATAACAGCAAGAACAGGGTAAAAGTATCAGTTGATATTAGTATATATATACATATATAAAATAAATAAACATTCTTTTTTCTTTTTTTAAATTAAAAATCACTGTTTTTCCGAGAACTTATATAAATAATGTGCAGATACAACAATCGAGACCCCTTTGTGCTAGCTTTTGTTCTGTAGCACTGTGTTCATTTTCTAAACCAATGAAAAACTACACGCATATGTCAAAATAAAAAATTCTTTTTCCTAGCTTACTATTTTTTTTTTTTTTTTTCTTCATCACATCATGCTCGCACAAAACAAGTGGATATCACTGAAATGCACTTCTGTATTTAGACGCTGTCTCACAACACTTCAATATCAACAAAAACACATACCTCAAAGAGGCGATCTCGTCGTTATGGCCATGTCAGGTGGAGTAGATTCCAGTGTATCAGCTGCATTATTAAAGAAGCAAGGCTACAATGTCCGGGGTATTTATATGCGAAACTGGGACACTTCAGATGAGAATGGCGTCTGTACAAGCAGACAAGATTGGGAGGATGTTCAGAAAGTATGTGAACATCTAGACATTGAATGCGAACATGTGGACTTTGTAAAAGAATATTGGAACGATGTGTTTGAAAAGACACTGGATGACTACGCTCGAGGACTCACGCCCAATCCAGACATTGCCTGCAACAGTTTCATCAAATTCGGTGCGCTATTGGATAAAATACCGAAAGATGCATGGTTTGCCACAGGTCATTATTGTCGTTCCATCGATGGCAAACTACTACGCGGACTAGAGCGCAACAAAGATCAATCCTACTACCTTTCCACCGTGCCTGAACAAGCATTGAGACGCACCATCTTTCCATTGGGAGAAATTGAGTCCAAAAGTACCGTGAAACAGCTAGCCAAAGAATTGGGATTACACGACATTGCCACCAAGAAAGAAAGTATGGGTATTTGCTTTGTTGGCCAACGTCGACGATTCGCAGAATTTTTAGAACAGTATATAGATCAACCTCCTGGACCTGCTGTGAACCTGGAAAATGGCCAATTGATTGGTCAACATCAAGGTCTTTTTGGTTACACTATAGGTCAGGCTTCCCGCATCTGTCATGGTTCAGATAAATGGTTTGTGGCACAGAAAATCATGAGTGAAAACAAATTAGTATGTGTTGCTGGCTCAAACCATCCTTCTCTTTTTCACAATGGTTGCATTGCGCGTGATTGGGTCTGGATTCACCAAAATCCACCAGAAGCATTGATGGAGGGAAATGGAGAAATGGTGGTCGATGCTCAGATCAGGTACAGACAGTCACCGGAAAAGGCTATTTTGTCACTTCAACCGGATGGTCAATACAGTGTTCATTTCATCAATCCGATACGTGCAATAGCACGTGGTCAGCAAGTAGTAGTTTGGGATCAAGATTGGTGTTTGGGCGGTGGTGTAATAGAACATGTTCTATAAAGCTCTTCTTCTCATTGGAAATTTTGCATTATATATATATATATATTTAAAGTGATATCGTGTATTTTAAAATAACAATTGTTGGATGGGAGAATCCAAGATTTTGGCTTGTCCAAATAAAAACTATATTATGCTGGTCTCTTTTGCATTTTCAATTCAAATGCGATAAGAATGTGTCCCTACTTTCTATCTTTATCATCCATATAGACCTTTTCAAATTTAGTTACCAACAATCTATGATTCCGTTGTCCCTGGATCTGGGTTTCATTGTTTTAAATTATGATTTCGCATACAGCCTAAGCCATGCCGATCAGCAACCGAGAAATGGGTTCTATGTACTCTATTCAGCATACGGTACGTTTTATATGAAAAAGCCCCCCCCTCCTTCCTTGTCGATGCAACTTAATCATTGGTAAACTCTTGCTATGCTTTGGATTTTTGGGTCAACGCATTTACGGCATTTGTTTGATGTTTTGCACTTTAAATATATGATATCATCCGTATGTAGGCAATTTTTTCAGAAAACCTCTTCAGCACTTCCAAAAAGCACGCATAGATTTATATACAGATATTTTGTTTGATGTCATTGGGATGCAGCATAGTAGAAAACAGAAACTAGTGGGGGTTTCAAAGTTCAAATGTAACGTTTTGTTTAGCTATTCATTCAACTTGCATCATCAGCACTATCAATGCACCTTTCTTTTCAAGCTATTGCTATTTGCAAAATCAAAAATCACTTTCTACATACTAATTACTTTGGGTAGAATCACTTAATACATCATCAAGAGTTATTCCGTACAGATGTACAGTATTGTTATGATTGTGTTGTATCAATATTTTAAGATAGCCTGGAAAGTAACAAAAGGATACATAATAATACAAGACCTTTAATGCAATAAAAAGATTTGCCTTATATTGATAGTTATTTAAACATGTAAGGGAGTGCGTATTATATCAACATCGATTAGATCTAATTTGACTTGATAAATGTCAACTTGCGAATAACGAGTTTCCTACAAATGTAATAGTTCTTTTTGATAGACGTCGTTGTATGTTGACACTGTGGCAGAGAAGGGCACAGTAGAAGATCCCACTCTAATTGCGGTATGAAGTGTCGGAATACCAGTAGTCTGTTATTTCTGCGAAATAGAAGGACATTCCCGAAGAAATCATCAAGATTGCACTGCTGCTGTATTTCAAGCATGCTGTGCAGCGGGTCAAGCAATTCTTGGAAAATTAGCACCACTGCCAGAACAAATGTTTAATCTGCTTGACTCAGTACTTGTCCATCTACCTTATAAATGACATAGAATTGAGAAACAAACGCCTTTGACCGGCGACGTTAAATGGGATGGGGTAGCATCTTCCTATATTATTAAATTATGCATAAAGTAGTTTACAGTCACTGCTTTTAAGCTGTAAAATCAATCAATTTAAAATTGTTTGCGATCGCAAATATGATGGGATCATCTCTTTTCTTCTTTTGTTTCAAGAGTTCTGTGGAGCCATAGACAAGGCTCGACATCGACGACTTATGGTCAGTCTACAAGTATGCAAATAAACTTGCTAGCGTTCACTGTTCACTATCAAGACTCATTTTTTTCTTTTTCTATTTTACAGGAACCGAAAGAATTGCTAGAAGCAACTGATAAAATAGCAAACAAGTTGGTACAGCAGATTCAATTACTGAAGCGAAGGTCAGCGACTAGTTGTTTGTATACAAGACAGCTTGGTGTCGTAAAATTGGACAAGCTCTAAATGACTTGAACGTTAAACATGTAAGTTTGTTTTCAGTGAAAAGTTTCCAAACCATTCATACTTTCTTTAGAGCTCGACCAAACCAAATTGGGAGCATATTGCCATGTCAATTAATGACAAAAGACTTGGTCTTTGTCGCTATGCGCCTCAAGCAAATAGAAATACCAATATCAATAGCAGTGATTCATCACGCACATCAACAACAGCAACATCAACAGCAGCATCATCAAGTTCAGAATCTTCCAATACTACAAAGCAATTAAAGCTTTGTTCAGATGACAAAGAGAAGATCAAGAACCTGTTTGACAGCTTAGATGAGAGCAAGATGTGGAAGTTGTCAACTGGCACTATTGTCGAAGAGAAGATGAAGAAGTTCGCTTTGAATTGCATTTATGAGCAGTAAGTACTGCGCAATATTTCTATAGATACATACTAATAGGTACTTTTTTCTAGCCCAGTGCACTCAATGATACTTGACTTGAGTGATATCAACTGGAAAAAGTATCTGACTGCTGAAGAGATTAACGAAGTCAGAACATTCAAGCAAAAAGAATTAGTTGGATTACCCTCTGAAGTCGAAGATTATATCGAATCACTAAAAAAATCCACTGATTCTGTTGCACTGAAAACTCAATTGGCTGAAGATTTAGACTGGTCAGCTTGTTCCTGGATTAAATGTACTCTCTTGGAATACTTGAACCTCTTTAAATGCAATTATTTACCCTTGATGGACCGATCAGAAGGAGATGTTCTCCGTAGAGTTTGGTTCTTTTTGGACACTGTATTTGATAATTCCAAAAGAGATCCAGTGGCAGCATCGGCAGCCAAGAGAAGGTCATCGTCTAGAGCTATTTGGTTAGCGCCATCTGGAAGAGGTGTGGAAGAAGTGACAGGGGTTTGATTGAATACATTACCGATTTGCGGGTAGCGGTCCAAGGCTAAGGAATCATAAATTCTTTGGTAATATAGTTCTTTTCATAGAAGTATCGAGCTACTGCGTACTAAACAGGAGCACGGACAAGCTGAACAGCGCTTTCTAGTCGCTTAATTTGCTGAGTTCGAGCAAACTCATCTCGCTCAGTATCGGAGAGGTCCTTGAGTTTAAGATCTTCAAGGATTGTGCCGCTATTAGGATTAAAGTTCTCGTCATGTGAGATGCGATGTTTCTGTAACAGGTCTACGAAATCGGATTCGAAGTCGTTGTGGATAAGGACGGCAGCAGTATGGCGTGCTGAGCAATGGATATCAAGTAGCCGGGCATTGTTAATGCCCGTACGGCGAAACATCTTGCGGAGAGTGCCAACAGGGATTCTTGTTTTCGTAGGAAAGTAGAAGTACTTGAAACCTTGATTGGCTGAAGGGGGTTGGAAGAAACGTGCAGCGGCGGCTTCTCGTTGAGCACGACGGAGGTCCTTATGACGAGCTAGGGATTGCTTTATAGAGTCGAGTTTTGCCTGGTTATGCCAAGGGGTGTTGGGAAATTGAGTATTATTGCTGTTGGTAGCTTCAGCAATGGTGGGGAACTCCTGAGAGTTGGCTGTAGATGATCCTTGTGATGTGACAGAGTTCAATTGACTTCGGAGATGTTGGATGGCGAGTTTGGCCTTAGAGAGTTCCGAGGTCGGTTTCTCAACCATTTGTTGTAAATGATTGATGACAGCTTGAGGATCTGCAGTGCTACTAGTCTGCGTTAGAGTGGGTGTGTCAGTGGTGGACGTAGTTACCAGATCAGTAGGTGCGAGTTCCATATCCTCGGGTTGAGCTCCAGAAGCTGAAGCCTTGAGCATATAGTACATTGTATGGGATTGCGAGTACTTCTTGCAAGAGGTATAGATAAATTGTGGTTAAGTGGGATCTCGAGAGGAAGTTCCATGTCGATGAAAAGTAGTTGTGTTATGGCATGTAACACACAGCAGTTGTTTGCGATACTGTTTGAAGAGTGTTTCCAGTTCAACAAGCTGTTCCTGTGACAGAGAAGGTCATTGCACTCTGTAAGGGCCTCTTGAAGGTGGCATTTACAATTGTCGCAGGTTTTGTTTTTGAAGTGTAGACTTAAATAATGTGTATGAATGTCTTCAATTCGCTTGCCAAATAAGGAAAAACTTATAGAAAGTGATGGAAAGCGGAAAAAGAGCTCTCCAGGTCTATATTGATGGTAACAGTTCATATATGGGTAATCAGTATACCAACATTGGCTCTTACTACTCGAAAGTATGCTAAAACACAGCCAAAATCGGACCCATTTGACAAGCGATTTCTCGACTTGGAAGCCATTTTAGAATGCTAGAATAGCACCAAACAAGTGCTCCCAACTAGCACTTACTTGTTGATGCTTTATCTCAAATTTTTTTAGGTCATGACAAATCGGTCCATATCCCCGTTTTTTGACGAGTAGTAGCAAGCAAAAATCATTGAATATCAAACAATCGCATTTTTCATCCCCAAAATGAAGTTTTCCACAATGACATGCCATACTGAAAAAAGACCTACGAGTCCAATTTATCTTGTAAAATTGCTAGTTTGGGTAATCCATTACGCGAAAGTTGAGTTTTCGACTGAAAACGTGTTTTTAGTTTCTCCTTATTTAGAACAGATTTTTGGTGAAACATGAGAAAGTTATTAACACCATTCGATAGAGAATCCAAGCAAGTACTCGAGACAATTAATACGTAAAGTGTATTAGATATAGCGGTTCCCGAGAAATCACTAAAAAGAAGAAAAAAAAAGTTCAAATGACCATAAATCCATCGCTCAGGATTGAAGAAAGAACATACTTCGGGAGTTGAAATCCGACAGCAGCATTCATGAAGGCTATCGATGCCTGTAGTAACTAATCTGTAGTAACTAATCGTACACAGATGCTATGTAGCGCTAATTATATCCAATGGCTATTGTATATGAAGCTGCCAAAGTACTAGAATTAATATTTGAAGACTATTACTAGCTCAATGTATTGCTTGTGGTTGTGTCCGTTCCCTGATAGTTGTCAAGCTTTGCCAACCTTCTGAAAAGAATCCTTTCAGCCATAACTATCAAGACGAGCATGACATATAAGCAGCTAAAGTGATGTATAATAGTACATATGATTTATTTTATCCATGTGTATTAAAAATTAGAGGTAAATGGAAGTATGCAATATAAGAAATTTCAAGTATGATGTTGTGCTTTTGTCTAACAATGTCTAGGAATCTATGCTTCGAGCTCAGTCAAGTATCTTTCGGCGTCCAGAGCAGCCATACAACCAGTACCAGCAGATGTGATAGCTTGGCGGTATCTCTTGTCTTGAACATCTCCAGCAGCAAATACACCTTCAACGCTTGTGGAGGCAGAACCAGGAACGGTCTTGATATAACCGCTTTCATCAAGATCCAATTGGCCCTTCACTAATTCAGTGGCAGGAGTATGACCAATTGCGTAGAAGAGTCCACTTGCTTCAATGGAGCCATTTTCACCAGTCTTTGTATTTCGAGTAAGTACTTCTGTGAGGACATCACCATTGCCAACACACTCAGTAGGTACAGTTTCAAAATGAACAGTGACATGAGGATGGGCCAGCAATCTATCTGCCATGACCTTGGAAGCACGCAATTGATCACGACGCACAAGAACATGAACATGAGAAGCGTACTTTGTGAGATAAATGGCTTCTTCAGCAGCAGAATCGCCGCCACCAATGACTACCAGTGGTTTGTTTCTAAAGAGAGGGACGGCACCATCACATACTGCACAAGCAGAGATACCATTTTGCCAATATTTTTCTTCGCCAGGTAAACCCATACGTTTAGCGGAAGCACCAGTAGCAAGAATGAGAGCATCAGTGGTATCAGTAGGCTCGCTTTGTTCGTCACTGCCTTCACGCCATAATCTGAAGGGACGCACGCTGGTGTCCACCTTGGTGATAGTTTCAGTTTCAATGACAGTACCACAGTTGATGGATTGCTCACGCATTTGGTCCATTAAAGCACCACCGAGAATACCCTTGGGGAAACCAGGAAAGTTTTCAATATCAGTGGTTGTAGTTAATTGACCTCCAGGAGCAAAGCCGTTGGCCATCATACCTTCAAACATGATGGGTTCCATTTGTGCGCGAGCAAGGTAAATAGCAGCAGTGTGGCCTAGCATGTCAAAATGAGTATCTGTATACAAACAAAATTATGGTCAACTTACCAGCAGGTCCAGAGCCGATAATAGTAGCACGATGATGGATAGGAGCCATTTTGTATAATATATTAATGTGGGTTATAGCTTTTTTTAAAAAAGTAATGTAGAAATCTTATGTTTTAGACATATTTCCTGCCCTATTTATATGAAATTATGTTGCTGTAAAGCGACCCTTTGAGCCAATCATGATATCTAGAAGGATTCTGTAGCATATTTGTAATATGGGCCATTTTCGAGCGATAGCGAATCAAAGCACAAGTTTCCAAACATTACATTTGACAGCTTGACAAATCAAATGATTCGATCGAAGATTAGTAATAAAGCGGGCTATGGTTTTGCTGAGCGATTTACGCAACTACTTACTCCTCTCTTGAGTCGCATTATGTAACTTACTTTTTATTTGCTCAAGATAAATGATAACATTCTAACTTTTAAGGTACCATCAGTCAGCTTGTATCCTCTTTAAGGTGCTCCGAATTTGATTTCTATCCAAGTTCCATTATTTGAGGTAGCAATCAGTTGTGATTGAATCAAGTTTTACAGGGGCAAAAGTATATGTATGAAACAAGTGGAATATTGAACATATGTAAATTTCAAAGAGACATACGTGTTATAAAACACCAAAAAAGTGTAATCTTTAATACATAGTATAGAATGTGATTCAAAATATACTTGGTAATGCAAAATGCATTAACGTATTATAAATCACATTTTAAACTGAATCAGTAACCAAAAAAGTAATGTTGCTCTAAATGCAATTCAATAAATACAATAGGTACTTGTGCCACTGCTTGATATATAAAATGTATGCATTGCTAGGCATTTAGCGCAACGTAATGCATAATCAAATTTGACATATCTACTACATATCCCATTTCTTCACCAATGTCAAACCGGTCACAGGCTAGAAGCCCTTGCCCTGGGCTTTGAACCCGGCCAACAAGTTACATTTTTAAATGAGATCCTTTCCCTTTGTTCTTCATTCAACAAACACACTTAATCCTCTTGATACTTAAAAATGTCTATTTCACCTTCAAAACAAGCAGCCATTCATGCATACAGACACTTATTAAAGACCCAAAGACAAGTGTTTGGTGGTAAGTGTTTAATATCAAATGTTGGCTAGCGTTCAAAATGATTCTGACATGTATGTGATTTGTATGGAAAAAAATATATATAGCTGATTTGAAAGCAATTGTTGGTATGTGAGTGAGAGAGAATACAAAAAGGAGGGATCTGATTCAAAAGGGCTATTCACTGATTGATTTGATATTAGCTGCCAGAAAGGAAACTTACTCTAGATTTATGCAATCCAAAGATGAAACAAATACAGATATTCTTGAGGAGGTAAAATAGCAAGGTAGCATTGGTTTCAAAATACTAAAATATGTCATGTATAGAAATTACAACTAGCTGGACAAGTAGAGACTTTATTAAAAAAGAATGTGATCCAAGGTGTACCACAAGGAAACAACACATTTAGTAAGGACTAGGATCAGTTAGATACCCATCATTGTTTTGCTGATATACTGGTATTATGTAGAATTGAGAATCACAGAGGATACTGAATTGGGTGATAATGATAGCATCAAGAATACCAAAAACATCAACCGTAAAAAGAGAGCACACAAACACACTGGAGGATGTTGTGGTGGAAATCATTAAATCAATTTTGATTGTGATACACAACACTTGTAAGGAAGAAGAAGGGTGCCTAATTTTGGACTATTCGAATAACAAACAACAACCCTCACATTTATTTCTCTCTCTCTCTCTCTCTCTCTCTTTTTTTTTTCTCTCTCACTTTCTTTTACATATAAATAGATGAATAGTAGTAATAAACATGATAGTGTACCAGACTGGTCCTTACAATTAACTGAACAGCTTATATCGCCTCCACAACAACAACAACAGCAGCAGCAACCTACAACAGATACTGCGAATAAAACGCATATATCAAGCCTACCCCCTTCTGCTATTATAGTGCATCAGACACCAGATGATGAACAATTTGAAAATTATATTGATCGACAGTTCACATCTCGTGATGCGAAATTGTTAAAAAATCGACTTTCTGAAGCTACTACACTTCGAAATTCTTCTACTATACCCACAAATGACTGGAAAGACATTGAAAAAACGATACCCGCTACACAGCAACAGCAAGCACCGCCACACCCATATCATCATCATCTGGATCAAGATGATCAGCAGAGCGAGGAAAGCAATGTTTGGTGGGTGACCAAAAATGATCAAGATGGGTTCTACTCTATCTGTGGATTATTGTTTTTATTTGGATTTCTTTTCCCTCCTTTGTGGTGGATAGGATCCATTTGGCCCAGACATGTACGAGAAAAAGGTGGTAAAATGGCGGATAGATGGCAAAAGTTGAACCGAATCATGTCAATAGGATTCAGTTCAATTTTAATTATATTGATCATTGTATTCGTTGTATTATATGCCACAGGAGTTTATTGATAATAAAAGAAAAACAAGTTACTCGTTTACCAAGGCAGTGGGATTCTCCTTTTTGTACACTACATTATTGATATTGCCTCCTATTTTATAGAATGTATGTGTGTGAGTGAGTGAGTGAGTAAGTTTCATGGTGTGATTTAACCATAACAGCTCTACTTACGCCAATCAGTTCGATGTGGTAAATCATTAGCATAACGCCATTCACCATCTACAATAAACTTGTATTCAATATCTTTGCTCAAATCCATTGGAATCTCAACAACGTGACAATTTGAATTTTCGGTATCTTGAACCATATCAACCGATACTGCAATGGTGAATCATGTGAGTATATTTAAGTTTTTTTTTTTATAGAGATAAAAAAAAAAAAGAGTTGTTTACCTGACCAGTTATCAAACTCGCCAGTAACCTGAACCTTTTTACCGCCATGATTCCATCGAATCTAATAGAAGAATGTTAGGAGTTTACCATGATGCATTTGCGTGTACAACCAAGAGGTTACCTTGACATTGGTGGTGTTGCTCATGGCCATTGTGTGGTAATATTTGGATGGGGTAGATGAAGATCTCATAATTTGAGACGAAGCTGGAGTTGAGTTGTCGGTATCAGTGGAGGAAGCAATGCTGCTTGAGGAGAGGGTTCTTTGCAATTGCGCAGGCTCCTGTTCTTGTTCTTCATCATCAAAGCCAGCATCCGACTCTTGTTCATGCTCGTCTTCTTCAATAGCGACATCAATCTCTGGTTTTGGTATAATTTCTCTTGACTTCTTGATATCAAGAGATGATGTCGACGAAGTGAGAGAGGAGGATGAAGATGAAGATCTCTTTTTCATCTTGTTTGCAACGCCAAACACATTCAAGATGGATAACCAAGTCGATAATTCTTCATTTTGGCTGTCGTGTTGACATTCAGTTACTTCCAGCTCTTCTTCAGTTGACGCAGATTCATGGATAATATCATAGCGGTATTCGTCTTCATCTGTAGTGATACCCTCATCACTGCTGAGCTGATGCTTTGCTGACGACGTCGATGCTGATGAAGAAGATGAGGATCCAGCAGCATTTGTATTGAGTGGAAGTGCAAGCCAATCACGCATTGTGAATCTTAGGATTTGTAAAAGAAAGAAACGAAATGAAAATGAAAGAAAAGTAGACGAGATCATTTTTTAAATCTTAATTATTTGTGTTTCCACCCCCAACAAAATTAGACAATAATGATGATAAGTGGGTGATGATGATGATGGTGGTGATGATGGGCAAGATAAGGGCAGCAGCACAAAAATAAGAGGCCTTTTTATATCAAACGAATCTCCTGAAATCTCCCCCCTTTTGTACAACTCTTTTTGAGCATTTCGTTTGTATCGTTTCAACATCCAATCACACCTTATATAATGATGTTTATGTTTATGTGTTTGATCATGCAAATCCATGATGATATGGGAAAAAGAAAGTGGCGTTTTTGTAGCTGTAGTCGATATTGGTAGTTACAGAAGCAGCTTTTTTACTCACTAAATGAACAACAACATTCTAGTAATAGCGCTCTCCTTGTAGACATTACATCTGTCATCTAGGATTTATAGTTATCCGTTCATATTTCATTTGTACATAAACATGCAAAGCAATGCAACGCTTTGCAAACAAATCAATCTTGTACGTGGTGTGTACACAAGCATCCAGTGGGATTCTAGCACAGACTTTTTTTTTTTTTTTTTTTTTTGTTAACCAGATAGAAAGTTCCAACCCTCCCCTTTCTATACCCCACAGTGTGAAACTCGTAGTTTTACGTTGGTCAGCGTAATGCTTACGAGGACAATTGAATCTGACTGGGCGATAACCCCGCATTCTTTTATTTATAATTTCAGCTTCAAATGCTACTTGGAATTCTTCTTTCTTTAATTCTTGCAATATAAATAAAGCTCTTCAAAAAATGCTTCGATTCATCATAAAAAGAAATTTAACAACTAAGCGATTTTATACAACCAACACAATGTCAACTGCAAGACAAGTTACTGCAAATCAATTGTCCTCCTGGCTAGCTGCCCAGGAAGCCAAGTCTCATAATGATCTTATCATTGTAGATGTTCGAGAACGACATGAAATTGAAGAACATGGAAAGATTAAGGGTGCCTTGAACGTACCATTCAGACTGGATCCTGTCATGTTTGCTGCTGGTTTATCTGATTTGAACAAGCATGGAAAGGTATGTGTATCTCAAAGTCTTAAAGACAAACACTGCTAATAAAAAATGACAGGTCGTATTTCAATGCATGTCGGGACGTCGTAGCGATGAAGCAGCTATTATTGCCCAGAAACTTGGTTTTGAAGATGTTTATAGCCTTGAGGGAGGCATCAAGGGGTGGAATGGCCCTGTCCAACCCTTTATGAACAACCATTCACCCTGGGTCCATACGGTTTTTGATGCAGAGACAGAAACAGCCCAATATGTGGTAACAGATTTAGGTAGCACAAAATGTTGAAAACGTACGATAAATTTCAAATGGCTAACATTGACATGATTCCGACACACAGAAACAAAGGAAGCCTTCATAGTGGATCCCGTATTAAACTATGATCCGTTTTCATCCACAGTCCACCCTTTGTTGGCAAAAACGTTAATGCAATTCATAGAAAAGTATGAATTGAATGTTTCAAAAATTATTGACACCCACGTTCATGCGGTAAGTTTTTTTTTTTTTTTTTTTTGAGTTATACACCAATAACAAATCACTTACCCCCTTTTTTTATTATTATTCCAGGACCATTTATCTGCTGCTCAATACTTGAAAGCTGAATTGCCTTCAAAGCCTGAGTTCTGGATGGGTAAAGATGTAACTCAAGTGCAAGAAGTATTCGGAGAAAAGTACAACTTGACTCGGGATGAATTGAAGCCTACTGGTGAACAATTTGACAAACTGGTCTCTGAAGGCATGCAATGGACTTTGGGCAAGAATATCCAATGTAGTGTCTTGGCTACACCCGGTCATACTCCTGCATGTATGTCGTATCGTATTGGTGATGCTGCATTCGTGGGTGATACTTTATTTATGGTAACCCTCATATACAAGGCTCATAAATGGAATTTGTCTAAACTTTAAAATTTTAGCCTGATATAGGAACTGCTCGTTGTGATTTCCCAGGAGGCAGTGCTGAAAAAATGTATCAAAGTATTCACAAAATGTACAATAGCTGGCCTGATGATACAAGAATCTACGTTGGTCATGACTATCCACCTGCAGACCGTCCAGTAAGTTTCGTGTATTTGAGTGTATTGCACCTTACTCATCCTCTTGCATTAGTATCGTGTGGTCACCAGCCTTGAAAAGCACAAAAAGTTCAACAAGATGATTAATGAATCTGTTTCCTTGGAAGAATACAAGAAAATGCGTCAAGAAAGAGACTCCAAACTGAAGGCGCCAAGATATATCCATCCTTCTATCCAAACCAACTTGAGAGGCGGTGTATTGCCCACACCTGAGTTGTCTGTACACGACAAGAAGACGCTCCAACAATTCTTCAAAATTCCTGTACGATGGATGTCATCCTAAAACAAACAAACATTATATTGAAATACTAATAAATCATAATATTATATCAAAGAAACATATGTACGACGTATTTTATTTATTTAACCTTGGCTATGCTATGAACCATTTCCTACAAAAAAGATGAAACAATATCAACATCTTACATTCCAGAAAGTTGATCGCAAACACCAAACTTACCTCCTTTGAAATCAAATGACATGTCTTTTCAATCAAGTTCAATAAAGAGTTGATGTCATTGGACCAATTGTTCAAAATCTCATTGGCATCCTTCTTGGTTTGGAAATTAACGACACCAGCAGAGCGATCAATACGAGCATAGATTGTCTTTGACACAACCAACTTGGACAAGAATTCTTCCGCATCCTTTTCATTCAAATCAAGCAATTGAGTCAATCTCTTTGTAGATACGCGAGTGTAATATTTGGCAATGACACGGATATTATGCTCGACCACACGATTGTGAAGCTCCTTTAATCTCTTTTGTCCATCCTCAGTAGCACTGTTGAAAGCTGCTGATTGACTCAATAATTGACCATAGGTTGACTCGATTTCGGACCAACGCATCAATTCAGTAGTGACAAAGCATTTGGCGATTTCTTGATATTGAGGGATTTGTGCTAATTTGACATCTTGATAGATTCTGTTGAGTAAGTCGGATTGTTCATTGTCGTAAGGTGCCAATACAACAAATAAAACTGCATTTTGAAGTGCTTCCTTCCACTTGGCTTCGTCTTCTTGGATAGATTCTGAATCGTAAATTTGCTTGTAGAATTTGTGAACGTTCAAGTATTGGTCCTCGTGCAAAGCATGTTGAATCATCAAATCATAGAATCTAAGCTTGAGATCTTCGTTCTCTTTATCTTGGAAGAACTTGGTGCTGATCTTTTTGGAGATGATTTGAGTTCTGATGTAGTCAGACTTGGCCAAGCAAAGTCTCATTTGCTCTAGAATGAAATCAACTTTTTCACGTTTATCCATTGAACCAAATGTCTCTACTTGAAGTTCTTGAAGAATATCGGCGGCTTCGGTTGTTTTTCCTTCATCTTCACGGATCTTTGCTAAAAGACGAGTGATACGTGCACGTTCAACTTCGACATAAATCTTGCCATCAGTGACAGTGCGAAGCGTATCAATCAATTCGAGCTTTGTGTCCATATCAGGTGTTGAGTCGAGGTATGCCATTGCTTCCTGAATCATCTTTGAAGTAGCCTGTAAAACATAGAATTAACGCCATGATACCGACCGACATCTCTCTACACTTACAGCCTTGAGTTGGCCATGCTTCTTTGACAACAAGACAATTTGTTCGTTCAAGAGCTTCCAGTCCTTGGCTTGGTAACATAAAGTGACAACTTGAACAAGAATACGGCCTGTGGATGCTTGATCAGCAGCCTATAACTCAATTGTTAATTTCTACATGAAATGCTGATGCTGATAGTATTTACGTTTCTGGCTTGCTTTTCAAGAGACAATAGCTTTTCCAAGGCCTCATTCAATTTTCCTTGCTATAATAATGAAGCATATGAGCGAACGCGTCATGTAGCTTGCAGGACGAGAGGATGCTTACCTTGGCTAAACCTTCAGTTTCTGGTAACAGGGCATCGACTTGAGGACTAAAGTCCTTGTCCATCTTTTCTAATTTTCCATCTGACATGTTGGTATTTTGTTGTATTTATATAATTCCACAGTGAATAGAGAAGAAGAAGAGGGACGGATGATGCGTATTTCTTTTTTTTTATTACTACAGAACATTTAGATTACGTTTGCCTACGTTTCTTGCAGTCCACGTCATACGTTTTCAACATCAGCGGGCAAATGTAGACACCTTTGGCAGGTGTGTTTTATGCATTATTAAGGATGGGAGAATCAGATAAAACGGTCTCCATGTGATGTTCTTGTGTGAGAGCAGGATAAAAAAAAGCTTTGCACTCATTGTTTATTATCAAAAGGTTCCATCTTTGCGGTAAGCAGGAAGGTTCATTTAAGAGTCTTGACAGTCAGTCAGGCTATTTGAATAATACCTGTATAGTGTACGGCACATTTAACCCGATATCCTATGCCTAATGTCAAAATCACATTTGATATACGTACGGATACTGTTGCTACTGTGTATTTATTCACTGCCTTTATATAGCTTCAGACTGACATTGCGTATTTTAAGGGAAGCCAATTCTATGCCCTCTAACAGAATAAGCATTTATTGCGTGCCATCGTTCACTATGAGCAGCACTGCGATTTAAGCACATAGTTATGCAATTGCACTGTGATATCAAGTGCACTTAAATCTCCATTATGGTGTCGGCTAGCTGGCATTAGGTCATTAGATCTTGAGATAGTCTTAATATTTAACCTTTCAGTGTTTAACTCTGAACCGTATCCTGCAACTCGCTAACTTGTGTATCAGGATACAAAGGGAAAACGAAAGCGCCACATCATTGTTTTTTTTTTACTCCTTAAACAGGTTTTTCTTCGATCACGTCGAGTATATAATGTGTGTTCACTTCCACACGGTCAGCTATCCATCTTTTCATTTTCCCATCCGCTATGGCATTCACAGAAAATACATACAATTTTACAAATCTCGTTGACTTGGTATTGAGCAATAATCGAGGCATATCTGATGATAAACCTGTCTACATTGATTCCAACACAGATGAAACTGTGCGCTATGGTGAATTAAAGACGCTGATCCGCCAAGCAACTGCTGGATTCCGAAGAGTTGGCTTGAAACGAGGCGATTGCGTTTGTGTATACAGTCCAAATCATGTAAAACAAAATGCACAATTCTCGACTGATATCACCGACTAATTCACAATTCAATAGCTCGGTGTTCCTCCCATCTTTTTGAGTGTACTGGCTTCAGGTATTTCTCTATCTCTAATAGTTTCCAAACATGATACTAACTGCAGTTTTCAGGTGGACATGTCAGTCCCACAAACCCAGCTTTCAATGCTCAGGAACTGGAGAAACTCCTTGTCATGTCCAGGGCCAAATACCTTATTGCTCACTCTTTTAATCTGGATAAAGCTCTGGAGGCAGCCAAATCGGTGGGTATCCCAGTATCCAATGTATGGTGTATTGACAACGACCCCAAAAAAAGAGCGAAGCATTGGAAGGAAGTACTAGCTAATTCAACAGAAGAGGCTGATCCTATCAAGTACACTGCTGCAGAGTGCAAAAATACACTTGCCTATCTCTGTTTTTCTAGCGGTACCACAGGCAAGTACAGTACATTGCCATCTTCTCTTCCCTTGAATCGCTATTAATCAACTAGTTGATATCAATTAGGTCCTCCAAAAGGCGTCAAGATTAGGTAAGCTGCATTGATTTTTATTGAGGAGACCTAGCACTGAAAAATATGTAGTCATCACAACTTCATTGCCAATGCTGTGGAACTGGATCAACTGGTTCAATCCAGCAGTATTTTGCAAAATAACGGAAATTTGCTCGCCGTTGTACCTTTGTTTCATATTATGGGCTTATTCCGATTCATCAATATGTCTCTTTTTGAAGGGAGAACAGTGGTGTTGATGGCTCAATACGAGTTGGAAAAGATGTGTCAAATGATTGATAAACACAAAGTGACTAGTGTCGTTGCTGTTCCTCCTATGCTTTTGCATCTGCTCAACTCTCCTCAGATTGTGGACAAATATGATTTCTCTCATGTGGAAACCTTTCATGTTGGAGCAGCGCCTGTTTCGCTCGCAATGGCAGAAGCTATTGTAAAGAAATTCCAAAGACCTGTATTGCAGGTAAGTTTCAGCTGCTTGATACAATTTGCAGTCGATTCCTAAGAAGCGTATTTAGGGTTATGGAATGACTGAAGTTGCTTCGGTTTTGACAGCCCAGACTCCGGAAACATACATGCCTGGGTCTGTTGGAAGAATGATTGGCGGCATTGATGCTAAAGTTGTGGACGAGAACGGCAAAGGTACGCAGCGTAATAGTTTATCAGGGCCTGTTGACTAAATTTAATGTAGACTTGCCTGCTGGTGAACGAGGAGAAATTTGTATCAAGGGGCCTATTGTCATGCTTGGATATCTTGACAACCCAAAGGCGACTGCCGAGATTATTGATAGCAACGGATATCTTCACACGGGTGACATTGGTTATGTCGATAAGCTTGGTAACTGGTTTATCGTTGATCGCTGCAAGGAATTGATCAAATACAATGCATACCAGATTGCGCCTGCTGAATTAGAGGATACTTTGCTCAAATGCTCATTGGTTTCTGATGCTGCAGTGATTGGAATTTTTGATGAAAAGAAACAAACCGAAGTTCCAAGAGCTTACATCTCCTTGTCTCCCTCAGGCAAAGCTCTGGAGGAAAAAGAAGCTATCAAGCAGATCCACAGCTTCATGAATTCAAAGGTTATCAACTATAAGCAACTTCGAGGTGGCATAAGGCTGATTGATGCTGTACCCAAAAGTGTTTCTGGTAAAATTTTGAGAAAAGACTTGCGTGAACTGTATAGAAAGGAGAAAGAGGAGCAGCAAATTAGTAAATCCAAGTTGTAATAAACAATAACATGTCATTAATGACATCAAAATACTTGATATTGCACAGTAAACGGAGCCTTCTTTATCCTAAGTAATGGTGGTGATGAAGTGTATGTCTTCACTCTTCTGTCAGTGTCAATGTGGCAATGAATGAGAGCAACCACAATCTTGATCTGGAGGCAAGCTGCTACTACCCAGTCACAAAGTTTGTGAGAGCTTTTTTCGTTATCCTTCTACCTTGGAACACAGCAATCGTAATCAAGTTCATAGCTACACATTTAATACAAATAAAAGGGAAAAAAAAGGCAACGAAAAGAACGTGTTATATTGTACAAGACGCAACACAATACAAGAAAAAAAACGGACCCTTTCATTACAAAATACATGTCTAAAGCTTATCAAGTTGGTCCTAAATCAATAGAGAAATCCTTGAAAAGAAATCATCCATGTCCTTTGACAAAGAAAAAGATCCAACTATGAACGGTAGTGCTGGATACCCTCCTCTTCAGGGACACTTGCAACAGCAACAGCAATTCTACAACAATGGCGCGTCCTCGCAAAACAACTCGGGAGCATCCTCTCCTTCTGTGTATCATACGATGCCACTTTATGCTAATAATGGGTTCAGTCGCTATTCACAACAGCAACAATCGCAATCGCAGCAGCCACAACAACAACAGCAGCAGCAACAACAAAAACAAGCAAATACCATTATTTCTGATAGTAGCAACACTGTTCATGTTACACGGCAACTCACCTACGCACAAAACTCGCGTCAGTCGTCTTCGCCTCATCACCATGCTCGCACCGCTGCTGCTATGGCTCGCTCCACACCTGTCGCTTCCACTGTAACCATCACTGATCCCAACAATCCAAACAAGATTTTCAACCGCATAGACAATATTAACACATCTAGCAGCAATTCGAATGAAAAGCAGACCTGGACGACCTTGGACATTGGCGGCATGGGACTGAAGCAGATCTCACCTACTCTTTGCTCATACAAGTTTCTGACTGTACTCTACATGAACCACAATAATCTCACAAAACTCACCAGTGATATTGCTAAGCTTGTCAATTTGAGAACATTGGATTGCTCAGGCAACAAACTATCAACCTTGCCCCCTGAATTAGGCATGCTTGTCAATTTGCGCGATCTACTCCTGTTTGACAATAACCTCACCAGTCTACCAAACGAATTGGGCATGTTGTATCAGTTGGAAATGCTAGGCTTAGAAGGAAATCCTATTCAGTCGGATATAAAGAACATTCTGATGAAAGAAGGTACGCAGGCTGTCATCATGTCATTGAGGGAAAATGCACCAGGTAGTACGATTTTCAACGTTATACACATTCAGCAACTGACATCAGTTTGTAATAGTTGGCATGCCACCGCCTCATCGTGAATGGATCACAATCGAGAATGATACTGCAGAAAATGATCCAGGTAGACATAAGGTCAAGATGATATGCATAAAGCAAAGTCTAATAGTATTGCCATAGACAAATTCACAGTATTATGTTACAATATCCTCTGTCAAAAGTATGCAACGAGCCAAGCCTATGGCTACACACCTTCATGGGCTTTGAGTTGGGATTATCGTAAGGAATTGATCATTTCAGAGGTACTCAGTTACAATGCCGATATTGCTTGCTTGCAGGAAATTGCCATGAAACATTACGAAGGTGACCTGGGCGATTCATTCAAAGAGCGTGGGGACTATGATGGTGTATTCTTTCCAAAAACCCGTGCAAAGACCATGGCTCCAAACGAAAGACGAGAAGTGGATGGTTGTGCCATCTTTTACAAAGCATCAAAGTATAATCTAATTGAACATCACATTTTGGAATACAATCAAAAGGCGCTTCAACGAGCTGATTTCAAACAAAGCGACGATATCTACAACCGGGTTATGACAAAGGACAACATTGCTGTTATGGTTATACTCGAGAATAAGGAGACATTAGCTCGTATGTTGATTGTCAACTCTCACATCTTTTGGGATCCACAATTTGCAGATGTCAAATTAGTGCAAGTGGGTATGATGATGGCCGAGATTGAAAATTTTGCCAGCAAACATCTGTCTCCTCCACCAGGATCAGCAGGACCAGCCTATGACTCTACCAGAATGTTGCCAACAATCATTTGCGGTGATTTCAACTCTGTGCCTGAATCAGGTGTCTATGAGCTACTTTCTAAAGGTACTTTAGCCAAGGACCATCCTGAATTTGGAAGCCATTCATACGGATCTTTTACTTCGGAGGGCATATCGCACAAATTGGCTTTAAAGAGTAGCTATAGTCAAGTGGGCGAGTTAGATGTAACGAACTATACTCCTGGGTACAAGGGCACTTTGGATTATATATGGTACACCAGTAATACATTAGATGTCATGTCCTTGCTGGGCGGTGTCAGTCAAGATTATCTCGATAAAGTAGTTGGATTCCCTAATCCTCACTTTCCTTCCGAGTAAGTCATTGATGCGCTCTTTCTTGAATATATACACTAACCATCCTTCATTGTAGTCATATTCCTTTGATGACAGAGGTTAGAATCAAATCACCTCGTCGCGAAAAGATGGAAGAACCTAATTTTGGTTTTACATCTTCATTCAAACGATAGAAATTTAATTTAAGATTTTAATGCTTCTCTTGCATATACAGCATTAGCAAAATTGTACATTTTCTCTTTCTTTCTCTCTTCCTCTCTCTCTCTCTCTCTCTCTCTCTCTCTCTATGTTTTTCACTTTTCCTCACTACCTCTTTTTTTTTTCCCCCTTCATACATACACATAACATATACATTTTAATTAAAAAAAAAAAAAAGATATAACACAATAATGCTCTATGATGGTAAATGCTTTTACTCGGTTTTACCAGAGTCGATCCAGTTTTGATGAATTCGTACGAGTTCAGGAATAATTTCACTCTCAATCTCAATGCCATTTTCCATCTGTTGTTGTGTAAGTGATAGCACCTTTTCACTGTGTTGAGTAATAAATGTCACTGTCTGTTTACGGGTTTTGAGCATGTTGCCGATAACAACTTGATGGCCATAACGGGTGAGCGCCTGTCTGGCTTTAGGAACTAGCAAATTGTTATCGGTTTCAAGCTTGAATGATACAATCAATCCTTTGGCTGCCCAGTTGCTGACAAGTGGCGTCAAGAATTTGGGCACTTGATCCAAGGTTAATGTCAAACCACCATCACGGGACTGGATCTTGTGCTCTGCCATTTTTTGTGATGGAATAAAGAAATCGCTAACAGCTGCAGCAAGGTAATACATGGCTCTTGCTTCTAAACGTGCTAATATCTTCGATCCTGATTGAAGTTTAAAAAGATATTCAGGGAGTGTAACAAAATCTAGCATCAAAATTCGATTGGTGTCCTTGGCTTGGTTGTATTTTGTCAAGAGTTTATGCATTTTGGTGGCATATTGAGCGAGGACTAAAAAGGACCACAATTTAGTACCAACACTCCAATTCTCATTGAATCCATGCTATACCTTGCACTGAACCATCCTCTTTGGGCTCCAAATAATCCAAAAATCCCATGTTGGAGTGAGTATAATGACGATGATAAGGTTGAATGCTGTTTTGACGATGCATAAATACCACTGCATATCCTGCTTCTAAAAAATATTCGGCAGAAGTAGCACCGCGAGTACCATTACTAAAGTTGTCAATGAAACGAACTGTTTGGTTTTCAAGAGGCACTGTCGTTCCACCACTCTATCAGAAACTAGATTAAGCAGGTACTCAAGATACGCAAATGGTGGATAGACTTACAGTAATGAAAACAACTTTACTACCAAGCTCCTCATGATAATCAACAAACGCGTTCAACTTTGATTCAAATTCTGGTAAATCAGCAGGAGGTTCGTTGATTTGGAAGTAGACATCGGGATCAATGACACCTTGACCATTATCGAGGATGGGTTCGTTTGAGCTGGTATTTGAGATGGGAACAGTGATTGAAGCCATTTTATGAAAAATGTTATATTGCAGGAAAGAGTGATGAGGATATTGATGCAGATTTCCTTATTTTCAATTCTCAGCTTTTTACATTCGAGATTTGTAATAAGATTGTCATTATCCACCCAGTCACGAACTTATAGGGAAAGAAACTGGGGTTACTGATACTGTATCCAGTCAATCAACTCTTTACACACGCTAGTATTTGTGCTACATTGTGTGGAGTCGCTATATGGCATAATGTTGCGTATATTATTCAACAGCACAAAACCTTGTATTGATAATAATGCGGAGCATCAGGCAGCAATAAAGATTGTATTTATACTTTTTTACATTGAGATAAACCTATTGCTAATCATGATAACACTAAATAAACCAAACCAGAAACCAGAGCTGATCAAGTTTAGGTAATCGTTATGGTGTTCTAATAATGGTGAGCACTGGATATGCTGTTCTGTTAGTTTATATGTGAATAACCTTTGGCTCCAAAAAAACAAACGATTATGAAAAAGGTAATGACAATATGAATGATTACAGAATTTAGAACACTGCTGCTCTCTTTGTGTACGCCATCCGCAGCCCCATCTTTGACACTGCCAGCTTCGCATGCATTCAGAACCTTCTTTGAGCGATAGTACTTCTGCTTCCACTTCAATGAGCACGTGCTTTTTTCAGAAAAAATAACACTTGTTGTCAATGCAAATCAAGCCGAATGTTACGTCAAAAGTCAAAAATAATTAAATCTGCCAAAGAATTACATTTTATTTACAATGCATCAAGAGGATACATTTATATACTTTTCGTTATACTAGAGTCTACAGTATAATGATGAACTATTTTACCATAAGATTACTATCTACCAACAAGTGACATGTAAATAATCATCATGCTTCTCATGATTTACCGAAAGATTGTTAAGAATAGCCAAAGACCTTGTGTATGAGACTTTACTACTACTACCATTTTTGATATGACAAAAGCTGCATACTTAAGGCTTAAATAAAGTGCGAGTACAAAATACTCAACTAAGATAATACACTCTGCAAGTAAAACTAGAAGAGGCTTTCAATAGCGATAAACATCGATAAAAACTCCTTATATCAATGCCAGGTTTTCGTGGTTACACAGTGTGTACGACATTTTCTTCCAGTAGCATGCACGTGAGGACTATAAATGGTATTTAAACTCCGAAACGGAGTTTTTGGTCCATTTGGAACCCCGCTTTTGCGAGGAATACAAAGATGCAAACGAAATTTACGTAGCTATGTTTGTTGTTGAGATATCAATGAATTGATGAATTGATGAAATCTGAGCAGGTACTACTAATAAAAGTCATTGGATTGATATATGAATGTTGGTTTTATGTATACTTAAAGTTGTTTGGGGTACTTTGCTTGATTAGAACGTATTAAATTTGGGTTGTTTATAGATGAATTGAAGCAGCAAGACGGGAAAATGTGAAAAATGAATCAACTTTGGATGGATATTTCTCTATGATTTATTAACTGAGTCAATGTTCCGTAGTGCTTGACTTTGGTTTCTCTTTTAATTTTTTATACGATGGTATGGTTATTATTAGTATTTTGGAAAATATGTCGGGTAGTGCCCGCTTGAGGCAAATCAAAATACATGACTTTGAATTATTTCATACAGGGAACGTCTATTAGGTGTTTTTGACCTTTAGATTATGTTGGGGCTGATGTAGGCCTATCGAATGGTTTTTGTTTTGTTTAAATCTGATCAGTATTGGCCGAGATATCACATAAAGCTATGTCCTTGGAAAATTGGCCATCTTTGACCAATTTTGGCTTACCCTGACAGGTGAAAAAATTAGCTGACAATTTTTGGGTCAGACGTTTTTGCTCATTTCTCCACGTAGAGTCAAGCTAGAGCCTCAAGTAAAGACTCAAACGATAGAAAATTGTTTGCGTTACAATAATCATTTATGTTACAAGTAGGTTTATTTTAACAGAGATGGAGGTTTTCTTGAAAAACCATCAAAATTTGAGAAAAAATGTTCTGTCGCTTTGAAACGTTTAGTGCTGATTAAACCAGACAAGATTAGGACCATTCGATGCGCCTTTAAATTCTGCACAAGTTTGATATATACTTGAATAACTGTTTATTACCAAAAATTGCCAAGTTTTAGTCATGACAGATTTTATAATGCATTCATCCACATTTTAAACGGTAGATTTTTCAATCTCAGTTCAATGTCAGCGACTATGTCTGGAGAAAGCTTCTCAATGCATCATCTTTTTTGAATTGGGAGCATGGCATAACGCACATAATAAGTTGCGAATCTATTGTTATAGAGGGATACTTTACTTGTTAATGAGTGTTGTTTTCAAGACTGGGTGATTGTAGCTTACTTTTTCTTGTTTCGTTTATGCATTCGAAAATGAGGCATGCATCTACTCCCAGCTAAATTGTGGACTCCCCAATGTCAATTATCTCGACAACAAGGCCTTTCTAATACCATGTCCTCAGCTAAAAGTTGCCTCATTTTAATCGTACTACAATAGTTTTAGGTTATCTCATATTGTGTATGGGACCTCATATCTGGTCATGGATGTTGGAAATGATTTTCAAGTTTTGACTTTTGGACTTTTGGACGATTAAAGATCGAAAATTTGAAAAGTGCCGGTACAATCTTGAAGCTTATAGGTTACTATAGCCATTTTTTGCGAGGAATACAAAGATGCAAACGAAATTTACGTAGCTATGTTTGTTGTTGAGATATCAATGAATTGATGAATTGATGAAATCTGAGCAGGTACTACTAATAAAAGTCATTGGATTGATATATGAATGTTGGTTTTATGTATACTTAAAGTTGTTTGGGGTACTTTGCTTGATTAGAACGTATTAAATTTGGGTTGTTTATAGATGAATTGAAGCAGCAAGACGGGAAAATGTGAAAAATGAATCAACTTTGGATGGATATTTCTCTATGATTTATTAACTGAGTCAATGTTCCGTAGTGCTTGACTTTGGTTTCTCTTTTAATTTTTTATACGATGGTATGGTTATTATTAGTATTTTGGAAAATATGTCGGGTAGTGCCCGCTTGAGGCAAATCAAAATACATGACTTTGAATTATTTCATACAGGGAACGTCTATTAGGTGTTTTTGACCTTTAGATTATGTTGGGGCTGATGTAGGCCTATCGAATGGTTTTTGTTTTGTTTAAATCTGATCAGTATTGGCCGAGATATCACATAAAGCTATGTCCTTGGAAAATTGGCCATCTTTGACCAATTTTGGCTTACCCTGACAGGTGAAAAAATTAGCTGACAATTTTTGGGTCAGACGTTTTTGCTCATTTCTCCACGTAGAGTCAAGCTAGAGCCTCAAGTAAAGACTCAAACGATAGAAAATTGTTTGCGTTACAATAATCATTTATGTTACAAGTAGGTTTATTTTAACAGAGATGGAGGTTTTCTTGAAAAACCATCAAAATTTGAGAAAAAATGTTCTGTCGCTTTGAAACGTTTAGTGCTGATTAAACCAGACAAGATTAGGACCATTCGATGCGCCTTTAAATTCTGCACAAGTTTGATATATACTTGAATAACTGTTTATTACCAAAAATTGCCAAGTTTTAGTCATGACAGATTTTATAATGCATTCATCCACATTTTAAACGGTAGATTTTTCAATCTCAGTTCAATGTCAGCGACTATGTCTGGAGAAAGCTTCTCAATGCATCATCTTTTTTGAATTGGGAGCATGGCATAACGCACATAATAAGTTGCGAATCTATTGTTATAGAGGGATACTTTACTTGTTAATGAGTGTTGTTTTCAAGACTGGGTGATTGTAGCTTACTTTTTCTTGTTTCGTTTATGCATTCGAAAATGAGGCATGCATCTACTCCCAGCTAAATTGTGGACTCCCCAATGTCAATTATCTCGACAACAAGGCCTTTCTAATACCATGTCCTCAGCTAAAAGTTGCCTCATTTTAATCGTACTACAATAGTTTTAGGTTATCTCATATTGTGTATGGGACCTCATATCTGGTCATGGATGTTGGAAATGATTTTCAAGTTTTGACTTTTGGACTTTTGGACGATTAAAGATCGAAAATTTGAAAAGTGCCGGTACAATCTTGAAGCTTATAGGTTACTATAGCCATTTTTTGCGAGGAATACAAAGATGCAAACGAAATTTACGTAGCTATGTTTGTTGTTGAGATATCAATGAATTGATGAATTGATGAAATCTGAGCAGGTACTACTAATAAAAGTCATTGGATTGATATATGAATGTTGGTTTTATGTATACTTAAAGTTGTTTGGGGTACTTTGCTTGATTAGAACGTATTAAATTTGGGTTGTTTATAGATGAATTGAAGCAGCAAGACGGGAAAATGTGAAAAATGAATCAACTTTGGATGGATATTTCTCTATGATTTATTAACTGAGTCAATGTTCCGTAGTGCTTGACTTTGGTTTCTCTTTTAATTTTTTATACGATGGTATGGTTATTATTAGTATTTTGGAAAATATGTCGGGTAGTGCCCGCTTGAGGCAAATCAAAATACATGACTTTGAATTATTTCATACAGGGAACGTCTATTAGGTGTTTTTGACCTTTAGATTATGTTGGGGCTGATGTAGGCCTATCGAATGGTTTTTGTTTTGTTTAAATCTGATCAGTATTGGCCGAGATATCACATAAAGCTATGTCCTTGGAAAATTGGCCATCTTTGACCAATTTTGGCTTACCCTGACAGGTGAAAAAATTAGCTGACAATTTTTGGGTCAGACGTTTTTGCTCATTTCTCCACGTAGAGTCAAGCTAGAGCCTCAAGTAAAGACTCAAACGATAGAAAATTGTTTGCGTTACAATAATCATTTATGTTACAAGTAGGTTTATTTTAACAGAGATGGAGGTTTTCTTGAAAAACCATCAAAATTTGAGAAAAAATGTTCTGTCGCTTTGAAACGTTTAGTGCTGATTAAACCAGACAAGATTAGGACCATTCGATGCGCCTTTAAATTCTGCACAAGTTTGATATATACTTGAATAACTGTTTATTACCAAAAATTGCCAAGTTTTAGTCATGACAGATTTTATAATGCATTCATCCACATTTTAAACGGTAGATTTTTCAATCTCAGTTCAATGTCAGCGACTATGTCTGGAGAAAGCTTCTCAATGCATCATCTTTTTTGAATTGGGAGCATGGCATAACGCACATAATAAGTTGCGAATCTATTGTTATAGAGGGATACTTTACTTGTTAATGAGTGTTGTTTTCAAGACTGGGTGATTGTAGCTTACTTTTTCTTGTTTCGTTTATGCATTCGAAAATGAGGCATGCATCTACTCCCAGCTAAATTGTGGACTCCCCAATGTCAATTATCTCGACAACAAGGCCTTTCTAATACCATGTCCTCAGCTAAAAGTTGCCTCATTTTAATCGTACTACAATAGTTTTAGGTTATCTCATATTGTGTATGGGACCTCATATCTGGTCATGGATGTTGGAAATGATTTTCAAGTTTTGACTTTTGGACTTTTGGACGATTAAAGATCGAAAATTTGAAAAGTGCCGGTACAATCTTGAAGCTTATAGGTTACTATAGCCATTTTTTGCGAGGAATACAAAGATGCAAACGAAATTTACGTAGCTATGTTTGTTGTTGAGATATCAATGAATTGATGAATTGATGAAATCTGAGCAGGTACTACTAATAAAAGTCATTGGATTGATATATGAATGTTGGTTTTATGTATACTTAAAGTTGTTTGGGGTACTTTGCTTGATTAGAACGTATTAAATTTGGGTTGTTTATAGATGAATTGAAGCAGCAAGACGGGAAAATGTGAAAAATGAATCAACTTTGGATGGATATTTCTCTATGATTTATTAACTGAGTCAATGTTCCGTAGTGCTTGACTTTGGTTTCTCTTTTAATTTTTTATACGATGGTATGGTTATTATTAGTATTTTGGAAAATATGTCGGGTAGTGCCCGCTTGAGGCAAATCAAAATACATGACTTTGAATTATTTCATACAGGGAACGTCTATTAGGTGTTTTTGACCTTTAGATTATGTTGGGGCTGATGTAGGCCTATCGAATGGTTTTTGTTTTGTTTAAATCTGATCAGTATTGGCCGAGATATCACATAAAGCTATGTCCTTGGAAAATTGGCCATCTTTGACCAATTTTGGCTTACCCTGACAGGTGAAAAAATTAGCTGACAATTTTTGGGTCAGACGTTTTTGCTCATTTCTCCACGTAGAGTCAAGCTAGAGCCTCAAGTAAAGACTCAAACGATAGAAAATTGTTTGCGTTACAATAATCATTTATGTTACAAGTAGGTTTATTTTAACAGAGATGGAGGTTTTCTTGAAAAACCATCAAAATTTGAGAAAAAATGTTCTGTCGCTTTGAAACGTTTAGTGCTGATTAAACCAGACAAGATTAGGACCATTCGATGCGCCTTTAAATTCTGCACAAGTTTGATATATACTTGAATAACTGTTTATTACCAAAAATTGCCAAGTTTTAGTCATGACAGATTTTATAATGCATTCATCCACATTTTAAACGGTAGATTTTTCAATCTCAGTTCAATGTCAGCGACTATGTCTGGAGAAAGCTTCTCAATGCATCATCTTTTTTGAATTGGGAGCATGGCATAACGCACATAATAAGTTGCGAATCTATTGTTATAGAGGGATACTTTACTTGTTAATGAGTGTTGTTTTCAAGACTGGGTGATTGTAGCTTACTTTTTCTTGTTTCGTTTATGCATTCGAAAATGAGGCATGCATCTACTCCCAGCTAAATTGTGGACTCCCCAATGTCAATTATCTCGACAACAAGGCCTTTCTAATACCATGTCCTCAGCTAAAAGTTGCCTCATTTTAATCGTACTACAATAGTTTTAGGTTATCTCATATTGTGTATGGGACCTCATATCTGGTCATGGATGTTGGAAATGATTTTCAAGTTTTGACTTTTGGACTTTTGGACGATTAAAGATCGAAAATTTGAAAAGTGCCGGTACAATCTTGAAGCTTATAGGTTACTATAGCCATTTTTTGCGAGGAATACAAAGATGCAAACGAAATTTACGTAGCTATGTTTGTTGTTGAGATATCAATGAATTGATGAATTGATGAAATCTGAGCAGGTACTACTAATAAAAGTCATTGGATTGATATATGAATGTTGGTTTTATGTATACTTAAAGTTGTTTGGGGTACTTTGCTTGATTAGAACGTATTAAATTTGGGTTGTTTATAGATGAATTGAAGCAGCAAGACGGGAAAATGTGAAAAATGAATCAACTTTGGATGGATATTTCTCTATGATTTATTAACTGAGTCAATGTTCCGTAGTGCTTGACTTTGGTTTCTCTTTTAATTTTTTATACGATGGTATGGTTATTATTAGTATTTTGGAAAATATGTCGGGTAGTGCCCGCTTGAGGCAAATCAAAATACATGACTTTGAATTATTTCATACAGGGAACGTCTATTAGGTGTTTTTGACCTTTAGATTATGTTGGGGCTGATGTAGGCCTATCGAATGGTTTTTGTTTTGTTTAAATCTGATCAGTATTGGCCGAGATATCACATAAAGCTATGTCCTTGGAAAATTGGCCATCTTTGACCAATTTTGGCTTACCCTGACAGGTGAAAAAATTAGCTGACAATTTTTGGGTCAGACGTTTTTGCTCATTTCTCCACGTAGAGTCAAGCTAGAGCCTCAAGTAAAGACTCAAACGATAGAAAATTGTTTGCGTTACAATAATCATTTATGTTACAAGTAGGTTTATTTTAACAGAGATGGAGGTTTTCTTGAAAAACCATCAAAATTTGAGAAAAAATGTTCTGTCGCTTTGAAACGTTTAGTGCTGATTAAACCAGACAAGATTAGGACCATTCGATGCGCCTTTAAATTCTGCACAAGTTTGATATATACTTGAATAACTGTTTATTACCAAAAATTGCCAAGTTTTAGTCATGACAGATTTTATAATGCATTCATCCACATTTTAAACGGTAGATTTTTCAATCTCAGTTCAATGTCAGCGACTATGTCTGGAGAAAGCTTCTCAATGCATCATCTTTTTTGAATTGGGAGCATGGCATAACGCACATAATAAGTTGCGAATCTATTGTTATAGAGGGATACTTTACTTGTTAATGAGTGTTGTTTTCAAGACTGGGTGATTGTAGCTTACTTTTTCTTGTTTCGTTTATGCATTCGAAAATGAGGCATGCATCTACTCCCAGCTAAATTGTGGACTCCCCAATGTCAATTATCTCGACAACAAGGCCTTTCTAATACCATGTCCTCAGCTAAAAGTTGCCTCATTTTAATCGTACTACAATAGTTTTAGGTTATCTCATATTGTGTATGGGACCTCATATCTGGTCATGGATGTTGGAAATGATTTTCAAGTTTTGACTTTTGGACTTTTGGACGATTAAAGATCGAAAATTTGAAAAGTGCCGGTACAATCTTGAAGCTTATAGGTTACTATAGCCATTTTTTGCGAGGAATACAAAGATGCAAACGAAATTTACGTAGCTATGTTTGTTGTTGAGATATCAATGAATTGATGAATTGATGAAATCTGAGCAGGTACTACTAATAAAAGTCATTGGATTGATATATGAATGTTGGTTTTATGTATACTTAAAGTTGTTTGGGGTACTTTGCTTGATTAGAACGTATTAAATTTGGGTTGTTTATAGATGAATTGAAGCAGCAAGACGGGAAAATGTGAAAAATGAATCAACTTTGGATGGATATTTCTCTATGATTTATTAACTGAGTCAATGTTCCGTAGTGCTTGACTTTGGTTTCTCTTTTAATTTTTTATACGATGGTATGGTTATTATTAGTATTTTGGAAAATATGTCGGGTAGTGCCCGCTTGAGGCAAATCAAAATACATGACTTTGAATTATTTCATACAGGGAACGTCTATTAGGTGTTTTTGACCTTTAGATTATGTTGGGGCTGATGTAGGCCTATCGAATGGTTTTTGTTTTGTTTAAATCTGATCAGTATTGGCCGAGATATCACATAAAGCTATGTCCTTGGAAAATTGGCCATCTTTGACCAATTTTGGCTTACCCTGACAGGTGAAAAAATTAGCTGACAATTTTTGGGTCAGACGTTTTTGCTCATTTCTCCACGTAGAGTCAAGCTAGAGCCTCAAGTAAAGACTCAAACGATAGAAAATTGTTTGCGTTACAATAATCATTTATGTTACAAGTAGGTTTATTTTAACAGAGATGGAGGTTTTCTTGAAAAACCATCAAAATTTGAGAAAAAATGTTCTGTCGCTTTGAAACGTTTAGTGCTGATTAAACCAGACAAGATTAGGACCATTCGATGCGCCTTTAAATTCTGCACAAGTTTGATATATACTTGAATAACTGTTTATTACCAAAA
This sequence comes from Mucor circinelloides, assembly GCA_037974945.1. NCBI lineage: Eukaryota > Fungi > Mucoromycota > Mucoromycetes > Mucorales > Mucoraceae > Mucor > Mucor circinelloides. The sequence goes on along the minus strand of JBBNAA010000023.1, from coordinate 961,489 downwards.
ATTGCCAAGTTTTAGTCATGACAGATTTTATAATGCATTCATCCACATTTTAAACGGTAGATTTTTCAATCTCAGTTCAATGTCAGCGACTATGTCTGGAGAAAGCTTCTCAATGCATCATCTTTTTTGAATTGGGAGCATGGCATAACGCACATAATAAGTTGCGAATCTATTGTTATAGAGGGATACTTTACTTGTTAATGAGTGTTGTTTTCAAGACTGGGTGATTGTAGCTTACTTTTTCTTGTTTCGTTTATGCATTCGAAAATGAGGCATGCATCTACTCCCAGCTAAATTGTGGACTCCCCAATGTCAATTATCTCGACAACAAGGCCTTTCTAATACCATGTCCTCAGCTAAAAGTTGCCTCATTTTAATCGTACTACAATAGTTTTAGGTTATCTCATATTGTGTATGGGACCTCATATCTGGTCATGGATGTTGGAAATGATTTTCAAGTTTTGACTTTTGGACTTTTGGACGATTAAAGATCGAAAATTTGAAAAGTGCCGGTACAATCTTGAAGCTTATAGGTTACTATAGCCATTTTTTGCGAGGAATACAAAGATGCAAACGAAATTTACGTAGCTATGTTTGTTGTTGAGATATCAATGAATTGATGAATTGATGAAATCTGAGCAGGTACTACTAATAAAAGTCATTGGATTGATATATGAATGTTGGTTTTATGTATACTTAAAGTTGTTTGGGGTACTTTGCTTGATTAGAACGTATTAAATTTGGGTTGTTTATAGATGAATTGAAGCAGCAAGACGGGAAAATGTGAAAAATGAATCAACTTTGGATGGATATTTCTCTATGATTTATTAACTGAGTCAATGTTCCGTAGTGCTTGACTTTGGTTTCTCTTTTAATTTTTTATACGATGGTATGGTTATTATTAGTATTTTGGAAAATATGTCGGGTAGTGCCCGCTTGAGGCAAATCAAAATACATGACTTTGAATTATTTCATACAGGGAACGTCTATTAGGTGTTTTTGACCTTTAGATTATGTTGGGGCTGATGTAGGCCTATCGAATGGTTTTTGTTTTGTTTAAATCTGATCAGTATTGGCCGAGATATCACATAAAGCTATGTCCTTGGAAAATTGGCCATCTTTGACCAATTTTGGCTTACCCTGACAGGTGAAAAAATTAGCTGACAATTTTTGGGTCAGACGTTTTTGCTCATTTCTCCACGTAGAGTCAAGCTAGAGCCTCAAGTAAAGACTCAAACGATAGAAAATTGTTTGCGTTACAATAATCATTTATGTTACAAGTAGGTTTATTTTAACAGAGATGGAGGTTTTCTTGAAAAACCATCAAAATTTGAGAAAAAATGTTCTGTCGCTTTGAAACGTTTAGTGCTGATTAAACCAGACAAGATTAGGACCATTCGATGCGCCTTTAAATTCTGCACAAGTTTGATATATACTTGAATAACTGTTTATTACCAAAAATTGCCAAGTTTTAGTCATGACAGATTTTATAATGCATTCATCCACATTTTAAACGGTAGATTTTTCAATCTCAGTTCAATGTCAGCGACTATGTCTGGAGAAAGCTTCTCAATGCATCATCTTTTTTGAATTGGGAGCATGGCATAACGCACATAATAAGTTGCGAATCTATTGTTATAGAGGGATACTTTACTTGTTAATGAGTGTTGTTTTCAAGACTGGGTGATTGTAGCTTACTTTTTCTTGTTTCGTTTATGCATTCGAAAATGAGGCATGCATCTACTCCCAGCTAAATTGTGGACTCCCCAATGTCAATTATCTCGACAACAAGGCCTTTCTAATACCATGTCCTCAGCTAAAAGTTGCCTCATTTTAATCGTACTACAATAGTTTTAGGTTATTGTTGAGCCAGCGTATACAATAACCAGCACAGCGAAAGATAGTATAGTAATTGAACAAGACGCAAAAAAATACTGAAGTTTATTAATAAAATTAAAGGGCTATTTATACTAAATTTATGAGTCATCACACAAGACAGTAACAAATGTTATTCACTTGCAGCTGAATCTGCCCATCAACTGAGATGTAACCTAGTAGCATATTCCATTATATTTGGAATAATTACCTATCAAAGAGTGCCTTAATCTTATATAGACAGTTGTGGCGATTTTGGCACAACATAGCCCCCCCAGATTAAGCAATCTTTGATAATATTCCTTGAGAAATACAAAGAATATACAAGATAATACAATTTCAAGAAGAATAAACAACTATCAAAAGTAATCGTAATATAGTGATCAGTCAGTAAAAAACCTTAAAACCTATCATAGGGAAAAATACTAGGTAAAAAGACTTGATCATCATTACATTTGGAAAGCCTTTTAAGACCTTTAGCATCAAGGCTACCATTTCATTGTTATCTTTGAATAGCATACTGTTTTGAGTAATTCTATCACCGTATCGATCCAACGATATCCAGATCAGACTCTTCACACAAGCAACGTAGTACCTGTCAATGTGTATCTGACTATTGGAGTATTGTAGTTACCGATCTTTAGCAATATTACACAACAAAATCATTTCAAGACAGAGTTACAATCCGTTCAATGTGCTATACATTGTCCAATGAAATCATACACACAGTTTGCATAGCATTTGTTAGATACCAATGCCTCGTAATTGTGTCATCTGTAGATCAACCGCAGTTGAGAGATCATGTGAAAATGTCCCTTTCATTTGTATACAGGATGGATACATAAGCAAAGTCAGAGATTGTAAGTATGCAACGAGAAGGTTCCTTTGCTTTGTTTCGTGTATCAAATATGCGCAGGTGTTCCATCCTTTGAAGACATGTAGTAAACAAAGTGGCTTGTACATCATTGCAAATCGTAAACAAATACAAACAGAAAGACCCTTTTAGCAATACCTATTTGACCGTTTTACACGTTTTTCATTTCGAAAAATCATGTACTATCACCGAAGCATATAACCAACCCCCCCAGAATATGGTATGCGAAAGAGCAAGAACATATTCTTCTAGACGAAAGAAAGCCAAAGCAACATGTAGAATAAATATTCTGTACCAATGGATTTTACCAAAATCATCGAACAATAGTGGAACCTGCTGCAGTTACAGCAAGACAGGACGACTTCTTTTTCTAGTGTAGAGCAGACGTAGAGAAACGTAGCAGGTTTTATACATAATACCAACGTTCAGACAAGACTGTCAATGTACACAGTGCTAGCAATGCCAATACAGGAACCAGTGAAGGTGTGTCAAACAATCCACGAGTGAAACCATGTCAAACTATTACCATTCTATCAGACAAAGCAGGAATAGCAATAACAACAGGCATACAAAATAGATGTGCACGAGCCAACAAGACGAACCAGTTTATAGAAACGACACTTGCCTTAGATCCAGCATGATTATTCTGGAGTTCAACTATAAGCGAGCAACTCAATCAAATATGGATATTCTATCAGTACACATTCAAAGGCGTTACAAGCCAAAGAATTATTGTACCCAATACAGCATCATCATATCCAAGCAACTCTATGATGCGATGACGAGTATCAAAGAGGGAACTGTTGCAGTCCAAAATCAGCGAGCGATGTCTAGGTACTACTGCTATACTTGCATGTATCCAAAGCTATACTGTATGGCTTAGAAATGCTCGTAGCACCAGCGACGCAGTTCTTCAAAGTAACATCAGAAGTTACATGACAGAATGACCAACAGAAACCAAGATCTACCTGTAGCAAAGATATCCTAAATGTGCGACATATCACAGAATCATTCCCATGGAATAATTTACTAACAAGCAGAAAAACATTGATCTCACTAAGCGATTCCTTGATCACCTAGAGACAAATCAAGCTATTGAAGATTTAATCAGTCAGTCGCCAAACCCAATGACAGTGGATCTAAACCAGCTATGTGCAATGAACGAATGCAACGAAAGTACCGATATCTTCTATAGTGGTAACAGCATATATAATACGATACGATATACCATTCACAATTATCTAGGTAATTATTATACCAAGTAATGAAGGATTCAATTTATAGCTACTAGTTGAAAAAGTGGATTACGTTTGTCCCAAGTACATTGTTCAACTATTCTCAGGAGATCTTCAACCACACTATCACGACAGCAACCATACAATCATCATATTTTTCCAAGTACAGCGTCCTCAGTAGCATCAGCAGTATCACTTGTCAAGCAGCATAACAGCAGAACTACAACCAACTATACACAATTACAACGATTTAAATTAGCTGAAAAACATTTCACCCAAGGCATTTTATCCGCAGTGAAAGTATTCATATCAACCAAAACGTTGCCAAAGCCACAGATAACAAAACAATCTAGAAATGAAATCTAAGCAGCATTACATAATATCTACCGCAAGTAATACAAGTTGGAAAGCAACATCTAAGCAACCTTCTTCTAGTAGTTGTTTAAGGAACAGCACGCATATACCATTCAAATGCAAAAACTAATACTGATGTTTGAATCAAAGATGTTCAACTTCGAATTTCAATACGAGCGTAAACAGCAATAACAACTTATTCACTTGAGGTGTTCAAACTTTAGTAGACTATCACCATTGATCGGTAGAATGAGGATTTAACAGAATCAATAGCACGTAATGAGAGGCGATCGCTATATCACACACATCATTCCAAAAAGTACCATTACAAATATCCAGCATTCGCGATTCATCAATAGCAAATGTGACCAAAACAATTCAAGAATTTAGCTCAAGATGGCGTAAACAGCAATCAAGTAAGGATTCACAATAGCAAAGCATCAACAACCATATTGAAGATCCCTCCACCATTATATCACAGACGAGTACGAACTTTTCTTTCTATACCACATTTCCAGCTATTCAACAATCAACTCAAGTATCCATCAAGACATTTCTCATCCATCAGCTTCCTTTAAAACCGAAGATCAAGTCTTTGTAGTACTCTTTGAAGAGATTGAAGCTTGCTAGAAGTCAATTCGAACCAATATCACAGAGAATGAATCACGAGAATTCAGTGTCAATAACAGCTTTTGTCAATCGTAGACCAGTTCAACCCGACGAAATAGGAAACGAAACCACTTGTAAGTACTTCAAGCACCCATGTAACCTCAAGAGAGCTCTTCAATTTTTAGCCATTTAGATGTTCAGCGTTAAAAGTGTAGGCAAACACAGAAGCAAAAAACTTCCCTCCGTAGCTAACATACCCAACTTTTCTTTACCAACACTATGACCAGAAATATATAGATTTCAATCGAAATGTACAGCCAAAGCAGCAACAGTAACCTAGCAACTATCCATACGAAGAAATAGCATTTGTCATAGACAGACAATACCAAAGGGATTCTTGATCAGCACGCGTTTGAGAAGCAAGATAATCGCCAATTTCAGTACGCAAAAAGTTGACAGCAGGGAGAAAGTAAGCAGTTATGACAAGGAACCAGGTAAGCACCAATAAACAACAATAAGTATCAGACTTATTCTGTTCAAAAAAATGTTGAGCCAGCGTATACAATAACCAGCACAGCGAAAGATAGTATAGTAATTGAACAAGACGCAAAAAAATACTGAAGTTTATTAATAAAATTAAAGGGCTATTTATACTAAATTTATGAGTCATCACACAAGACAGTAACAAATGTTATTCACTTGCAGCTGAATCTGCCCATCAACTGAGATGTAACCTAGTAGCATATTCCATTATATTTGGAATAATTACCTATCAAAGAGTGCCTTAATCTTATATAGACAGTTGTGGCGATTTTGGCACAACAGTTATCTCATATTGTGTATGGGACCTCATATCTGGTCATGGATGTTGGAAATGATTTTCAAGTTTTGACTTTTGGACTTTTGGACGATTAAAGATCGAAAATTTGAAAAGTGCCGGTACAATCTTGAAGCTTATAGGTTACTATAGCCATTTTTTGCGAGGAATACAAAGATGCAAACGAAATTTACGTAGCTATGTTTGTTGTTGAGATATCAATGAATTGATGAATTGATGAAATCTGAGCAGGTACTACTAATAAAAGTCATTGGATTGATATATGAATGTTGGTTTTATGTATACTTAAAGTTGTTTGGGGTACTTTGCTTGATTAGAACGTATTAAATTTGGGTTGTTTATAGATGAATTGAAGCAGCAAGACGGGAAAATGTGAAAAATGAATCAACTTTGGATGGATATTTCTCTATGATTTATTAACTGAGTCAATGTTCCGTAGTGCTTGACTTTGGTTTCTCTTTTAATTTTTTATACGATGGTATGGTTATTATTAGTATTTTGGAAAATATGTCGGGTAGTGCCCGCTTGAGGCAAATCAAAATACATGACTTTGAATTATTTCATACAGGGAACGTCTATTAGGTGTTTTTGACCTTTAGATTATGTTGGGGCTGATGTAGGCCTATCGAATGGTTTTTGTTTTGTTTAAATCTGATCAGTATTGGCCGAGATATCACATAAAGCTATGTCCTTGGAAAATTGGCCATCTTTGACCAATTTTGGCTTACCCTGACAGGTGAAAAAATTAGCTGACAATTTTTGGGTCAGACGTTTTTGCTCATTTCTCCACGTAGAGTCAAGCTAGAGCCTCAAGTAAAGACTCAAACGATAGAAAATTGTTTGCGTTACAATAATCATTTATGTTACAAGTAGGTTTATTTTAACAGAGATGGAGGTTTTCTTGAAAAACCATCAAAATTTGAGAAAAAATGTTCTGTCGCTTTGAAACGTTTAGTGCTGATTAAACCAGACAAGATTAGGACCATTCGATGCGCCTTTAAATTCTGCACAAGTTTGATATATACTTGAATAACTGTTTATTACCAAAAATTGCCAAGTTTTAGTCATGACAGATTTTATAATGCATTCATCCACATTTTAAACGGTAGATTTTTCAATCTCAGTTCAATGTCAGCGACTATGTCTGGAGAAAGCTTCTCAATGCATCATCTTTTTTGAATTGGGAGCATGGCATAACGCACATAATAAGTTGCGAATCTATTGTTATAGAGGGATACTTTACTTGTTAATGAGTGTTGTTTTCAAGACTGGGTGATTGTAGCTTACTTTTTCTTGTTTCGTTTATGCATTCGAAAATGAGGCATGCATCTACTCCCAGCTAAATTGTGGACTCCCCAATGTCAATTATCTCGACAACAAGGCCTTTCTAATACCATGTCCTCAGCTAAAAGTTGCCTCATTTTAATCGTACTACAATAGTTTTAGGTTATCTCATATTGTGTATGGGACCTCATATCTGGTCATGGATGTTGGAAATGATTTTCAAGTTTTGACTTTTGGACTTTTGGACGATTAAAGATCGAAAATTTGAAAAGTGCCGGTACAATCTTGAAGCTTATAGGTTACTATAGCCATTTTTTGCGAGGAATACAAAGATGCAAACGAAATTTACGTAGCTATGTTTGTTGTTGAGATATCAATGAATTGATGAATTGATGAAATCTGAGCAGGTACTACTAATAAAAGTCATTGGATTGATATATGAATGTTGGTTTTATGTATACTTAAAGTTGTTTGGGGTACTTTGCTTGATTAGAACGTATTAAATTTGGGTTGTTTATAGATGAATTGAAGCAGCAAGACGGGAAAATGTGAAAAATGAATCAACTTTGGATGGATATTTCTCTATGATTTATTAACTGAGTCAATGTTCCGTAGTGCTTGACTTTGGTTTCTCTTTTAATTTTTTATACGATGGTATGGTTATTATTAGTATTTTGGAAAATATGTCGGGTAGTGCCCGCTTGAGGCAAATCAAAATACATGACTTTGAATTATTTCATACAGGGAACGTCTATTAGGTGTTTTTGACCTTTAGATTATGTTGGGGCTGATGTAGGCCTATCGAATGGTTTTTGTTTTGTTTAAATCTGATCAGTATTGGCCGAGATATCACATAAAGCTATGTCCTTGGAAAATTGGCCATCTTTGACCAATTTTGGCTTACCCTGACAGGTGAAAAAATTAGCTGACAATTTTTGGGTCAGACGTTTTTGCTCATTTCTCCACGTAGAGTCAAGCTAGAGCCTCAAGTAAAGACTCAAACGATAGAAAATTGTTTGCGTTACAATAATCATTTATGTTACAAGTAGGTTTATTTTAACAGAGATGGAGGTTTTCTTGAAAAACCATCAAAATTTGAGAAAAAATGTTCTGTCGCTTTGAAACGTTTAGTGCTGATTAAACCAGACAAGATTAGGACCATTCGATGCGCCTTTAAATTCTGCACAAGTTTGATATATACTTGAATAACTGTTTATTACCAAAAATTGCCAAGTTTTAGTCATGACAGATTTTATAATGCATTCATCCACATTTTAAACGGTAGATTTTTCAATCTCAGTTCAATGTCAGCGACTATGTCTGGAGAAAGCTTCTCAATGCATCATCTTTTTTGAATTGGGAGCATGGCATAACGCACATAATAAGTTGCGAATCTATTGTTATAGAGGGATACTTTACTTGTTAATGAGTGTTGTTTTCAAGACTGGGTGATTGTAGCTTACTTTTTCTTGTTTCGTTTATGCATTCGAAAATGAGGCATGCATCTACTCCCAGCTAAATTGTGGACTCCCCAATGTCAATTATCTCGACAACAAGGCCTTTCTAATACCATGTCCTCAGCTAAAAGTTGCCTCATTTTAATCGTACTACAATAGTTTTAGGTTATCTCATATTGTGTATGGGACCTCATATCTGGTCATGGATGTTGGAAATGATTTTCAAGTTTTGACTTTTGGACTTTTGGACGATTAAAGATCGAAAATTTGAAAAGTGCCGGTACAATCTTGAAGCTTATAGGTTACTATAGCCATTTTTTGCGAGGAATACAAAGATGCAAACGAAATTTACGTAGCTATGTTTGTTGTTGAGATATCAATGAATTGATGAATTGATGAAATCTGAGCAGGTACTACTAATAAAAGTCATTGGATTGATATATGAATGTTGGTTTTATGTATACTTAAAGTTGTTTGGGGTACTTTGCTTGATTAGAACGTATTAAATTTGGGTTGTTTATAGATGAATTGAAGCAGCAAGACGGGAAAATGTGAAAAATGAATCAACTTTGGATGGATATTTCTCTATGATTTATTAACTGAGTCAATGTTCCGTAGTGCTTGACTTTGGTTTCTCTTTTAATTTTTTATACGATGGTATGGTTATTATTAGTATTTTGGAAAATATGTCGGGTAGTGCCCGCTTGAGGCAAATCAAAATACATGACTTTGAATTATTTCATACAGGGAACGTCTATTAGGTGTTTTTGACCTTTAGATTATGTTGGGGCTGATGTAGGCCTATCGAATGGTTTTTGTTTTGTTTAAATCTGATCAGTATTGGCCGAGATATCACATAAAGCTATGTCCTTGGAAAATTGGCCATCTTTGACCAATTTTGGCTTACCCTGACAGGTGAAAAAATTAGCTGACAATTTTTGGGTCAGACGTTTTTGCTCATTTCTCCACGTAGAGTCAAGCTAGAGCCTCAAGTAAAGACTCAAACGATAGAAAATTGTTTGCGTTACAATAATCATTTATGTTACAAGTAGGTTTATTTTAACAGAGATGGAGGTTTTCTTGAAAAACCATCAAAATTTGAGAAAAAATGTTCTGTCGCTTTGAAACGTTTAGTGCTGATTAAACCAGACAAGATTAGGACCATTCGATGCGCCTTTAAATTCTGCACAAGTTTGATATATACTTGAATAACTGTTTATTACCAAAAATTGCCAAGTTTTAGTCATGACAGATTTTATAATGCATTCATCCACATTTTAAACGGTAGATTTTTCAATCTCAGTTCAATGTCAGCGACTATGTCTGGAGAAAGCTTCTCAATGCATCATCTTTTTTGAATTGGGAGCATGGCATAACGCACATAATAAGTTGCGAATCTATTGTTATAGAGGGATACTTTACTTGTTAATGAGTGTTGTTTTCAAGACTGGGTGATTGTAGCTTACTTTTTCTTGTTTCGTTTATGCATTCGAAAATGAGGCATGCATCTACTCCCAGCTAAATTGTGGACTCCCCAATGTCAATTATCTCGACAACAAGGCCTTTCTAATACCATGTCCTCAGCTAAAAGTTGCCTCATTTTAATCGTACTACAATAGTTTTAGGTTATCTCATATTGTGTATGGGACCTCATATCTGGTCATGGATGTTGGAAATGATTTTCAAGTTTTGACTTTTGGACTTTTGGACGATTAAAGATCGAAAATTTGAAAAGTGCCGGTACAATCTTGAAGCTTATAGGTTACTATAGCCATTTTTTGCGAGGAATACAAAGATGCAAACGAAATTTACGTAGCTATGTTTGTTGTTGAGATATCAATGAATTGATGAATTGATGAAATCTGAGCAGGTACTACTAATAAAAGTCATTGGATTGATATATGAATGTTGGTTTTATGTATACTTAAAGTTGTTTGGGGTACTTTGCTTGATTAGAACGTATTAAATTTGGGTTGTTTATAGATGAATTGAAGCAGCAAGACGGGAAAATGTGAAAAATGAATCAACTTTGGATGGATATTTCTCTATGATTTATTAACTGAGTCAATGTTCCGTAGTGCTTGACTTTGGTTTCTCTTTTAATTTTTTATACGATGGTATGGTTATTATTAGTATTTTGGAAAATATGTCGGGTAGTGCCCGCTTGAGGCAAATCAAAATACATGACTTTGAATTATTTCATACAGGGAACGTCTATTAGGTGTTTTTGACCTTTAGATTATGTTGGGACTGATGTAGACCTATCGAATGGTCTTTGTTTTGTCCAAATCGGACAAGCCATTCTAGATATATTGCCAAAAAACCCTGCTCTGGAAAAATTCTTGATTTCGTCCATTTTTGACCTATGAGGGCAAGGTCCCAAATCCGATCTGAGTTTTTTGGTCTGATGAATTTTGTTTATTTCTCCATGTAGAGTAAAGCTAGAGCTTCGAGTAAGGGCTAAAACGATAGAAAACGTCTTGCGCTACAATAATGACTAGTATTGCAAGCAATGTTATGTTGATACAGATCGAGATATTATCGAAAAACCATCAAAATTTGACGAAAAACGTTTTGTCTGTTTGAGACGCCTAGTGTTGATCAAATCAGACAAAAGTAATATCATTCGATGCGCCTTCAAATTCTACACAAGTTTGATATAAACTTAAAAAACTGTTTAGTATCAACAACTACCAAGTTTAGGTCATGACAAAATTCATGATGAATAAGGACTCATTCGAACCAACATGGATTTCAACCTCAGTTTGATATCAGCTACCACCGTATATCCAGAGTACACTCGTGACGTCAAGTTTGCAACTTTTTCTTTCTTTCCCATTCCCCCGTTTTTAATACTACTTTTAGTGCTAGACCTATTATTCTTCTTGTTATTGAAGGCAATAATAATAGCAGAAGGGTCATCAAGCTTGTGATTGTTGTTAGTTGCTAGCATATGGAGGTAAGTGTATTTACTGTATTGATTGTTTAAGTCTATTATTAATTAATTATTCTTTTTTTTTGCTGACTAGAATAGCTACCGACGGCTGCTTCAAAACAAAAGAGAACAACGCAACAACTGGTAAACACTGCTTCGACTTCTTACGTTATTGCCACCACCACCACCACTGCTTCTCTGAATACGACGGTATGTAGCATTAGTTATTATGTTTCATTGAAGCGTAACTAAATGAATTCTCACTTATTTTTAGGAAATAGTTGTGTATATCCTAAACTCCAGCAGCAAGACCTCTGGTGCTATTTCTCGCTGCTTTGACACTCTCTGCAGCATGTCATTTGCAATGCTGTTTTTGCCTGGTTTAGTGCTGTCTGCAACAAGTCATTAGTAGCGTTGTTCCTCTTCTCTGGTTTGGTGCTGTCTGCAAGTTATGGGCAGTGCTTTTTCTTTCTCGATTAGTGCTATCTGCAAGTCATTTATAGCACTTTTTTTGTCTGGTTTGGTGCTATCAGCAAGTCATTCGTATTGCTACGTTGTTTTTCGACGAGTTCAATGGACCAGGTTAGTCTCAATGTTGTCTGGTGTTCAGTGATATCTTACTGATTACACAAACTTGACAGAATATAGGCAGCAAGAAGCACAACAAGAAGGTGGTGTTCCAGAAGAATACTAGATGATGCAGAACCTGTTTTGAATTGTTCATCAAGTAAGTATAAATGACGTAGATTGTTGAATACATTACTGACTACTATTACTGTATCATTTAGATGTGATATGTTGGCAACAACAAGTATAAGGTCACGACAACGACTAATGGATGATTAATGCTCGATACTACTGGATGCAACCGGAACTGATAACAGTCGATTAGGTAAGTACTGTATATAATATGATGGCGTTGATTGAGGTAGAATGCGATACTAATTATATTATTTTGGCTATCTTTTATAAGCAAGCGTATAGCAATGACCATCGACACTACTACTGCTGAATGATGCTGCAAGATATTATTAGTCAAGTTATTATTTTTTTTGTCGAGAACAACCATAGCAATAGTTGTAGATACAAACCATTATTATTCATTTTTGATTGTTTATTTTTCTCCCCCTTATTTGCCTTGACTTTCTTTTTTTCTTTGGCTTTTCGCCCTTATTTCTTTTTACTTTTATCTGCATTTAATTTTATTACCCTCATTATTTTTCTTTCTTTCTTTCTATGTTTCTTTGAAGCATATCTTTTTTTTTACGTTGAGTGAATGTGCCTATCACTGAAGCTCAACAATAACAAGATTCCGAGACTAGGATTAGATAGGCTGGTCCAAACTTAACTGTTGATTCTACTTACTTAGCGACAGTTGAGGGTCTTAATAAACGAAATTCCTCACGTTAGGGGTGTAGTAAGGCACGCTCTAGCACCTGAGGGGTGGTCTAATTGAAATACTACCTAATTGCATTTTTGGGTAGTACTTCAAATTCCGCCTAACATCGTTGCAGAGGAGAACTATGGCAAAATTTTTCTAGGTTTTTTATATATGTAGAGGTAATAAATAAATATAGCTTTTCTACGTTTCTGGGCTGTTTCATGCTTTGTTTTCGTTGCTTGAAGTGATTTGAACACTACAGTATTCAAAAAAATATGTAAAACTGTGTAATAAACGGCATGCAAAATTTTCCTTAGCTAGTTCTAGATATAAATAGAGGACAAAAAAAAAGAATGAAAAACAACTAGTCAAGAACTTAAAAAAGGTAAAGGTTTATTATCAAATAACTGGTGTTGTAAAATAGACTGAAAAATCTTTACTGGCAAGGTGGATGATCCTTCTTATTATGTACTCTAACAATGGATGATAAAAGCTCTGCTATTAAGATTTAACATACACGGTAAGTCATATGAGATTGATTTACATATCGATTCATGCTAAAAGGAATCTCAGCAAGCTAAACATATTTTAGTAGCACTGGGCAGAAATTGGGATTCTAGGTCGAAAGAAATTTCTCGCAAGAATTTCTTAAGACCGTCAGAACAAAATAGGAAATGTTATTATGCTAGAATCTTCTTGAAGCTTTATTTTGAGCGAATTCAGAAAATATATAAAGACAATAAATTAAGTTTCTATAACAACGTTAATCTTCTTTTTCGCTCGGTCATTACCAGCTTACTATTATGTCATCTCTCGAACCTTTCTGATGTCTACTATCAAGGAACAACTTTTGGCCTTACAGCAACAATTTGCCTCCCTTCAAGCCCAGCTTCACGCGGCTTCGGTTCCTACTCCTACTCCTATGCAGTCAGCAGATGACACTGCTATGCCTACACCAATGCAGCCAGGTGAACACGCTGCTATTCCAACACTCCACTCAGTGGAGACTCGCCCCCACTACGACTGGTCTCCCTCTGATGCTTTAATGGATCTCATGGAGTTGGACACTCCTATCGATCATGCCAAGCCTTTGCCCGACTCTGAACGCAAGGCTATCATTGAGTCTTACCCTCCCATCATGGCTCATCTCGATTATCGTGTTCCTGCTACCATTCCTTCTGCGGAACGTCTAATGAATCGTGGTCAAAAGTACGAGGATAATGCCCTTATTAGAAAAATCCCACCCTGGAACGTTACAGTATCATGTTACGTGATATCCGCCGCCTTCTCCTTCATGTTTGTTCAACGATGACTCAACAGCGTAAAAATATTGCCTTTCGTGCCCACAACCCTTCCTACAGCATTGTCAACGCTTCGGAAACCAATTATACTCTTTCCCTGGATGAGTATCAGAAAACTCTCGTTCAACAACATGCTGCCAAAAAGACCATTTGTGAGGCTACAGTCCCTCGCAGACAACGTCGTTCTAATCGCAACTCTTGCAACTTTGGCTCTGCTTCCGGTGGATCGGATTCGTCGTTTTTTCGGGCAGGTCCACCCTCACAGCAGGGTGGTTACAACAACAACAGCAGCAGCACCTACCACCACAGCAGCAACTACAACAACAACTACAACTACAACAACAATGCCAACAACAACACCAACAGCAACAAATTTCAGCAAAACAACCACAAGAAGAACACTAACCCTTTTCGCCAGTAGCAACAACATCAACAACAACAGCAACCGACCCAGTAGGAGGTCGGCTCACCAAGTATTCACAACAATGGAAAAATATTACCAGCAATTCCTTCGTTATCAACACTGTTCAACACGGTTATCACATTCCTTTTCACATAGCACCCCTAACAACTACAACACCAACATCCATCATCCCATATTCAGCAGAACAAGCAACTCTCATCGATCAAGCAATCCAAGATTTATTGAACAAATCAGCAATCGAGAAGGTCTCGTCTCATCAGGTCCAACAAGTTCCCGGTTTCTACAGCTCCATGTTTTTAATTCCCAAGAAGAACGGTGGCGTACGTCCGGTTTTCAACCTCAAAGGGCTCAATCAGTATCTAGAGGCTCCCCACTTCAAAAGGGAAACGATCAGCAGGGAAGTATCTTTGATGATCAAACCAAACGATTACCTCGTCTCAATCGATCTGTCCGATGCCTTTCTCCATATAGGTCTCCACCCAGAGTCACGGCGCTACTTGCGTCTCAAATGGAGAAATCAGGTTTACCAGTATTGCACAACCGCCTTTGGATTGGCTTCCAGTCCATATGTCTTCACCAAAGTCTGCAGGCCCATCTTGGAACACTTGCGCTCTCACGGCTTCAGGATTTCAGCCTACTTAGACGACTGGCTACTGATCGCCGAATCAAAGCAGCAAGCAGTGACTCAAGCTCGACAGGTGGTATCTTTACTACTAGATCTTGGATGGATAGTGAACTTCAAAAAAACGGTTCTGGTCCCTACACAACAACTGGAACACCTAGGTTTTGTCTTGAATACCCAGTCAATCACAGCCCTCCTACCAGCAGCCAAACTGAGGGATATTCGTCGTTCTATCAAACAGGCACTGGACAAACCTCACCGACAGTCTCCCAGGATCATACACAGTTTGACCATGCGGATTCAGGCAGCAACATTTGCCATCTTCCCAGCTCGTTTGTACACTCGTCACCTGTTGTATTACAAGAATCAGATGTGGATTGGGACCATTCTCGCCCTTTGGATCCAGCCAGTATCAAGGAACTCCAATGGTGGTATGTGAACATCAGCAAGTGGAACGGCCGATCCATGCTCACATCGACACCCAATCAAACCATGTTTGTCGACGCCAGCAACACTGGATGGGGCTGCTCCTGGAACCAACAGCAAGCTCATGGATACTAGACTCCCGAAGAAGCAGCACAGTCGATCAATTGGAGAGAACTGAAGGCAGCACAACAACTAGCTCTCAAGACATTCCAGCCTCCACCAAACTCAACAGTACTAATCCGGACCGACAACACATCCAGCTTATCTTATACTGTCTCAGAAATGGATCCCTGTTGTCACTGCTCAAGACCTCTCCTCTGAATTGCTTCCTCGTCCTGCCAAACGATCTGTCGATCCCCGCTCGACCGTTGGTCAGTTGCTTATGCAACCTGCCTTCGCTGGTCAGCTATGTCAACCTGTTACTCACGATGCGTTTGGCAACGTCGTTGATTCGACTGCCATGGACATCACTGAAGAATTCCATCCTGACGCCGATGATTCTGATTCCGAAGAAACTCAGGAATGAGTGTGCCTTCAACGCCGTCTTTAAACAACCGTTCTGCTTGCCCTGTTAATGCTTATGTCCCCTCGGTATCTTCTACTTGTATATCTTCTAAACAAACTAACTTGATTATTCGTAGCCTTAATTGTCGAAGTTTATCCAAACCCTCTAATGTCTCCGTTAGTCAATCCTTCTGTCGTTTTCTGCGCCAATCCTACGACTCTCCACCACACCTCCTCTGCCTTGAAGAAACTCATGCATCAGATCCCAATACTCAGGCACGCCTCAATCTTCAACTCCAAGCCAAAGCTTCACTTTGGTCATCCCACTGTGGGATAGTAAGTCTTGATGCTTCAGTCGCAATAATTGAACCCATCTATGAATCCGACGATGGTCGGGTTATCTACTGCACGGTAACTCACGCTACTAACCTTTTTCCTCCCTTGCGAGTCATGAACATCTATGCTCCTGCCACGTCCTCAGATCGATATGCTTTCTTCTCTCAACTCCTCCAGCAACCTTACTTTCAAACCATGATAACCACCATGAACTCTGAGGAAGGCATCCACCACAATCTACTGTCCAATGTTCCCAATGCACCCTCTATTCTTCTTGGCGATTTCAACTACAACTTTCGTCACTACCGTCCCCTACCTATCATTGACACCTCGAACATTCAATCGCAGTGGCTTTTTCATTCGTTGCTCACACATTACTATCGGGAAGGTACGCATGAACTTAGTCTTGAACCTCTGGTCCCCACATTTCGCCGCAATACCACGTTCTCGACCATTGACTATATGTTTATGGATCCTCTGCTAGTGGATTTTCGTACTGATCATTTTGTTCATTTTGTTTATACCAAATGGACTGATCACGCACCACTGTCTATTCAGTTCACCTTTGCTAATCCTGAGCTCGGTAAAGGGTTGTTGTGGCGAGCCAACCCTCAATTAGCACAGAATGAGTATTTTCGACAACGTTTGTTTACCCAACTCGATGATTACCACTCTCACCTCGCTTCCAACTCTACTGACCTCACCCCTCAGGTTATCTGGGATCAAATTACAGAACTGACTCACCAAGTCGCCAAGTCGCCAAGTCTTGTAATCGTCGTCAAGCGGAATGGCGTCCTCGTCTGCTTCGTCGCCTTCAAAGCAAACGCAACAAGTTGCTACGCATCTACAAAGAGACTCGTGTCCGTAATGAACGCCTCCCAAAGATTGAAGCCATGATAGGTAATTTGCAACAAGACTTAGTCGATCTCCAAGCACTGCGTTCTGGCATCAGTTGGCGTGAACAGGGCGAGAAATCTGCCGGCTTCCTCAAACGCCTCATCACCCATCGATCACACCAACGTGCGATCCCTACACTACAGCATCCGACATCTTCTGCATTGTGTGAATCCACTACTGACAAACAGACCGCTGCTGTAGACTATTACAAACACCTATATTCTGCAGATGCTGTAGACCATGACGCTATTGACTTTTTCACATCTCACATTTCCGATTCTGATAAAATTTTAGACACTGATCATGATACTTTATGCACAGCTTTCACACTGGAAGAACTGGTCGAAGCAGCCTCCCGTGCTCCTAATAAACAATCCAGTCCTGGTATTGATTCTCTACCATACGCCATCATCCGATTGTTATTCACTCACGTCGCTACCGCCTCTATCGCTGTCCGAGTATATTCTGATGCCCCCATTAAAGGCCTCTTCTTCTCGCAATCATGGCAAGCAACTTGTCTGGTGCTGTTACTCAAGAAGGGTGACCTGGCATTGGTACAAAACTGGCGACCCATCAGCCTTATATGCTGTGATGCCAAGGTATTCACCCGTCTTCTTAATGCTCGCCTCATGGTATACTTTGGCGAACGACTCACGACTTCGCAATCTGGCTTTATGCCCCATCACTTCATTGGCGAGCCCGCCATGATTTTACACTGTGCTCAGTCCCTCGCCACTGCCACCGCCTCAACTTCGATTGTACTGCTTTTAGATCAGGAGAAGGCATATGACCGATGTTGTATTCAAGCATACATTCACTGGTTATTATCACTTTCGCCTCAGTCCATCCTAGCTATGCAACACATCTTGGTCTGTCTTTAATTGGCTGTAACCGTTGTGTAGAGTCCTGGTTGATCAACCTATCAAAATCAGCCTACTACACAAGTTTATCTTTAGCCCTCCGTCATTTATATATTATTCGCAGTAGTCATGATCCAGGGGAGCTGATAATAAGATCAAATATAATATGAGCAGCGTCGCCATGTAATAAATTTGGCTCTTTGCTTTCGTTTTTGAATACAGTTGAAACCTGATTAATCCTCGTGTTATCAATTGCTTTATTGTCAAATCTCGAATTCATTAACCGAGTTAATCTTGATTACCTTGCTGCCGTCCTCCGCGCATATAATTTGCCTCTCCCACTAACCTCGTCACTGATAGCTTTGTTCTCCAACACCCAGGTACAGGTCTACGTCAATGGCTTTTTTTCTGAATTGTCCACCACTCGAAGAGGCATGCGACAAGGTGATCCCATCAGCCCGTTGTTATTTAATATCGTCTTTGATCCCTTTTTGCGCGCTATCAGCCATCACACTGCCATCTCCGGGTTTGATTTCCAACATATTGCCACTACTAACTCTCGTCTCCCTTCTCCCCTCACTCATAACCTTCCCGTCGCAGCGCCTTTCAGAGTCTTGGCCTATGCCGATGACACACTAGTATTCCTCAACGACTTAGGAGAATTCCATCAACTTCAACAACTCATCAGTACGTATGCCGCTGGGTATAACGCCTCCCTTAATTACCACAAGACACAAGCATTATCTCTTTCTGGAGAGCTTCATCGAGTCTGGATAGAAGGCCTACGAGAGTCAGGTATCTCTTCGTGCCACGACAAGCATGCCTCGAGTCCCATCACGTACTGTATCTTCTTGGATACCCAATTTGTTCTTCCTCACATCAACGCTTGTCATATGTCATTGTTCTACTAACTCGTCTTCGAGACCTATGTCGTCTTCACTCGACACGTAACCTTACCTTACGTGGCCGAGTTACTGTCCTGCATTCGCTCTTGTTTTCGAAAGTGTGGCATGTAGCCAGATTGTTTCCGTTTTCCTCGACTGATTTCACCAAATTACAACAACTCGGCGCTTCTTCGTTTGTTAATAACAATGCAAACATAACCCGGTTTTCGTTCCGCAGTCTTTGTCTCCCTCGCTCACAAGGTGGTCTCAGCCTGATGAACCCAGCGACACAGATCAATGCCCTTCAATGACGCTGGTTACACCCTTTGTTGCACCCGTCTGATTCTACTCCTGCTGCCAAGACATCTCTGCCTTGCATACGTGTCCTGCTCAACTTCTTCCTCGCCTCTCCATCCTATCCCACTTATCATTGGTCTCTACTCTTCCCTGCATGTCGCCCGTCTCGTACAATGTCCATCATTGCGCCGCTCTACAACTTCCTTCGAGCTGTCGATGCCATCCACCGCCAGTTTGGTGTATCCCATGTTTCCATAAGTACCTGCTTGCGTCTTCGCTTCTCAAGTCTGATCGAACATTGTCTACCATCCCATCACCACTTGTCAGCTACTTTTTGTCCTCCCCAAGAGGTAACAGACCGTTACCCTGGTGTGCTCCGACTTACGGGTAATGATGTTGTTCGAACCTTTAATACAGCCTCTCAAGCCCTTATAGTGCGCACCAACACTAACGGTCTCTCTCACCCCACCTCCCACCGTCGTGCTATTCACCTCTTACAAACACAACAATTGCTCCTCACCAACTTCATGCATTTCAACATGCTGCCTCTCGTCCCTCGTTCAACTGCTCAACACATCTCACCTATCACCAACTATTCCGATAGTATCAGCCATGTCTCCACGCTCCTTCTTTCCTTGCTGGCTTCCTCATTTTCATTTGAGTCTCATGCTTTTATTTTATCTTCTCCTACTACCCAAGGGTATAAATCTCTTCCTATCAAAACTGACCCATCCTTTCCTTCGTCTTCTTTAGGTGCTGCTAAATGGAAACAGTTTTGGACTCTGCAGATTCTTCCTCTGAATGCTCGCAACACTTGGTTCCGGATTCTGCATAACAAAGTTGTTACACCACGGGCATTCACTGGGCAGAATTGTATATACTAGTAACAAAAAATACGCTAGTATTTTACTAATATTTGAAATATTAGTAAAATATTAGTAACATTTTAGCTAGCTAGTATTTGACTAATGATGAATACCTATCACTAGTATTTTGACTAGTATTTGAAGGGAATTGAATTATTTTATTTAGATGCCAGTTTAAATCGTGGATATAATGTGCTTAATTCAAGTCAAGATACTCAACAGATCAGAATATTTCTGTAATCACCGAAAATGAGTGAGACATCTAAAATTGGGTTGATCAAATCTTTTTGTTTCAAGCTAATCGATTGCTGTTTACGAAATCCAGTATAGAAAACACTGTTTCAAACGTGCTTTAGAATGTGTTCATAGGCTTAATGAGTTTTGAAAAAAGGTTTTAGCCATACGCATAAACGCAATAATGGATGATGCTTTTTTAGCTGTTCCTGAATTTACTATTATCTGATTATCGATAGCAAATCGCTGGTTTATACAGAATAAATTGCAAAATCATGGGTCAAAATGGAAATTATTGAGGATTTTATGGGTTGCTATTACGGGTAATTTATTAAATCAAAGAATGTTATTGAATTTGGGTCAGTATTGAATAGCTATATTAATATAATAGTGAGGAATGGCTAGCAAAAGTGCAAGAAGCGGCAAGGGCACGGCACAACAGTAGCTAGAGATGGGCATATACAACGATTGATGGAGCTATAAACTGTGTTGATAACTGGAAGCCATGGAAATAGCACAGCGTTGATAAGAGGAGTAGCAATCAGTAGCCTTATACCGTATTCACTTACTGCAATATAAAGGCAAGTTAGCATGTCATGTACAGCGGTGTCAATTTAAATGCCTTAAATTTACCTTCTGATGAAGTATCTACTGACGATTTGTTTGCAAGATTAGGACGTCTACTATTACGTGGTGGCCAATTGATTTAGTTTAACTATAATTAAGATCACCATGTTAAAGTTTGTAGTACAAAGTGTAAAGGTGCTATAACATACCTGATGACAGCACAAATGTATAAAACAAGAAAGTAAGGCCATTGCTTGTGGAATTATTCAGCAGCGACCAACAAGTAAAGTAACCAATACATTAAATGTAGATTGATGGAAGCATTTGGCCTAAAAAATCAAAGTAAATGTCAGAGGTTGGTCACAAAGATACATTTAGATTACTTACATTAGGCACACGGTAAACAGAAACTGAGCATCATATTATAGCAGAAAAGAAAAGGGAGAAAAAAAAAGAAAGAGTGCTGTTTGTACATGCCAAAATCTCCAGCTATTTATATTTTTTTTTCATCCATTGCATCCCCAAAGCATTTCTCGCCCAATATATCCCCAAATCTATCGGGTACACTTCAATGATTGCCGCCTGTTCAAATTTATGAGAATTTTCTTTAACATCTTCACTTAAATCAGCCTGAAACAAGGCAGTCTAGTGATGATACCATCTCGGACAACATCATCAGTTAATTACCACACCATCTTAACTTCAATGATAAAAAAAAACAACTCAGTTACCTCTTGTCTCAAATGTTTGTATGATATTTGGTTCGACCACAAAACGATTTATATCACATAACCTAATACTCTACTATTGATATATTTCAATATGTTGTATCAGCCTCAAAAAAAGAAGAAACTCGGGCATCATCTAGTGTAGCTAATCCAGTATTCAAGTACGAAGGGAAGCTACAGTTGTTTGAGATTCTAAGTCTTGAGCCATGGCTCATCCCGGAATTCTAATAATGGAGCAAAAAAATCAAAGACATGTTGTGAGTATGATGGTTGTTGGGTTCAATTTTATCATGCGCTACATTTATGAACGGCCAATATTATTACCAAATGTCTATAAGATGCTACCTAGATCATGAGCCTGAATGCAGAGGAGGATATGCAATAAGATCCATCTAGGCTTTCAATAATATTGAAAATGATTATCATCGCTATAACCCCCTTCATTCTGTCGACATGCGCGCAAAAAACAAGCGGCACTGCAAGCATGGTTTCAATTATACTAAAACGTCAGGGTAATAAGCAATCTGGATGATCTACAGGAATTGCCACTAAAATGGAAGTCAGATCCATTTCCTTTTCGTGATGCTACTACATACAATTAGAATATCTCTTTTTCTTAATACTTTATTTATGATAGCTCCTTTCATACTCTGCGTACATTCATGATCAAAGCATATCACTGATAAAGCCTGGATACTACAAGTCTCAATGGATTGAGACTTGGGTAGACTGCCATTATTACTATGTTTCATCATGTTGCTAGATGGAATACAATTCTTAAAATAAATCTTCTCTGTTTACCAATTTCCCTCTTTTTGAATTCAAAAGTCTGTTTCTTATCAAATTGGGCATAAGAGAAACCAGAAACATTCCATAATAGACGAAGCTTTTTAAGTGCAGTAAAGTTATCTCATCTTGCTTTAAATTAGGAACATTTCGAAATGGAGAGAGTAAATTTATCAGTTCTCAATTTGAAATAAAATAAAATCAAAGCTGCTAAGAGAGGCTTTATCTAAGCATCTGAAGGCTATTTCTGCTTTCGATATCGACTATAAATGAATACTTAAGATCATAGCATAATATTTCATTTCATAAAAAAAACATTACAGACACGTTTGAATAATCAATTTTATCTATATAGCTAAAAAGACAAGTATAAGCGGTATTTTGAAGGTTTTTAAACTGAATGGATAGCACTTTTACAAAATCCTTCATGAACTGAAATGGCTTCAAAGTGCAATGGTTTGTCCAATAGCTCCTGGAAAACAGGCATTACAAGCGATGACTAATTTATTCGGCTTCTCAAGCAGCAAAATCAATACCTCCATTGGCCATGGTAATTAAAAGTGAACATTGCTCAAATGTACTTCCGCAATCGTTGCCCCTGAAAATACTAGTAAAATACTAGCTGATTTTTTGTTACTAGTATATGCAATTCTGCCCAGTGATTACTTCATCAACGTCTAGGCGATCGCTTCTCTCCTTCTTGTCCTCACTGCCAAACTTCGTCATCATCCTCCTCTCCATCCCTTGAGGATACAGAACACTTCCTCTTTTCCTGTCCTTACAAACTGGAAGTCTGGCGCCAAACTCTCTCTCTCTACCTCTCACCCCGTTTCTGCAACTTTGCCTACGAGGAATACCTTGCCATCCTCCACTTTCGCCTCGACGTTGACCGATCTTCCCATGCTCTCTTTCCAGATTTATCCGTGTTCCAAGTTTTTGCTTGCATTCAGCAGGCCATCTGGTCTGCCCATTACCGTCATGTTTTCCAGCACGTTCCCTTCATCCCATCCAATGATGTTGTTATCTATACTATTCATCGCACACTCCACAACTTAGACTCACAACTTACCTTTGATCCTACATCTAGCCTTTCCATTGTATATATAACCCGTCTTTAACCCCTCTCCCTCTTATTTTAATTGGTGACGATTAAGGACTTTAAATAAAAACAGAAGAGTATTCTTCCTTATAAAAAAAAAGATGAAAAGATATTTTAAGATAATGTTTATTGAATTGCTTTCAAATGTATAATTCTTTAATTACTAGATAGTTCTAGAAACTGGTTAATGGACAGTTAGAGAGGACTTATTTTAGATTCAGCAAGTGATGACATCAATGGCTTGCGACAAGTTGGGACTGCGTCATTATATTTTCGTACCCAATCAAATTATTTAGAGCAGAGATACGTAAGATGCGAGGAAATTATTTTCTGAAAATCTAATCTCTTTCGCCCAATATATACAGATACATATCGTTAAAGATGTCAGGCCTTTCGCCACGTCAATTGATAACTGCGACCAGATCGTAGCTCCCTCATTGCGTCGGTATCTTGTTTACGCTGTTCTGCTCGTGGGGGCATATTTTTGTCTGGGGGCAGCTAGGGTTTAGACAAGTGAAAGGTAACCTATTCGCCACGTCAATTGATAACTGCGACCAGATCGTAGCTCCCTCATTGCGTCGGTATCTTGTTTACGCTGTTCTGCTCGTGGGGGCATATTTTTGTCTGGGGGCAGCTAGGGTTTAGACAAGGGAATACTGCAACTTTATAGATCTGTATCTTTTAATATTACATCTCTTACTGCCTTACTGAAATACTATTTGGTTCTTTTAATTCATGTTAGTAAGGATAATAATTAACGATGATGAAGTCTCTCTTATTAACCAATACTATGCCAACGTTTGAGAGTAATGTAGTAATGCTTGAACAATTTATGTACATTGATGTATCAGAACTCAGTCAAACAATAAAACAAACACCAACGCACATACATTTGATCTGACATTTAGCAACACCTACTAAATGTCATCTCACTCAGTAACACCAACACCAATATACTCAGCATCACTTGGCAAGACTGAAACATACACCATTCAACACATCTATCAGCAACAACACAATCTCAAGAATCTATTCTATTTAATTGATGCTATATGATCTGTTCCCAAATCATATAGTAACCCCAACAAACATCCAAACCTATTCACAATGACAAATCACCCCAGACCTCTTAAATCATATAAATAACCAAACTATATTCAAAGTAATAAACTGTATCTTTTAGCAGAGTAAATTTCATAGTTATAAATTCTGATTTATCATACATGTCCGATGAAATAGAAAAACTGACAATGCTCTCTGGTTTACGTCTTTTCAGTACAACTTTCTTTTCTAAATCCTCAGTGTAGGCAAAAAATGTCGTTTTGAAAAACATTACTTACATTTCAACACGATTAATTATTTCGTAGATGAAGAGAAAAATCTTGTGGTAAACGTGTTGTGTGCAGACATAATTTAGTTAATAGTTAAAAGTATCTTTTTCGTGCACAAACTGTCATCCAATGTTGCAAAATGAAAACGATGATTACCTATTTGGTCACATGAAAGGCTATGTTTGTTCTCTCTTCTCCCCCCCCCCCTATAAATACCCATCACCGTAAGGCACTCTCTTTTCTCTCTTTGTCTGTTCAAAGAGAAATAACCAGTGTACCTTACAGATCAAACATTCAAATAACCTTTGACATCTTGTCATCAATCATTCTTCATAACCCAGCAACTCACTCAGCACCCAAAAACCTCTAAAAATCACCAATTTTATCCCCGTAACACCAACTAGAAAACCTACAAAACCAAAGCAGTGTCATTAGTTTCAATAAGCATAGTCAGGAGCCCATTCTTGGCTTTGGAGTTATTGTCCTGGCAGATTTTCCTGTACAATTTAGCTGCGCTTCTGGTCAGTCTGCTAAATTGAAAATCGTGGCTATAAAGCCCCCTTACTCACCATTTTTAAACCCTATTGAGTTGTTCTGGTCAAAAGTCAAAGGGAGTATAAGGAGAGATTGTTTGACAATTGATGATAATTTGACTATCAGAATTATTGAGTCGGCTAAGAAGGTTTTGGTTAATGACTGTGCCAATTGGATAAGGCATTCTTATTCGTTTTTCGATAGATGCCTGGCTCTTGAGCCAATGCTTTAATTACATAATGTAAGTAAATAAATACACATCCACAAAGTAAAAAATTCTGACCCGCAAAATAAAAAATTATAGTCCGCAACAATGGGCCTGATTCATACAAGATTATGCCATGTCTTGGAAATCACAGCCAACGATAGTAAGTGTTGGAGCAACCAAATGTTTTCCAACTTTGGAAGCGAATTTTTATGTGCTTCTAAGAGATTTTTCCATATCATTTTAGAATTGATCAGCTGGTAGTGCAGGGCTTCGAACTTGATGCTACTGTGAAATGATGAGCTGCCAGTAGAGAGAAAAAAGGAATAAATCATAACACCAGTTCCGATTGGTATCATTTCGCGCATTTTCGGCAGATGGAAAATTTAACATAGAATGCTTTGCCATGTCTACAGCAATTCTGCTTTCATGCGAAACGTCCACCATAATTTCATGTACACAAACAACATAAAAACCATGGGACAAGAAAATGACTCTGTAGAAGGTCCTTTTTAGGCAAAACTCGAATGACACACACATGTACTTATATTTTTATTTATCAGATCTTGCGGCTAATATATAATTTTGCCCAGGACGTTTCTTGGAAAGATTGCGGG
Organism: Mucor circinelloides; assembly: GCA_037974945.1. Taxonomy (NCBI): domain Eukaryota; kingdom Fungi; phylum Mucoromycota; class Mucoromycetes; order Mucorales; family Mucoraceae; genus Mucor; species Mucor circinelloides. Next base: position 935,129 of record JBBNAA010000023.1, on the reverse strand, counting down.
GACTAAAGGAAGGCCCTCCTGTTGTTGTCATAGTACCTGCGCTTTTTCTCGATACAAAAAAAAAACAATGAAATCAGACGTATATACAAAGAGTTGAACAATTCATTAAAAAGTCCAATCAAGATGACACAAGCTTTTATTGAACCTTTTCATCTCCAGCATTTGACTTTTGTCTAAATAAATGGTTAAACGTGAGGGGAACGTCACTAGATGGTAAGCTTGGTTCTTACCATGTGAAAACCATAGCCAATCGGCCCCATGTGGCCCGAATATGAGTTTGCGTGTGGGGGGATAAACCGATTGTTTGATTTAAGCGGAGAGGACGACAGAATATAAAACAAATTAATATATAAAACCAAGGAAAGAAGCAACCCCCTAGCCTCTTCTTTTTTTTTATCTTTTCTTTTTGGTTTACTATATTCATATATCTCTATTTGATATGGCTCGATCATCTCAACATTTATTAGACTCGTTGGATATTATATTCTTGGGTACCATTGGTCTTGGTACCATTGCCTGGTTCGCCAGACATCAAATTGCTGAAAAGTTATTCAAGTCAAATAAGCCTGAAATTAAACCTGCCTCTGATACAAAGACAGGTCCACCAAAGAAAGAACGTAATTTTGTCAAGGTGATGCAACAACAGGTAAGCTAATTGCAGTTTTATCAGCTGGAAGAAAAACCTAACATTGCTGGTAATTTCTATTTATCAGGGACGTAGAGTTATCTTCTTTTATGGCTCTCAAACAGGTACAGCCGAGGACTATGCTTCTCGTCTCGCAAAAGAGTGTTCGCAAAAGTACGGTGTTAGCTCCATGGCTGCCGATATTGAACAATACGATATGAGCTATCTTGACACTGTTCCTGAAGATTTCTTGGTTTTCTTTGTTATGGCAACTTACGGTGAAGGTGAACCTACTGACAATGCAGTTGATTTCTGGGACCTTGTGTCTGACGAACAGCCTCAATTCTCTGAAGCCGAAGACGAGGAAACTCCATTGAAGAACTTGCGTTACATTGCATTTGGTCTCGGCAACAAGACTTATGAGCATTACAACGAAGTTATCAGAAACATTGATAAACGCTTAACTTCTATGGGTGCAAAGAGAATCGGTGAGCGTGGTGAAGGTGATGATGATGGTTCATTGGAAGAAGATTTCTTGGCTTGGCAAGAGGAGATGTGGCCTGCTTTTTGCGAGGCTTTGGGCGTTGATGAAAACAGTGCTTCTTCTGGTCCTAGACAAGCTTCTTTTGCTGTTGAAGAATTGACTGAATTTGATAAAGCCAAGGTTTATGTTGGCGAATTGAGCGAATGGCTCAAAGAAGGAGCGTAAGTATTTTTTGGTGCATATCAGATGGCATATAAAAGCTAACTCTATCATAGTCGAGTAGTTTACGATGCAAAACGCCCTTACAATGCACCCATCACCTCTACTGATTTGTTCAAGGGTAGCGATCGTCATTGCCTTCATATGGAAATCGACATTTCCGACTCCAACTTGACTTATCAAACAGGTGATCATGTTGCTATTTGGCCTACAAACAACGAAATTGAAATTGAAAGAATTGCCAAAGTCCTTGGTTTATCTGACAAGCTCGATACCGTTATCCGTGTACAAGCCCTTGATGCTGCTGCTTCCAAGCAGTTTCCATTTCCTGTGCCTACCACTTACCGTGCCATTTTCCGTCATTATCTCGACATCTGTGCTGCTGTCTCTCGTCAAACTTTGATGTCTTTAGTTGAATACGCACCTACAGAGAAATCAAAGGACATTTTACGTAAGTTGGCTACTGACAAGGATGAGTATCGTGTGCGTGTGGGTGATGTTACTCGCAACTTGGGTGAAGTCTTGGAGATGTTGGCTGAATCAGAGTCCTTGGACGTTGAGGGCAGCTTTTCTTCTGTTCCATTTGACTTGATTGTCGAGAGTGTCTCTCGTCTCCAACCTCGTTATTACTCTATTTCTTCTTCATCCAAGGAGAGCCCCAAGAAGATCACAGTTACTGTTGTCACTCTCCAATATACTCCTGAAAGCGCCTCTCCTCGTACTGTTTATGGTGTCAATACCAACTACCTCTGGCGTCTCCACGAATCTATCAACGGTATTGAACCTGATGCTTCTTTCCCTCACTATAGCATTACCGGTCCTCGTAACTGTCTCTACGATGCCGAATCCAAGGTTGCTCGTGTTCCTGTGCATGTTCGCCGATCTCAATTCAAGTTGCCCAGAAATCCCACTGTTCCTGTCATTATGGTAGGTCCCGGCACTGGTGTTGCTCCTTTCCGTGGTTTTGTCAGAGAGCGTGCTCTTCAAAAGAAGGAAGGTAAGCCTATTGGCCCCACAATTCTCTACTTTGGTTGTCGTAATTCTGCCGAAGACTTCTTGTACGAAGAAGAATGGCCCGAGTTATTTGAGACATTGGGTGAATCATCTCGTATCATTACAGCATTCTCTCGCGAAACAGCACAAAAGGTCTATGTTCAACATCGTTTAATGGAGAATGGACCCGAGATGTGGGATTTATTGGAGAAGGGTGCTTATGTTTATGTTTGCGGTGATGCCAAGGTGATGGCTCGTGATGTGAACCAAACATTCGTTCGTTTTGCCCAGCAATTTGGTGGTCTTGAAGAAGAGAAAGCTCAAGATTACGTCAAGAACTTGAGAAACACTGGTCGCTACCAAGAAGATGTTTGGAGTTAAATTTAAACGTCCTTTTTCTTTTCCTAGTACCATCATCATCACAATTCCATTATTTATATATCTTTCCTCCTCTTAATTACCAACACCCCTCTCTGTCTCTATCAACGCCTCTCTCTCATATATACACCTTTTCTTTCTTTCCTCAAAGTTTGCAACATTATAGATTTTAATTAAATAAAATATATACAGAATTTATTTACCATTCAGCTTTTTCTCCATTTCTAAAAACGCTTTCATTGTTGGATCCATCTCCTCCACAACGTCTTTTGAAGAAGAGTCTAATTCTTTGGGTAATGGCTCTCCAGCATCCACAAATTGTTTTTTTATCTCTTTTTTTCTCGCTGCATACTCGTCCATGTCTTCCTGATACATGTCCCACACACTATGAAAAAAAAAGGGACTTTAGCCGTAGATTCCACGAAACAAAACAACAACAAATGATTACCAATGCGCACAGCCGCTATAATACACAATGATTAGCACATGTGTTTTGATACAACATGTTGAATTCTAAATGCTTACCTCATGCAGCAGTTTTCAGGGGGTTCTGGTTTCTCTGGGAGTTCAATTGGCGTCCCTTTTAGGTGGACAAACACTTTGGGTTTCTTGACATTGGTTATAATTGGCTGGGTAGGTTCAATCACTTCAGCAAATGGTATAGGTAATGGCACTTTTCGTCCAGTATCCGTTTGTTCCTGTATGGATTGCTCTATTGGGTTTTCGGCTTGCTTTAGTATCTGCGTCCACCAGCCACTATAGTTGGGTAATCTCTTATAGTGTATTTGTCGAGTGAATACTAGTGACATGATGATGATTCATTTTATTAAGAAGAAAAGAGAGAAATTAATAATCGAGGGGGGGGGGGGGACGTGGGGTGACTTAGGTATTTTTGGGTATATCGATGGTACTCGCTGGTGAAGTGCAGTAAGGCGATGATGGCTGCTCAGATACGCTGGAGCTTCTTTCTTGTCGACCCAGAAAAAAGCCATCCTCTGCAAACGTGCTGCTGCTGTTCCATAATTTGGCTACCTCTGCTGTCATTCTCGTCACATACAAACATCCTTGCTTGATGGATTTGGGCCACACAAATTCCTCTTCGGTAGAAATAGAACGGATAAATGTCATGACGCTGACAATGGCCTATATAAACAGCATTGATATCAAGCTATATCAAAGGGACCAGCCTGAACTTACCTTTAGATAGATGCTTGTGTCCTCCCAGATACGTCTACTTGACTCCTTCCTTGTTGGCAGTAGCAATAAATCCTCTTTATTGCTGCCCATATTTGCCTCCACATTCTTGTCTAATCGGTATGATAGTTCTGTAGCATATTGAGTTTGACGCAGCAGCTCGTTCAATTTCCTCTCCAAACTGGCAGGCATGTTGGCGCCCTGCGCTGTTTCTTCAATGGACTGTTTCAGTGTATTTAATACGTGCAACGAACTGGTCACCGCATTGCGCAAGTGTGTGTATAATTGCGTATTGTCTCCCTTGATGTTGGGCGATGCTAAAGGCGAGGTCATGGGTGAGTGAGCCGACACTGTCAATTCGCTGTGCGATCTGTTTCTCAATGGTGTTGTGGGAGTAGCAGTTGTGCTTGTTTTGGTGTGCTGCATGAATGATGTCAATGTCTGAGCAGGGTCCACAGATAAATAAGGGCTAATCACTTGCCAGGCATCCTTGGTATCAACTGTTGCGCTGTACAGATTCATCAGCAAGTTTCTCGAGAACTTTGCATCCAAACCCTGAACAAGCGTCGACAGCCTCGTTCGCAGTGTCCAGCACAGCTCTTTGAGGATTGAAATGCACGCTGATGTTGCTTGAATGAGATCGCTGTATACTTCTGGCATCGATCGCTTTTCAATCACATCCAGTATGGTTATCATCTTTTCTGTACTGGCTTTTGATTTATGTAGGATGGGCGAGAATGCAGCATTTAAGCTGTCGTTTCCTATGCGGCTGATACAGCGGCCTACAGTGCGTTGTAGCGAACAAGCAGTGAACAGAATAGTCTGAGCAGCGTCTATAATCTGAGCTGTGGCCTTAGACGAAGCATTGGGTGCTGTGGGATGCTGGGCAGAAGCAGCTGCTTGAAAGTGATTTGCCGCATCCACTTCATTGTGTTTGTATGTATTGTCTAGTTCCATACGTGTTGCAACGTTGAGAGGTGGTAGTCGTTGAGGTTGCAAATTCCGTTTCATGGTGCAAATGGAGGAAAAAGAGAGAATGCAACACGCCAAATCATATCAGAGCATTTTAATTGAAGAGGAGTCTCCCCTCCTTGAAAGTGGCAGAATTCAACATCTTTTTTTCTTTCTCTCCCATAGCCTTTGCCCCCCCCCTTTTTTTTTACACTACAATGAATAGTTCGTATCATACATCTGCAGAAAACGGACATGGACATTCTGATACAAGGCGTCATAAAAGGGATTTAGACGATAGATACGACTTGTATCAGCGTCCCAGTGCAAAAACAAATCAGCGTGATAAAGATGTATCAACCACCACCACCACCACCACCACAAAGGACTCCGGTTTTTCAAACAGCAACTTGCTGGTCAATAGAGACGAGATTGCCCTCAGCTATCCAGAAAAGGTGACGCCAGCTAAAGAGCCTGTCATTTCTCTCGACATTGAAGACGACGAAGAACGAATAATGCAAGCAGACTGGGGAAATGAATCAGACGATGAGGACGACAAGGCTATTATGGAGAAGCAACACAAGAGATTATCAACGGTAGAAAGGGAGGAAATTGAGAGGGCAGATAGAGAGTCGAAAGGGACATGGATCAAGCATACAGCAGACAATGGACGACATTATTACTACAATTCAATCACTCGTCAAAGTGTATGGGAGATACCCAAGTGTACAGCTGCTGTTGCGACTACCACCAGTCCAGCTGCCACTTTAGCTACAAACACCAACACTACAAAGAAATCTGCTAAAACTGACCCTGCTACTACCACTTGCACGAGATCTGATCGTAGTCATTCTCACGAAATATCATCATCATCATCAAGACAGTCTCAGCCCAGGTCCACATCAGCGCCTACTGTGAAAACATCCAGCAATGCAGTCCCTCCAAATGGGCACCGTTATAATACAAAAGAGAAAGATGGCATTAAAGTTCAAGTGCGAACTAAGAATGATGTATCGACGACATCCACTAATACAAATACAGAAAAAGGCAAATCCTCCAATTATGCAACTAAATCCACAAAAATGACATTGCAGTCAACCGAGCGTCGAACCAGTTACAGTAGTAGAGAGCTGTCTCGAGAAAAGAGACCCAGGTTGGACATGCCACATAGCAACCATCGTTCGGGATATATAACTAGACGCTCTCGTTCACGCTCACCACTGCCACCACCACCACCGCGTGATCTCTACTATGATGACTACAGATATCATCATAGATCACCCTCACCTCCGCCTTACCGACATTATCCTCCATACGAACGTTATGGCGGTTATTACCCATACGATGACCGCATTCGACACTCGCCGCCACCACCACCGCCCGACCTCAGATATCGCTACTACGACTTGTCGCCTCCACCACCCTCACCACCGCCATACTACAGATCCAGAGAGAGAAGCTGGGAGCGGTATGAAGCAGCACATAGATCGAGATATTACCGATAAAATGCTTTACTATGTTTTACAATGTTATGCACGTGAGCTTGGGTGAATGTCATAATGGATGCATCAATAGTCTACATTAGCGAGTTGGAATAAAAGATGATACACAGTGCCTCCGGTGCCAATTTGCGCTTTTGAAAACTCACTCGCGCATTTGAAAATCTCAATTGGCGTATTTCTCAAGGCTCAATTCGCGTCTCAATTAGCGTTTGTGGTAATGCTCCCAAATGACATAATAAATATGAAGTGGCATCCAAAGCAGCACCCGTTGTCCTTTCTTTTGTTTTTACTGTTGTGATGAGCCTGAAGTTTTTTTTTTTTTTTTTTTAAAGAAGATGGGCTTGGAGGCGTTTACAATGAAGATGGAAGTGAAGCAGTGGATTGGGATGAAGAAGTTAACAATCCATACAGAACGCAAACACTTACTTCTCTACAGCAATGACGATTGCATCAATTAGTTTTGAAACCAGAGGCCCATGATCCAGCAAGAGTAGATGTTGTCATGGCAGAGTTGGAAGCCAACATCGCACGTTCAAGAAAAACCTACAACGTATATTCCAATGAGCAAAAGGCACTCTTCTTATATCTGCTCAGGTTCAAGTTTTTGAAGGCAAAACCTGCTGCTGAGCGAGCCGGAATCAATCCTAGAACAGCTCAAGGATGGGTAAAGCGGATGAACGAGGAACCAGCGTGGGATATCTACGGCAAGCTTACATACGAATAAAGTCAATCGTGCTGGATCTCAGCTGCAGGATGAACACAAACATTTCTTGATCAAGCTTTTCGATGAAGAACATTAAGCAACGAGACAGGATGCTGCTGATGTCCTCGCGGCAGCCTTCGAAGGTTTCAGCTTAAAGGAGTCTCCAGTTGGATACATTCATCAGAAATAAATGCAACTTAACGGTGAAGCGTAATCACTCGACATCCCAAGGCGAGAAACTCTCCTGAAACGCTTCTCAAAAGGAAAGAGTGGGTCGAAAAATGGCTGCAAACAGACATGGACTACCTGAGCAATTGCGTCTTTGTGGATGAGTCTGCATTTGATATCAATATGAGGCCTTCAACAGCAAGATCTGCAAAAGGCACACCAGCAATTGTTACAACACCATCAACTCGTGCAGTCAGTCATACCATTCTAGGGGCCATCTCTGCTATGGGCGTGGTGAATATCGAGATCAGATTGCCCAATATGAAGCCGAAGAGAATCAAAGTCGATGGCGCTTGCAAGAGGAAAACAACCGCTGCCTAAGAAGGCGTTGTCAAAAGGTATTGTCACCGATCACTACATTTTATTCTTACAGAATACAATGAATTTCATGGACCAGTATCCCGATATAAAGGGCTTCTACATCGTCATGGACAATGCCCCACAATACTTATTGCTGATGGCATTGAACAAATGATTACAAAAAGAGGATACAGAAGCATTTAACTTCCTCCGTATTCGTCAGGGCTGAATCCTATCGAGAACTTTTGGTCTACAATGAAATTGTATGTCAAGAGAAGTAAATTTAGTGGAGAGGAAGATCTTAAAGCGAGGGTGACCGAGGCAAGTAATGGAGTGAGAACTACCACCCTCTTGAATATGAGCCAGCATTCTGTGAGCATGTTTGACAAATGTCTTCGGATACATCTTTTGTAAGAAGATCGGTTTTGTTTATTGAATACGCCATTTGGGATTACCATAAAGGCTAATTGAGGGCCCATTGAGCATACACAACTAAATCAGGACATTATTGTATGATGGCTGCACCAAAACCTTTCCGACATTTGCAGAACCAGGCATTGCCGACAACACTTAACTCCAACTATTAAGCACAACCATGGCAGGGACCAGACTCTATCACGGCTCATATACCGATCAAGACTTACAGTGCGCAGCTCGCCATTTCCATCACATGCATGCTGTCTCAAGGGAAAGAGGAGGTTACTAGCGCAAGTACATTGATTTCATCCAAAAAAAATCATATCGAGATGGCAATAGCAAGATCATTACGAATATTTTCACAAGGCTGAAAAGAAGTTGCATCAGCTAAAGATCGCCAAATGTTCATTCAAATATGTACATGTGTATATCTGAGAGAAGCTTGTAATAAACAAATTTGCAAGGACTATGTCCACTTACTTGAACGTAGAGTGAATGGCAGCGATGAGTAGCACTACACAGAGAGTATCTCGTTGCCAACGCCTTAAAATGAAGCAAAGCTCCCGAACCAAGCGTCGATAAGATATATAGCAGATACAATTGCTTCCATCCAATTTCGTTACTCTTGGCAAATGGTAATAAAAGCCGTTGTTTCCACACACCTACTGCCCAGTACCTGAACATTGCTGATGCCGTATCCCACGAATTGCCATCTTCATAACACAAAATACGTATATAATGTGCTTAGTGGAGATACACTTTAAGCTACTCTTATATAACATGACCTTCAATTGCATGGGTTGAACGACATGAATACAATCTGTAGACTAACAAAAGCTTGCATCAGATGGCATTGAAAGCAGCATCTCTAGAGTTTGAGGTATACATGTCAAGAGAAGAAGGGTTAACTATAATACTAAACAATATTTATTGCCATTCATAGCTTACCTCGATATTAGTGTATGATCATAACCGGCATTATCATGCACTGCGACTTGCTCGGGTTGCTATCCCCTTAACAAAAAGTACGTATACTCTAAGCTTAGAGCAAGAGGCAAACAGCAGGCGCTTATTTCCGTCTCTAGGTTTCAACTTGGCTCGGATGTTTACTACCTAAAGATAATCTATAAGCCTTACACCTGCTGGTACATGATATGCCCAACACTGATGCCGTATCCCACGAATTGCCATCTTCATAACACAAAATACGTATATAATGTGCTTAGTGGAGATACACTTTAAGCTACTCTTATATAACATGACCTTCAATTGCACGGGTTGAACGACACGAATACAATCTGTAGACTAACAAAAGCTTGCATCAGATGGCATTGAAAGCAGCATCTCTAGAGTTTGAGGTATACATGTCAAGAGAAGAAGGGTTAACTATAATACTAAACAATATTTATTGCCATTCATAGCTTACCTCGATATTAGTGTATGATCATAACCGGCATTATCATGCACTGCGACTTGCTCGGGTTGCTATCCCCTTAACAAAAAGTACGTATACTCTAAGCTTAGAGCAAGAGGCAAACAGCAGGCGCTTATTTCCGTCTCTAGGTTTCAACTTGGCTCGGATGTTTACTGCCTAAAGATAATCTATAAGCCTTACACCTGCTGGTATATGATGTCCTAGAAACTGATTGCATATCAATGTGTCTATGATATTTTACATTGTGCAAAATGCTTTTTGTGTGGAATGAAATGAAACAACATCCGCCATCAATTTGGAAAAATAATATGGTGACGTCACCTGTATATTTGAAGTATCCTCTCTTTCGCGTTCCTGTTTTTCTCCATTTATTTTATCACTCATCATGACCACAAATAAAAGGAAGCAAAAGGAAACTACATTGCAATCGGCACCAATTAGCAGCAAGAGAGCCTGTCTTGCGAACCTTCCTGGGAATACTGTTTTAACCAAGGATTTCGCTAGGAAGTCAAAGGTGCCTGATTTCATTGCAACATTAGAGGCACGACAATGGAAGCAGGAGGTTTCATTGGTTCGTTCTTACTTTCAGCATACGGATATGCCGGAGAGCACATCAAAGCAATTAATGACAGTATTAAATGGAACTCTTCACAGAATAATCAACAATAAGGATGCAGATGCAAAGTTGAAAAATTACAGTGCTGCTCTCATTCGACAATTCAAAACTGAAAAAAGCAAGCAGAAACTCAACATGGAATACAGGAAGCTTCTCAACGATTATCAACTTGGAGAGCTTGAAGAAGAAGCGCAGACTGAAGCTCGTTTTACCAGCCGGATCCTCACAACAGTTGAAGCCAAAGCTCACAGGAGGAACATGCAGCGTAGACTGGATCAGCTGTTTAACGATGATAAGACTGATGAAGATACAAATGATGCAGGACAGAGAGACTTGACGAGCCGTTTGGAAGACGAAGAAGATCCTGTTAGCGAAGAAGAAACAGGAAGTGTACAGGCAAGTCAGTCTGTTGTAAACTTCTGTATTCACTAGAGTATGAGAAATGTATATTTTAATACTAACTTTTGACTTTAGTCATTTGCATCTACACGATCATTCACTGATGAGCCTGAAGCTGGTAACGCCACTAATGCTTCCAACGTCCATATTAATGACCCATTCACAGAAGAAGAGGAGGAGGCATGTTCACGCATTTTACATTATGGACATGAGTTCTAACGATTAAAATTAGTTCCCAACTCTGAAGGTCGTTAAAGAGAAAAACATATACAAGTACCAAGCACCAGCACAGAATATCATTTCACCTCACAAACCCATCATTCAGGCAAGCGATTTAGGTGTTCTGAAGGACTATTTTGACATCTGCATTGGGACGAATCAAGATAATGCTACCGAAGAAACCAAGCAAGAGTTTATGGTCTGCATGAATGAACAAAATTTGCACAAGTCTCTTAAAGAAATGCCTGATGAAATTTATGACAAACTACTAGTGATTCTACAAATCCAAGATCGTCTGAAGATGAAGAAGGCAATTGTTGACCTCCCTGCTGAATCAAGTGCTTTTACTGAATTTATTCAGTACGCCCTGCTTGATTTCACCTTGAATCTATTGAAACCTGGTAGCTTTAATGGAAAAAGCGACGAACGAAGCATCTTTTGTGAAGTATATATCCCAATATTCAAAGCTTTTGGTAACTGCCTTAGCGTATTGAACTATTCATGGTAATTCAACTGAAGTAGTAGAAGACATATGACACTGGTAGATCTAATCAACATTTCAAACTTTCAACATATAGGTGTGAAAAGAAAGCAAAGGATGCTGATTACGTCTGGCTTGTCTCAAATGATTTCTCTAAGGAAAAGAAGGATAATCTGAAACTACTTGATGGCGTTGGCACCTTGACGAAAATCGACAGTACCTACCTAGTAATGGAAAGCAGCGGCTTTAGCAATGACAAGGTGGTCTCTCATTCCCTCAACGACACTCTCAAGAATATCAAGAACGGCCATGACAATTTAAAGTATTTGTTTAGTCAGTACCGCAACGCCTCTTTTGACACTATCAAGAAGGTGAACATTTGCTCCTGCCAAATCATTGAGAACAAGATTACTCTGATCAAATACGCTGTCAAGTCTCGATCAACTTGGAAAGTCGTTGAATGTCGTTCAGCTTCAGTGCCACTCAATATTGAAAACATCCTCGATTATATGAGAGTTTTTGAACTCTTCGCATTCATGTTGGTAAGTTTTGAAGCAGGTGTTTATACAGCTTTGTCTAACAATTTGATAGGGTGATATTCAAAAACAACAATCTGTCTTCAAACAGCTGAAACTGGAGAACTTGGGCCTGGTGCCTGTGCCCGAACACGAAACTGTAGCCCGTTGCCTGTTTTAACCTCTATGTATACCAAACAATTTCTATATAATTTCATCCCTATTGTATATCACTCCCCATCATGTCTTATCAATCATGTTAAAGTTTAATATATCCAATTTGCTTACCCCTCAAGTCTAATAACAATTGCTTGCAAGTTGCATCTTATGTGCTCTTGCTATCAGTCCTGTAAATGTTTCTAATGAAAATGCTAGATGATTCAAGCTCTCAAAACTACTGGCAAGAGCTTCTACAAAATCGATTCATCCGAAAAGAGGTATTATCGCACTGATGGTCCAAAGGAACGCATTTAGGATGATCTCTAGATGACTACAGCAATTGTATTCACTAAAGAATAGTCTTTTTTTATGAAATTTACAAGATGTAGGATACTCCAAGCTTAGAGCAAGAGGCAAACAGCAGGCGCTTATTTCCGTCTCTAGGTTTCAACTTGGCTCGAATGTTTACTATCTAAAGATAATCCATAAGCCTTACGCCTGCAGGTACATAATGTGCCCAACACAAAGCCCAATTCGCGCTTTTTCACATCTCAATTAGCCTTTATGGTAATCCCAAATGACGTATTCAATAAACAAAACCGATCTTCTTACAAAAGATGTATCCGAAGACATTTGTCAAACATGCTCACAGAATGCTGGCTCATATTCAAGAGGGTGGTAGTTCTCACTCCATTACTTGCCTCGGTCACCCTCGCTTTAAGATCTTCCTCTCCACTAAATTTACTTCTCTTGACATACAATTTCATTGTAGACCAAAAGTTCTCGATAGGATTCAGCCCTGACGAATACGGAGGAAGTTAAATGCTTCTGTATCCTCTTTTTGTAATCATTTGTTCAATGCCATCAGCAATAAGTATTGTGGGGCATTGTCCATGACGATGTAGAAGCCCTTTATATCGGGATACTGGTCCATGAAATTCATTGTATTCTGTAAGAATAAAATGTAGTGATCGGTGACAATACCTTTTGACAACGCCTTCTTAGGCAGCGGTTGTTTTCTCTTGCAAGCGCCATCGACTTTGATTCTCTTCGGCTTCATATTGGGCAATCTGATCTCGATATTCACCACGCCCATAGCAGAGATGGCCCCTAGAATGGTATGACTGACTGCACGAGTTGATGGTCTTGTAACAATTGCTGGTGTGCCTTTTGCAGATCTTGCTGTTGAAGGCCTCATATTGATATCAAATGCAGACTCATCCACAAAGACGCAATTGCTCAGGTAGTCCATGTCTGTTTGCAGCCATTTTTCGACCCACTCTTTCCTTTTGAGAAGCGTTTCAGGAGAGTTTCTCGCCTTGGGATGTCGAGTGATTACGCTTCACCGTTAAGTTGCATTTATTTCTGATGAATGTATCCAACTGGAGACTCCTTTAAGCTGAAACCTTCGAAGGCTGCCGCGAGGACATCAGCAGCATCCTGTCTCGTTGCTTAATGTTCTTCATCGAAAAGCTTGATCAAGAAATGTTTGTGTTCATCCTGCAGCTGAGATCCAGCACGATTGACTTTATTCGTATGTAAGCTTGCCGTAGATATCCCACACTGGTTCCTCGTTCATCCGCTTTACCCATCCTTGAGCTGTTCTAGGATTGATTCCGGCTCGCTCAGCAGCAGGTTTTGCCTTCAAAAACTTGAACCTGAGCAGATATAAGAAGAGTGCCTTTTGCTCATTGGAATATACGTTGTAGGTTTTTCTTGAACGTGCGATGTTGGCTTCCAACTCTGCCATGACAACATCTACTCTTGCTGGATCATGGGCCTCTGGTTCCAAAACTAATTGATGCAATCGTCATTGCTGTAGAGAAGTAAGTGTTTGCGTTCTGTATGGATTGTCAACTTCTTCATCCCAATCCACTGCTTCACTTCCATCTTCATTGTAAACGCCTCCAAGCCCATCTTCTTTAAAAAAAAAAAAAACTTCAGGCTCATCACAACAGTAAAAACAAAAGAAAGGACAACGGGTGCTGCTTTGGATGCCACTTCATATTTATTATATCATTTGGGAGCATTACCACAAACGCTAATTGAGAAGTGAAAAAGCTCGATTTGGTTTAGTAAAAAAACGCAATTTGGGTTATTGGGAAATACGTCAATTGAGATTTTCAAAAGCGCAAATTAGCACGGGAGGCACTGTAGTAGTACACATTTACAGAAGCCGCCCGCTTGTTTGCCGAAAAATTGCAACCTATGAGAGATCTCGCAAAATTAGCGCAAAGAATAGATGAGTAAGACAAACATCTGGATAAGGAAATACCGTGACAACTTGAATTGATGAAAAAAAAGTATATAAAAGAGACACAAAGAAGAGTCGGAAGTTCCAAAAGTTCTGTAGATCAGCCGTGAACAGCATTGATTTTGTAGCAAATTAGATCCAAACTATCGGCATCCGTGCTTACTAGACTTCGTTTTAAAAAGTCAAATCTATGAGATTTGCATCTATTCAACCTTATTTCATTCGCCAAATCAACATTTTCATCTAACAACACTTATCACATTCAACTATTCATGTCTGACATTGTCTCCATTGTCGCTGCAATTCTCGGAGGATTCATACTGCTATACGGCCTTTGCTCGCTGGTCATCAAAGAGAGACTATATCTGTCAGAAGCATGTAAGCCTGCCTTGGGTGCAATTCATGCATTGTCTAAACATTTCCATAGCTGTCGCTCTTGTATGTGGCATCATTTTTGGGCCTGTCTGCGCCCAATTCATTGACATTCACAGCTGGGGCGATGAACCTATGATCACGCACGAATTCACTCGCATCGTCATTGCCATACAAGTTATGGCAGCGGGTGTCTCTCTGCCCAAAGCTTACTTGAGAAAGGAACTTCGATCCATTCTCGTCTTACTGGGTCCCGTCATGTTATTCATGTGGATGATTAGCGGCCTGCTTGTTTGGGCGCTCATTCCGGGACTTAATTTTGTAAGTTTTTTGCCTGATATTTTTTGTCTGCGAATACTAAATATGCAATAGCTGGAAGCATTGATGATTGCTGCTTGTTTTACGCCAACAGATCCAGTACTCGCAAACTCCATTGTTCAAGGTAAATTTGCCGAGAAGCATGTTCCAACTCATGTGCGCCATATCATTTCTTGTGAAAGGTAAGTTGAAGCTTTATGCAATTGAACTTGAACTAACTATTTATCAGTGGTGCAAATGATGGTCTTGGTTATCCGTTCTTATTCTTGGCCATCTATCTGATGCAGATGGATGTTGGGCCAGCTATTGGCAAATGGGCTTACTGGATCATGGCCTACAATGTCTTGTTGTCCATCGTCATTGGCTTGGTAGCAGGCTTTGTTGCTCGCAAACTCCTCAAATACGCAGAGCAAAGAAGATTCATTGATAAGGAATCTTTTCTCGTATTTGCAGTTGCATTAGCCGTATGTATAAAGCGCACTTTTTACATTAGACGCTAGACTAACGAGCGCACATAGTTATTCTTGATGGGCACTGTTGGCCTGATTGGCAGTGACGATTTGCTGGCTTGCTTTGTTGCTGGCAACTCGTTCACATGGAACGATTGGTTTCGTGTTGAAACAGAAAAGGCACATTTGATGGAGGTTGTAGACATCTTACTCAATCTCAGTATTTTCGTTTATATTGGCTTAACTATGGTAGGTCGTTATAGTCAACATGTACAAACGCAATGTAACTAACAGTTTTTTTTTTTTTTCTTTTTTTTTTGTGGCAACAGCCTTGGTCTGCCTTTTCAAGTGATGATCTTCAAATTACAGTTTGGAGACTTGTCGTATTGGCCATTTTGGTATTGATTCTTCGTCGTCTACCTATTGTTCTTGCTTTGTATAAATGGATTCCCACTATCCACAATTGGCGTGAGGCAGTTTTCACCGGTTGGTTTGGCCCTATTGGTGTAGGCGCTATTTTCTACTACACAGTCGCTCTCGAAGCTCTCCCTGAAGATGGTCCAAACGCTCACGCACGTGCGCTCTTGGAGCCTGTCATCTATTTTATGGTACTAGGATCAGTGATTGCACATGGCGTAACCATACCTCTCTACTTTTTGGGCACATTTGCTACACGAACTCTTACCATCACCAGTGAGAAGGGCAACCAAGTATTACGAATTCCAAAGATGGACACCATCATCGGGCGCAAACAATCACCACCTATAGCCATTGAAGAAACTTGTGATACAGATACACCACCTTCAGGCGATACTATCAATAGAGACGTTCCTAAAAAGCACACAGCTATCACTATTCTTACACCTCAGATTCCAGAACATGTACATAGCCCAAGCAACTTATATCGCAACAACAATACCCGCACTAATAACGAAGCAAATAATAACTCTGTGCAAATCGATGAATCGGATGATGAGAGCATCTCTTACCTTCCAATTTCTAGAAGATCCTCCTTTTCACAGAGATCTAAAAACTAATTTATAACTGTACATATGTAATAATAAAATTATTCAATTTATATTTGATTTCCAGGCAAGTATTCACTAATACTTCAGATTTCATTGAAATTGTAGTTTGAATCTTATGGGGATGAACGTTCATATAATTAAAGGTATTGTTATTTGGCACAGCTATTACTTCGAGCACAATTTTACTCTGTGCACCATTGTTCATTATGGGCAGCATCGCAAATAAAGTGTATAAATATGCAAGTACATCGTGATATTAATTGCCAACCTCTGCACTAAACCCTCCATAACCTCGCTTGTCACTGTGGATATGATTCTTCGACGCAGTTGCGGTTCTCCAATAATGAGATCGAGTCATATCTAGATGGAAAGCATACTATACCAACTTTTATCATTCAATACTGTGCTAAAGCACGGCCAAATTTGAATTTACTTAACGAGTAATTTCTCGAGTTAGAAGCTGTTTCAGACCGCCAGAATAGCTCCAGACAGTTGCTCTCGGCTAGTGACATTTTACCTCAAACCTTGTTGTGTCATGACAAATCGACGAATACTTAATACCCTAGAAAGAAAAATTTAATTTCATTAATATCGATAAAAATCTGTCTATAAATGTTTTGGAAAGTAGGGTGCTAATATCACAACTTCTATAGTTGAATTTAGAAAACTTTTTTTTTTGATCATGAACCATGAGCACTGTGAAACGAGATGTTTTAAATCTAGCGGTTACTTCAAATGTCTTGTCATTGATGTTTCTGGCAGCTAATTCTGCATGATGCTATGTAGACAGCCATATATAATAACCGATGTATCTGAAGTTGTTGAGGTACTATCGGCAATAGCATATGACCATTATTAAGTCGATACATTACCCAAGATTGTAGCCGCTCCCTAATGATAGTTGTCCTGCTTTTGTCAACCGTATAATGAAGGTCATTCCCGTCATCAAAATATGTTGTCGACTAACCATTAATTGCGTAATGTGCCTGTATAATTGCTAGCTGCACAAAAAGTAAAGTTTAGTGGTGTAAAGAGCAACAATTGCACAGGGAATAATATTTTCTTGTACGTAGAGTTAAATTGTGTGAGGAATAGTCAATAATCGTGCTCAAAGTAATAGTTGTGCAGGGAGTAGTTTTCGATTTTACGAATAGCAATACTCATTAGGTGATATTTTCGTAGTTTTTCAGTTTATTTGATGTATGATCCCAAACAAGAGCAACCCGATTACAGTCTTCATTTAATTCACTCTATTTCTTATACTTAAATATAGCATATGTTTCGAGCACTAGTCCACAATGCTATGATAGCAATGCTATAAAGCTCAATTGTAACTTATTCAAGCATTTGATGGGCTCCAAAATCGCAGGCGTTCTTGACACCTGTCAAGATTATGGTTTCATAAATTGCGTCTTATTATGAGACATCTGCTTTCTTAGCAATTCGAAGTATATATCTTTATGTGGTCTTGAAGCGTGAAATTGATAAGTAGCAGCCTTAACCAGTTCCTTGATAGCTTACATTTAAGTCAATTTAGTCATTTTTACTAGTTTATTGTGACTAGCCATCTTCCTACTGCCAGCCCATGGACATAAGTTTAAGCTTCTTGAATTACTAATACGAACCATCTTTTTCTTATATTTATCCCAAAGCTATCAACTTTTTGATTATAATAATGACCTCGCGTATCATTTTATCTCAACTCAAGAGAGTTAGTACTTTGCGTGCTAGCATTGTCCCTCAAGCAATGAATTATGCACCCAAGAGAACATTGCTGACCAAAAATTTCGTTTGGGCAAACCGTATGAAAGCACAGCAAGCAACTTCTTTATTAGGACGTCAACAAGGTAAGCCATACCTGTTCGGTTTGATATGGCAAAGAGCATCTCACTTAATATAATCTGTAGTTCGCACCATGTTCATCCAGACTGAGCAAACACCTAATGATGATTCACTTAAATTTATCCCTGGTGTGCCAGTGTTAGGAAGCGGTTCAGCCGAGTACTTGGATGTTCGTTCTTCCATGAAATCACCCCTTGCCAAGCAATTATTCCATATTGACGGTATCGCTGGTGTATTTTTTGGACCAGATTTCATTACAATCTCGAAAGAAGAAAGTGCTGAGTGGCAATTGATGAAACCTGACATCTATGCAGCCATCATGGATCATTTTGCCTCTGGTCAACCCATTGTATACGACGCTGATGATTTGGCTGCCAATGACACTGCTATTCATCCTGACGATTCAGAGGAAGTCCAAATGATCAAGGAATTACTGGACACACGTATTCGTCCTTCTATCCAAGAAGATGGTGGTGATATCGAATATTGTGGATTTGAAAATGGTATCGTTCAGCTTAAATTGAAGGGTAGCTGCAGAGGATGTGATAGCTCAACCATTACACTTAAGAATGGTATTGAGAACATGTTGATGCACTATATCCCAGAGGTGCAAGGTGTTGAGCAAGTCATTGATGAAAACGAAGAAATTGCTCTCCAAGAATTCGATAAGCTCGAAAGAAAATTGGGTGAAAAATAGGCATATAGCAATGTAGCTTCTCTAGAAATTTGTACAATAAAACAACAAGGTGATCCTTTTATTCCTTTTCCAAGTTAATAGCGTTGCCGAATTTAGCGTACAGATCCTTCTTTAATTGCTCCATTTTTTCTTGAACCACATCAATTTGGTGTTTGACATCTTCGAGTGCTAATCCGAGTTTCTCTGAATCTTTTTCAACCTTCTCGATTGCTTCTGACGCACTAACATGTACAAAAGCATCGCCAATCTTGTATCTAACTGCCTCATCCTCATCTGCCAATTCAAGTTCCATAGCAACATCATCCAAGTACTCCTTCTCTTGCTAAAATACCCCACGTATGCTTGTCAATCTCGGCTTTCCATCGTTAGCCTCTACTTTTCACAAACCTTGAGCTTTTCATACTGATCCTCGAGATCGTCTATTTTGGCATTATATTGACTAAACTCGTTGATACGTTGTTGATCGACCCAAGAGACCTCAACATCACCACTAGCCTCCTCCTTCTCGTTCAACTATCATTGGTTTTGCGTATGAGATTTGGCTTCGTTGTATACAGTAGAGACGCTATTACATACCATTCTAATATTTGACATTCTATGGTATCTTTTTTCTTTTGCAAGGTGAATATAAACAAGACAGAAGAAGTTTGAAAAGAAGGTTACGCGCTTTTTATTAACTTTCAGATGAAGCATTTCTTTCAATAGCCGCTTGCAATCAAGCCACTCTCTACAAGGTGGATAATGAAGCCTCAGTTCTGCGCTTGACTTTAGCAAGGAAACTGCCCTTTGCCACGGTCAAGGTGATGTACTGTCTCAAGTTCTCGGCTTCTTTCATCTCTTTTGGGATAGGCTTGATCTCATAATATTTGAAAAAGTTGGCCAAAGCAAGACGCAGTTCCTGGAGGGCAAAATTCTTGCCAATACAATTTCTTGATCTGAGCAGTGTTAACATATTATTGACGATTAAATAGATGAGGTTCATAACCTTACCCTGCACTAAATGTAAATAGACAATCATGATCTGTAACTTGGTTGTAATCATCTTCTCCAGGTATCCATCTTTCAGGGATAAATTTAGAAGCATTTGGCCAGTATTTATTGTTGTTGTGAGCATGATAAAGGTTTGCAGTAACTACAATCTGAACGAAGGGATGTCAGTAATACTATTATTAAAGCAATAAATACATACATCTTTGGGCAAGACCAACTGGCCTCCCAAGTTGATTTCTTTTTCGGTTCTTCGCTGCAACCCAACGCCAGGTACAGGTCGAAGACGCAGTGTTTCATAAATCACGCCATTCAAATAGGGCAAAGCTTTCAATTGCTCATTGCTAAATAGTTCTGTTTCTTCCATAAAGGCAAGTGTATCAAGCTCTCGACGAAGCTTTTCCATCTTATCAAGATTTCGAAGCAATTCGATCAATGCAAATCCAAGCGTATTGCCAGTCGTATCTGATCCAGCTGATAGAAACAAAAATATGTCTCTGATCAGTTCTCTTGTTTCGATTTGTTTCTCTGGATCAGGATCATCTTGCGTATCTATCAAAGCTTGCAGTATATCATCTCTCTTTTCGCTGCTATTTTTTCGTTTCTCATAAAGTCCCTTGACAAACTATGCCATGCATTAGCGTGGATCGCACTGTATACATAAACATGCAACCTTACATTCATGATTTTTGGACTGGGACCTTTGATGAATATCTTGAAGAAAGACGGGTAAGCTGATACATAGGCTGCTAGCTTCATACGTAGCATCACAAGTTTAGGTAGGGGATGTGTGCCATCTTCAAGCATATGAAAAGTCTCTCCAAAAGCTGTTTCTCCAATGATATCCAACGCAGTACTCGACATGATTCGCCAAAGATCTACTGTTCCATAGCCTTCTTCATCAATAGTAGGTTGAATGTCTTTTTGTACTTGATCAATCATGCTTTTTGAGACGCCTTTTATGTATGGCTCCAATGAATTGAGATATTTGATTGAAAAAGCATGAGCAGCCATTTTCCTCTGGTGCTCGTGTAAGTATATAGATCAACATCAGAACAGGTGATTAATTACTTACCTTTTTCTTGTGAACCTGCCTGTTCTCCGTGCTGAGCATGGTCTCACCGCTTTCTGATAACAAAGTTGAGATGAAAATATAATTCGTAAAGGGCAGCTACTTACTTCTTAGCATCGCATAGATAGGTCCTTTGGGGAGATCGTCATGTACCAAAATTTGCTTTATCATATTCTTATCAGCGACTGAGATGCTCTTCGGCCCTGTACGCACAATTGCTCCATGGATATCATGTAATTTTTTCAGGCTTGCAAACCTATATTCAATGTGAGTATATGCGCTATACATGTTGGTATTTGAATGCTGAATGTCTTACAGTGTTCCTGTTGGCATGTCATAAATAGGGCTTGGTAAACCCATAAACTTAGCAATGAATGGCCCTGGCACCTTGCTCAAGGGCCCAAAGAATGCAACATACAATTTCTGTAATCCATTTGAAATTAGCTTTAATTGCGTACTACAAAAGAGATTACTTGCCTGAATTCCTGAGTAGACTATATACGAAGCAGCAGCAATTTTACAAGCACTTCTGAGGTAGCTCTGGTTTTTCGAGTAGTGTTGGAGGATAGTATGAAAGGTTAGACTCAATCGTTGAATGATTATCTGGCTGTGATTTTGCATGTTCAAGCGCGTCTGGTACAAGAGAACAATGAGCAACAAAAGATAAAAAAAAAGAGAGTTCTCCTTGTTTTAGTGTTTGGATTTTTAGCCGTATTGCCCTTGCATACGGTTTTGTTGATCTTTATGCACTATGTAAACACATCTCACAGATGTCATCAGTTGTAGTTGAGTGTTTGTCAGAAAGGGAAATGTATGTGTTTTTAAGTCGCTATCTAACAAACAATGGATACCAGAAGCATGAGTGGCACTCTGAAAACGAACATCTATGTGTAGATTATGCTCACTCCACACTTCTCATGCTGTTCATGCTGCCCAGTTGCTAAACACAACTCGCTAAAAGTATGGCACTTCGCGAAGAGGCAAAAGTACTTTGTGTCCATCAACATATGGTTGCTGCTGTTTGCGAAATCAATTGCTAATCAAAAGCACGTTTTGATGACGGGAATTTTTCTCATTATAAGGTTGACAAAAGCTGGACAACTATCATCAGGGAGCGGCTACAATCTTGGGTAATGCATCGACTTAATAATGATCATATGCTATTGCCGACAGTACCTCAACAACTTCAGATACATCAGTTCTTATATATGGCTGTCCACGTATAGCATCCTGCAGGAATAGTAACAACAAACATCGATGGCCTTCATGAATGCTGCTGTCGAATTTCAACTCCCGAAGTCTGTTCTTTCTTCAATCCTGAGCGATGGATTTGTGGTCGATCTGAACTTTTTTTTTCCTCTTTTCAGTGATTTCTCGGGAAACACTATATCTAATACACTTTACGTATTAATTGTCTCGAGTACTTGCTTGAATTCTCTATCGAATGGTGCTAATAACTCTCTCATGTTTCACCAAAAATCTGTTCTAAATAAGGAAAAACTAAAAACACGTTTTCAGTCCAAAACTCAACTTTCGCATAATGGATTATCCAAACTAGCAACTTCATATCATAAATTAGGCTCGTAGGTCCCTTTTCACTATGGCATGTCATTGTGGAAAACTTCATTTTGGGGATGAAAAATACGATTGTTTGATATTCAATGATTTTTGCTTGCAACTACTCGTCAAAAAATGGAGACATGGACCGATTTGTCATGACCCAAAAAAATTTGAGATGAAGCATCAGCAAGCAAGTACTAGTCGATAGCAATCGTTTAGCACCATTCTGATGGTCTGAAACGGCCTACAAGTAGAGATATCAGTGATTGAAAATTGTCAGATTTGGCTGTGTTTTGCACTTTTACGAGTAAAAAAAGCACTGTAATGACATGATGCATGGATTCAAATGCGTTTTATTCATCAGCTTGGATGTGAAGCATGGCTTGACACCAGGTACTCGGGGTACGACTGTAATTATTACCTTTTTAGTGGGTGTAAATCTTTAGCACCACTGTGTCACAGCTTATAGTTAACCCTTTATCGAGATGCTGGACGACACATTACACACTACATGATTTCAATTTGTGAATCGCTTGTATGCTACTTGTGATTGACGATTTACGAAAAGATCCAAGCTGTATTATTACTATTATTGAAGCAATACTCGATTAGCAATGCTGTTTTGCGACATGCATTAAGCCAATTTGCCGCTGGTCAATTGATTTTTTTGCTTTGAAAGATATATTTTTCTGAAGCATCTAGCCCTTTTCATGCATGTTTGCTACTAATTGATACAGTCCTCATATCTTCATGAATAAGAGTGCCAACACACTACTACTACCATTAGGCAAAAATTCCCTCATCAATATATGAAATATTCGAGCTTCACATAAAGCACCTGTTGCCAAGATTGACGGTAATTCGGTAATAGTTACTTCTGTAAGTGAACTCAAGCCAAGCGCATCAGAGCTTTCATCTTACTCCATATCTTTAGGTCACTTGATCCAACACTATTCGACCTGAAAATCTAGGTGCAACAGCTTTTGACAGCGCCATGCGATACTACACACTTTCGCCTGAAGCATCGCCCATATGGAATACACATTATCGCACCATTCGCTATGATCAGCAAGATACATTACCTATCGTTCGAGAACGCTAGCAAGGCAACATTTGGTTTACAAAAGATCAAAATTACAAGTATGACAATGCTCAATCCTGAAAAACAGACATGTGGGATGAGGGTAAATATATTGAAGAGGAATGATCCACCATGTTGCTAGCGAGTGCACTTGGGCTGGCTGAGTAAGGGACAGACCTGAAACTGGTATCATTTATAAAGGCAAAGACATTGTGAAGGTCAGAGGAGCTGTGGTCAAAGGTAATACAGATGAAGTGGTTTGATAGTAGGAAATAATTCAACCAAGACGATTAGTGATATCGTCCAAGTTGAGACCGAACATGTACTACTTCATCAGCAATGAGGATTAGTTAACTGCAAGTATTGCGAGAGATCTATTATTGCTCCTCATTTGGTGAAAGAAGAGGTAGTTCTGGAGCCTTTACCGCCCAAGAAGGAAGATCCTGCTCCAGAGTACCTCAAGATGCCTGGAGATAGTGCCAACTCACCTTGTATATACGAATTAGATATCGAAGACAATAATGATGGAGGTTCAGTCATGTCGGTCTCGATTAGTCTACACCAAGACATGCCTCAACCGCAAGCATCTGTAAACAATACTGCATCACAACAACCCATCTAGGATAGACACAACATAAGCCATGTGTCGTCTATTGCCACCGTCCATGTAGATCAAGATTTCTCCGCAATCATGGCATTTGTAGATCAGAATGTGCATCAGAGCGCTTGATTTGCCATCTCCACTATAAAAATATTCTGTTGCTTATAGACATTTGGCATGTCATGGAATTGCAGATATTTTCTACAGATTTGTCATTTGCATTGGTGATGTGAAGAGCGACATATTGACACAACTGAATGTCTTGGGCTGATATACGCAAAATTAGGCAAACAGGATGCTGAATGTTGAAGAGGTGAGATACATGGCTTTGGGCAGCGTTTTATTGCTATATGACATGTCCTGTTTGATGCTATTTTTTTACGTGCAACCCGGATTTCGAGCCAATTTCTGGATCAAAGGAGGGGACATTCGCGAGCAAAACTGCGTTTGTCCTAGAAAATTGGATTATTAATCCTTGCAAAAGCAGAGTTGTGGACCTCCGATCATCTTATGTTTCACAATAGCCATTGATAGATTCACATCTCCCCCCAAATTTCATCGTAGCGGATGCTTCCATCTCAAGCAAAATCATGGTATTATTAATCTAATAGTATCATATCTAGTTGAAATAACAGATACACACGGCTCTTAATTGTGCAAAATCAGTCGTAAATAGAGTATTATGATAGCATCAAAGAAAACATTCTGTGCCTGAATTTACAAAATTTATAGATCAACCATATTATTTCAAGAAGAATTTTATTGAATGAATGATTATTATTGCTGTTTAGCAAGCTCTACACGTTCAGCAACTAGTTTCTCGACAAGAGAAATGTCAGGACGGCCAAGGACAGCCAGTTTGCGGTCCCAATCAATGACAAAAGGTCTCTCGAGAAGATCAGGGTCGGCTTGAATGATTTCGTAGGCTTCTTCAAAGGATTTGGCCTTTCCTTGAGCTTCAGGACGGAGCAAGTAGTTCCATGGTTCAGTAGAGATATCTTTCTTGGTTAATCCCAGGTATTCAGACAAGATGCGAAGTGTCTCGGTAGAAGGGGGAGTGACACGATACTCAATGATGTCTAAATCATAATTCGTACCGTTCTTATTGTCCTTCAAACAGGCTACACTGCGCTTAGATTTGGTGCAATTGGGGTTATGAAAGACAGTTAACTTTGGCATTTACAGTGATTTTTGAGAGAAAGAAGGATACTTCTCCGGTAATCATAGGAATCTTTGATTTTATACCTTGTTTTGAAGGATTTAAGTATCAGGACATCAATTTTGAAAGTCCAATCCCTCTCTCCCCCCCCAAAAAAAAATCGATTTAAAAGGCATGTCTGATCTGTTCATCTTCATTTTCTTTCTTTTCTTCATCTTGATTCCATCATGTCCACATCAGATTGCTACAAGAGTGATACTTGCAAAGAGGCACATTGCATTGAAAGATTGTCTGTCTGCTACAAGACAGCTGAATGTAACTACGATTATTGCGTTGATCCCGCTACAAATGAATACCAGAAGATGACTAACAATGGAGTGCCAGAAGAAACAGGTAGGCCTAGGGCGTAGTAACTGTAGCATCATGGTATATTAAGCACTGATTTTATACTATAGCCTTGATTCGCCGTTTGGGATTTCTGGATCGATTCTTGGTTGTGTGGATTTTGCTGGCAATGATCATAGGTGTTATCATAGGCGTTTTTGCTCCTAATGTGCAAGAGTCTTTTGAAACTGTACAATTTGGATCTGTATCTGTGCCCATTGCTATTGGTTTACTCGTCATGATGTACCCTGTTCTCTGTAAAATTCAGTATGAACGACTTCACATCATTTTGCAAGATAGAAAGATCTGGGTCCAAATCCTGATATCTATTGTTATCAACTGGATCATTGGCCCTATTATTATGACAGCTCTCGCTTGGGCCTGTTTGCCAGATTTGCCAGGATTTCGTACAGGTGTAGTCATGGTGGGTTTAGCTAGGTAAGCACTGATGCAGCCCAATATAAGACATGGTCTCACACTGCTTATTAGATGTATCGCTATGGTTCTCATTTGGAATACATTGTCCGGTGGGGATGAAAACTACTGTGCCATTTTGGTTGCTATCAATTCTATTCTTCAAATTGCTCTGTTCTCGCCCTACGCTATGTTGTTTATCAATATCGTGCCATCTTGGTTTGGCGCACCCCAAGACACAGCTATCAACGTGGACATTTGGCCAGTAGCACAATCTGTACTCATTTATCTTGGTATTCCACTAGTCGCAGGATTCATTACTCGCTTTTCGTTGCGTTGGCTGAAGGGTGACAAATGGTATAACGAAAAATTCTTGCCTCATTTTGGCCCTTTGGCTCTCGTTGGTTTAATTTACACTATCATTGTCATGTTTGCTAACCAGGGCCACCACATCATTGACAATATTGGCTCAGTCTTCCGTGTTGCCGTGCCTCTCTTTTGCTACTTTATTATCATGTTCTTTATCCCATTCTTTGTTCTCAAGATGGTGTTCCACTTCCCCTATGAAATTGTGGTTACTCAGTCATTCACAGCTGGAAGTAACAACTTTGAATTAGCAATTGCTGTCGCTGTTGGCACATATGGCATCAATTCAGAACAAGCATTAGCTGCTACTATTGGCCCCCTAATTGAAGTACCTGTTCTTGTGATTCTTGTGTACGTTACGCTCTATTTCAAAAAGAAGCTTGATTGGAAGAAGAACCTCCCCGACGTAGAGTCTATTCAACATGGTCTTCCTCTAGGAGATGCTGAAGAACAGAGCTATAACAAGCAGTAAAATACAATACTCTTTATTCCATATAGTACTTAATTTTATTCCCTTCGAGATGTCATATAAGTTATCATCACTTTATGTAGGGATTCTTTCCTCGTCATGAGGCTGGTGGGAAAGAAATGTAGTAGACAAAATGTACCTAAAATAAAATGAGTGAAAATGATTCATCACTAGAACCAAAAAGGAACAAAAAGTCTTACTTTTTTGTGTTGTAGTTGCGTCGAATTGTCCATTTTCCATCATACAGTCATGTCAGAAACAGCGAGAGGCAGCATAACTGGATTGAATACGTATACTAATAGAATACTGGCATACTCGAGATGACAATGATGAACAAGTTGCAGAAATCCAATAAGTACAAGTATAGTGGTTCATTGCCTTGAAAACGCTGACCTGTGGCTTCAGATCTTGTTTATAGTAATAAAATATCGCCTATACAAACAGTTTATTGAAATTCACAATGTGCAAATGATAATATGTTTGGCTGCTGAGGGAAGGTTGCGTTAAAGTACTCGTACAAGTTATTTGTTCGTTGAATAAGCCATTCTCTAACTCCCATAGTAAAATTAGTAGGCAGAGGACCATTAACGTCTTCAGAAAATGAAAAAGATGTTAAGTTGATCCCATTTGCATATTTGAGGTCTACACTTGAACCAACACGAGGCAAAGACTTGTCCCAAGCGACATCATCATGCAGGAAAGTCATCATATCATTAATACGAGGACTCATTATCTCTGTATGTACTATTTCAGTTGTGTAATTCTGGATCAACTTGTCAAATTCACTTCTGAACTTTGGTACAGCAAGCATGCGGGAGGCTAAAGGTGTTGAGTTGAAGCCAGGGAATGTGGTTCAATCGCCAGCAAAGAGACTTTTTATTTGACCACCGGTTGCACCTATCAGTAGCTATGTTAGTTTTACTGCCACAGTCGAATAGAGCGAAAACCTGTACTTACCTAGCGTCAAATCAAAATCTTGGGTGCTGAATACAAGTCTCTCGTTTTCTCGGTCATCATACAAGATGTAGTTGTTATGAATGCCGAGATAGGACAGACCAGATATGACAGTGGTGCTGTTGGTCATGTTTCCTGTAGTAGTAGCATTGTCCAGTTTTCCATTCGCAGTGCAAACAAATAAAGTGTCCTGGTTGGAATTCTTCTTTCCGTTGCTAAACTCGTTACCGACCCAAGGAGACTTGAAGTTCTCGGCAAAAGCAAGGAGACCAATTGCTTGGCTGTTGACGAATACGCGGACATAACTGATTTTCGCTGTGAGATGGCTAATGGAGCCGGCAATTTCAGACACAAGTTTTCCTCTGATGTAGGAGGCATCAGTGACCATAGCTCTCAGCTTGAAACGACAGTATTGGTAAAGGCCGCTATCTTTTGGAAGCTTAATCTTGTAGGACAATTTGTCCAGATATCTAGTACTGAAACCACCAACAGCAAATGTAACATCTTCTATGTATCAATTGATTTCATTAACTATGTAATTACAGATATACTGATGCAATGGCACTCTATATCCTTGCCTTGTATCATCAACAACAAAGTGAAAATTTCCTCACTGAAAGGGCTCACTTGAAAGGAAGTTGCAAGAAGCGTAGCACGAAAATTATACGCACTAGTCTAGAAACCCTATGAGAGTCTTATTGATGCTTGTTGTTGAAAAGCACACGACTTTTTTTCTCGATTCGATTGAACTTTTTTTTGTATAACTTGTGATATAAAGACCATTCCACTGGTTCCAAAAGCGATGTAAACAATGAATTGAGCTTTATTATCGTTCAATTGAACAAACAGCTGATGACTATATAAGTAAAAAGAAATGTGGGTCGATAACCGTGTGAGTTTCGAGATAGAAAATAGGGAGAGAGACATAGAGAGGCTGCCAAGATAGACCACAGTTACACTGGTTTAGATTCAAATAATTTTTTTTTGTTTATTTTTTTGAGTGGAAAATGAGCCTATAAAATGGTTTCTGTTGATTACATCTATGAAGAGATGGGGGAACTCGTTTCATGTGAATGTTGAAAAAAGAGCTTTTTGCAATGATAAAATTGATATAACTCGAGCTAGAGAGCTGTTAAAATTATCGGATAAAGCGGGTTAGATAGATCAAATGTCAAACGTCAAAATGGTACCACTCTCGTGTCCTTAGGGAAACAGGGTCTGGAGAAAAGTAAAGAAGAAGATCATTAGATAAGGCAAGGAGACTATATTCCCATGAAATCGATGAAAAAGAGTATAAATAGAGGTCCATTTTGAATTGTGGAATTCCCATCTTCTTTATCTCTTCTCTTTACAAAAAGTCAAATACTCTCTACAAAAAGTCAATTACTCTCTACAAAAAGTCAATTACACTCTACAAAAAGTCAAATGCTCTCTACAAAAAGCCAAACACTCTCTACAAATTCAAAGCTCTCTACAAAAAGCCAAATACTCTCTGCTTTATTCTATACAAAAAGAAAAAAAAAAAAAGAAAAAAAAATAATAAAAAAAAAAAAAAAAAAATATAAAAGAAACAATATCAACAACTATCTCAACAACAACTATCTCTGATAAAAGAATGCCTTGGTCAGCTCTAAAAGTAAGTATTCATCTTTTCAAACAAGCGTACCATTTTTTTTACTGACATCATCTCATCATGTAGTGCCTCAAGGGCTCCTAGGCTCTCTACTTTTGTTCTATACATGGTGTCTTCTCTTCAAGCTACAATACTTTCATGATCTCTTCTTGGTCCTCCTTACCTTGGTGAACTGTGCGAGTAAGTATTTCATCTTGTCAAGTGTATAAGCCACGTTCACTAACTTGTACTCATCATATAGTGCCGAAAAACTACACTTGTGCAAACACTTTTGTGGGAATGAGTAGGGTCACCGCTTCATAATCCTGAACAGACTGCGGGGCGAATCCACTGATCATGTACTACGGGGTGATCACAAGTTTATTGCTCGCGAGAATAGGTTTGATCTTGGTGGTTGGTCAACTTATGATCTAGAGATGGAGGAGCCCTCAGATGTCAATGACTTTGGGATCATGGATGAAGCAAGTTTACACCTTGGTACCGCTTACATAGTGCCGGTCTCTCTTGTTGGTGCTCAAGTCAAGCTTTCAATCAATGTTCCAAACGGTATATCACAAAGTCATGCTTGCAAAATATTGTAGACTCATTTGGTCTTTTTTTTATATATCTAGTTATACACTCTTCTGGTCATCCATTATCTGGTTTATCTACAAGCATTATCAAAAGCTATCAAGAAACAAGTTGTGCTGTCTCTATATGTCATCTCTTACTATCAAGCCATGCTATTCTCTCTGCTGCTTACTCTCAATGCAATGTCAAGACTACTCCAATACAAAATGTCATCTATACATCTACAATCAATCAAGCCATACTCTTGTCTATGCTGCTTCTATTCTATACACAAGACCAAGCTATACTTTTATCAATGTGGTCTCTTACTATACAAATCTATACAAACTGTCTATCATTTATATAAATTCAAAACAAATCTTATAACATACATCAATACCAATAAACAATAAAAAGTCTTGCATTGCCTCTCAAAATATAAAACTATTTATTTTCGTCATAAAGACTTTATAACAACTTTCTATGAACATTGAATTTGCTTTTCATGTGCAAAAGAGAATATGTGATGATCTCAATTAGTAAAAATCTTTGCAATAAACCAAGTGATGAGCCATAACTACATGAATAAGGTGAAGAAGAGAAACCGGTGGCTGGTGCTTGTTGTAGTGGTGGTGGTGGTAGCGGTAGTGGTGGTAGCGGTAGTGGTGGTAGCCTTCATGACTCTTGCTGCTATGGTATTGATTGCACTTGTTGTTGTGATCCTAAGAAACATCATGTTACAAGCTAATCAATTTGAGGCAAATGATACTATACCTATATCGCTTTGCTCGCTTTGTTTGTAATGACTAGATGTTATGATGTTTATCATCAATTGAATGATGAAAAAGATAGTTTGACACAGTAATAATCAAGTTGAAAACACACACACACACACACACACACACAAAAAAAAACAACAAAGCAAAACAAAAAAGGGGTAGATAAGTTACCTGTCTTTTTTTTTTTATATTATTATTCTCTTTTCTTTTTCTTTCGTTCTTTACTTTTAATTCTTACCTCCATATAATCATTGTCAATATGCTTAGAGCAACAAAAGACACAACCCAAACAGCATACAATAGTGAGACAGCACCATTTGACTTGTCAACTGTAAAAACAAAATCTCAAGAACCTGAAGTTGGTAAATCCAATCGATTATTTGGTGTTAAAGAAGCTCCCACATTCTACCCAACAAAGGAAGAATTCAAAGATCCTTTGGCTTATATTAAGAGCCTTGAAGGTCAAGGAAGTAAGTATGGGATTATCAAAATTGTCCCTCCAGCAGATTACAATCCTGGGTTCAGCTTAAACACAGAGGTTTGTGTTCATTCATGCTGATTTTCGAATTGATGTTGACTGATTTTCTCTATAGTCCTTCCGCTTCAAGACACGTGTCCAGAAACTGAATGAAATCGAGGGAGAGACCCGTACTGCTGTCAACTACTTGGAGCAAGTTAAAAGCTACTACAAACTGAGAGGCAAGTCCACTACCAACATCCCAAAGCTTGATCAAAAATTTGTCAATCTCTACAGATTGAAAAAAGAGGTTGCCCTCCGTGGTGGGATTCAAAGAGTGACAAGACGAAAGCTGTGGGCCGAGATTGGCAGAGAACTAGGCTATTCTCGCAAGAACTGGACACGTTTATCAAACACTCTCAAAACTGCTTATCAGAAAGTCATTTTACCCTATGAAACTTGGTATGGCAAGCATAAGCGCGATACAGGAAAAAAACGTATGTCTTTATTTCATTGCTACATCAATTCTTGTACTCATTTCATTCTATTTAGCTCAATACTACGTAGTCAATGGCCTAAATAGTGGCATTATTATCGAAGACGACAAGTGTGAAGTCTGCAACAAGGACGAAAACCAAGATAGCTTACTTGT
This sequence comes from Mucor circinelloides, assembly GCA_037974945.1. NCBI lineage: Eukaryota > Fungi > Mucoromycota > Mucoromycetes > Mucorales > Mucoraceae > Mucor > Mucor circinelloides. Next base: position 903,234 of record JBBNAA010000023.1, on the reverse strand, counting down.
ATGTCATGGCCGTGCTTTCCACACCTACTGCTTGAACCCCCCTCATTCCTCTGTGCCAGAGTTAGACTGGGATAGCTTCGAGATTGTAGCTGCTGTAGGAAAAGATTATGATTTCAAAGATGGCAAGGAATACAACCTGAAGGATTTTCAAGCAGTGTGTGATGATTTCAAGACAAACCATTTCAAAAAGACTCATCCAGAGGGTAGTAGCACTGTGACAGAAGACGAGTGTGAACGCAAGTTCTGGAAACTAGTAGGCGACCCTAACGAGACTTGCCAAGTTGAATATGGTGTTGATTTACATGGAAGGTAAGTTGAATGACCACGTTACGCATGCAATGTAATTAACCACTGTCTCTCTAGTGGTTTCTCTACTGCTAATCTTATGTCTGACCCATGGAATCTAAATGCTATTCCTGTTGCAGCTCAGTCTTTGTTCAGAGGTAACAAATCCAACATCAGCGGTCTAATGCCTAGGTTATACGCTGGCATGTGCTTCTCTGCGTTTGGTTGGCGTAACAAAGACTACTACACCGGCTCTATAAGTTACATGCACTGGGGTGAAACAAAAACATGGTACAGTGTCTCAGAAGACGATTCTAAAGCATTTCAAAATGCAATGAAAAAAACAGTTCCTGAGCTATTTAAACAACAACCTGGCCTATTGTTCCAACGAGCGACAATGCTTAGTCCTGAACGCTTGAAAAAAGAAAACATCAACGTTTACGCTGTTGATCAACGTCCTGGCCAGTTTGTAGTTGTGTATCCCCTGGCGTACCACTCTGGATTCAATCACGGTGTAAGTACATATTAGAATTATTGGGATTGATGCTTGAACACAGCTAACACGTTTTCATTATACCTAGTTTAACATGAGTGAAACTGTTGATTTCGCTAATAGACCACCAGTGTTTACCTTGAGCCCCAAAGCTAAAGCTGAACCAAGACGACTTTCGTCTCGCGAGATTTCTATGAATATCTTGCAGAACAAGAGCCAAATCTTTTGGGCTCCAAGTAGTTCAGTAAAGCCACCAGCTAGAAAGCCACTAAAATCAATCAGACGTCATTACCAGCCTACATTTTTATCTTCATTATCCTCATCAAGATTAGCATCAGCACGAGCATCAGCACGAGCATCAGCATCAGCATCACCCTTTACCTCCTCCACCCTCCATTATTTCCCAACATTACCTAAGATCGCATCAACTTCTGATTCACCAACAATGTCTTTCAGTAAAAAACGCAAGCACAATCAAGATGATGGTGACAATGACAACACCAAAGCTAGCAAAAAATTAAAGTAGTAAATAGTACCCTGAAAATGCACCATTATAGCATTTGTTTTAAATTGTAAATAAAATTAATATATATATATAGTATTGAAATAAACAAGACTATTAGTTATCTCTTCTTACGCATGTGGCCATTTGGAGCCTATTATTAGGCTTTATAGCCGTTTTCATCAGCTTCTGGCTCAGCGAACAGTATGGACAACCTTGCTTTCCATGCCGCCTGCAACCCTGTCAGTCCATGTGGTTGCAATCATGTAAAAGATTGAAATGACATAGAGATATAAAATCCGAGATTTAGATAGAGTACATAGATATGTAGACATCGTTGGAAATCCAGATGTAAAAGTTAGTTTATGCTTTTGATAGTGAGCTATAATGCTTTTATGATCTGATGTATTCTATAAGCGACGGAGCCTTTTTGCTTTAAGAATTAAACTTTAGTCGAGAGGATGAACTTATTAGGCTGGAGTCTACATCACAATGAACTATAATAAGGTCTACCATCTATTTTGCAAGTAGTACGTAAGCCATGATAGTTCAAGAACGCAACGGCCTGTACATTATGGACATGGAAATAATTGTAAGTGTACCGAAATGATTTAATTCGGCTGCCAATAGAACATCTATAATATATTCAAAGAAATGTACTATCAGTTTATTAAGCTCCAATGAAGAGTCCAGGTTGACGCTTAATGGTGTCTTATTTATGGGGGGGGCTGATTATGTCTTGATCTGTTTCTATCAGCTGGGTACCAGTTCATTTATCCCATACATTGAGCAAGTAATAGTCTTCAAGTATTAATTCTAGTGCTTTGGCAGCTTTATATACAATAGCCCTTGGATATAATTGGCGCCACATAGCATCTGTGTACGATTAGTTACTACAGATTAGTTACTACAAACATCGATGACCTTCATGATTGCTGCTGTCGAATTTCAACTCCCGAAGTCTGTTCTTTCTTCAATCCTGAGCGATGGATTTGTGGTCGATCTGAACTTTTTTTTTCCTCTTTTCAGTGATTTCTCGGGAAACACTATGTCTAATACACTTTACGTATTAATTGTCTCGAGTACTTGCTTGAATTCTCTATCGAATGGTGCTAATAACTCTCTCATGTTTCACCAAAAATCTGTTCTAAATAAGGAAAAACTAAAAACACGTTTTCAGTCCAAAACTCAACTTTCGCATAATGGATTATCCAAACTAGCAACTTCATATCATAAATTAGGCTCGTAGGTCCCTTTTCACTATGGCATGTCATTGTGGAAAACTTCATTTTGGGGATGAAAAATGCGATTGTTTGATATTCAATGATTTTTGCTTGCAACTACTCGTCAAAAAATGGAGACATGGACCGATTTGTCATGACCCAAAAAAATTTGGGATGAAGCATCAGCAAGCAAGTACTAGTCGAGAGCAATCGTTTAGCATCATTCTGATGGTCTGAAACAGCCTACAAGTAGAGATATCAGTGATTGAAAATTGTCAGATTTGGCTGTGTTTTGCACTTTTACGAGTAAAAAAAGCACTGTAATGACATGATGTATGGATTCAAATACGTTTTATTCATCAGCTTGGATGTGAAGCATGGCTTGACACCCAGGTACTCGGGGTACGACTGTAATTATTGCCCTTTTAGTGGGTGTAAATCTTTAGCACCACTGTGTCACAGCTTATAGTTAACCATTTATCGAGGTGCTGGACGACACATTACACGCTACATAATTTCAATGTATGAATCGCTTGTATGCTACTTGTAATTGACGATTTACGAAAAGATCCAAGCTTTATTATTACTAGTATCGAAACAATACTCGATTAGCAATGCTGTTTTGCGACATGCATTAAGCCAATTTGCCGCTGGTCAATTGATTGTTTGCTTTGAAAGGTATATTTTTTCTGAAGCATCTAGCCCTCTTCATGCATCTTTGCTACTAGTTGATATAGTAATAGAGTATACAAGGTTTCTTGATTTGATTGAAAGCAAGTTTTATGATTTGTGGTATAAAAACCAATTGTCAGATCTAAGCAATCCACTATAATAAGAGGCGAGCAATATTCATTATCGGTCAATTGAAACGGTGTGCCCTTACATGATTAAAAGATGAGCTTAATGTGTCATGCGCTTCTTTTGCGTTGATAACAGCAAGCACTTTACTCATCTTAATGCTTAGAATGCTTTCCGGGGAGTACAGATGAATCGATTAGATTGACTCGATGTTGATGCCAGAATCCTGAAAAGTGTAGCCAACAGCCTAGTACTCTGCATTTGACAACAACTTGTACTCAAAATTGTTCTAGCCGGATCGCTTACTCATGTCGTCCTTGACATGGGATTTATTCAGCTGATTAGATCTAAATAGATCTAAGATTTTATCTATAAGGTCAGAAAAGCATCTACAACAACAGTAGCAGTATAGCAGCAGTAGCAGTAGCAGCAGTAGCAGCGAAATAGTAGCGTATCTACAGAGGAAACCTTTAAAGACACTCATGCAAATACATTGATGAGAAAGTAGTCAACTCGTAGAAATGCATATCATGGTCCATTTTAGAAGCTTACATTGGAAAATGATTGAGACAACATAATGTATTGTTATTAAAGGCATGCTTTATTATCAATTACAATTTTTATTTCAGTTTATTATATCATATATATATAAATAAATATATAAAAGAAGACTCTTCTTGGTTTCTCAAAGCCATTTATAATACATAGCAATGATACTCACAGGAACAACTACGTGAAAGTGAGAGTCCATCTGATCCCAAAAAAAAGGGCACGGGGCAAAATATGAAACTTCAGAAGTTGAAAGGCTAGAAAACTCAAAGACAAAAGGCAGGAAACCTCAGAAGACCTAGTATTGAAACCTCAGAAGACAAAGACCTGAAAACCTCAAAAGACGAAGACCTAGCCTTGAAATCTCAGAAGACCTAGCCTTGAAATCTCAGTAGACGAAGACCTAGCCTTGAAACCTCAGTAGACCTAGCCTTGAAACTTCAGGAGACAAAGACCTGAAAACCTTAGAAGACGAAGTCCTAGCCTTGAAACCTCAGAAGAATAAGCCTTTACAACCTCTGAAGCAGAAGCAGAAGTTTTTACCACCTTAGAACGCGCCATTGAAGGCCCCCGTGCAAAGAATAGGAATATAGTAAAGCTATCTAATCATCTATCTAACAGTACCAGAGAACCAGTCTTGAATTGCTATGAGCCTTGCGTGTTGAGCCTTGCGTGTTGAGCCATCCTTAAGAGCATGTTACTACCCGCTGCCAGCAGAAAAGATAAGTATACTTACGTAATAACCATAATTCTATGAGTGTCTATTGCCTTGAAAAAAAAAATTTATGAGGAAGAAAGGGTATGAAAATAAACAGAGAGAACTTTTTCCTTTTTATACCTTTTCCATGGCAAGTATCTTTTAAGGAGACGCCAAAAAAAAAAAAAAAAAAAAAAAAAAAAAAAAACGTTTCAAACACTATTTGCACCTAAACACAACGTAATTAACATTATTAGAATTACTGAGAGATTCTCGTCTATATGATATGCATCATTAATACAATACACACAATAATTGTAGTATAAATTCATGAAATGTGCTTACTTTTTTATATTTTTTTATATTTTTTTTACTTTTGCTTTTCACATTTTGAATCGGTTGATAACGGAAATTGATCAATTTGATTCGCTTTGGATTTAAAAGCTTGAGCAAAATGTAAACAATAGCGGAACCTTTATCAGTAGAGCTTTACAGTAGGGTTTTTGGGGGCATAATATATATATTCGCTTTTGTATGTATGCAAGCAGAGCTGTCAAATAACTAACTAGTGTTACCATCACTAAGATCTACATTCTTACTACTGTTTGAAAGGCATACAGAAGCTTCACAAGCAAGCAAGTAAACAAATAGGCATCGTTCAAATAGAATACAGTACTTGCTATCTCATACGAAGAAAGTGTGTCTGAGTAGAGACATTCTCGATCCATAGTTTTCAAGCCTATAAAATCCTTCAGGTACCATGACGCCGCCTCAAAATACATGAATTGCATGATTTTTAAGAGCGTATTCATGTTACAAATAGGCTAATAGCTCCTTCGATTTGCCTTTTCAAATAAACAGACATTGGTATGCTAAAAATCTACTGAAAACATCGTTATTGTTGTGACGGCTGGCTTTAAGTATTCGGTTTCTCAGTGAAAGAAAAATCAGCTCATTGATCACCGAACATCGTTTTTGGCAAATTCAACTATGTAGACTACAACCTCCGTACCCTACTTTCTAGTACACCTACAAGAACTTTTTACGATGGATCCAATGGTACTAATCACATCAAAGTTTTTGACTAAAAATATCAAGCAATTCTCAAAAATAGGAAAAGTGGTTTATTGCCAAAATCGCGAGATTTCGCATACAAAGGTCTCACAAAAGTGTTTTCAGATGTTGCCCTGAGTTGCTAGAATTCATTTGATCTTAAGTATACCATAGTAAAAGTCTTCATTTTTGGAATCAAAAAAGCGATTATTTGATTTTCAATGTTTCAGTAAAGGGGTAGCTCATGGTTTGGGTTGACTTTCATCGATGTTTTTTTGATTCAAAAAAAAAGTGAGAATATGCATCAGTGAGTATCTACTAGTCGAGAGTACTAGTTTGGTGCTATTCTAGTGGTCTAAAGCAGCTTCTAAATCGAGATATCGCTTATTGAATGAATTCAATTTTGGTTGTGTTTTAGCATATTATTGAGTAGTTAGAGCTAATATAAGTATGCCATCTACCTGTATATGAGCTGTTCTCATTGATGTAGACCTGTAGCTTTGAAGATGAGTCATATCCACATTGACAGGTGATGTTATGTAGTGTTTAGCGTAATGGTTGGCACTCAATATCACATTGTAACTGCATAACCGTGCATTGTAATTGCAATGCTGTCAATTGGACATCCAAAAGTACGATACTTCTCCAAAGAGATATGGCGCACTCATACAAAGCGAATTTTTCTATTTTAATCTAAATCATAAGCTCCTTACTTTGCTTTCACAGCCAGTGTAAACTTAGATGTACAATAAGCGCATTGGTGTCAACATTGCTTCTACGGCATACACCTGTATAAAATTTGCTTATAAGCACTGGTATAGACATGGAAGAATAGCTACAAGGCACTCGCATAGTAGTGTCATACCAATCCTTATAGAAATAGGAGTGACAATTGTATACGATACAATAATTAGGTGATGGATCGAGAAACTTGGAAATACAAAAATCAGGGGTAATTCTCTCTTTCTAACCCTCGGTAAATACAGCTAATTTGGCTACATGTCCCAGCACAAGTTGTGAACGCCTCCATCGATATAAGCAAACATGTATATAATAGCATCACGTGGCTAAATCAAAAAATGATTGAGGGAACGACGAGATTCAAAACTTTTGGTTACTCTTTCTTTCCCCTCTAGACTTTTTCTTTCTTTTTTTAATCTTTTCGGCATGACTAAATCAACCATAATGAAGCGTATTGTCGCTTTATTTAAGAAAACACACGAGAAAAAAGAAGAACATGCGTATCCCTCCGCATTAGAGAGTACATACAAAGTGACCAAAAAGACACTAGGCGTCGGTTCGTTTGCAGTTGTAAAAGAGTGCGTGCATCGCTCAACAGGACAATCATTTGCTCTCAAAATTATACTGAAAAAAGCCATTGCAGGTAAGTGGTTTTGTTGTTTTTCTTACATGCTATTAACGCTCTTACGTAAAGGCAAGGAGCATATGTTAAGTAGCGAGCTGGGTAACTATTCGCATAAATATCAGTACATGAGCTCCTCTGACATCTTAGATAGACATCTTGAAACAAGTCAGGCATCCACATATTGTATCTATGCACAATTTGTACGAGTCAATTGATGCTGTATATATTGTCACAGATTTAGCTAGTGGTGGTGAATTGTTTCAGCAATTACTAAAGAAAGGCACGTACACAGAAAAAGATGCATCAAACTTAACAAGACAAATGCTCGAAGGGTTACAGTATTTGCACGAAAGAGATGTAAGCCAAGGCAAACTATTAATTTGAACTGATTTGGTGATTAATTGCTTGTTCTGTAGATTGTACATCGCGACATGAAGCCGGAAAATGTATGTCACCACCATGTTACACATTACTATTTGTTACCAACTAAATTCATACCTAGCTATTATTCCAAACCGCTGGAGATGACTCGAATTTGATGATTACAGATTTCGGTCTATCCAAGATCTTGAAGGCACAAGATGATATTTTAACCACTGCATGCGGCACTCCAGGTTATGTTGCGCCCGAAGTTTTATTGCAAACTGGCCATAATAAGCCTGTAGATTTGTGGAGTGTGGGCGTTATACTGGTAAGAAAAGAGTACGCTCGTTGGAAATACTACAAAAGTTAACCAGGATTGTCTAGTTTACATTACTGAGCGGATATACGCCATTTTGGGGAGAGGGTACTATCAAGCGAACATTGATAGTATATGATACTCATGTGATTTGTATGAATTGGTAGATCAAGCAAGCTTATTCGAGTCCATTATGTCAGGACAGTATGAATACGACGAAGAATATTGGTCCGATATCTCTGATTCAGGTTTGTTTTATTATGCACATGTTTTATAATGTATTATCTAATGCAGCGTCTTTATTAAGCCCGCAACTTGATTGATAGACTTTTAACATTTGATCCTAACAACCGGATCACAGCAGAGGAAGCACTTCAACATCCATGGATTACAGGAACAGGTTCCAAAGAGGCTGGCCCTAGAACAAGCACTAATCTTGCCCCTGCTATACGAAAAGGATATAGTAGTAGAGGTAGCTTAACCGCAATTGCACTCATGAATCAGTACAAGGCCTCTGAAGATTCATCAAGTGAGGAAGAGAGAAAAAGCGAAGAGGTGAAGAAATTGGACATTACAATTTGAAACATTGCGCTCTTTCGAAAGCAACGGAAAGAGTGATTATACCATTTAACACATGTCTAGAAAAAAATTTCAAATAAATAATTAGCTTAGATGATTAGCTTCTGCTTCTGTTACATCTAAACGCAATGAAAGACGACAAGTAAACTAGTGTCAATCAAATAATTTGGTTCCTGAGCGGTCCTCGCGACGGAGTTTACCTGTCAAACAGGTAATTTACACCTGGAAGAATAAATCAATTTGAGTCTGAAGAGAAGTGTTTCTATATTTACTCAAAAAACCGAAACCAATCTGGACAGTCTAAATTAAAATAAGTGGGAGCCAAACAAATGTATTTACAACATCAAAAAGGGGATTCGTCATTGGAGGCTAACAAGGATTTTACATGTAACAAACCCATGATTTGCCCGTTTTTCTCAAAGCAGGATCTAAATTGTCTAATTCTATAATATCAAGGCTTTCTTGAGGTTGATCCTTGTATTTCAATGAGAAATCCCAGCAATAAAGTCTTTCTTCATAGTGCTTTTGTCCACGTACTTCGATAGATGCAAACACCTTTGAGTAATCAGGCGTTAGTCGCACATCTGTGATTGTGTAGTTTTGGTAGGGTTTCTCTAATGTGGGCAGTAGCCTGTAGGCAATTTTTCCAGTCTGTAGATCCCAGACATTGATGCACACACTTGTGGATGGCATTGCCTGCTCTTCCTCTGCATCGCTTCCTCCTGTTTTGTTGATCGATTGATAGTACTGGTAGAGTTGATAAGGCGTCATTTGAGCAACGGGCGGTGCAGGGCTGTCAGTTTCCTCGACACTATCACTCAGCTTCTTGACATAGCCGACTGATTTTTTCTTTTGCCTACGTTGCTGTACAATGTTATCCAAAGACGGCACTAGTTTGATTGTATTGTTATCGTTGCTAACTTTTCCTTTTGTAAGCAAAAAGAAAGGGGTAAGGCAGAGACGAGTAAATGCGGTGATATCCTCAGTAACCCATTCGGATGTCTGTACTGTTTCTTCAGGGACGCGCAACTCATACACAAGTGAGCCTGTCAAGAGAGAAAACACGAGAATGGGACCAGACGCATCCGGAGCACAGGCAACGAGATGTCCATTAGCTGCGATTTCTCCAACACCTTGATACCAATCACTTCTTCCAGATAAATAAGACGATATATCAATCATGCCTCGACGTGTAGGTCGATGGTGATTTGTCCACTCTGTATTGCTGTTTGAACTGCTCTTATCCAAATCCCAAACACGAATCATGCTATCTGAACCACCACTTACTACGACTAATAACACATGCATGTATTCAGTTGGTATCCATACGAGCCCTTTCCTCGAACAAACTTACCGTCATCATTCATGCTAATACACAGGACTCGGCCACGATGTCCTTGCCACATTCTCACCAGAGCCTTTGTTTCCAAGTTCCATACTGCCACTGTACCATTTAGGCCACCTGTAACTAGCCATTTAGAGTTGGGTTGCGTATAATGACACACAATAGAATGAGATCTTGCTGCTTCGGGCCAACCAGGTATTTCGCTTGTTGCAGCTGTATTGTCCAAAAAGAACCTTTGCTTTGTTTGTGGGGATTGAATTATTAAGCTTTGGGAGCCTGATGGACCATGGTAATTTGGATTTGATCTCACAATGCGGCCATCATTTGCTATCGTCAAGCTGGTAAACATGCCTTGCTCTTGAGGAGCACCTATCACAGTACACGGAAGCGCTCTCATTGAGGTAGCATCGCTGACATTGGGATAGAACCCTTTTACACAATGACCATTGTACCAATTTCTTGTGATTCTGTACATGTCTTGCCAAGTTCGCTGATTTTTGTGAGCCTTAGGTGCTGGAAATTGAAGAGACCACCAACGCCGAGCACTGGCTCTCTCGAAGTCTCTATGACAAGCATTGGGCCATATCAGTTCATCATAATGGGCAATGACTTGAGCCCATTGTCGACACACTTGGCTGCAAGATGTTAATGTGGTACCGTCGAGATAGGCAAAGATAGATAGCAAAAGTTCCGGCGGAAAGGGCCCATTCTCATGATGATGCTGATGCTGATGTTGTTGCTGGTTTTTAGTGCTAGGTTCCATGGTATTGAATTAGTATATAAGATAGAGAAAAAGCCTCGAGAAAGAAAAAGTAGGCTTTTTCTAGTTTAAAGGAAGGCGAGATTACACACATTCAACTCAGGCAGTCCCGCTTTTTTCTTTTATTCTCGACTGTTTGAGAAGTAATTGAACAGATCTTTCTCTAGCGAGACTCAAAACACTTTTTGCCGCATCCAAAAACACCAGCATTGGTTATGAAATCTGTGTTTTATTGCTTCTTGTACTTTCTCTCGGGGCAACACACGCTCTTTCCACCAGAAGCGATCAATTCTCTACAGCACTTATGCAGTGCTTCCAGTTCCTTTGCGCATTTGGACTCTTGATAGTCGTTTTTACCCAGGCAATCTTGGATGGCACAGGCTAATTTGAATTTCATGCATATGTTAAAAGTAGCACATGTGAGGAGGTTCTCTACACTTACCGAACTTCTGACAGGGAGGAACCTGATAGCCAGCAGGCGTTAGCAGTTGTGGAGATCACACTGGACGACTTACTTGTTCTGATGCTGCAGTGGGCATTGCGTTTGTTTGTTTGAAATGTAGGGGGTTGGTCAAAAGTGAAAAAAAGAAAACACTGGTGGATACATCTATTTGCACTCAGTCTACTCGATCTTAAATTTGCTACACACAGAAGACGTCAGTTTTGTAATGATGGAAAGCCTCTCGGAGTAGCAGTTCTTTTATGGAAACTGATTTCGTTACACATTTCGTCAGCTCGAATCACTTTTCTTTATGTTGATTACATATGAACTCGTTGTTTATGGATTGGTATAAGAGACTTACTGAAGGATCCATTCGTATGTGAGGTGCACAAGGGACTTCAGTCCACAGCCGCTATAAGAGAAAGCTAGAATCGCAAGCAAGATATGTTGATTCCAACAAGAAAGCAAGCTTTTTACGTGTACAAGCAATTCACATTATGGTGATTATAGTAGAAGAGAGGAGTAAAGTCATATCGCAAAACCAAAAACGGATAAATACACTGCGTTTGATTGATGCTGATGGCCCGTAACTCTGTGCTACGAACGCCACCGTGAACGCTAGCTGCTTTCATCCTATACGAGTGGAAAGCCTTGGCCGGGCGTTTGCATATCCAGCAGATCGTCAGCGGTCCAAGGAGGATGTCTACTTAACGCAGACACAGCTAATTGAGGTCATTTTAGATGGGGTGGTCTAGCTACCGAGCTATTATATGATTTAATATAAAATCCAATTAAAGAGATCAGAGTTACCTAGACCACGGAAGTAGCACAAGAACCGTGCAATGGGTCAACTTGGATTAGTGTATATTAGACACCTTTCTTTTTTGGGTGTCCGAATGTAAATTGAAACATGGTCAATAACTAACCATAACAATTCAACGCCCTTTATTTGGTTTTCTTTTCTATTATTACACTTCTTCTCTCACAAATTTTTTTCTTGTTCCTGAAGCATCGTTATGACTGGACAAGAGATAGTTTATACGGTCCATAAATTTGAAGCAGAGAATGTGGATGAAATCTCGATTAATGTCGGGGAACAAGTGATTGTCCTTGAGAAGGATGAAGGCTTCAATGATGGTTGGTGGCAGGTAAAGTAGCTTTGTATATTGTCAATACAGAACAAGTAAGGGGGGGTGCTGTGTTTCTAAATTGTGGATTTATTGCTGTTAGGGTCGTAACGTAAGAGGCGAAATTGGTCTTTTCCCAATTACATACACAGTAAAGCATCCTCCTACAGTAACCGCTTCTTCGCTCGCACTGGAAAACAAGATTGATTCATTGGAAAACGCTATATCCAAAATGAAAGCGCCCACATCAGCCAGTGCTACGTCGCAGCCAAAGAAAGTAATCAGCTCCATGTCGTCCATTTCATCGAAAAACATCCATTCAACAGTAAATCAATCACTGGAAAACCCGTTACTAAGCAGCAAAGTAGAGGAGTGGACATCTGAGCAAGTGTCAACATGGCTGATCAGCGTAGGATTCGACAAGCAGCTGGCTGACAATTTCAAAGGTATGCAAAAGAGTCATGGCAGCTATAAATTGGAGTGCTTATTTAGATGTCTTAGATCAAGAAATTACTGGAGACATTCTATTGGAATTGACTCTGGATTCCCTCAAGGAGCTGGACGTTACTACATTTGGCAAAAGATTCAAAATTCACAATGCTATCAATGCTCTTCGACAGGAGACTAAGAAGCGAAAAGTAGGTGCACCGAGCCATTTAATGCGTTCTTCTGTGAAATTGACTTGCATTCACTCTGTAGCAGCACACATCTCAAGCTGACAATTCTGGGGCAAACAAAAATATTGAAGCACGGGTTGCTTCTCCATTTCCAGACTTGGGCAATCATCGTAGTCATGGTAATGCGCTTTCGTCATATTACAACAATAACAAACAACAACAGCCATATCCTGACGATGACTTGGTATCAGATTACAGCACTGTCATTAGAAACTCTCAGTTAGCGCCACCAAAGACTGCACCTCAAAAGAGCTCAATGCCTCCGCCTCGACCATCGATTCCCTTGGACATGGACTTGATTGCTTCATCACCCAGATTGTCGAGCCTCGTTGAACGGCAGAATTTAGAGCATTTGAAAAATAGCACTCATAATGATCGACAGGAACAACAAGTGCAATTGCAGATCCAACAGAACCAATCTCGCTTATTACAGCAACAGCAACAGCAACAGCAACAGCAACAGCAGCGAATTCAGTATCTACAGCAGCAACAGCAACAGCAACAGCAGCATCGACCTGCCTCCCATCAAGTCGTCTCGACTCCTACGCACAATAACCAAGTATTGTCAGATTGGAAACGTAGCACAATGAACAACATCAAGATACAAGAGGTATGGGAAGTTATCGTGCTAGTTGATATTAAATGTTCACACGTGCTGTTGATCATATTATAGTCTACCCCTGAAGGTCGATCATCTACCTCAAGCCGATATAGTTTCATGCGCTCTTCATTGATGCCATCCGGCAACAAACTGCAAAACATATTGCCCACTAATGCGCCCACTGTGCGTAGATCAGAGGATGTATCTTCATTATCGGATGCCACTGCTGCACCGGATATGGAAGGCTGGTTATACAAACAGGGTGACAAATACAAGACTTGGAACAAGCGGTGGTTTGTGCTCAAGGCAAACAATTTGTTCTACTTCAAGAGCCCAAAGGTATGTCTCAATTACTGCAGTTTATATACGTACTAAACAGAGTGTGCTGTAGGCTGTGCGAATGAAGGGCATCATTAACTTGAAGGGGTATAGAATCGAAGTAGACGAGTCCATTCAGCCAGGAAAATACTGCTTCATGGCTCACCATGAAAGGGAGAGAACCTTTTACTTTTACACAGAGTTAGAAAAGCCCATGAAAGATTGGCTGAAAGCACTCATGAAAGCAACGATTGCTAGAGATTTTGCCAGTAAAGTAGCTTTTGAAAGCAACATGTAGCATGTACTTATAGACCATTGAATAGCTCCTGTCATGTCATCGAGTACAATTCCTACCATCTCGCTAGAAATGGCTCGTAGAATGCGTCCTCGTCCTCCTTCTACCATCTTCCTTACTCAAAACGATCCAATGCGTGCAAGCTCACCATCACCTTATCGCAACAATATGAATCAACACTTTTCACTCATGTCACTAGACGAGCGAGCTCAGCCTATTATGCAGTTTTCTCACCAACAGGACATGTCAGTCAACGGTGGCTCTCGTGCACCTTCAGTCATGAGCACACGCCCCATGGACCAGCAAAAACGCATGTTACCAGACAATGCATCCGACTATTCGATAGATCAACGCAGCCGTTTAAAGGATTCTGGATTCAATAGCACGCATGGAGGCACTGCACTAACGCGATCTGCTACAGAAAGTAGTCGCAGTTCGTCCGGCCGTCAGAGTATATCCATTGCGTCTGTACAACAACAATCTACCAACGATGCTCTTCCTATGAACGGCAATGTGTTTTATCTTGACGAAGAAGACGAAGACTTGATTGATCCCGAACACATGAGCGTTATTGAATCCAATCGCTCTACTGCAGCAGCTGCTTACAAAAACAACGATCGCTTCTCTCAAGAGACCGCCATACTAGACACAAGGCCCACAAAGCAAGATGCTTATATTGACTGGATCAATGCACATATTCAGGGCAACATCAAAAGTTTGACAGATTTGAGCTCTGGCGAAGTTTTGTTGGAATTTCTAGAGGTCTTGACAAACAAGGAAATACTGAGACCAGTTGTGATGCCTGGTCAGACATTGAATGCTCAACGAATGGATCGTGTGATTGCAGCATTTAAATTTATGAGCCTTGAAGGTGTTGATATGGATGGCTCTTGTACCATCAGAGGTATGTATACAATTTATATACTCTTACACGCTTTTTATTTATGCTAATGCTGATAACAGATGTCTTGAATGGCAATGAAATCAAAATCATGCACATGCTAGACGCAGTTGAATATTGGTCCAAATCAGTGACGAGTGAGACCAATGGTAAAAAAATGGCCAGTGGCGGCACTTTTGGTGAGGATGATCAGTGCAAGTTGAGAGAACTGGAAGAAGAGTCTGAAAACATCCTTCCACCTAATTCGTTTGCTTCTCGATAAATCACCCTTCCCTTCTATACATAATATCGCCCTTTATACATATATATTTACACATACTTATTTCTACTTTGCTATTTTATTATACTTTATTCACTATTATTCCTATTACTACACTCATTTCTTTTTTTTTCATCTATCATATTTATTACACCTTATAGCCTAGACTTTTTCATTGTACTATTTTCAGCTTATTTTAATGCACTCAAAAGACACTTTTTTATGGTAAATGTTGAAATAAAGAAAGTACTCTTAGCAATAGTCGCTTGATTCTGATAGCTGAGGCAGAGCTCTTTTGCTATAAAAAAAAAGGTTACATACCCTTATACCTGTGTTTCCATGGCCAACATTATCGCATGCTGGCTACCAAAGTAGGTTACATGAAATCTCAATCACGTGATTTTTGATGACAGAGTGTCAAAATCTTGGGTCTGCAACAAGATGTTCATCTCCCTTCAGTGTGGTACATGCACTAAAGTAAAATGTATATAGATGAGCGAGTAAGATGGGCCTCTCGGAGGAGGTTACAGCCAATCAACCACATGCAAGTATTTTTCCTAAAATTTTTTCGTGAATCTGAACCCCACCATTTACAAATCTAAAAGTATAAAGCAAAACCTTGGGTGGATGTATTCTTCCATTTCTTGTCTTTTTCTCTTCTTTTTCAACTAGAAACAACACACTACAACAAGATGCCTTACACACTTTTAGCCATGGAAAATCCTTTGTTGGATATTCAATGCAAGCCTGATCAAGAACTCTTGGACAAGTACGATCTCAAGGCCAATGACGCTATCTTGGCTGGTGCTTCTCATGAACCTTTGTACAAGGAAATCGTTGAAAAGTATGAAGTTACCTACGTTGCTGGTGGTGCTGCTCAAAACACCGCTCGTGGTGCTCAATTCTTCTTGCCTCCTAACTCTACTGCCTACATGGGTTGTATCTCTGATGATGAGTTTGGTAAGACCATGGCCGCTGCTGCCAAGGATGATGGTTTGTACACCAACTATGAAATCACCAAGCAAGCTGCTACAGGTACCTGTGCTGTCTTGATCACTGGTAACAATCGGTAAGTTGCTGTCTAGGTGACATTTGACGCGTCTTGTGGAGATTGGTTTGTCATCAAACATGAATATACGCTGGCTATCAGACATCGAATGATGATTAAGTCTTTGATGAGAGTCTACCCATATACGCAACTCGGGTTTTCTCAATCTTATGATCATATATCTACTTGCCCTCTCTGATTGATTCAATGATATGCCGTGTATTTCATGTGTGCCTTTCAATCTCAAGCATTTACACAGTTTTATTAATCACATATTGATAGTTCTCTTGTTGCCAACTTGGCTGCTGCTGAAAAGTTCCAAGCTTCTTTCCTCCAAAAGCCCGAGAACTGGAAGCTCGTTGAAGAAGCCAAGTACTACTACATGGGTAGTTTCTTCCTCACTCACGATGGCGGTTATCAATCTGCTCTTTTGGTCTCTCAACATGCTGCTGAGAACAACAAGACCTTTGCTCTCAACTTGAGTGCTCCTTTCTTGTCTCAATTCTTCAAGGAGCGTCTTGATTCCATCATCAAGAACACCGACATTCTCTTTGGTAACGAAGATGAAGCTCGTACCTATTCTCAACAAGCTGGTTGGAACACTGATAATGTTGAAGAGATTGCCAAGAAGTTGTCTCAACTCGAGAAGGGTAACTCCAAGCCTCGTCTCGTTGTCATTACTCAAGGTGCTGATGCCACTGTCGTTGCTCAAGGTGATGTTGCTCACACTTACCCTGTCATCAAGGTTGATGCCAGTGAAATCGTTGATACTAACGGTGCTGGTGATGGTTTCTGTGGTGGTTTCATGGGTTTGTATGCTCAAGGTGTTGAGGATCCTGCTCGTTGTATCAAGGCTGGTCATTACCTTGCCAACATCGTCATCAAGCGTGTCGGTCCTACTTATCCTCCCATGGCCGAGAGAACCAACATTCCCTCCTTCTAAATTTGAAGTATATTCAAAATGAATTGATCTTGTTTTTTGAATGGGTTCAACACCTCTTGCGGTCAATATCAGTTCTGTATTCCAACTTCATTCTAAAATTTTTGTTTCCTTTCCCCCATAATTCATATCTTCTAGAAAACTCACATTCTGTTCAAATCGTTCCTTGTATCATAGTTTCAACACATATTGTACTTAATAAATAAATTATCCATGTTTCTTTTTGGATTTACAGCACATTATTTTGATGTTTAATCATGTATATGGATTTTATTTACAAAAGAGATGAAAAAAGTGAATAAATTAATGTAGTAGTAATAGGAGTAATGCAATTAGAAATCATCGTCTTGAACAGACACCGCTGTGTATTCACTTGTGCTTGGTTTCTTGGAAAAGGCGTTCTTGATTTTATCAGCCATTGATATTTTGCCATGTCTTTTGGTAGAATTCAATAAACCATCATGCTCATTGTCACTGAGAGAAGTAGTAGGAGAACTGCCGCCAACCTGATGCAGAGCCATTTCAATATCTTCTTCATCTCTCATTTCATGTACCAGCAGAGACAGTCTAACAGCAGCATCATTAGAGGAGCCGTCGTGCTCAAGATCATCCAAACTCTCCATGGTGGGCCGTTTCCAAGTCCATCTCAACGTTATACTACTGAGCACCACACTGGTAGAGCTTGCACCCATAGCGATACCAGCCATCATAGGATGCAGACGATAACCCCAAGGCAAGAAGATGCCCATAGCAAGCGGAATACCAATCATGTTGTATATACAAGCCCAAAGTAGATTCATGCGGATTTTATGAAAAATGGCCTTTGATAGATCCAAAGCTGCAACCACGTCAGTCAAATCATTACGCATCAAAACAACATCAGCAGCCTCCATGGCAATATCTGTACCACTGCACAATGCAATACCCAGGTTGGAAGCAACCAATGCGGGCGAGTCATTGATGCCATCACCAACCATGGCGACCACAGTCTTGCTGCCTGTTTGAGTGCTATTCTCATAGAGAGGCAAATATTGATTTGAGCGGCCACTGCTGTTTCTCAGACGAGACCACCAAGGTACCTGTTTGCGAGCAAAGACTTGTTCTTGCATCTTTCTGATAATCTGAGTCTTACCATTGGGAGACACACCAGCATGGACCTCAGTGATGCCTAATTGAGTAGCAATACAACGAGCAGTCAGTTCATTATCACCAGTTACCATGGCCGTTTGAATGCCCATAGCATGCAACGTAGCAATGACTTGTTTAGCCTCAGATTTAACCACATCAGACAAGGAAATAAAGCCAGCAGGAAGGCCATCGATGCCAACGAGCACACACGTTCTGCCTAAGGAGCCTTGTGTTTTGTAAGCAGATTCCTGTTCGTCTGAAAGTCCTATGCCATTGTGCTCTTCCAACCACTTCTTGTTACCAATAACCAATGTGTGCGATGTATTCAACAAAGGCGCTAAACATGGCCTCATAGCAGGATTCAAATCGAGGGGCAATTCATGACCCAATGTGATATCACAAGAGATGCCAAAACCAGTGACACTGATAAAGTTATCAACAGTGGCCAAAGGATCCAATACAGCTAATCCAGTCAGTTCTTTTCCAGCAGCAACCACAGCACGACCCAGCAAGTGCTCACTGTAAGATTCAGCAATAGCAGACAAAATCAGCATTTGCAAGCGGTGATCTTCCATGCCATTCCAACTTTTTGATTCTACTATGTCTAGTTTACCACATGTCAGTGTGCCAGTCTTGTCAAACACAACCTTGTTGACAGCTTGGCCATTCTCCAGGACAGCACCGCCCTTGAACAAGACGCCATTCTCAGCGCCTACGCCAGTACCAACCATCACAGCAGTGGGTGTAGCAAGACCCAAAGCGCAAGGACAAGCAACAATGATAACGCTGATGCAGAGCTTCAAGCAGACAAAGAACCAACCACCATCACCGTTATTCAGGATCTCCTTTTGCAGAATCGTAGGCAAATGGTCCACGCCCAAGGTCTTGACCAGCACACTCCATACAATCAATGTGCCTAAACCCAACATGACGACAGTAGGCACAAAATAGCCTGCTACTGTATCTGCGAATCCTTGGATAGGAGCCTTACTGACCTGAGCATCTTCAACCAGCTTTACAATTTGGCTAAGAGCAGTATCGGCTCCCACACGAGTAGCCTTCATGATAAATGTACCCAATCCATTTACTGTGCCACCAATAACAGCATCTCCTACGTTTTTGGGAACAGCATCTACTTCGCCAGTGACCATGCTCTCGTCAATAGTCGTTGAGCCAGAGAAAATCTCGCCGTCAGCAGGTACCTTGTCTCCTGGAACCAGTTTGAGCAAGTCACCTTCAGAGATCAGTTCGGAGGGGATCTTGCGTTCTGTCAAGACCACATGGTTCTCGTCTACAGTCACCATCAACGCAGTAGAAGGGGCCAAGGACATCAGTTTGGAGAGAGCAGAAGAGGATTCGCCTTTAGCTTTGTTTTCAAGATAACGACTCAAGACGATAAAAGTGATGAGCATGGTGGATGTATCAAAGAATACGGTTGGCGCCACCTTTGCTTGCGTAATAAGAGCATTCAGCATGGACAGCACAGAGAAACTAAACGCAGCCAATGTAGATATAGAGACCAGCACATCCATGGTGGGAGCGCCGTGAAGCACAGATACGTAAGCAGAGCGCAGGAATCGCTTACCTACACCAAATTGAACAGGTATTGTCAGCAGTAACTGAGTAGCATCCACCAGAAACACACCAGGAACAAAGAAGGGGATCTCCATGATCATAGGGCTCCAGCTAAACATGGGCATGACCATTGCAATGAAAAAGACAGGTACAGCAAAGAACAGACATTCGGTGAATGCCATCTTCCACTCTTTGATCTCTCGCACTTTGGACAGACTTTCTAGCTGCGCATCTTTAGTGGTATTTGCAAGGATAGCGTTGAATCCAAGAGATTCAATTTCTTCCACAATGGCTCGTGGATGAGTAATATGACAATTGAACCTGACTTTTGCTGTTTCAGTCATCAAGTTGACAGACACTTCAATGACACCTGGTAGCGCCTTGAGACCTCTTTCTATACCCGCAACACAACTGGCACATGTCATGCCGTAGATTTGTAACTGCAGTAAATCATCTTGCTTGCGTTGGATCACTTTGGCATCGAAACCAGCGTCGTTGATGATATCAGCTATTGTGTCTGGCATAATGTAGAGTGGATCATAATCAACTGTAGCCCTTTCCGCCAAGAGTGCCACACTCACAAAGGAGATGCCCTTTTGAGATTTTAAGGCTTTTTCGATGCTAGTTACACAAGATGCACAAGTCATTCCCCGAATCTCCAATTGCACTGTATTTGCTGTTGTAGTAGTAGCCGTTTGATCGTGGAATAGCTTTTCTTTTGTAGACAAGGCCTGACTCGTGTTTGTTGTAGATGGCAGTGATTTGATCTGCGCTTGATGACCAGCCTCTTTGTTGCTCATGATAACATCAAATCCGCAATCCTCTATTGATTCCACAATATCTGGCGCTCCAATCAGCTTTGGGTCATATGAAACAGTAGCCTCTTCTTGCTGCAAATCAACGTGAACGGATAGAACGCCCTGCTTGCTCGAGAGGACGTTTGTAATGGCATTTACGCAGGATTGACATGTCATTCCAAGAACCGGCAGTGTGATGGTAGTGATTTCAACGTCAAATCCACACTCTTCAATGCAGTTTTTCAGGTCGCCCAATGTCAGTAAGAGGGAATCATAGGTAATTGTGGCAGCAGCAGCTTGCAAATCAACATGGACAGCATCTACACCTTCCATCGCTGAAACAGCCTTTGTGATAGCACCAACGCATGATTGGCAAGTCATACCTTGCACTGGTAAACGAGTAATTTGAACAGATTTACTCATTTACTGAAATAAAGTGAAGAGAGAGAGAAGAAAGAGAATAGCAAAAAGATTTTTTTTACGGGGGGCCTTAAACGGATAGAATACAACGATATAGGGAGAGGCAGAGGAGATTTGCCATAACTCCGTTTTCGTACAATTACACACACAATAAACTTGTATTTTGCTGATATCATGTCTCCTTAAATCACATCATCTATATGAGGAATAGCAACAGTTTAATGACTAGAGCTTTGGTATCGTATTTTCTTGATTGTTTCAATGAGGTGCAATGTCGACAGGGTAAATCATCCAGGATCTGATACTGATAACATTTTTGATTGGACCATGATGAGTAAATTTTTTTTTTTTTTCACCGAAAGACTTTATCAGATCATTAAAAAACAAGGTTTAGTTTTGTACCCCAACACCTGCCTCGGCAGCTATTAAAAAGATTAGCACTAAAGTCCCTTTATTGGAAAAAACCACTCACCAATGGAAGCAGTCGAGCGGCTGGAAGCTTGAGATACCCTGTCCAACTGAATTAGTTCAGCGCTAAACAAACAAACAAAAATAAATTAGATGTCCAATCTTATCAGATCCTCTGTTACTTACTCATCAATCTTGACAAACTCATCTTCCTTGATAGTGAATTCATCTTCGTTTGGCTCGTTTTGGAACATGGCATAGAACTCGTCATCTCCTTCATAGCTAAAACTGTCTTCGGGTAAAAGAAGTGGTAATGCTTCTGACGTACTTGCCACAACCTCTTCCTTGACGGGACGATATTCATGGTGGTTGTCTTGTTTAGCACGCTTTTGATGCATATCAACTTGGTCTTGGTGTCTCTTTCGGGAAGTTGATTGAGCTTGTTCATGTGTCTGTGCTGGTTTGATGTGTTGTGCTGGTGGAGTGCGTTGCGCTCGTTGATGTGATTGTGCTTCTAACTGCAGCTGGTGGTGGTGGTGGTGGTGGTGTTGTTGTGGTGGTGGTGGCGGTGATGAGCGTGCTTGTTGCAACTGTAAATGAGGATGTGGAAGACTGACGGTAGGAGCAGGCACTCGTTGTTGCTGTGCTTGCTGTAATGCTAATTGAGGTGCCACATCTTTGGGTCGATACTGATCATGTCTATATAAGTTTGCAGGGGAAAATTTAACCTATTCAAGAGTGTTAATATGACATTGGGCCATGCCAATATCAGTCTTACCTGAGGACTACCCATCTGAATCACACCTTGCAGGTAGCTTTTGTCATATAAACAGTTGCCAAGGGCGTTACCAAAGTTTTTCAGAGTTCGCTTGACGGCATCCGTAGTAGCAGCCTTTCGAGCCTTGTCAATAGCAATCCCCTTGTTTGGAGAGTTTTGACTAGAAGCGTAGCCAATGTCCTGCCCCCACCATTGTTATTAGTCCATCTGCACTTGAAATCATCACTACTACATTACTGCGAAAAGCTACCTCACGATATGTTCCATCCTTGAGAGTGATACGCATCGTTACCGAGACACCCACACTAGCTCTTTTATTCTCATCTACATCAATCTATACATCGCTGTTAGCCAGTTGCAGCATAAACCATGCTATTAGACGTTACGTAGTCGACGGTTGTATTCTTGATCTCTGATGACCAGCCATCGAAGCCGAAGATTTCGTTTGCTAATTGGATAGCAACACCACCGTTAAGATAGGATTGTCGTCCAGCGGGGCCCGCTCTGTTTGAGATGTACTCTGGGCCCAAGGACTTCTTTAGAGTTTCGCTCAATCGTTGTCGTTCTTCAGCAGTGAATGGTGCCATTGTTTACAGAGAGGAAAGAAAAAAATAAATAAACCGAATCAAATTCTTGGTCGTCCAGAGAACCAAAAGCCCGTGTTCATTCGCGCGCGCGGCAATGATGAGTAGTGGTCACATGAAATGGAGGCAATAGGAATGGAGCGCAAGCAAATGCTTCTGTGCTCTCTATCATGTCTCAAACAAACAATGCATTTTCAGATGATCCATTGCTCAAGCGACGCAAATCCGACTCGAATCTACTGAAAAACAACCAGGAAGCGACTCTGAAAGCACAGCAACATCGAAAGAGAAACTCGCAGATGGCACAACAGCTGAATAAATCCATCTCCATCACCATGGCAGAGAGGCAGCTTGCGCGAAATGCGATCAAGAAGGACGACAACCCGCAAGAGGACACATTCTACCGTGCACTGGAGATCAAATTTCACCATTCAGTAGGCAGCATGAGTATCAGTCCTGCTTGCAGAGACGTTGTTTTGGCAGGGTAACTTGTAAAACAGATTTTGAACAAGACACTGGTATTAATACACACACACACACACACACACACACAGTCGACAAGGTCTTGTGGTCATTGATCTAGAGGACCCTTGGCTCATACCGAGAATTCTGCCTCACATGTCAAAATGGGAGGTTGCCGATGTTCAATGGAGTCCACACATTGCCCGAGAATCGTGGGTGGCATCTACTGTAAGCATGATAGAGACGACCGACACAAGCCATTAATCACTGTAGAAACCATAGTCAAACCAGAAGCTCCTCGTTTGGAATTTGAATCACTCGGGATCAAGAGCCATTGAACATGTATTTCATGCTCATGCAAGAGCCATTTCAGACATCAACTGGTCTCCACACCAACCAGACATTCTGGCCACCTGCTCCGTTGACACCTATGTTCATTTATGGGATTTGAGAGAGCCACAAATCAGATCAAAAGACCAAGATGATGATAGAAAGATGAGACCCAGTTGTTCATTTACGCCGTGGAATGGTAAACTGATGCGGGTTTGGGCTGTGAGGAGTGGAGGTGGATGTGTGGATCATTAACTTTTTTTTTATATATATAAGCTGCTGCAACGCAGGTCAAGTTCAATAGGAAAAGCGAATATCTAATAGCGTCTGCGCATGACAAGGATGTCAAGATTTGGGATTTGAGAGTAAATATGATTTGCTGCCACACATATACAAGAAGAAGCTGACATGGGATACATAGAAAGGCGCTGTTCCTGTAACCAGCATCACAGCACACTCGAAAAAGATCTACGGCATCGATTGGAGTCGCCAAAACGACCACGACATTGTTACCTGTAGTTTAGACAAGCTGGTCAAGGTATGGCACTATTCAAAGGGAGAAATGTGGCATGCATGTTGAATCTAAACACCTGGGCAGTTTTGGAACATTCATACACCAGAGGAAGAAGAGGAAGTGATTGTGACGGATACGCCCATCTGGCGTGCCAGAAACACACCGTTTGGAAATGGTGTCTTGATTATGCCTCAGAGAACAGACTCCAAACTGACTCTTTACAGCAGAGCGTGTGCAGAGACACCCGTACACGCATTTGATGGCCATCAAGACACGGTAAAGGAGTTTGTATGGAGATGGAAAGGGGATATCAATGGCTCCAATGGGGGTAAGTAAAGTCTTCGTTGAACATATGGCATGCTGACCTTCTATTGTATACAGACGATCGAGAGTTCCAATTGGTAACATGGTCCAAGGATCAAAACTTGAGACTTTGGCCTGTCTCTGAAGAAATCATGAAATCAGTAGGACACCAACCAAGCGCAACCAAGACTAAGCTGTCTGCTCCCTTCATGGCTGTGGACAAGAACAATTCAGTCAACTCGCACTCGTTCCAGCAAGAACCCATCGAGAAGCCCACCACAGATATACGATCGTCCTTCTCTTCAGCAACACCTGTCCGTCTGACGCCCAACAGTAATGCCTCTACAATGACGCCCTACAGGTCCAACATCGTCAATAACGGCGTAGGCACTGGCTACGAACAGACGAATGCATACAGAGAGCAGAAATACTCTGCCATTAACCCGTTGTTATGGATGCAAAACGTCAAAACAGTAGGTCCAGCTGGTGGAGAAATACGACGAGACGCAACCGCAGAAAACACGTATCAATCCGTGGCTGAAGAAATGTCGTCTGTATTGAACAAGTACTTGCCTGTAGGTGTCAAAACGGAAAAGATCAATGCTGCGTCGCGAACGTGTACTATATCTCTGCATGGGCCTTGGTCTGACACGGGCGATGCCTTGCTCAGGATCACTATCCGCTTCAGCCCTCAGTACCCAGATAATAGTCCACCCGAGTTTGACATTCAAAAGAACAGCATGATCTCCATCTACTATCGTGCTCATATGACGCAGGACTTGAATAGTTTAGCTTCTACCTATACGTCGCAAAAAAAGTGGTGTTTGGAGCCATGTATCCGGTATTTGTTAGGCGAGAATATGCAAGAAGAAACAGAATACGGGCTGGAGAATGCAAATTCGTCGCTGGACTCTTCAACAGGCTTAATCAATCAAAATAGCGCAACGGCTACCGGAAGTCCAGGTCATTGGAAAGGCACAACTGCTGTGGATACTGGCGATTCTGACGATGAACTAGGACAAGGCTGGGGTAACATGGGTGATGGTTATCGCTTTGGCAAACGAGAGAGCATGACCAGTGAACGAGGCATTATGGTGGACATGTCTGCCAAGCAGAGCACGGACGCTAAAGTGCCATTTCCACGACTCTGTGGCGGCGTATTTTCTGGCAGTGGACAGCTTGTTTGCTTCTTCTCCACGTTGCGTGTGCGAGGCAATAACAGATCAAAGAACACAGGCAGCAAGGCAGAGAAAACGCAGCAGGAGAGTCAGCCACAAAATGATCGCAGCAATGGAGAGTACTTTGAAAACACGTACAGCGATTTCTACAGACATCCAAAGACATATGAGCAGTTTGAAGAGTACAAGGAAATTGCTGCCATGTCTCGACAGGGTAAAAATGCTACAGTCTTGGTTGGTGGCACAGGTGGTGCCTTTGGTGAATATGCTTATGACGATGAGCAAGACGATATTGACGATGGGCTAAACACAATGGTGACGATGGGCACCATGTATTACAAGGCAGACGTAAGTTGGAACGCGTGTGATGAGACACTTACTGATTGTTGCTGTTTGTTTAGAATATTGCACTGAATAGCACGATGGGCAGTGGAGACAATCTTTTATACCACGGCACCAAAGCAGACCGTATCACGCACAATGTAGTGATAGCTGATTTCTCTGATAGAATGCCTTACAGTCCATGGCTTGCCAAAGAATACATGTAAGTACGAGCTGTTTGGATCAAGGAACTCTTGCTAACAAGCCAATAGTCTTTCAAGTAAGGACCCTGTGGCTGCTTGTATACATAATGCAAAAGTGTGCCGAAAGCATGGACGGCTTGATTTGTACAAGGTCTGGTATCTGGCAGTCGAGATTCTTCGTGGATGTGTTCCAGCAAAGCTACCAGAAGTGGACCGTGTCATCACAGACGGGCATCAGGTCTTGATTGATAGCCTAGACTCCCATGCAGTTTTGGATGAAAACTGGCAGCGAGATCAGCAACTGGCAGAAGTAAAAAACATGCTCTACAATGGTGGCCATGTCATTGAGACTCACAAAAAGCAGGCGGAGCCTATTGTTGCTAAACCTTTGCAAAGAGTCAAATGGGGCATGCATCCTTTAGGCCAGAAATTGGTGGATGCTTTGTGAGTATATATATATGTAATGATCAGTGGATTGATTCATGCCAACTAACATGACCATGTCTCCAGACTCCAGCATTTCATAAGCACAGGCGATATTCAGAGTGCCGCCATGCTTTCGTGTACATTCCAAGTTCGACCGAATAAAGTGCCCTCTGCTTTGTTTGGTCAAAAGGTAGTAGTCTGCGTGGTGCAATGGGATGAGGCAGCCACTAACAATTGCATAATTTATTAGCCTATCCCTGCAGACAAGTCTCCCGAGACAGAGTTGGATTACTTTTCATTGAAGATGAATCACCGCAACGTACACCATCATAACCAACATGCGCTGCGAGCGAATTCAGGTCCCAACACAGATGCAACCGAGAGGATCACAGTGACGCCCATCAGTGCCTCTTACGGAGCCAAGTCCAACACGATGCTTTCGTATCTTTGGGATACCAACGACAATAGACGCCTCTCTCCTACAGACAGATACACCGATACCCCTACTAATGAGTTGCAATCACCCAACAAGCGTAATTCTCGACTGAATAGATCGTGGACCATGAGCCACCCCAAACTAAAGATACCAAGCAACACTGCACCAGGCATTCGTCACATTGTTGGCAGCTTAGGCTCACACTCTTCCGCATTATCATCGCCCATCATGCAAACGCCTACTACGCCGCTCTTCAACAAGGAAGGCAAAGTCTTACAGGACCCCAGTGAAATGAAGATTGAGTTTACCAATATGGAATACTTTGACAGCGAGCGTTTCTTTGGCTTCAATCATATACCGTTGATGGACACCAAGGGCATGGCTCAAAGGGATGTCTTGCGTCTCAGTTATGCAGACATGTTGTACAGATGGAATTTGCTGGATCAAAGAGCAGAAGTACTTCGTTTTCTCAACCATCAGCCGTTTCCTGCCGATAAGGAGGTTGCTTCGACAAATATACAAGTATCGTGTTATGCCTGTGGTACTGAATTGTCCAGCAATGACAAGTACTGCACACAATGTCGAAAAGTGCGAAAATTGATTCGATGCTGCTTTTGTCATATTTTGGTAAAGGGCTTGGTCAACTTTTGTATTCATTGCGGTCATGGCGGTCATAGCAACCACTTGGAGGATTGGTTTGTTACCAATCAACAAGTGTACTGTATGACTGGATGTGGCTGTAAATGCGCTTTGGAGTCGTTGGAGATCAATACTTGAATAAAGAAGCTTTTTTGGGTTTTTATTCAACAAGATATATAGTTACAATTTAATCATCAATGTCCATGGACTCGCTCGCTAATACCATTTCCTCGGGTGCCTTTTCCTTTTCTGCAAGCGCTTTGCTTAGCTCATAATATGCGTTTGGATGTTCGATATTATCAATTTTTTCCTTGTTTTGAGGATGAGTCACTTCGAAATGCTTTGTACATGCCACTTGGTAATGTTTGTTGCGAACGAGCTCTAAAATTTCGTCAATGTGAGCTGTACTGATGTTGTCTTTGCGTAGTCTGGCTTCAAGATTGCCTGATGAAAAGTGACGGAACGGACAACCGTGGTTTTCTCCAGTTGAAGGAGGGTTGCTTGTAATGATCTTTGAACAGCTATCGAAAACAGTATAAGTCTATCTCAGATCATGGATGACCAATACTGCGCATCTTACCTGTATGGACTATAGTTGACACGTTTGCCTTCAAGGCCGTAATTGTATCGAATATTATAAGCATATTCTTTCTGAAACTTGTCATCTGTGATGTTGGCAAATGCTTGTCTCCAAAATATCATGGCTTCTTCCACACTCAATCCAATACCCTTCAGGAAAAGGCCATACTGAAGTCTTCCTCCGTGCTTGAGATGCTTGTCAGCTCTCAGAGAATCGTGCAAATTACGCATACACAAGGGTGCATGATGATGAATAAACTAAATACAAAAGCATTAGCGCTGACAGATATCTTGCTGTAAAGAAATAAACATACTGAATCGACTTCCTTGGCTGTAATAGAGCCTGTTGCTTCACCGATTTCATTATAATTTCTTCCAATATATTGTTTTTCGACGTTGAGCAAGATTGGCTTTAGTCTGTCATCTTCCTCCATTCTTGGTAGCAGTTTACTGGTGGCATCTAATGCTTTCATCAAATGATTCTTGAATTCTACCATAACAAGATTGATCTGATCGCTCATTGGAACGTACGCCTTTCCTCTTCTAACGTACACTGATCTATTTGCTACCATCAAAGGCACCTTGAAGAAATCAACCTGATGGAGGAAATACGGCGTCAATTATCTTTTAATGCATGTCGAGTTGGTGTGTATGTGTTTATGCATACCTCAAAAAAGGTCTCTGAATTCACATAGTCCTGCACAGCATGCGCGGTTGTCGTCTGTCGAGGTCTTGAGCAAATCTCTAGTTCCTCTCTAATCTCTTCCTTTTCCTCGTTTGAAAGCTATATAGATCTCTCAGCAACTGATCCTTTCTAATCGATAGAATAATGCACTTACAATCTTCCAATTCAAGTTCAAGTGCCTTAAAAAGTTTCTCTTCTCCTCTAATGATTCTTGCTCGAATCTATATTTGAACAATGCTGTTTCTTGCTTTACAAACCAATCACGCAAATCCTCACTACCAACAACAGACTTAGTCATTCATATATCTGGCAGTTTTGCTACAATTTTGCTCAAACCTTCTGCAGTAAGCCATTCGCAAAACGAAGTGACTGATGTGATCTTTGCGTCTCTCTTCGTAGAGGGTATCTGATTTCGACATGTTGGATTTGAGAGGCAAGTATTCTTCAATCGTCTTTGCGATTTCCGTCTTGAGATCTCTGTTACGCACAGTGGCAGTTTCAATGGCTCTCAAGACTGTCGATATGATGAGTCGATGTTTTAGTGCCGTGATTCATTGCCTTTATTACCTTGAAGACGATCCAGGGCAAAAGTCTCAAACTCTTCAATCGTGATCTCTGAGGGTGGTGGTTTCAAGTAAAAATTGACTCGATAAGGATATTCAGCTTGTAGGTTGTATTCCATGCCATTATCGGCATAGACAGATCTTCCATTTTTTGCCGCACTTGCAGCAGCAGCAAATCGATTGATTCCCTTGTTTTTGTGTTTAAGCATCGTCAAAAAGTAAAAAAGAGTTGCAAATGTAAAAAAAAGAGAAAATTTTAATAATGTCGTTGAAATCACGAAAAACGCGGTTATCGCGAATCCAACATTTCACAAAAAAAAAAAAAAAAAAAAAAAAAGAGCAGTGACCCTCATACTAGAGCTTTTTGGCATCTTTCAGCTGTCGTTTCAGTGCTTCAAATTCACTTTCCCTCTCTGCAAATGACATTTTCATGTTGATAAGCATAGATTCTGTATCAGTCAGTTGGTTGGCCAGAGAGAGATTTCGTTCTGCCAGCTTTCTGTTCTCTAACGCAAGTTCGTTCATTTGCTTTTCGTACGATATGCTCATGTCTTTTTTGTATTGCTCAAATTCCGCCCTGACTTGAGCCAATTCATGACGAATCTGTTGCTTTTCGTCTTCAGTACGAGCAACTGTCATTTTGCTATCAATGATTTGCTTGGTAATGTCTTGATTTTCTATACGTAGTGCTTGCAGGGAGCCCTCCACAGATCGAATGTGCTCTGACAGCTGGCCATTGATGCGTCTCAAATTGTCCTCTTGCGATATCGACTTTGATTCTCTCGCTTCCTCGCCAGTGTATTGCTGTGCAAGTCGTGCCATGAACCTTGCTGGTAAATCCACCCGATACGTGTCTTCTACAAATGCGTTTCCGTCGTCACCAAACACTGCAAATACACCGTTGCATAGAAACTCTACCAAGGATTCAAACTTGAGCTTGAGGATCTTTTCTTGATTGCGAATGATGATTGCCAGTGCAATTTGTACTAGGATGTGCGTTCCTTCCACAAGCAATAGATCAATGACTCTAAATGTCAATTCTATCGGACATCTATAAGCAAACAGCGTGATAAACCACTGAGACGCATACATGGAAGGCGTGACACCTTCATTTTCCATGTGGCGATGAATCACAGGCAGTTTTTGCTGGAATACGTTGTCGAATTGATACATGTGTTGATGCAAGACTTCCATACGAGGTGTAAAGTGTCCCCTCAGGCCGTATTTTCCCATTAGCTTGATGAGCACGCAAAAGGCGGATTCCTCAGACATCTAACATGACTATCAGTGTGTGTATGTGCTATATGATATATCCATTCAAAACACTTACATGCAGCAAAAGACACCCAATGATGAATGCTAGGCCCTGACAGTACCCCACTTCTTGGTCAAATATACTGTATGCCTTGGCCACGTTGAATAGTGCTTGTCTACCTGATTCTTGCATAAAGTAAGGATGATTGGGGAATGTTCTGGTCAAGTCTCTCTGGATTTGTTTCTCAAATGGGCTGGTTGATTTCTTCAAGATCTCCTTGTATTCAATTTCCATATCAAAGCTATCGCGAGATTTGGATATGATTTGCCATAGCAAACCTCGGATAGGAGATGGAATACCGCCTTTTGACAGATGCTGTCTCATATCATCCATCTGTGTATCAATAACAGCGCCAAAATTATCAATCACTAGTTCCCAAAAGTCTAACATGATATGGCATGTTTAGTCAGACAAACACGAGTAGATACAGAAGTATGTATAGTTACCCCAATCAATGCTATTGTTCTCTATGCCACCCTTTTCCCTGTAGTGGTTCAATTCCGCCAAAGCTTCTTGTTTGAGGAGCATGTGCTTTTCTGAATCATACTTGTGATCGTTATGAGAGAAACGTCTGAATTTAGACACCAACTTGTCAAAATGTCGATGATTGCTGGCCGGCGATCTGGGTGTTCCCATCATACCTATAGGAACAGCTTCAGAATAGCGCTTGCTTTGTCTTTGTTGGAATGACTGTGAGGGTCTAGGCAGTGTCACCGGAGACTGAATGGATGTAATTGAAGATGGTCTTGCTTTGAACGGGTTATTAAAAGTGGAGAGAATACTATGGCGACTAGTACTACTGCGTTGGGTATCTTTGGAGGATCGACTACTCTCTGATCGAGCTGCATCATCTTGTATACTTTTGTTTCGTAAAGAATCAGCTTTTGGTGTAGGTGGGGATTTCAAAATAGGCACTCTATTACCCAATGTCGAGCTATTATCATCTGCCATGCTGCGATCACTGTTGGTGTTGGTAGCATCAGTGGGCATGGGTGAGATCTGATAGTCAGACTTGCTCAAGCTTGTAGTGTCATCAGACAGCCACTTTTGACTGTCGTGATGATTGTGAATGTGTGGATGGGGTGTGGTGAGATTGGTATCTACCGAATCATCATCACTTGTTGCTGTTGTTGTAGTTGTAGAGGAAGAAGGGTTAGGCTTTGTTAATGGCGCTGGTGGTTGCTCGTTATCTGATGCTTCAAAATCAGAGTCATCATCGCTAGAAGACTCGTCATCTGTTCTCACTTGAATCTTGAATCCAAAATGGTCCATGTACTCTGAGCTTGTTGGATTGAGAAGGGCGTCGTCCACAACGTCCAAGTCAAATTCTGCAATCTCGTAGCCTTCCTCTTGCTCTGATTCCGATGTATAATAGCTGTCATTGCTTTGATGATGAGCAGCAGGGGGATCGTATAATGTAGTCATCTTTGATATTTGTCAAGAATAAAAATAAAAAAAAAGGGAAAGAAAAAAGAATGAGCCCAAAACGAAAAAAAAAGGGGGAATAAATATATTGATTCCTTGTGAAACTTCAATAAGTCTAATTGCTAATTCAGAGCGGTAGGAGAGACAAAGACAAAGTAGAACGAAAAGCAATCATTGTCTAATTTTTGGATGAAAGCGGTGTGAAAAGTAATCATAGCCTGAAAGCTATAGTTATTGGTGCCCCATGTGCGTACGTTTTTGAGGAAATAAACTACTTCATTTACAGAAACAACTACTAATCAGTATCAAATACATGAATTGTCTTTTATGAAGCATGCCCTTTTGTTGTTTCTGTGTTAAATGAGAAAAGTCTTTAAAATGTAAAAGAAAAAAAATAAAGACATTCGTGTCTTTTATAAACAGCAACTTGTTTCGAGCTTCAAAGCAGCACAAAGGGACAAAAATGATGCACGCTTTGATTAGATTTTTTAGTTCTTTTTGAAGATGATTCTTATTTTATTTAATGCCTTTTCTTTTATGCTTTTTCTGGTTCGGTTATAACACTGTACAGGAGCCCCAGATCAGTTAACGACTTCAATGTATTAGAACTGTCTTTTAGACATGAATGATATTCTGAACAACCACCAATATGATCTGAAAACTATGGAAAGCTTCAAAGATGAGTATCCAGAGCAAGATTTTCGTACTGAAGGTGCATCCTGCTCCAATGCTCATGAAAGAATGCATTCTCTTTTGTATCATGAGTCGCTTCTCTCTGTGGATTCTGACACATTGGATTTTAATGAAAGCCAGAAATATGTATACGATACAATTAGTGCTTGCGCCTTGGATGAAAGTCCAGATCTGTTGGTGTCAAAGGTTTTCTTTGTAGATGGCCCAGGAGGAACGAGCAAAACATTCCTTTTTAATGCCTTACTCGGTGCTGTACGTAGAAGAAATAAGATCACCATTGCAGTTGCCGCCTCCACCGGCACAGCAGCACTGCTACTCAAAGGTGGTAGAACAGCTCATTTTACATTCGAAATACCTTTGGACGTCACCTCTATTTCAATGTGTAATTTAACACCAAAATGTGCTTTATCGCAGTTCATCATCAAGTCAAGTCTAATCGTCTGGGATGAATGCTCGATGGCAAGCAAAGAGTTAGTGGAGGCCGTTGATCGAACTTTTCGGGATATCACCAAAATAAATGCTCCTTTTGATGGACAATTAATGGTCTTTGGTGGCGATTTCCGTCAAGTGCTCCCCGTGATGCCTGGTGCAAGTCGTGCTCATGTTGTTCGCAACTGCTTGAATAGAGCAAGCTTTTGGCCAGAGGTCAAGTGTCTAAAGCTACAGGTTAACATGCGTGTCCAGCAAGCCTTTCGTGCAAATGATGCCAATCTGGCATACCAATTGGAGGTGTTTGCGGATTATTTATTACGTTTGGGTGAAGGGAAAATCCCAACAGTTTTGATTACGGGCGGTATTCCCTCGTATTCGATTCGTATTCCAGATTCCATGCACATCCAAGGAAACAATCTTCTGAATTTGATCAACGCAATCTACTCAGATATTAGTGATTATTACAATGAACCCGGGTATTTCGTTGGCAGAGCTATTCTAACCCCAAAAAATCAAGATGTCAGCGCAATCAACGGTGTGTTGCTCGATTGTGTTCCAGAACAAAAACTTCAGTATTTCAGTAATGATTCTATTTGTGAGACTGAAAACGTTCTGCATGAAATAGTTTACACTCTCAGCTTTCGAGCTGTAAAATCAATCTTTTCTTCTTTTGTTTCGAGAGTTCTGTGGACCCATAGACAAGGCTCGACATTGACGACTTATGGTCAGTCTACAAGTATGTAATTAAACTTTCTGACGTTCATTATTCACTATCAAGACTCATTTTTTTTTCTTTTCTTCTTTTTTACAGGAACTGAAAGAGTTGTTAGAAACAACTGATAAAAGAGCGAACAAGTTGGTCCAGCAGATTCAATTACTGGAGCGAAGGT
The DNA here is from genome assembly GCA_037974945.1 of Mucor circinelloides. Classification (NCBI taxonomy): domain Eukaryota; kingdom Fungi; phylum Mucoromycota; class Mucoromycetes; order Mucorales; family Mucoraceae; genus Mucor; species Mucor circinelloides. The sequence goes on along the minus strand of JBBNAA010000023.1, from coordinate 869,213 downwards.
CAAAGAAATGTGGGGAGAATACATGCCCACGGCAGCACGACGGCGTCCCCGAGCGAAGCGAGGGTCAGCGACTAGTCTTATTAAAAATATCCAATTCATTATTGGCCGTATCACTATTCTCTTAGTTGTGCAGCAACAGCAGCAGCAGCAATAGCACCACTATCACTTTAAATGAAATTGCTTCAACTTACAAATAGTGAGTTTAAACATTCACTTACTATGTATAGTCATAGTCTTATATTAAACCTTCTCTTTTATAGGATAACTGGATTACGAATTCTATATATTGATGACGATGGCGTGAAGATTATGCTGGATAAAGGGCTACTAGAAAGCCTAAGACAACAAACAACACTTGAAATTCAATATCTATCACCCCCAGTTACTCTTCTTCTAGCATCTTTAAACCAGGCAAATTGCGACTTTTATACCTACAGAAGCATTACCAAAATATTCAATCTACCAGAAAATGAAAGATTCGACATTGTCACTCACGCCAATCTAAATTTCGTTGAAACAATAGGCAACCATTTGTAAGTACCAGATATCTTCGGTATACAGTTTGAACCTGAACCAAAGTCCTTCAAATCCTCTATTACAACCAACACTTGAGAGAGCCGCTGCGATCCACACTACCATTTCTTTACTGAATAACTTGTTTCTATCAGTAAATGACAAAGTCAACTTCAACTGGTAAGTTAGTAAACGTTTTGCGGCATGAAACTGATTGTTAATATATTTTCTCATAGGATTGAAATTGAAACCCTCTTGACTCAAAGTACTAAGTGGGATGGCATTGGCTTCCGGGCTGGATCTGATCAAAAAATAGGTTTTTGCCTAGTTGCTTTGATGAGAAGAAGATTGAGAAAGGAATAATTGATTTAATAGAATACACTAATGCAGTAAAAGGCCATTTCATCCGGTTCCATGGTAAGCTATTTACTCTTTAAAATGTTGTATACATAAGTAAACTGAATTTTTCCGAATATTTAGACATGAAACTCTATTTTGAGTTGGTATATCTCGTTTATTCGAAGAACACATACCACAGTTAAATTACCTACTACTCCTTCTGAGCTAAAAGATTTCTTCAACCAAACAGAGTCGCTCGTTACTTGGAAGAAATCCTTAACCGATAGCATCAACAATGTATAGTGCATACAAAATGAAATAAAAGCCACTAACGCTGGTTGATTCAGCTTATCTGAATGCTTCCTTTTGAAGGATTATCTAGCTAGTGATTGCTGTCTATCAGCATGGACTGAAGCCTCGTTTTTTTTTTTTTTTTTTTTTTTTTTTTTTTTTTTTTTTTTTGCAAGCTAGATCAAGCTAGCTTTGTGAAGAGTTACATAACCTTTGCCTTGATTCAACTTAACCAGCATTCTCATCTCAAGCACATTCACTTAAAGGTGTTTGCATAGGGACGACTATGGTTCTTGTAAACTAAACGAGTCAGAGGAACAATAGCGCAGCATTATATGGCGATATGGGCTTGTGCAAAAGAAAACTAAATGCAAATAATAGCAATTAGAGTTGAGGGATGTTGCTACTTGCATTCTCTTCAGTATATTTTACCGAGGTTCATTCTGGGCAGCACACATATGCAATTACACAGTGACATCAGCTGCCACAAACTGCCTTAAAACCTCCATGACTTGACCTGTCAATGTGGATATGGCCCTTTTACGATGCCCCAGGGTTATATCAATAGGACCAAATCATATATGGACAGACAACATACTTACATTCTCTCGTACTCAAAATCAAATGCATTAGACGAGTGATTTCTCCCATTAGAAGCTGTTTTTAATAGGCAGAATGGCACAGAACAATTGCTCTTGTCTAGCAGGCACTTGCTGATACATTTTCTCTGTCAAAAACCATGAGTTATCCCTTTTGCGAGACATTAAAAATCAGCTTATTGTGTTTTGACCTCACAAGACTTTTACTATAACATACAGAAGATCAAATGAATTCTAGTGATCCAGGGCAGTATCTAAACATGGCCAGTTTTCAATATTTTGACAGGTGCAAGTGTGACCTACACCTTACTTTAATGGTCCTTTTGTTGTACTGTTTAAGAGAGGCAACTACTCATTGTGCATTATTACATTACAAACATATCAAGTTTTTTTTACAACATGAAAAGAAATCGCTGTATTTAGTTTTATTTCAATAATTGACTGTAAGCAATTTAGATGAAACCAATCTATTGCAAACATAGGTTAGAAATCACGCTCAATTCATCCACATGTTCGCCTCCGGTCACTTACCTTGTTAGCAACATCCAAAGCATCAACATCGGCAGTTAAGCGAACGAAAGCCTTCTTGTAACCATCGGGTCTGTAGAGAAGGGAAGGCTGATCAGCATGTCATTCAGTGGAACACAAACACACAAATTGCTTACCTGATGAGGGTGTTGATCTTGGCAGCCTCAACATCATAGAGACGCTTGACGGCATCCTTGATTTGGTTCTTGTTGGCCTTAACGTCAACGAGGAAAGTCAAGGTGTTGTGTTCCTCAATCTTCTTCATGGCAGTCTCGGTGTTGAGAGGTTGACGAATGACACGGTATTGATCCATGCGGGGAGCATGAGCAACAGACTTGCGAGCGTACTTGGGGGCACGGCTCAAAACCAAAGTCTTGGGGATGTGGAAGTGGGTAGAGGTACGGATCTTGCGAACAGCCTTACCGTTGACACCCTTGAGGGCGGCCTTCTTGGCGGCTTGAGCCTTAGCCTTGGGAGCTATGTAATTTACATGTGTTTAGTTGGTTTTGTCGAGTTGAGACATAAAGAAAACGAATGGACAAGAATGGCGGCTGTGGGTAGGTGGTGTTCATCCGTTTTTAGTACTGTAGATATTTCACTTTGGATAGCAGTTGTGTTTGTGCTATCATCAATCTAAACCCAACCCATATTGGTGATTAATCATCTACATCTATCCATCCATTATCCTCATCCATTCGTTTCCTATCGATGTTTAGTATCTATATACGAACCTGAGTTTGCAGGCATTATTGACGTTAAAGAGGAGGAGGTACTACAACAACGATCTTCACATCAACTTTACTTGACGACCACCCAATTCTCCCTGCTTGCCAAACTTTGGTAATACTGAAAGCTAAAATGTGTCGACATGAATCCGGTTCGGACATCATTCAACCGCCTTTCGAATGCTGTCAAAAACATCTCTCCACTTTTCTGACACCCAATAAATACATATGCAAGGGCTTGACATCTATTGTTCTCTTCTCTTCTCAATTCATTCTATTTATTTATACAAAAATGTCACTTGTAAACAGACCAAACCATGTTCCCGAACACCAAAGATATTTCCAAGTAAGAACTTGAACCAATTAACGATGACTTGTTTACTAAACGGTGAATCAGCAACCCTCAAATAAATTGCTCTTCCTTAGAGGGCCCCGTGATAAGCTCTTTGTGTATGGTACATTTCTCGTTCTAGGTACAGGTCTTGTTGGTAGCCTTTTGGGTGCTGTGAAGATGGCCAGAGTAAGTTAAACTTTGTTCTCCATTGCACATACCCTCACCAACCGTCAAATGCATAGGGTGTAAAAGATTAAAACTGCATCTGTGTTACTTGAAATGTAACTGTCCTTATATTGAAATTTCATCAATAAATTTCAAGTTGTTGTTGTTGTTGATATTAGCATCGCTTATTCATGTCTTGGCGAAACAGTTGAAAGTCTTTTCTTATCCTGGGTTTCCAAAATTTGAAATTATGAGCAAATAATGATGTATCCAACGATTAAAATTTGCCGTCAGCAGTGGCAGCATCATTATCAAAGTAAGGGCTATCATCATTATTGCCATCACCCTCGCCATTGCTATCATCACCGCCGTAAAAATTGAATAATGCTTTAAACAACATTTAATTTAGAATACATGGCATTCAAGGCTTTCTGTTAGAAGTAAAATCAATGAGATTATGCAACGGCCAAGATGGCCAAACCCTTTTCAGGCCAAACTTTAAAGCGCGCAGCAAGAAGAAAACTAGAGAAAACTGCAGGAAAACTGTAACTGACTGCTCAAAGTGACCTGAAACTAGTATTTAATAATGTATTGGGCTTCTGCAAATCTTTTGATGCCTAATATGTGTAGCTTGCTACAAGTTCTTGTATCTTTTTTCATACATCAGGTATTGGCAGGTGCCATTTCTGACTTTTCCTGAAATTGCTTTTCAAAATCGGAGCGAGCAATTATTAGACGTGCTAGAAAAATGAGAAAAGCACCATATGAAAGCCAAGAAGCAGGAAATTCATACACAACTAGCCATGATAGTCTATACATTTTAATGGCGTACTTATAGATGTTTAAAGTTGCTCTTTTGGTTCAAAAAACTCGTCAGCAGCCTACAACCACTGCCCGCCACTGAGCTGGCCCTAAATTTACTGCCAGCCAAAAAAAAAATGGTTATGTTCTCCCAGGACTCCAATTCTGAAAATTTTGTCAACTTTTTCTTTCCGCGTTGAATTACTCGATCACCCGTTATGTCTATCGCCTAGCAGAGTCTATAATAAACCATGTATTTTTCAACGCTCTACTCAACGGTACTGATTTTATAGCCGTATAAGCTCTCTACAGTACGTAAATGCGGAAAATCTCTAAAAATGATTATGGCGAAAATATCGAAGTTTTATTAAACAAGCGCATGATTTTGCAGCTCCAGGTGATAATACGCTTCCTTAGCTTTAATTTGATCATATACATGCCTTGGTAAAAATAGCATTTTCAGGGTCAAAATTGAGGATATGTGAAAGTTGCGATTTCAGACGCATTACCATAGGCAAAAAATGAGTGATCAAAAAAATTGAGTTTTTGGTCCTAAAACCATCTCTTGATTGCAGATATCGATTTCTACTTACTTGGAGTCCAATAGCTCAACGGCATCGATAGATATGACAGCGTCAAATTGGCGATTTTTAGCGGATTCTTGGTATTGACGAGCTGTTTCTCGCCCACTATTTTCACTAGACTGTTGCTGCAAGCTGTCATCGATGGATCTGTGTTCAGTTCATTACGGTAAACCATCTGAACTAAAGTGGCAATTGCTACGATCACTCTAGGCCGCATAAATCCACTTTAGACACCCAAAATATTATTTCTCTATTGATTCTGTTTATTTATACAATGTGGGAAGGGGGAAGAACAATAATATAATACTTTTTTTTTTATATATATATCAGGTCGAACAGTTTAGATCTTAGTTACCACCACGAGCAGCGCTAAGAACCTCATCAGCAAAATCAGATTCCTTCTTTTCAATACCTTCACCGACTTGCCAGCGAATGAAATCAACAACCTCAGCATCAGCAGCTTGTTCCACATATTCAGCAATAGTCAATTCTGGCTTCAAGAGATACTTTTGCTTGTTCAAAACGTGAGCTTCCTCAAACTCGGCTAAATTAGGTTGTGATTGACGTTCAGCCTCTGGTACATCCTCAGAGTTGAGATAGGTAGGGTTAAAGCCGACAACTTGGCGAGCAATTTGACGAGCAGTCTTTGCTAATGTGGCAGCAGCGGCCTCATCAAGTTCTATTAACTTTACCTTCTTGGGCTGAAGAACAGCAATACCACCCATCTTGCCGCTGGAGGCATCTCCACCATGGATGTAACAAGCAGAAGCACCTTGAGCTACAATAGCAGCACGACGCAAAGAGATGTTCTCGCCAAGCTTACCGATGGTCTCCACAATGGTTTCTTGAACTGTCTTTCCGAGGTCGTTGGTTGTACTGTCGGTGGGATGAGGCATGAGTGGTGCATTGAGAAGGGTGTCAACAGGAATAGATTCAATGGCACGGGCACTTCCAGCAACGGGTCCATCATGCATTAATAAAGATGTTGCAGCAATTCTGGAAGCGAGATTCTTGAATACATCATTTCTAGAGACGAAATCAGTCTCGCAATTCAACTAAAATACTTGAGTGAGCACACATGGTATCATCAAGTATGGCATTGCACGGTGTGTGTGCTTTTTTTTTACCTCAATGATGGTGCTCTTGCTTTTAACTCCATTGACCACAGGAACTTCAACAGTTGCAGTAGTAATCAAACCTTCACTAGCTGTTCTACCAGCAACCTTTTGTGCCTTCTTGGCACCAGAGACTTGAGCGTCTTCAGATAACCAAGCTAATGCTTTTGCATAGTCGTTGTTGGTCTTGACAAGGGCCTCCTTTGCCTTGGTCATGGAGACCTCGGTCTCTTTACGAAGCTCCTTTAACAATTTGATGTTGGGCTTTACTTCAGTGGCATAACCTCTAGTGAAAGTACGAGGAAGATTGCGGAAGACACTAAGCTTGTTCATTTTACTATTGTATATCGAATTAAAGAATGATTAAAAAGACAGGGGCATATTGAATCAACTTGCAATGTGTATGTGTGTGTGGCATTGAGTCTCAGATCGGAGCCATCAAATTATAGGAATTGACATTTCATATAGTGGCTTAGGAAACGTGTACGAAATTTTTTTCTAGCTTTAAACATGAGTTGACTTTTGATTGTATTAAACCTTCTCTTTCGTCTATATTTCGATTTCTGTAAGTAGCAGCATTGCAGATCAATTGAGTCGTGTCATTGACAATTAGCGTCTAGTTCAAAATGGCCCCTACTGTCAAGTCCAAGAAGAACGCCGAGTCCATCAACTCTCGTCTCCAACTTGTTACCAAGTCTGGTAAGTACACTCTCGGTTACAAGACCACTTTGAAGACTGTTCGTCAAGGAAAGGGTAAGTGCATTATCAACATATGGGAAGCGATCTCTATTTATGTGTGTGTGAATGGGATGGGAGCATTTTCTTTTTCATATACATTTGTTTTTATCCTATACAATGCTGGTAGAGATCGAGCCTTTCTTTAGACATGTTTATACTAATGCATCACTGAATAGCCAAGTTGATCATCATTGCTGGTAACTGTCCTCCTCTCCGTAAGTCCGAGATTGAATACTACGCCATGTTGTCCAAGACTGGTGTCCACCACTACAACGGTAACAACATTGATCTCGGTACCGCCTGTGGTAAGCTCTTCCGTACCAGTGTTCTCTCCATCACTGATGCTGGTGACTCTGATATCTTGTCTGCCCAATAAGTTTTTTGAATGCAAGAAACTATTTCCATTGATTTAATAAAACTGCGGAAATCTTATATATACATACATTATATATGGGTTTATTGGATGAATGAATGAGGGGAGCGATTATGCCAATGCAGACTTGAGTTGTTCAGCATCGTATATAGGCAAACCGCAGGCAAAATTCTCGCAAATGTAGGCTGCAGGCTCATTGACCGCGCTTTGAGATTGCTCTGCAATTTGCTTGATGATTGAGTTTTTGGATGCAATGAAGCCTTCTAGTTTGGCTAAGGCTACTAATTTGTTTGGCATGAATACACGAGAGACAATCTTTTTAAACGTAGACATGGTGGGATCTGTGGGTCTGCCTGCTAAAACAATCTAATAGAGAGATGATATATTAGCTGTCAGTTACACCCAACGCTCACAGACACTTGCCTCTTTCTGACCATTGGAAACCAACATGAATGAAGCTACCAAGGCGGGTATAGCAAATGGGAATTTGCTCAAGGACAGTCTAAAAGCACGAACTGTTTCCTGAGCCTTGTTAAAGTAGGCAGGAGCCTCTAAAAGAGACGCAAGACGAACTAGATTTCTCAAAGAGACAGCGTTTCTATTGGCATTCAACAAGGTTAGGCTTACGCTCACTATACTACCCTCCACACCCAACTTACGCAGACGGTTCAGCGCCATCTTGTTCTATTGACAGACATGTGAGTGACTTTAAAACAGTTTACATGTCGAGAAAATCTTACCTTCTTTCATTCTCACCAAAATTGACTTGTCGTTGACTGTGACATTAAAGTAACCTCCTTGTTCAGCATCGTAAAACAACTCGTTTTGCTTTTCTTGAAGCGCATATGCCCATTCAATCCATCGTTCATCAAATGTAATTTCGTATAAATCCAAAAGAGCTTGAATCAAATTGCAATAGTCATCAATGAAACCTTGTATATCAGAGGGACCATTGCAATAGCTTCTCAATAGAGTGTGTGTTGCTGGATCATACAGATTATAATAAATAAATTCAGCTGCCTCCACTGCCAGCTTGATGATCTCCTCGTCTTGAATGGCGTCGTAAGCATGCACTAATCCAGTTATCATTAAGCCGTTCCAGGAGGTCAAAATCTAGGCAGACGGGTGAGGTCATGGCGTAAGATCATTGACTGTATCTTACCTTTTCATCCCGATGGGGTCGAGGACGAACTTTAGCACGGTATTCCCACAACTTGCTCTTTGCCAGACGCAAAATTTCAGAAACTTCAGTTGGCGTCATTCCAGCAGCTTTGGCGGTTTCTTCTATTGACTGACTCTCTGACAGCACATTCTTGCGCTTTAATTCATTTTGCGGATCTTGCATTGGATCCACATTTCCTTCTTCTTTACATCCATAATGCACGCCCACGACGTACGAGTTGACCAAGCCTAAAATATCTTGCAATTCAGAAATCTCCCAAACACAAAAAGCGCCTTCCAGTTTCTTGGTCGATTTGTCGTAGGGTAATGAGTCGGCATCTTCGGCTGAATAGAAGCCGCCTTGTGCATGATGCAAATCTCTTGACACATACAGAATGATGTCTCTTGTTATCTCTGCAAACACAGACTCGCCAGTGATTTGGTATGCTGACGAATACAGTGACAGCAATTGGGCCTGATCGTACAGCATCTTCTCAAAGTGAGGTACATGCCATTGCTTGTCGGTGCTGTAACGATGGAATCCACTGCCAACGTGGTCATGAATGCCACCAGCAGCAATCTTTTTCAGTGTGAATAATGCCATTTCCAGTGCCTTTTGTGCGTCGGCTGTCTTTTTCTGTCTGTTATACATGTAATAATCTATCAAAAATTGCAGCTGCACGGGTGTTGGGAACTTTGGAGCAGATCCAAATCCGCCATATACAGGATCAAATGAATTCTCAAAATGATGGTAGGTCTCTGCAGCGACTGCAATAGGGTCCAATGCTGAAGCCAGTTCTGCAGGTTTAGCCTACGTTATCTGCTGTAAGTAAGGTAGCATGAATTTATCATTCAAGAGCGCTCTACCTGAATATAAGATCGCAGTTGTTGTGTCATGTTTTCTCCACTCGCTGTTACCTTTTGGGGATTGGTTTCCCACAGTCGTGCGATACGAGTTAGCAGAGTTTTAAATCCAGGCCTACCATACTGATCTTCAGGAGGAAAATATGAAGCACCAAAGAAAGGGTTCAAATCAGGCGTCAAAAAGACAGACATGGGCCATCCACCTTGACCGGATGTCAGTTGGACATAGGTCATGTATAGCTTATCCACACCAGGGTTCTCTTCTCTGTGTTAAAATGTCGTATAAGCAACCAAATTCAGATGCCCATCCATGCTCCAAACTAACCTATCAACTATAAATCACAATTAGAAAGGCGCACTTCAAGCTGGTCAAATGTCGATAAGATACCTTTGATATTTACAAAATTTTTGTTCATGATAGCCGCAACACTTTCGCTCTCGAACGATTCATGTTCCATGACATGACACCAACTGACAATGAAGCTACTTTAGTCACTGTTCTCGCTTGATTACATAATATACTTACTGACAAGTGCTATAACCCACGCTTAAAAAAATAGGCTTGTTTTCTTGTTTTGCCTTGGTGAAGGCTTCTTCGCCCCAAGGGTACCAATCGACCTATGATTCTAGATTGAGTTTCGCAGCATTGAGCAGGCCTATTGTACTTACGGGATTATGAGCTATTAAAAGAGATCAAGGCATTTAGTATCCAACACTAGAAAAATAAAAACTATGGATTATATTACCATGTTGCTGTGAAAATGCAGGAAATTGGATTAGCAGCTTGCATCTGACATGTGCATTATTCTCAAATTTACCAAAAGATAAGGGCTTTTCTCGTTGATCAATCTATTTGTAAATGTCGGCATGTCTTTTTTTGTAAATGATAATGAAAAGAGAAAAGAAAAAAAATAAAAAAAGCAGAATAGGCTGAGGCTCAAGTCTTTTGCTGCTGATTCAAAAATCAAGCATTACCGATTTATGACTACATGTTTCATATTATAGATAATGGGAAAATATAATATTTATTGAGAAGGGGGGAAATAATTAGGATTAAGGTATTAGTATGAGTAGGATTAGTGGTGGGATGAGGTAGAGGAAGAGGAGGAGGATTTTCTGCTACCAAACAGCTTGGATAGAGACACTTTTTTGCCTACAATGGAGCGAATCATAAAATTACGCTCTTTGGTGGATGTCGAATGAGTGGGCATTGGAGGCGGGGAAGAAGAGGACGACGAAGACGACGAAGGTGCGGTCTTGAAAGAGGCAGAGAGCGACGACTTTGTTGGAAAGGATCTGCTTTTTGTAAGAGTAGCAGCAGCAGGCAGTTGCAGTGGCTGATGCTGTGCGTCTGCCTTCTCGATGCTAAAAGATGATGATGATCTCTTGATCATTTGAAGGGGATTCAATTGGTGACATCGAGGTGCTAGATTGTTACTGATAGGTCTGAATGCTGAGATGCTTGATTCACTTCTGATCATAAGAAACGGCTGATTTTTTTTGGGCTGTGGATTGTACAGCTCTGCTAAGCATGCGTCTGTCTCCACCTTTTCGTCTGCAAACTCTTGCTCGAATATAATGGGCTCATCAGGTGCCAGCAACGGCTGTTCTTGCTGATGGTCAGACTGCTCATCCACAAACCAACTCTTCCACTGAATATCGTTACCATTGACATGTTCATTGATGTCGCTGTGATCGCTGTAGATACTTTGGTCGTCCGACATGATGCTACTTTCCTCTTCTTGTTTCATGTCAATCTCTTTCCACGACGATGCTTGGTTTAATTGCTGATAATAGCTCTCGTATTTTCGGTTGAACCCGTTCTTGTTGAATGAAAAGTCATCCTGACTTGACCTGAGGGAGATATTGGGTGTAGAGCTAGATGAAGTCAGTCGGAAGCCTCGTTGCTTGAATACTTGTTGGTCGAGCTCAGTCAGATCTTCTTTGTCGGTCTGCTCTAACTTGATATCGGTAGTCATAATGGCTTCGTCTTGCTCCTCCTGGAGAATGTTAAAGGATTCCTCAATGGGTGTGTTGTTGTGCTTGACGAGTAAAGGAGCGTGTACTTGACGATCGTCATCGTCGTCATCGTCGTCGTCGTCTTGTGCCTCTGTACCAGCCAGAGGGTTCAATGTAATGTCAATCGGAGCAACACCGAAGCCTACCATAAAGTCAGGATCGCCCAATGCCTGGAGCAACTCTTGACGTGCATCCAACGATCTTTGCATTGACTTTAGACTGAGAATATTCATTGTATGTACCGCTTCTGTAATGCTGATGGAATCACGAGCGCTCCATGCTTGGGCACATTGGAGCATCTGCTTTGAGTCCAGCCATTGTTGGTCGAGATAGTGGTCCATGAGTCTCATCCAAGCGAATCGAATGTATTCATAGCTGGGCGAGGCGGGCGTCTTGTCTATCAGTTGATTTTTCCATGCTTGAATCAGTGTTTCATATTCTTTTTCGACGTTTGGGTCGTGTGGGTGAAGGAATGGCTGAGAGTTGTGTGCGTCCTGCGCATGTTGAAAATGAGAAAACATAGTAAAGTTGAAATGAATGAATGAATGGTATATGTAAAACGAAAGGAAGATGATGAGAATTAGAGACGACTCAAGCGTAATTAGGATTATTTTATATCCCATTTTGACATTTATTGCATTCCCCACCTGTATAGAAGATCTATAAAGGCGGCGGTCCCTTTATTATGGCCAACTCCTGAATGTTTGTGTGTGTATCTAGATGTTACTGTATATATATAAAAAAAATAAAAAAAACGCCAGAGTGTGTTACATGTTGTTACAGTGTGTGCGTATCTCGCCTTTTCGTCTTTTTGATAAAAATGGCTCAATATGGCCTAAATAACAGCGCATTCTTTGCAGAGGAGTGTCAAGATGAGATTTATGCACTGAAACTAGGTTTGGCTTATTAGTTTGAAATGAGAGCCCCTATTCACCATTGTTTTAGCTGGTAAAAAAGATGATGCATTGAGCGGCAGGGGCACCACAAGGCCAGTTCTGTCATGGAAACGACTATCTGTTCCAAGCAGTGTCCAGATCAACGTCTCATTTCTGGTGAGTTCTATACAGCGAAATGCACCAGTTCATACTGACGTTTCGCTCAGCAACAACTGCGAAAACCATCGTCTCAACCAAGCGTCCAGCAGGATCAAGATGAGTTGAAGCATTTGGCGTTGAACTTGCTCGACAGCAATAGCTACAAACAAAGGTTAATATCCCTTTTTCTCTTTTTCTCATCCCTTAAATTTAATAGAATTATTAACCCCCTTTGTCAACATTTCAGCAGCAACCCTACTATTAAAAACTTTTACAAGGAAAAGATTACTGATCAAGAGCATGCACAGATCAATGAGCGCATTACTCTCCAGCAGCGCCAATTTGCGAACCATGAATCGAGAGAAAAGATCAGAAAACACAATGCCATACGAGAAGTGTTTGACTATCTTATCGATGAGGAAATTAGCGACATTTTGAAAGAATGCGAAAATAACGAGGTTGGTATATTCGTAACTATAGACTTACATACTTTCTGATACTAGGCTTGATTTCAATCAGGAAAAGGCAATCTGTCGGTTATCAGAGCCAGGTACTTTGGTTCGGCTTCGTAAAACCATAGCCTTGAGGTACAACAAGGAGGAAACATCCTATGTCCCACTGACCAAGTCAGAGCAAATTCCGATTCAAAAAACATCGAAGCAGGCAGCTACATCATCGAGCAGAGCTCAAGAAACTGATACCAGCAAAAAGAGGTAAGAATCAAGCATTCTCTGATACCGTAAGCTTGGTGCTAATGCGGTAAGAAACAGACAACCTCGTACAAAATTGGGTCTGGACGCCGCATTGAAGCAAATTACAAACACCAAATCAAACGTGGCATTCGAGGGATGGTCTGAAGCCCGGATCAGATCGTTCAAAATGATTGAAAAGAACCCAAATAGCTATTATTACAGATTCAATGAGCCAGGTCAAGAACAGAGGAGAGGCCCATGGACAGAGGTAGCGTTCACTAAATACAACGAGCATTGCAGCACAGCATATTAACCGCTGATGGCAGGATGAAAAGAAGCTGTTCATCGATCGATTAAAAGAAATGGGCACAGAGGGACAGTGGGGGCTATTTTCAAAAGGTATTCCAGGAAGAGTGGGGTATCAGGTACAGTATTTAGGCCCTCGAATTACATACTAGGAAAACTCACGCCATGTATGCAGTGCTCCAACTACTATCGATTCTTGATTGAAACAAAGCAGTTGCAAGATGGCAACTATGTGATTGCACCTAACGGAAAACCACTGTACACATTCGAAAAGAAACTCCAAGATGGAACAACTGAGAAACGATTGCGAACACACAACAAAAGCCTGAATCAAAGCTATGCTAGCGGGAGCGACGCAGCACTGTCAGACACAAACCCAACCGACGATAAGCTAACCAAATCCACCAAAAGAAAGAATTCAAGTTATAAAGGCACAGCAAAAAAAGCTCGCCGTCGCCATCGACTGACCATGACAAACGACTCGAGCAGCGATAGCGAAATCGATAGTTATGATAACGATGCTTCCGGCAATTTTGTGCCTCGCAATTACTACAAAACTCGTGCCGATAAAGTTCAAAGCGAAAAATACAAACAGACAAGATGTCTGTCTACCAAAGAAGATCCTGAATCAAATGACCCTGTTGGCATACAAGACGTGGCATCAGCAGATGAACTTGAATGTCTTCTCCCTGGATTTATTGATCCCATCACATTGGATCAGATAGAGAGGCCAGCCATTTCAAAATACGGTCATATTATGGGGTATGTCCATATTACTGCTTTATATCTGTGAGTGCTAAATCGAGATATGAACAGATACGATACTTGGATACGGTGCTTGAGTAATTGGCAAAGTGGATCAGCAAAAAACGTGTGTCCTATTACCAAGCAAAGGCTCACAAAACGGGATCTAGGTATGTATTTTCAGCAATGCTATCGACTGGTGCTTGTACTCATCAGTTCACTAGTTCTTTTAACCTCTGAAAACTTGCATTTATACAAGTATGTGATTGACATCAATACAGCAGATGAAGCACACTGACGCATCGATTTTATAGAGATAAGATTGCAAATTTATAAGGCAAATGGACAGCTTCAAACAAACTTCATCATTCAGCATCTAGTAATCGTGCTATGCAATATGGATATAGGGTTTGAATGGTATACAACAGTAATAAAATGCTAAGTTGAAACTTGCTCATATGTGAATGAATCCGAGTCTCAATTGTCAGTGATTTTCTAATGAACCCCATTCAGGCTATGGCTGATGGACTGCTTCGTGACCCTTTTTCCCGAAGATTTGCTTCAATACTAGATGAAAAAATGTTTTCTGACGCTTGTTTTCTCTTCTACGCTATAAATACACATTACATTCAGCATGGGAGAACCAGTATCTCGCCCTTCCGAATTGAAAAACAAGCACAAGAGAGAGAATCTCTATCAAAAGCAAAGGCTTGAAAAGCAAAAGGCAAAATCGGCCAAGAGAAAGCAACTTGCTAAAGCAGAAGAGAAGAACCCCGAGCTGAAAAAGGTAAGCGTCTTAATTTGCAGCTGTTGATGGCAACGATGAGTCTAATAGACGATGATAGAAACGTCTAGAAGAAAATGTTCCCAATACATTGGATAATACCAGAGAAGCCGATGAGACCATGGTAGATCAGGATGATGAGGTTGCTCAGGACGAAGCTATGGATGAATTAGCCAGTTACTTTAGTGGAAAAACACCCAAGGTGCTCATCACATCCAGCAAAAACCCTTCGCCTAACTGCTATGATTTCTGTGCAGAGCTGGTTTCCATGTTTCCCGAAGCACAGTTTGCTAAGCGTGGTGCTAAGCATGAATTGAGACAAGTGATAAAGATTGCCAACGAGAAGGAATTTACTGATCTGATCATTGTCAATGAAGATCGCAAAGTGCCCAGTAAGTATTGATTTGGTCTAGTGGCAAAAGGAGAAGATTTCTAATTGCAACTTGTAGATGCCATCACTTTAATACATTTACCTGAGGGACCATCCGCCTATTTCAAGCTCACCAGTTTCACACCTGCCAAAGCCATTTCTGTAAGTCGATATTGTGTTTATTTCATTTCCTATGCTCATACTGAATATAGGGTCATGGTCGTGTCACTGCTCACAACCCTGAATTGATTCTAAACAACTTCAATACCAGATTGGGTCATACAATTGGCCGTATGTTCCAAGCTCTTTTGCCTCAGGTACCAGAGTTTCAAGGCAGACAAGTGATCACCTTCCACAATCAACGTGATTTCATTTTTGTGCGTCGTCACCGTTATGTTTTTAGAGATACAGAAAAGGTGGGATTACAAGAATTAGGTCCAAAGTTCACATTGAAGCTTCGTTGGTTACAAAAAGGAGTGTATAAGCGTGATGGCGAGTATGAATGGGTATTCAAGCCTGAAATGGAAACTAGTCGTAAAAGATTCTTCTTGTAAATATTTGTACCATCACTCATTTTGCTCTATTTCCACCATCATACACATCCCTCTGTCTTTTTTGTAATTTCAATAAACTCGACCACTTTATATTTCATAATTCTCTTGTAGAGCGAGAGCTGCTGTCTATAGACTGAAAGTTAATTCATGCCTTTTGTCTGGATAATAGCAGCACAAACGACATACGAAACAGCTCCCTATGTTATCATCATAATAATACAATAATGACCAAGGTAAGGCTGATATTTATCGCTTGGCAAAGATGAATCCGCATTTGAGACACTAGATCAAATACTTACCTATAGAGGAGGTATATGAGGGCATGAAATTACTATCTGTTATTAGTTGAAGAGAACAAGTGCGCAGCGCTTCGAGGTATCTTTGAAAGCACTGTAGAATATTGGAGTCAAAATGAGATTGATAGCAATAAACCCCCCTAGATGATGCAATAAGTAAACTATGCCGTCTTTACAGACATTTGAAATGCGTTGCGAGCGCTTTCATCCATTTCTGGGGATGGAAGATAGTCGTCTTTGTTCTTTAATCGTATTATGATAAATGTAATACTAGCAGCCAAAATAGCAAATGTCTAGAAGTATCTTACATAAATGAAGCCAGTACCAATTCGTAATGCTTTTCCAGACTCGCCCCTTTGGTTTTGTTGTCTTGCGATGAAATGTAGCAGAACCAATACAGGAAGACAAATAACGATGCAGTGCAATATATAGAATAAATAATAGTAGGGCTCAACTCCAATGCGATCACTTCTTGATACAAGTAATGCAGATGCAATAATGCTAATAAAACCGGCAGTTAGACCAAGACAGCCAACGATTTTGGGTATCCTGGATGAACGTAGACACAATGCAAGCATGAGTGCGGTCTTAACTGAAGATATCATCAACGAGCCGTTCTGGACCTCTGGAAACATGACTGTGTCAAAGTTTGGAAGCATTATATATTGTTGATGTATGCAGAGTGAGGAATGAGAAGTTTAGCCGGATCAGATTCTCTTCTTATACATGAGTCAACAATGTTTCACAAAGACTCGGTTCTTCGAATTGCTAAGCACTTTGTAAAGTTGTACAGCTGGAAAGTGTGGATAGTCAAGTGCAAGTGCTGTCTTTTAGACCTACCTGCCATAGAACAAGAGTTCAATTCAGATACAATAACATGAACAGAGAAACTAATAGTGTATTTTGATATGAATTAATTTTTTATTGTATAAGGATATGCTATTTACATGAGAGTAAAGAAAATAAATGTTTGTTAGATAATATAATGTACAACCCATTCTATGTTATAATGTGATGATGTTTTGTGTGGTGTTGAGTATATGAAAAATTTTAAGCCTTCAATCCTTGTTCAGGGTAGACAGACTCATTGGTAATGCTGCCTTCAGAAGAGTTGGAGAGTTGGATAGTGGTAGGAGGCACGTAATCTTCCTCAAATTCTTCGAGATCCTTACCCTTGGACTCGGGGATCCAGAGATAGGTAACAACGAAACCCAAGAACATGACACCAGAGAAGATGGCGAGAACTTCAGGCAAGAAAGCATGAGCACCTTGAGGACCACCAATATCAACAAGAGCGTTGAAAGCAAAAGAAGCAAGAATAGCACCAGCCTTACCAGAGGCAGCAGAGATACCGTGAGCAGAAGCACGAACCTTGGTAGGGAAAACTTCACCGGGAATAATAAAGGTAGTAGAGTTGGCACCAAAGTTTTGGAAAAGTTGAGCCAATGTGAAGATGAAGATGAAAGCAGGCATAGATTTTTCAATCAGAATGTCGTAACAACCAGCAAGAATGGCAAAGAGAACAGTGGTAACAGCGAAACCCATCAATTGAATAGTACGACGACCCAATTTTTCAATGGTGAAGACAGTGATATAGTAACCGGGAACAGAACCGAGACAAGTGATAATGATTTGACCTACAGTGTTAGCCCAGAGAGTCTCGAAAGGAGTAGGCTTCTTGGCATAACCGATAGCAGCTAAAATGGCAGAGTTATTGAGACCGAGACCATAGAAAGCAACATCAAGCAAGAACCAGGACAAGGCAGTACCGAGCAAGACCTTGAAGTTCTTCCATTGACCAAAGTAAGCTCTGAATTCGGCCCAGTGATCACGCTTCTCTTCAACCTTGGTGTATTGTTTGGCAAGATCAGTGCTGACAGTTTGACCCTTGGCCATAGCAGCAGCTTCGACATCGTGTTCAACATTAAGAGAATAGCGAGGAGATTCAGGCATAGTGAAACGCAAGTAGATGGTACCAACGGCAGGGACAGCACCAAGACCAATACAAAGACGCCAGACGTAATCCAAGTTCATAACATCAGCAATAATGGCATTCTTGAAGATGGCTAAAAGAATCAGAGTGACAATAGCAGCGGCCAAGTTACCAACACCTTGCATGGAGAAGATGAGAGCCATCATCATACCACGCTTACCAGCAGAAGACCATTCAGAAGTGATAGTAGCAGACATGGGGTAATCACCACCAATACCGATACCTAGAATCAAACGCCAAAGACCAAGGAAACCAATGGCACCAACACCACGAACAGCAGAGGAAGCAGTAGCACAGTTAATGGTACCAATAATGATAATCAACAATTCAAAACCGTAGATCTTGCGACCCAAGATGTCACCCAAGAAACCAAACAAGAGTTGACCAATGAAAGTACCAACAGAAGACATACCCTTCAAGATACCCTCGATATCAGCAGGAATCTTGTTGTCATTGTGAGCATAATAAACATAACCAAGCATTGGAGTGACTAAATTGATGATGAAGACATCATAAGAATCAGTAAAGAAACCAGCACCAGATGTAAGAATGGTACGAGCAGTAAACCAATTCCATCCACCAGCACCAGCATCATCTAATTTCTCGAGAGATTGAAGCTTTTGTTCAGCAGCAGCCATGCGCTCTTGCTCATGTTGAGAAATAATAGTATCAGCCATCAGATCGGATGTCTTTTGTTGTATTGATATGAGAGAAGAGAGTAATGAAGAAAATGAAATTTAGACATTTCTGATGCCCCTTTTTATATAAATCTTGGGATCTGGTGTCAAGTGAGGTCGTGTGAGTCTAAATCATTGGTATTGATGGCACTCTTCATGATTGATTCCAACATTTCCAACAACATTTAAGCCAATAAAAACAAAGTATTGGCCTCGCGTGGTCGCATGTTTTCTATTTTGCTTTTTGGGATTTGGGTCGGAGATGTGCATACTTGGAAACTCGTTAACTGGCATTGGATGCTTCTCATTTGAATGTGTACCTTTTGTGTTCCTCGTATCAAACGTGTGGATTGTGAAATAATCTCATTGGTAGTGGCATTTCCTACTTGCCAACTGGATCTACGCACGTTGGCCTGTAGAGTTTTTTTTTTTTTGTCTTCTTCTGCGCAAACAATAAAGAGTCTATATTTGTTGATATGATTCAAATTTTGTTTGATTATGTATAATTGATCCAGAATTGTACAATTAAAACGATATGCTTGATCTGGTGGGCAATCTTGTTTTCATCAGTTAAGGTTTGTTCTTTCAATAAGCCAATCAGATGGCTGGATTTTACATGCTCTCAAGGATTCATGGAATCTATTCGTTGATCACCAAGATACAATTTCAAAATGGAAATAACGGAAGGAACAGTCTGTGGTGAATTGCATTGGATAGATGAAACTCAGTGTCCTATTTTAGTTGATTTTGGCCCGATCTATGAAACTTTTTATATATGGTTTGTATAGAATAGCGAGAAGAACAATATTCCATGACTTGAGGATAAATTATCTAAATGTAGGAAAAACGGTCTACAAGTATAGAAGTAGATTCAAAGGTACCAAGTGTGTGGATAGCTCGACAGAATAGCTGCTAATCTGATTCGAGATGAGATTTTCGTGCATAGAGTCGCAGCATTGATGCCCATCTCTGTCTCCCCCATATGATAGGAATTTTAAAATTGTCATTTATAATTATTAAACCATGAATCTGAGGTGGTGTGTGTATGGAAAATATACTTTTCCAGCTGATGCCATTCAGGAGAGAAGTATCCATACATTTAAACCTCGGCTTCTAAATATAGCGATGAATGGAAACCCAACATTTCGCCCGCTTAAAACTGTCAGATTAAGGAGAAGTTGTGTTTACTTTCTTACATGCAATGTGTAATTTAAAATCTTAAATTGCCAGAGAGAGAGAGAGAGAGAGAGCGAGAGAGTGATAAAAAAAAAACAAGATTTTCCTAGCAAGGAAACTGTGGAACCTTTCGCGAAGGGCTACATTTACAATGCTGGGTAATGGTGGAGCTAGTATAATAATAAACAAAGCTGATAAATCAAGTTGATTCCGTAATGTTTACATTGACATTGTAGCACCAAAAAAAACTATCACACACACACATTATATAACAAAAGGCATGGCATCAGCTCATTTTGGTCTTCTCCACTCACATGGCTTGATAGGCAAGAAATTTAAGGAGAGCCTTTCTATATGAATGGGAAGGAGGGAGGGAAATTAAACGATTGTAATTGACATGATTATATAAAACATGAAAACAAACCATTATTCATCATCTTTCTTCATCTTTGGTTCATATGGATACAACACATTCGCCAGACTTTATTCAGACGCCTCAACCAGACAGCTCAGAATTAGCAGCCAAGATAGTGTCTCTGCTCTCAGTCACTGTGTTATCAGGATTGTTTGGCATGAAGACGTTTAGTATTCAATTTAAATACCTATCATATTCCAGATGGCTAGTGTTGACGCTGTACATATTGTCATGGGCATTTACTACCTTCAGCATGGTGCTTGTTACAACGAACAATGGTAAGTCATCAATCTACTGATATCGAATGTCATCTAACGCCACCTCCCCCCTTCATCAAGCTAATTTTACCTCCTGCCTCATGTCTATCATGATATGCGATATCTTTTATTCGGGCACAAAGCTTGTTATCTATGCTTGGTAATGCATGTGTTTGAGGCATATTTGATGTCATAGTTAACATTTATCTCAGGCTCATTGAGAAGGTCTATGTCGTAACATCAACCAGACAAAGCAGATTTAAAACCTTGTCATATCGAGTTCACGTATTGCTGATGATGCCATATATTGCTATTTTGACATTGATGGTATGTATAGTCTCGGAGACGCACGCACATTATTAGAGGCTAAAGATGGGTTAGCTTATATTTCATACAGCAGATCTAGAAGCATCCGGTGTATGCGTTATTGGTCTTCAGTCCGTTGCAGCAATCCCACTTATAGTAAGACTACATATCCTATTGTCAACATTCACTGCCCCGCTGACTAACGAATCTTTCGATAGGCATACGATTTTGTAAGAAACCATATGGAGCGATGCATGCATATAGAAAACTTTAACCTTTTCATTTAGGCCATTAATCTGTACATGACTATATTCTTTGTTCGCCCTCTATTAAAGCTAGGAAAATCACACGACACAAGCGATCGAAAGCAATCAAGATTGCGCGAAGTTGCTCTTCGAACATTGGTTGCTTCTATTGTATGTCTAGTTGTTTCGTTTGCAAACATCTTTTCGCTACAAATGCTTCATGGCAGAGAACGTGGACTTGTATGTCTGACATGTTGCACAGGTAATAATCTTGTTTTCTTGTTGATCGTCCGAGCTAATAACGAAAAACCAGTTGATGTTACAATTAATGTGATTACCATTCACTGGGTTACCACATCTCAATCCACTACGAGAAGACCCAAGGACAACAGCGAAATGGACTATAATGCAAATCCCAACAACTCCAATCCTAGCCATTCTATGCAGCACGATCAATCGTTCCATCGCAAATTGAACGAGTTCGATAACGATGACCAAGTTACTCGATTTGATGTTCATACAAATGATACGCCGATCAATGAGCTCTATGGTTTCACAGATCATACCAACATGCCGACAAAATCAGCTCCTCGTAATGATTCTAAAATCACAACACTCGACAAGTGCGATGATGGTGCATCGTCAGAGAGCGTGTTATGCTCATCATCTTTACATGAATCGCAAAGTAGCCGCAAATCGCTTACCAAAAAGTGAACGAGAGCTTAGCCTTATCACTGTCACTACAGCTGTTACAATTACTATCACTGCTATTATTACTACCATAACTACTACTTTTAACTTTTATTCTATTATCACTATTACTATTAAACTGTATCAATCTTGAATTATTCATTTTTGGGTACTGTCCTCTGGCTTGGTTTTCAGATACCCCTTAAAGCTTACAAGCCAAAAAAAGTTTTGCGTAAAATACGAGATTGAGTTATGATTATTGCTTTTGGATCACCAAAAACCACTATTTTTTTCACCATTTCAAATTGGTGATTCAAGGCTATCGAGCTTATTCAACAATTCTTAGCAATTATCAACATGTGATGGCAGGGTGCTTGTTGGAGACGAGCTTTGTGTATGGAGTCTTTTTTGACGTTTCTCACTCTAGAAAAAAGTTACAGCTCCAAACAAGGGCTTAAACTGTAGGTAATGGTTTGTTTTGCAATAATATGTGGCTGCAATAAGGTTGGTTTCGCATTGGTATGGTCCTCATGAATCATAAAAAAGGCCAAACCCACTGCGCAAAATTAAGTGTTTATTGCCAAACAGAATAATAGCATTACTGCCACCATTCGATGCGCCTTTTGATGCAGCAATAGTCGATCATCATTGATCTAAATAGATGATTACTTTTAAAGAATCAAAAATTCCAGGAATCCCCAAACGCGGCCAGCAAGTCAATACACAAAGCATTATTTTCAACCTGGTTACATCTTTTGAGGGATGCAGTTTCTAACGCGTGGTATGTAACTCTTCATGTATACTTTTTCTAATGCCTTAGTATATAACAACTTGTTAGCTACAAGTTATAAATCAATATACAAGCTGCTTCTTGAAATTGTTGTGCGGCGCACTATTCACTTTATTACCAGTAAAAAAGTTTATGTTTCTCTCGCATTGTATTGGTGCTGAAGTCTTCAACACAAAATCGTTCATACATACTCATTTTGGGAGGCTCATAAACTTATGAACGAATTTTCCGTCTCTACCTTTTTTGTTGTTTAATGATTTGGTCTGTAAAGTTATAAAGGAAAGGCGCCAAGTCCATCGAGCTTTTTGAGTTATTAGGGTAGTAACTTACTTCTATTCGGATCATAATAATAATTGTGAACAAGACGTTTAGGGATATCTCAGTGATATGATAAGGATTATCGGCCTTATTGTGTTTGGAACACCACTGTGTTAAAATTATTAAATGATGCAATGATAGTTGTGATTCAGTATAGATAGATGTGCCTGATTCAATTAATAAAGCCTTGGTCTTCGCTTCTGATTTAATTTGAAAGCCTCTATTCCTTCAGTTCGGATGCTTCTTTCAAAAGCTGTCTTCTTATCATGTTTTCTTAATTTTAAGGTGGCTAAAACACCCTTTTCTTTAATCAAGGCACAGGGGGATTTATGGCGTATAAACTTAAATAATAATGTATTGAAAGATCTAAGAAGAAGCTGTAAATGAGATTGTAGGAGTTGCTTCAAACATAGTGATACGCCATTTTCTGTCAGATTTTTATATTCACATGCTGTTTACATCACATTACATGATCTCACGCATATTATTGTAGCTGTTTAGAATAATAATGGAGTATAGACAGAGAAAATACAATTAGAACTGAATATATTTATTGCGCTATTCCAAGATTGAATGAGGATCAAAACTAGTGTAAGAATCGAAGGTGTTTATAGTAGTTATTTGACAGTGCCGCAGCAATAGGGCCTTGATCCAGGATAGAGGATAATTGAATAAGCATTCAATCAGTAAACACAAACTTCGTGGATCAGAGTTGACAGATCACCAATGAGACGAAAACCAAGTTACGAATAATGAGCGTAATGTTCTTCATAGTGGATTTGGTGGAAGAAACTCATTTCCAGAAACATAGTGTCATAGCCTACCGCACTACAGGATTGTAATTCCATCAGCAGGAGAAGGATATAGATTAGCCATCTGATAATATCGATGGCACCACTCACATCTCCTTGCTATGTCTAAATAAAACTATTATATTCTACTACGCAGCCTTGCTCGCTCCGGCTGTATTATGCTGCGCATTATAACTATCTGTAATGGAATTAGCGCCCTCAAAGTAATGTTACTGAAATACAAAAGTTCATCAAATACCGCTCATGAGCATTCATGCTATTTGAATCACATAATAAACCTTTCTAAATGTATATACAAACAATCTCGAAAATACTAAGATGAAGAAACACCCTTATCACTCCCATCGTGTGAATGAATCACTCTTGATCACAGTGTATTCATTCTCACTAATAATGTTTGTCATAAGTGTGTGTTCTCTTTATCCAAATTAAAACCAAATCAATAACAACATATTCGAATTCGTCAACTATGCCCAGATGCCATAGTTGTACAGCATCCTACATAAGGAACACTTTCTATATAATAACAAAACAACACACCTTAGAACACAAGGTTACATTATTCATGCTGCTATGACGATAACACCTCAAAGCCCAATCAAGGTTACGCAGATCTACCTTTATGGTCAATGCTCTACAGCAATTACCCCTTTAATCCAAGGCATCAATAACAAACGCTGAATACCGCAATAGTACTACCTATTGCTCTCTATCAAGCTCATGCTACGAGCCAATGTTCAATTGTTATAAATACTCTTCTTTTTTACTCAAATCCAGGAATCTTCAGTTTTATTTCAACAACCAAATAAAATACAGTTGATTTTAATTGTATTTATCATTTTGCTTTTTTTTTATATTTTTTTCTGTGAAATCTGTTTAAAAACCTGATTTCACTGCACTATCCATTGCTATGGTTTGATCTATAATATCCTAAACATGCGACAGTCAAAAATTTAAATATTGACGCTAAAGCTTCGAAACTAGCACGCTTATATAACTGTTTTTTGTGCAGACTGCAAAACTGTAATACGAATTAACGCAGCTATTCTGGCTGTCGACGTAGTAATGATCTCATGATGATTTGGTGCATTTTAAGTAGACGGTACTAGTAAAAGTGATTGGATTAATATGAGAAGCATGCTTGTATGTATAGTAAAAGATTTTTTGGGTACTTTGTTTGACTAGGGAGTGTTTGATTCGGGTTTGTAATAGATGATCCAAAGTAGTAACAAGGGAAAATGTGAAAAATGACCCAACTTTGGACAGATTGTGGAATACATCCACTATGATCTGCATTCCGTACACAGTTCATCCAGTTACCATATTCTGATATAAACTATGATGTACACTTATGAATTAGATGTATGCTACAGATTTATACCATATACAAACATAGGCTACTATAGATGGCACCATTAGCATGGATGGCGCTATAGACTGATGCTTGTATCCCGACATTGACCACGGATATTTCCTATATTTAGTTAAATGCCAAGAAGATCCATGCAATATAAGATGTATGCATCAGATGTGCACTACTTGAGGATCCACACTATATGACGTATGCTTATATCCTTGATACTAGCTACAGATACATTATGTACTACAGAATTGTACAATATATGTTATGCTATAGACATGCACATAGTGACATGCTATAGACATGCCATATATATCTAGATATGTGCTAAGAAGATGTATACAGAACAATGATATACACTCAGACACATACTACTAATATAGACTAAGAGACTGTTGTACCTATAGGATACATGCTACTAGATCGATATTAGTGATCCTCATACAAAGGACAGATCAGGGTACTTCGGATAAGAGTCTATTCATTCATCCAGATGAGCTAAAGTATGTTTAGTTCACTGAGATTTCTCTTAGCATGAATTGCTAGGTTAATTAATCTGAATTGACTTATATGTCAATCCTTCATAGTAGAACTTTTATCCATTGTTAGAATATATAAGAAGGATCATCTACCTGCTGGCCAGTAGAGATGCCTCAGTCTCATTTTAAACCTGTCAGTTTGATAATAAACCATACCTTTATCAAGTTGATTCATTGTTTTTTTATTCTTTTTTTTCCGTGAATTTGTACCTATAACTAGCTATAAATTCCACACAGATATTTCTCTATGATTTACAGTACTAAGTGAGTCGATGCTGTGTAGTGCTTAAGTATTGTTTCCTTTTTAATTTTCTATACAATAGTATGCTTATTATTGGTATTATCAAAAATATGTCGGGTAGTGCCCGCTTGATGATGAGGCAAATAAAATACATGACTTTGAATTATTTCATGAAGAGAACGTCTATTAGGTGTTTTTGGCTTTTAGATTATGTTAGGGCTAATGTAGACCTATCAAATGATCTTTATTTTGTTCAGATCCGATCAATATTGGCAGAGATATCACAAAAAGACATGTCGATGGAAAATTAGACGAGAATGGCCAATTTTGCCTTACCCCCGCAAGTACAAAAAATTAGCTGATGATTTTTGGTCAGACGTTTTTGCTCATTTCTCTACGTAGAGTCAAGCTAGAGATTCAAGTAAGAGCTCAAAATATAGGACATTTTTTGTATTATCATAATGACTAGTATTACAAGCAATGTTATCTTGACGGAAATGGAGGTATCATTGAAAACCCACCAAAATTTGACGAAAAAAGTTTTGTCTATTTAAAACATCTAGTGTTGACGACTAAATCAGACAAGCTTAGCACTATTCGATGCGCCTTTTGATTCTGCATAAGCTTGATATATACTTGAATATATGTTTACTATCAACAATCGTTAGTTATAGTTAATGACAGATTTTAGGATGATGAATTGATCCATTGATCCTCGTTCAAAACAATAGTAATTTCAATTTCAGTTCGATGTCAGCTACGCTATACACAGAATATTTGTGACGTTGAGTTTCCTTTCTTTCTTCCCATTCCCCCGTTTTCCTTTTTTTCCATAATACCCCCGTTTTTAATACTACTTTTCTGCTAAATCTATTATTATTACTCATCTTGTCATCATTAAAGGCGATAGCAGATGGTTCATCAAGCCTGTGATTGACGTTAGCATATGCAAGTGGGTATATCTACTGAAGAGATTGTTTAGAATTATTCACAACATCTAATTACTCTTTTTCTTTGTTGATTATTAGAAACGTTGTTGCTGACTGCTGCCCCGAAACAAAAGGAAACGACTACTCAACCGATAAACACCACTGCTTCAACTTGCTGCTGCTGCCACCACCACTTCTTCTTCTCTAAAGTCTTTGTTGTCTTTTCAGAAATCGGTAAGTACCACCACCACAGATTATTACTTTTTATTGAATCACACCTAACTAAATTCTCTCTTATTTTTAATAGAAATTGTTTTTGCCTATTCACAACTCAAGCAAGAAGACCTCTTTTTTTAGTGCTATTCCTACTACTTGTTGGTTTGTTCGTACTATCTGCAAGTCATCATCAATGGTGCTTTTTTATCTTTCTGGTTTGGAACACTCTGCAAGTCAACGCTGGTGCTATTATTCCTCCTGTCTGGTTGTTTCATCCTCTCTGCAAGTCAAGAAAGCTGGCATTTTTTTTCTCAGGATTTGGTGCCATCTGCAGGCTATTGGTAATGCTACAGTACATTTCTTGTTTTCGGTGGACCAGGTAAGTTTTGATGGTGCCTGCTGCTCAATAATACCCTACTAATTATGCGAATTTGATAGAATATAGGCAACAACCACAAGGTAGTGCTCAACAACGTTAGGTGCACAACCTGTTATGAATTGTTCGTCAAGTAAGTATAAAGGACGTAAATTGCTAGATACATTACTGACTATTATTTTATTATTTTCCTGTAATGCGTAGGCATGTATAAGGTTACAACAGCAACTAATTTGTGATTGATGGATACTGGGTCGAATTGGAACTGATAACAGTCAATTAGTAAGTAATAAGAAGCGTATGATATGATGGCGTTGATGGAGGAATGCAATACTAATTATATCCTGTGGACTATGTATAGGCAAGCGTATAGCAATGATCATGGACGATACTACTATTGGATGCTGCAGGATATCAGTCAAGTTATTTTTTTTTGTCGAAAACAACCATAGCAATAGCTGTAGATACAACCCATCATTCATTTTTGATTGTTTATTTTTCTCCCCCTTATTTTTCTTGACTCTCCCTTTTCTTTTTTCTTGGCTTTTCGCCCTTATTTCTTTCAATTTTCAGCTGCATGTAATGTTATTTCCCTCACTATCTTTTTTTCTTTCTATGTTTCTTCGAAGCATACCTTTTTTTTTATGTTGAGTGGATGTGCCTATCACTGAAGCTCAATAATAACAAGATTCCGAGGCTAGGATTAGATAGGCTGGTCCAAACTTAATTGTTGATTCTACTTACTTAGCGACAGTTGAGGGCCTTAATAAACATAATTCCTCACGTTAGGGGTGTAGTAAGGCACGCTCTAGCACCTGAGGGGTGGCCTAATTGAAATACTACCTAATTGCATTTTTGGGTAGTACTTCAAATTCCGCCTAACATCATTGCAGAGGAGAACTATGGCAAAATTTTTCTAGGTTTTTTTTTGTATATAGAGGTAATAAACAAATATAGCTTTTCTACGTTTCTGGGCTGTTTTATGCATTATTTTCATTGTTTGAAGTGATTTGAACACTATACTATGCAAAAGAACAGGTAAAATTCTTTTGTAAACAGCATACAGTATCATGTAAATTTGACAGTCTGAAATTTGACTAAAAACTTGTATGCTTATTGTGTAAAGCAAGCCTGTTGACAGATGATGTTTCAAAGCTTTTAAATATATACTTCTTGCAGTAAACTATAAAGCTCTCACTGCTGGGCAAACAATATTCCACTTATCGAACCATTATTGTTGCTATTGTTTTTTCAAATTACTTAATATAGACTAACTCGATAATACAATGCAATCCAACATAGTAATACATTTTAGCCGGATCTCGAAGAATTGCAGTAAAGCTTTTAATGCGAGAACACATCACATTGCTACAGAGCATATGTAAACGGGCTATGATTAGCAAACTAAGTTGTTACAGTAGTAGTTTTGATGTAAAAAAAGAAATGATTTTTACTTCTTCTACAGAAGACATTATTAACAGCTATAATGAGTGCTGTTTTCAAGACTAAATGATTGTAGCTTTCTTTTTTCTGTTTCTTTTATGCATTCCAAAATGAAGCATGCATTTCCTCTCAGCTAAATTGTGCACTCTCCAATGTCCTCAATTATCTCGCCAAATAGGCGTTTTCAATAATTCCATGTTCCCAGCCTAAAGTTGTCTCATTTTCATGGTACTACAATAGTTTTCGGTTATCTCATATTGTGTATTATGGCACCTCATATATGGTCATGGATGTTGGAAATGATTTTTAAATTTTGACTTTTGGACTTTTGGGCGATCCAACATCGAGATTTTCAATATTAATGCTACAACTTCGAGCTTAGCAAGTTATTATAACGCAATTTTGAGGAAAAGACGAAAGTGCAATCAGATTTTGGGTAGAATGAGTTGTTGTTGAGAAATGAATGAGTTGTGAAAAAGGCAAGATTTAAGCAGATGGTACTAATAAAAGTCATTGGATTGATATATGAATGTTGGTTGTATGTATAGCAAAAGTTGTTAAGGGTACTTTGCTTGACCAGTACGTGTTAAATTTGGGTTCGTAATAGACGATGTGAAGCAGTAATCAGGAAAAACGGAAAAAATGATCCAAGTTTGGATGGATATTTCTCCATGATTTACTAAGCGAGTTGTTGTTGCGTAGTGCTTGACTTTTGTTTGTCCTTTGATTCTCTATACGATGGTATGGTTATTATCAGTATTTTCAAAAATATGTCGGGTAGTGCCTGCTTGAGGCAAATCAAAATACATGACTTTGAGTTATTTCATGAAGGGAATGTCTATTAGGTGCTTTTGACTTTTAGATTATGTTGGGACTGATGTAGACCTATCGAATGGTTTTTGTTTTGGCCAAATCCAACAAGTCCTCATAAAGATATAGCCAAAAAACCTTACTCCGGGAAAATTCTTGATTTCGTCCATTGTTTGACCTATGAAGGCAAGGGCCCAAATCGTATCTGAGTTTTTTGGTCAGATGGATTTTGTTTATTTCTCCATGTAGAGTGAAGCTAGAGCCTCGGGTAAGAGCTAAAACGATAGGAAACGTCTTGCGCTACAATAATGACCAGTATTGCAAGCAAGGTTATCTTGATACAGATCGAGATATTATCGAAAAACCACCAAAATTTGACGAAAAACGTTTTGTCTGTTTGAGAAGTCTAGTGTTGATCAAATCGGACAAAATTAATGTCATTCGATGAGCCTTCAAATTCTACACAAGTTTGATATAAACTTGAACAGATGTTTCTTATCAACAATTGCCAAGTTTAGGTCATGACAGAATTCATGATGCATGAGGTCTCAAGTGAATCAATAGGGATTTCAACCTCAGTTTGATACCAGCTACCCTATATCCAGAGTACACTCGTGACGTCAAGTTTGCAACTTTTTCTTTCTTTCCCATTCCCCCGTTTTTTCTTTTTCCATACCCCCGTTTTTAATACTACTTTTACTGCCAAACCTATTATTCAACTTGTTATTGAAGTCAATAGCAGAAAGGTCATCAAGCCTGTGGTTGTTGTTAGTTGCTAGCATATGGAGGTGAGTGTATTTACTGTATCGATTGTCCAAGTCTATTATTAATCAATTATTCTTTTTCTTTGTTGACTAGAATAGCTACCGACAACTGCTTCAAAACAAAAGAAGAGAACAACGACGCAACAACTGGTAAACACTGCTGCTTCGACTTCTTACGTTATTGCCACCACCACCACCACCGCTTCTCTGAATACGACGGTATGTACTATTTGTTATTATTTTTCATTGAAGCGTAACTAAATGAATTCTCACTTATTTTTAGGAAATGGTTGTGTATACCCTAAACACCAGCAACAAGGCCTCTGGTGCTATTTCTCGCTGCTTTGACACTGTCTGCAGCATGTCATTTGCAATGCTGTTTTTGCTTGGTTTAGTCCTGTCTGCAACAAGTCATTAGTAGCGTTGTTCCTCTCTGGTTTAATGCTATCTGCAAGTCATCTCAAATGGCGTTACTCTCTGGTTTGGTGCTATCTTCTGCAAGTCATTTGTATTGCTAAGTTTCTCGAGTTCAGTGGATTAGGTTAGTTTCAATGATGTCTGCTGTTTAATAATATTTTACTAATTACAGGAACTTGACAGAATATAGGCAGCAAGCATAAGATGGTGCTCAACAACATTAGATACAGAACCTGTTGTGAATTGCTAGCCAAGTAAGTATAAATGACGTCGATTGCTGGGTACATTACTGATTATTATTATATTATTTTGACGTAATCTGTAGGCAACAAGTATAAGGTTACGACGATCAATGAATGATTAATGGATACTGATACTGGGTGCAACGTGCAACTGATAACAGTCGATTAGGTAAGTTTATGATATAATGGCGTTGATTATTGAAGAATGCAATACTAATTATATCCTGTGGACTATGTATATTAGGCAAGCGTATAGCAATGATCATGGACTCTTCTACTGGATGCTGCAAGAAATCAGTCAAGTCTTGTTTTGTCGAGAACAACCATAGCAATAGTTGTAGATACAAGGCATTATTCATTTTTGATTGTTTATTTTTCTCCCCCTTATTTGCCTTGACTTTCTTTTTTTCTTTGGCTTTTCGCCCTTATTTTTTCTTAACTTTCATTAGCACGTATTGTCATTACCCTCACCATTTTTCTTTCTTTCTATGTTTCTGTGAAGCATACCTTTTTTTTTTTACGTTGAGTGGATGTGCCTATCACTGAAGCTCAATAATAACAAGATTCCGAGGCTAGGATTAGATAGGCTGGTCCAAACTTAATTGTTGATTCTACTTACTTAGCGACAGTTGAGGGCCTTAATAAACATAATTCCTCACGTTAGGGGTGTAGTAAGGCACGCTCTAGCACCTGAGGGGTGGTCTAATTGAAATACTACCTAATTGCATTTTTGGGTAGTACTTCAAATTCCGCCTAACATCGTTGCAGAGGAGAACTATGGCAAAATTTTTCTAGGTTTTTTTTTGTATATAGAGGTAATAAACAAATATAGCTCTTCTACGTTTCTGGGCTGTTTAATGCGTTGTTTTCATTGCTTGAAGTGATCTGAACATGACAGAATGCGAAAGAATGTGTAAAACTCTGTGATGTATCACTTCCAAATCGAACCTGCTCAAAATACTACAGTAAAACATTAAGTTCAAGCGCAGATCACGTCAGTTCATAAAATGTCAACATGAAACTTGATTCAGTTACTGATTTACTCATCGTATGTTCATGACAACAGATTACATCTATTGTTGTCCTATCACCCAGATCTTCCCATTTAACACCTTATCCTCACATCAAATCCCTCAGTTCGAATAGTATATAAACCCTCTTATTTTCCAATGTAATAAACGATATTCTTTACCTGATTAATTTCATACTCTTTTACAAATAATTTATTTCTGATAAATCACACTACGCAACATTGACTTACTTAGTAAATCATAGAGAAATATTAATCCAAAGTTCGTTCGTTTTTCACATTTTCCCTTATTACTGCTTCAAATCATCTATTACAAACACAAATTTAACACTCCCCAGTCAAACAAAGTACCACAAACAACTTTGAATATACATACATCTAGCATTGATATATCAATCTAATGACTTTTCCTAGTAGTATCTGCTCAGAATTCATGATATCATGAAATCATGAAATCATGGATTTCTCAACAACCAAAATAGCTACGGAAATTTCAATTGCAGTTTCGCGTTCTACGCAAAAAATGGCCATAATAACCTGTAAGTTTCAAGACTGTATCGTTACGTTTTAAATTTTCGACCTTCAATCGTCCAAAAGTCCAAAAGTCAAAAATTGAAAATCGTTTCCAACATCCATGACCAGATATGAGGTCCCATACACAATATGGGATAACCTAAAACTATTGTAGTACGATTAAAATGAGGCAAATTTAAGCTGAGGACATGGTATTAGAAAGGCCTTGTTGTCGAGATAATTGACATTGGGGAATCCACAATTTAGCTGGGAGTAGATGCATGCCTCATTTTTGAATGCATAAACGAAACAAGAAAAAGTAAGCTACAATTACCCAGTCTTGAAAACAACACTCATTAACAAGTAGAGTATCCCACTATAACAATAGAGTCGCAACTTATTATGTGCGTTATGCCATGCTCCCAATTCAAAAAAGATGATGCATTGAGAAGCTTTCTCCAGGCATAGTCGCTGACATTGAACTGAGATTGAAAAATCTACTGTTTAAAATGTGGATGAATGCATTATAAAATCTGTCATGACCTAAACTTGGCAATTTTTGGTAATAAACAGTTATTCAAGTATATATCAAACTTGTGCAGAATTTAAAGGCGCATCGAATGGTACTAATCTTGTCTGGTTTAATCAGCACTAAACGTTTCAAAGCGACAGAACATTTTTTGTCAAATTTTGATGGTTTTTCAAGAAAACCTCCATCTCTCTTAAAATAAACCTACTTGTAACATAAATGATTATTGTAACGCAAACAATTTTCTATCGTTTGAGTCCTTACTTGCGGCTCTAGCTTGACTCTACGTGGAGAAATGAGCAAAAACGTCTGACCCAAAAATTGTCAGCTAATTTTTTCACCTGTCAGGGTAAGCCAATATTGGTCAAAGATGGTCAATTTTTCAAGGACATAGCTTTATGTGATATCTCGTCCAATACTGATCAGATTTAAACAAAACAAAAACCATTCGATAGGCCTACACCAGCCCCAACATAATCCAAAGATCAAAAGCACCTAATAGACATTCCCTTCATGAAATAACTCAAAGTCATGTATTTTGATTTGCCTCAAGCGGGCACTACCCGACATATTTTCCAAAATACTAATAATAACCATACCATCGTATAAAAAATTAAAAGAGAAACCAAAGTCAAGCACTACGGAACATCGACTCAGTTAGTAAATCATAGAGAAATATCACTTCGAAGTTGCTTCATTTTTCACGGTTTTCCTTCTTATTGCTCCACATCGTCCAGTACAAACCTAAATCCAACACGTCGTAATAAAAAAAAATACTGGCCACGGCGAGCGTAGACAGTTGAAGCGTTTTATACTCAGAAATGCTTACTGGGCGTTTATTTTTATTTGAGTCACACATGGTTATTGAGATGGCTAATTATTAAATGACTTATAGATTTGGAATTTCTATATACAGAGGCTCATGCAAGCTAGTGAATGAGATATACTTACCAGATCTAGCTACTTGGGCATTTGTAAAAATGTTATCAATGAAAGTTCCATTTTTTGAGGTAGAAATATTTTCAAAAGGACTATGTAGTTGGTTTGCTGTCATGAAGTTCAGAATCTCCCTTTTCTTTGCGGCATCTGCTGCATTCGGGCCAAAGTCGACGTTAAAGTCACCACCAATGACAAGACTTGTATGAGGATGCTGAACGATAAATCGAAGCGATTCCATAATCAGAGCAATAGGAGCATTTGGCGACATGTATACACTTGCAAATAGCTTTGAATTTACACTTACCAATGCGACACTGATTGATCTACTGCCCTCAACAAGAAAGATCGAGTCAGTTGTCATACTTTCTCTCTGTCCCAGCATATTCTCATTCACATAGCAACAAGCACCAGTTGCGCTAGGTGCAGATCTTTGTACATTTTCAGAGCGGGAGACAAGCTCAAATCCAGGCAATTGAAAAGTTTCGGGTGAGTTGTGCACTGTCCACGTCTCTGAAAATAGCAGGACTGATGCTGAATTGTAGACCAAGTCGCTAGAAACCTGATCCAGATGTGCCCTCAAGCTTTGAATGTTGTGCGACAGTACTAGAATACTATCCGGATAGCTAGACGTTGTCATGCTGAGGAATCTGGGGACTATTTCGTCCGTCTCTTGCCTTGCAAGCTCCATTCGAAGAGGCGAAGTGGGATTGCTACGACTTAGCGGCTGGAATGTGTTGAAAGTGTTGTTTCTTGCGACAATACGCAATCCCGAAGATGCGGTGGCTCTGGAGCAGGCGACATACATCAGCTGGCGATCCAAGCGGGATCTGGAAGCAACACCGTCTATTACTACCACTGACCCGTACGTCTGTCCTTGGGATTTGTGAACTGTCAGGGATTCAGCAGACAACAGCGGAAATTGCTTGCGTCTTACTTTCAGTCGTCCATTGGTATTCCTGTACACGTAGTCCGAGACTGGCTCAATCATTGTCCACGCATGGGCTATAGACAAGTTTCGTCTAACCGATGCCTGACTGGCACGCAACTCTGCTCCACATGACTCTCGTCCGAAGTCCACCCATACTCGCAAGGGCTTTCTTGCGCCATCTTGTCTACGACCATAGTCGATTCGTTTCAGGATACATCCTGCCCCATTGACGATACCATCCGAAGTCTTGACGTTTCTGCTGATGATGTATTTTCCACCCACTTTAAGACGTAAGTTTTTAATCAAACCCTTGACGTTTCTTGGGTTAGCGTTGTCGCCTGTGTTTCTCTCAATAGCATTTTGATCAAATTGACTTTCAACGCCCATAGAAACGTCAAATGCGACAGACACTGCTTCTTCTCCTTGGATCCCGTCAAGAATTAAGCGATTAAAGTTTTCTACTTCATCGTTTGTTCGACACAGGATAATAGGTTGAGTGGCGCCATCATTGGTGTTTTCGTCAGCAGGTAACGGGAATGCGGCAAAGTCTTTTATCTGTTGCATCTGCTCGGATGATAAATTGACGACTCTTGATTGAAATAGTGATCTATCGGCATCCGTCAGCTCACCAATTGCCAGGTGATTGAGCGCAACTGCAAAGCGCAGATCATCTCGTTGACGCATAATTTGGGTCAGTTTGTATGGTTCGAAAAGGCTCCAAAGGTTGAATGAGAGTAGGCCGGGAATTGCATTGCCTGGAGAGACTGCTCTGGAGTAAACAGGTGCAGCCATGACGGGTGGAAGCTGTAGAAAGTCTCCAAATACAAAGATGGATATGCCACCAAAAGGCTTTTGAGAGTCAAAGATATCCCTGAGACGCTTGTCTATCCAACCAAACTGAAGAGAACCCACCATACTAATCTCGTCAATAATCACAACCCTCAGGTCCCTAAGGGCAACAGACATTGAATGCGAAACACTAGCAGATAGTGTCGATAACGTTCCTTGCGAAATTGGCAGATCGAAAATGGAGTGTATAGTTTGGCCACCTATGTTGAAAGCTGCTATTCCAGTTGGGGCACAAAGTAAAACCGAAGGACTCGCCATATCTCTATCCCTGTCAGAGTCGAATTCTCGGATCAGAGACTGGTACAAAGTGTTGATTAGCATGCTCTTTCCAGTTCCTGCACCACCTGTCACAAGTAGATGCAATGGTGCAAACGTAGTGTTTGTGGGAGGGGCAATAGCAGTGTCAAAGTATCGATATCTGCTTTCGTCTCGGTTGTTGCGAATGTGATGGATGATATGCGTCAGAAGAAGTCTTTGCTTGCTATTCAGCCTGGAAAGCATGCCAAAGTAGTTTTGGTCGGGCAGTTTTCCTGGCACCTTTATCTTCTCAAAGTATGGCGTCCGAGATGTTGACGCGGCAGCACCCGCAGTGAGATCCTCGTCAATGTCAGCATTGCGCTGAAAGTCGCCTTCGTCTTCGTCGTCTACTTCGACGGTGTATCGACCAAAATCGTTGGCGTCGTCGGCATGTCTGCTTTCACGGGTAGCTTCACCATCATCATCGCCATTCGCGTTTTCGGCTCGGTCTCCCATGACCCTTTCCAGGACTTCCTCAAGGTCCTCTTCATCAAGACGGGTAAATTCTTGGAATGCCAATCCAATCATCTCATTATGAAGATTTACCAGTTCTTCGGCATTGACATTTATCACCTCTCCTTCTTCATCTCGCCATGGCTTGTACAGCATAAGCAAAGTTCGGAAATAGTCCGGTCGTGTCTCGTCATGCTTGTTAAATTTGTAGTATCGAATAACCTGTTATCAAACAATCAACACAGGCAGAGAAAGTTTGGTAAGTTAAGTTGCCATACCTTAGACTTACGTCGACGAGTAATCCACATCTGAGGGTTTCCCGCTCTCATCTGATAAGATCTACCAGGAACGCCACTATCGACTACAGGTTGTTGAGGCAGCTCGCTCATACTTTCATCATCGTCATTTTCCGTTTCATCGTCGCCGTCATTTGGCTCTACATTCTCTGCCTCCGCTTCGGCAGTTTCGGCGTCTGTTTGCTGTTGGTGGCGGGCTGGTCTCTTTCTGGATACGTCAAAGTAGGCAGCGAACTGTGCCAGGTTCAAGCCCTCAAATTGGTCTGGCCTGTTGCTATAATGCTCGATCAATCCAGGCTGAATACAATCGATCGAGTTGCCTTCCATTGCTAGCAGGTCATCATCTGTTCGCAGAATGTGAAGGCGCTTATCTGGCGTCGAGGTTGGGATGAACACGCAGACAGTGCTAGCCTCAGACATGCGAATTCTCAGCAGATTGTAAGCAGCTTCCTGGGCCGATATTTCAGCTGCGTTATAGTATGACGTTGCGATGGATCTCAGAGTGTCGAATGCCCCAGTCGATGGGTCATTTCGTTGCCTCTGGTAGATTTCTCTTAATGTATTACTGATGCCTTTATCGGCCTTGTTGATGTAGTCAGCTACATATGAGCAGCAAGCGTATCCATCAACAATGAACTGCAAATCCATATTCGAACGGAACATACTCAGAATCTTTCGGTTGTAGCTGTTTGTCAAGACCTGATTTGGAGTTCGACGTAGGAATACTTTGGTGGTCTTTAAAGTAGACCTGATACTGTAGATATAGGCATCAACACTACTGATTTCAATTGCCTGCAAGAATTCATCAAACGTCATAGCTGAATCAACCAAAGTTTCAGCATTCTGATCCAAATATCGTCTGATGCGCTTATATCTGTCACGAATATCAGCCAGCTCTTGTTCTGTCATCATTTCCTCCTCATCTGCGTTGAAAGGTCTCAATACTCTTGTGACATCCATTGGCAAAAACGGGATGTTGAACCTGCAAACGATCTGGTCACCTCGCTTTCTTTTACAAGTTGCCGTGTGCTTGTGCGTTTGTCTGCGAATAATGTCGTCCCATGTTGCTTCAGTGGAATCACTGTCGTAGGTATGAGGGCTGCCATCCCATTCTTTTTCACAGGTAATGATACCATCCACAAACTGGCAAACACGAGCGTCGTTTTCCGTTGAATCAGGTAAGATTCTTGGTGCGTCCTCTAGCCAAATCAGCATGTGAATATGCGGAGAACCGCGATGCTGGAATTCGGTTCTGAAGAAGTATTCTTGAACGTTCAAGCCAAGGAAAGGACCATCAGCACAAGGTGCGGTCCACGTCTTTTTCAACTCTCTGAACCTGTAATCAAAGTAGCTAGCGCAAGTGACGGGATCTGACTGCACGAGCCAAGCCCTTTCACGAGGAGTGAGTTCTTCAGCCTGGGCAGGCGTGATCGGATCATTGTCGACAATCTTCTTCAGCATGGCCAAGAGCTCTGTCCACTTGGACTCTGCTGCAGAGAGAGTAATGAACAGGGTGGGAATGCCAAATTGCCTGATCATGGCCATGAGATTCTTCTTCTCTGTCTTCCAATACTCTGCAGAGGAGCGAACGCCTTGTAAAACTTTATACGCCTGGTCTTCACTGAGTAGCGTGGTCAAGTTACCTTGAAGAACATCATTCACAGTATGAGGTCTTCCAGTGCTGGCGTTGGTTGTCTTTCGGAGCACTGTCTTTGCATTTCCAGCCATTTTGAGCAGCATCATCTTCCGATCCATATACAGCAAGCAATCGGGCCTCATCACAGCTCTACGATCGTATCGACGAGCAATCGATTTGCATCGGGAGGTGTAGCTGACCGATGGCAGCGGATCCAGCTTTCGCCCCATGTATACCTTGATGAACGAGAGGTAATCGCTATCTTGGTCGGAAAACAGCGACAATGGAATTTGGTTTTCACCAGGTGCCATTCTCAACCCTTCGTCAGAGCCAATTACTGTGTGGTGCTCAATCCTACGGTTTGCCCTTTCAGGATCCACAACTTCATCACCTACACCTGCTTCTTGGTCGGCTTCATTTTGCTCAGCTTCATCCTGCGATCCAGCAAGTTCGTCTGCACTGCTGTTGTCATTTTGAGCGTCTTCATCGTTGGCAGCAGCTGTAGCTGGTTGCTGGTCTATCTCTCCCTCTTGCTGACGGTCCTCTGCATGTGCCGTGTCCTGAAAGTTTTCAGCATGCTCCAACCAGTCAGTGTCTATCCTGACATTATACTCGCGAAAAAGAGGAGTGGATTGCAGGTACAAGGCGGCATTCCAGACTCTTTCAGTGCTGATTGCACCTTTGATATACCCGCGAGCATATCTCAATCTTCGAGCGAGCTCAATAGGAATAATATTGGCATCATCCAACGAACGAGGTATTGCCTGGACTGTCGTGTCTACATTGACAGGAACATTCACAATCCCACCTTTGGACTTGAACTGTCCAGTGGTTCCTCTGACTGTCCAAATCGACTGAAATACATGTCGTGGAGAGACTAATCGCTCTTCCAACTTCGACAATCGGCAAATCTGGGGTACCAATGGGGGGAACTTCAACCCGTTCTCCAAACAAAGATCTGGTACAGCTTTCTTCTTCTTCAGAGTGGCCTTGCAGGTTTGGCAAAAGTACTTGCCCTGATCTTCTTCATCTACCGGTTCGACCGAGAAAACGGTGTTGGCAGTTTCCTCTGTGCAGCCCCACTCTATGATCTTAGACATTTTGACCTTGCTGACTTTGGTAGAAAAAAACAGGCCGCCACAGCAAACGCATACTTCAGTAGGACCTTTCTGTATCTGTCTTTCGTAGCTCAATCGGATTCTCTCCCAACCCATCTCATCATCTCTCTATAGTAAAGCATCAAGGATTTAGTAGATGACTCGCTTATTCCACAAGATCAAATACCTCGCTACTGTCTGAGTTAGATCCACTGGACTCATCGTTAAACTCATCGTTGGACTCATCATCATTTGAAAGGAAGTCAGTTTCTTGCTGATGGTTCTAAATTATTAGATGAGAACTTGATTACGCATTCATCATATACTTATTTTCATTACAGGTACTGGAGGAGCATCATTTTCTTCTGCCTGTGCAGCTGGATCTGCTTCTTCTGTAGCTCTGTTGAGTCTAGCTTCCATTCGTCTTCGTCGGTAAGCCCGATTACGGTCTCTATTCGCAATTCTGGTGGATCTTGCTCGCTGAAGGTCTGCTTGTGCATCGGCTGCTTGTGCATTGGACGCTTGTTCAGCTTCAGCCTCTACATGAGCGGTGTCAATTTGCTCAGCATCCTCTGTAGTATCTTCAGTAACTGATCTGCTTTGATCTCTTTCTCTTTGCCTAGCTCTGACTCTGCTTAAGCGGTCTTGCTCACGGTGCCTCTCGCGTCTTTGCTCTGGTGTATAAACTCGTGGGCGAACCATTATTTGTGAATTGTACGTGATTAAACACGAAATTAAAAATGACAGTAATCAGATGTGCAGCGAAATCGGGGTTAAATGGATTTCTCAGAAAAAAATATAAAAAGCAAAATAGTAAATACAATTAAAATCAACTGTATTTTATTTTGTTGGTTAAATAAAACTGAAGACTCCTGGATTAGATTAAAAAAATAAGAGTATTTATAACAATTGAGCATTAGGTCGTAGTATGAGTCTGATAGAGAGCAATAGGTTGTGCTATTGCGATATTCAGCGATTGCTATTATTGATGTCTTTGATTAAAGGGGTAATTCATGCGAAGCATTGACCAGAAAGGTAGATCTGCGTAACCTTGATGATTGGGTTTTGATGTGCTATCGCCATAACATAAACAATGTAACCTTGTGTGTTTTAAGATGTGGTGTTTTGTTATTATATAGAGGGTGTTCCTTACGTAGGATGCTGTACAACTATGGCATCTGGGCATAGTTGACGAATTCGAATATGCTGTTATTGATTTGGTTTTAATTTGGATAAAGAGAGCACACACATATGACAAAAAACATCACTAGTGAGAATGGATACACTGTGATCAAGAGTGATTCATTCACGCGATATGTGTGATAAGGATGTGTCTTTACTTTAGTATTTTTGGAGGTTGTTTGTATACACATTTAAACGGTTTATTATTTGATTTAAATAGCATGAATGCTCATGAGCGGTATTTGATGAACTTCTGTATTTCAGTAACATTGCTTTGAGGACACTATTCCATTGCAAGATGATTCAAAGGGGCACTCTGTAGACGTTCAATTCAGGCATTCTTATTGGCTCCATAAAAGTAGACATTTTTGCTTTCGTCAGAGCATCACGCGTGACTTTTCATTTTCCAGGTTTTCATTAAGCTTATTTATTACTCCGTATAAAACGCTAAAAAGTGCCTAAATAACTTTTACTATACATACATCTAACACTCATATATCAATAATCTAATAATGATTTTTGCTAGTGGTATCTACTCAGAATCGATGAAATCGTGCAATCATGGATATCTCAACTGAAACGGTGTTGTATTCAAGCATACATTCACTGGTTATTATCACTTTCGCCTCAGTCCATCCTAGCTATGCAGCATATCTTGGTCTGTCTTTAATTGGCTGTAACCGTTGTGTAGAGTCCTGGCTGATCAACCTATCAAAATCAGCCTACTACACAAGTTTATCTTTAGCCCTCCGTCATTTATATATTATTCGCAGTAGTCATGATCCAGGAGGGGAGCTCATAATAAGACGAAATATAATATGAGCAGCGTTGCCCTGTAATAAATTTGGCTCTTTGCTTTCGTTTTTGAATACAGTTGAAACCTGATTAATCCTCGTGTTATCAATTGCTTTATTGTCAAATCTCGAATTCATCAAACGGCTAGATGAGAATGTTCCAGAAATTGATCGGCTTGATCAATTGGTAATCGTTGTTCAAGGGAAAGATAGGATGTTGATTTATATAACAAGCTATAAATTACAAAATGAATTAAAGCCATGTTAATAAAGACAATCCTTCTAATTCTCTCTATTGGAATCATCTTTGTCAAACTTACAGCACACTGATACAACCAACAGAGATCAATCAAATGTAAACACGAATATAAAAAATTAAGGAAAAGAACTTGTTGTATTTTTTTATTTCACTTATGATTCAGGCTGATATTTATACTGTTTTTCTACTAATGGAAGGGATAAGAATGTTGTAATTGTCACTGGAATGAATCACTTTGAAGATTTGAGTACACATAAACATAGGGGGGAGAACGTATTGCATAATCAATAGGAATACTAAGAATATTGTAAGGTTGAAGGCAGAATGTTTGTGTTGTTGTAAATAAAAGATGCATGATTTCTTGATTGTGCTTGAGTGTGATGAATCCAAATTACGAGGTTATCAATTCCAATGTAACTCGTCCACCAACTTGACCATGACTGCATCAACACCAAGGCACAACACAAATACACACAGACCAACGTTTACATGTCCTACATTGCTGTCATCAACTCTCAGAAATAAGCTTCATTATCCGAGCCAATCATGTCACAACAGCCAGAATAGCTACGTAAGTTGGAATTGCAGTTGCGCATTCTAGGTAAAGAATCCCTTATAGTAATGTGCTAAGCTCGAAGCTGTAGCGTCAATATTTAAATTTTCGATTGTCGAACGTCTAAAAGTCCAACAGTAAAAATTTGAAAATCGTTTCCAACATCCATGTCCAGATATGAGGTCCCATACACAATATGGGATAACTTGAAATTATTGTAGTACTATGAAAATAATGAGGCAACTTTTTAGCTGAGGAAATGGTATTAGAAATGCCTTGTCATCCTCCAGATAATAACTGCTGCTGGCATTGGAGAGTGCACAACTTGACAGGGAGGAAACGCATGCCTCATTTTCGAATGCATAATAGAAACAAAAAAAAAAGCTACAACCATCAGTCTTGAAAAGAACACTAATAATAGCTGTTAATAATGTCTTCTGTAGAAGAAGCAAAAATCATTTCTTTCAAAACTGTAACAACGTAGTTTGCTGATCATAGCCCATTTATATATGATCTGCAGCAATTTGATGTGTTCTCGCATTAAAAGCTTTACTGCACTTCTTCGAGATCTGGCTAAAGTAGTGTATTATTATGTTGAATTGTAATATCGAGTTAGTTTATATTATTAGGTTATCTGAAAGAACAATACAGTAGCAATAATGCTTCGATAATAATAAGTAGAATATTATCCTTTGCCCCGTGCGAGCTTTATAGTTTACTGTAAGAAGTACATATTTAAAAGCTTTTAAATATCTGTCAACAAGCTTGCTTTACACAATAAGCATACAAGATTTTAGTCAACAAACTTCAAACTTTCAAATTTACAGGCTGTTTACAGGCTGTTTACAGAACTTTACATGTACTTTCGCATAGTGTAGTGTTCAAATCACTTCAAGCAATGAAAACAACGCAATAAACAGCCCAGAAACGTAGAAAAGCTATATTTGTTTATTACCTCTACATATATAAAAAACCTAGAAAAATTTTGCCATAGTTCTCCTCTGCAACGATGTTAGGCGGAATTTGAAGTACTACCCAAAAATGCAATTAGGTAGTATTTCAATTAGACCACCCCTCAGGTGCTAGAGCGTGCCTTACTACACCCCTAACGTGAGGAATTATGTTTATTAAGGCCCTCAACTGTCGCTAAGTAAGTAGAATCAACAATTAAGTTTGGACCAGCCTATCTAATCCTAGCCTCGGAATCTTGTTATTATTGAGCTTCAGTGATAGGCACATCCACTCAACATAAAAAAAAAGGTATGCTTCGAAGAAACATAGAAAGAAAAAAAGATAGTGAGGGTAATAACATTACATGCAGCTGAAAATTGAAAGAAATAAGGGCGAAAAGCCAAGAAAAAAGAAAAGGGAGAGTCAAGAAAAATAAGGGGGAGAAAAATAAACAATCAAAAATGAATGATGGGTTGTATCTACAGCTATTGCTATGGTTGTTTTCGACAAAAAAAA
Organism: Mucor circinelloides; assembly: GCA_037974945.1. Taxonomy (NCBI): domain Eukaryota; kingdom Fungi; phylum Mucoromycota; class Mucoromycetes; order Mucorales; family Mucoraceae; genus Mucor; species Mucor circinelloides. The sequence continues at coordinate 825,446 of JBBNAA010000023.1, read as the reverse complement.
ATAACTTGACTGATATCCTGCAGCATCCAATAGTAGTATCGTCCATGATCATTGCTATACGCTTGCCTATACATAGTCCACAGGATATAATTAGTATTGCATTCCTCCATCAACGCCATCATATCATACGCTTCTTATTACTTACTAATTGACTGTTATCAGTTCCAATTCGACCCAGTATCCATCAATCACAAATTAGTTGCTGTTGTAACCTTATACATGCCTACGCATTACAGGAAAATAATAAAATAATAGTCAGTAATGTATCTAGCAATTTACGTCCTTTATACTTACTTGACGAACAATTCATAACAGGTTGTGCACCTAACGTTGTTGAGCACTACCTTGTGGTTGTTGCCTATATTCTATCAAATTCGCATAATTAGTAGGGTATTATTGAGCAGCAGGCACCATCAAAACTTACCTGGTCCACCGAAAACAAGAAATGTACTGTAGCATTACCAATAGCCTGCAGATGGCACCAAATCCTGAGAAAAAAAATGCCAGCTTTCTTGACTTGCAGAGAGGATGAAACAACCAGACAGGAGGAATAATAGCACCAGCGTTGACTTGCAGAGTGTTCCAAACCAGAAAGATAAAAAAGCACCATTGATGATGACTTGCAGATAGTACGAACAAACCAACAAGTAGTAGGAATAGCACTAAAAAAAGAGGTCTTCTTGCTTGAGTTGTGAATAGGCAAAAACAATTTCTATTAAAAATAAGAGAGAATTTAGTTAGGTGTGATTCAATAAAAAGTAATAATCTGTGGTGGTGGTACTTACCGATTTCTGAAAAGACAACAAAGACTTTAGAGAAGAAGAAGTGGTGGTGGCAGCAGCAGCAAGTTGAAGCAGTGGTGTTTATCGGTTGAGTAGTCGTTTCCTTTTGTTTCGGGGCAGCAGTCAGCAACAACGTTTCTAATAATCAACAAAGAAAAAGAGTAATTAGATGTTGTGAATAATTCTAAACAATCTCTTCAGTAGATATACCCACTTGCATATGCTAACGTCAATCACAGGCTTGATGAACCATCTGCTATCGCCTTTAATGATGACAAGATGAGTAATAATAATAGATTTAGCAGAAAAGTAGTATTAAAAACGGGGGTATTATGGAAAAAAAGGAAAACGGGGGAATGGGAAGAAAGAAAGGAAACTCAACGTCACAAATATTCTGTGTATAGCGTAGCTGACATCGAACTGAAATTGAAATTACTATTGTTTTGAACGAGGATCAATGGATCAATTCATCATCCTAAAATCTGTCATTAACTATAACTAACGATTGTTGATAGTAAACATATATTCAAGTATATATCAAGCTTATGCAGAATCAAAAGGCGCATCGAATAGTGCTAAGCTTGTCTGATTTAGTCAACACTAGATGTTTTAAATAGACAAAACTTTTTTCGTCAAATTTTGGTGGGTTTTCAATGATACCTCCATTTCCGTCAAGATAACATTGCTTGTAATACTAGTCATTATGATAATACAAAAAATGTCCTATATTTTGAGCTCTTACTTGAGTCTCTAGCTTGTCTCTACGTAGAGAAATCAACAAAAATTATCCAACCAGAAAAGTCAGCCAGGGTTTAGGCCTTGCCTCTACAGGCCCAAAATTGACAAAATCATAAATTTTTCCAAAACAAGGGTTCTTGACATATCTCGACGATGGATCATCCAAATTGGACAAAACAAAAACCATTCGATAGCGCTACATAAGCTTCAACAAGTAATAGTGCTCAAAAGCACCTAATAGACGTTCCATTTATGAAATGGCTTAAAATCATGTATTTTGAATTTTAATTGCCCCAAGATGGCACTTTGCAACTTTTTTTCGATATCCATAATAAAATCGATACCATCGTATAGAAAATTAAAAGAGAAACAAAAGTCGAGCACTACTACAAAACATCGACTCACTTAGTATGCCATAGAGAAATATCTATCCAATTTAGTAATTGAACGACACAAAAAATATAAACTGATGATGTTTATTACTGAAATTAAAGGACCATTTATACTAAATTCATGAGTCATCACACAAGACAGTAAATGATATTATGTAGTAGTTGCAGCTCGATCTGCTCATTTACTGAGATGTTGTAACCTAGCATCAGCATATTGTTCCATTAAATAAGGAATAATTGCCTAACTTATCGTCTATTACGGACTTGAAACCAACGGTTCTTCCTATTACTAGTCAAATAAAGTGTTATACATAATTTCTACAATAGTTACAGCTAATAATATGGAAGTATCATGACAAAGTTATGCAGCTACACAAGTAATTTGGCGTTTTTTTTTTCTTGAATCGACAATACAATCAATCAACTCTATCTATTGATTGAACTTTGCTTTTATTCATTTTACAGGGCAGTATTTTTGTTTGAAAACGTACCGTTCATCTTTTCGAAAATGCTTTTTATTACACTTTGTTCAAGTTTGCTGATGATGTATCGCTTCCCAAACCAGATCTCAAAATACAACAGTGAAACATTTAACTCAAGCACAGATCACGTCAGCTCGTAAAATATCAACATGAGACTGGAATCCATCAATCGTGGGTTCATGACTATCACCCAGGCATTCCCATTCAACATCTTATCCTCACATCCAATTCCTCAGTTCGAATAGTATATAAAACCTCTAATTTTCCAATGCGATAAACGATATTCATTACCTGATTAATTTCGTGCTCTTTTTATTATAGTATCACTAATTTTCTGATAAATCATTTGCAATAATGGTAAAAATAACAGACCTGCTTTTCTCTAATTATGAGAGAGAAAGATCAATGTGGTGCTCAATTCGCTTAAAAAATTAGGGTGTGTATTGACAAGAAGAAGGAACGCACAAGCTAGACTTAAAACGGATTCGCTAATGAGAAGCAAGATAGCTTTGTGAGGACAAGAAATCACAAATTTGGCAGGGAGCTGCTTGATCAGACCTATTTTAGACTGTAGTTCCGTGAAAACTGCTTCCAAAGCTTCAATGAATAGCTCAAATTGTTGATAACTCGTGGACTTACTGTACAATAATCTATATTATTGCTACAGGTATATTTTGGCGGCTGAATCTGTACTTTTCTTTGCGAGTGTTCAGTGCCTACTATATAATCATGGTTAATAATATCGGGATTAATCAAAGGCATACGCACTTTATAATTGCAAGATACACCAAACTTCATCAAGTTGCCTGCAGCTAAAGGCAGATACTTGATGATATGCCGTGTATGTTCGAAGCTACTACCTTTACCGCAAAAGAATGCTTCTATCTTTTTTTGTTTGCTCCGCCATTCACATTGGTCGCATAAACAACCATTGTTTTCAGCAACATAAGTATACAGTGTAAGGAGTAAAATACGCCCAATGCAGAAGAAGCTCTGCAGCAGCTAGCTCCTCGCCAATATGTAGAAAACAATAAATGAATGAATGCAGTGGCTTTGATGAGCTACGAAGATCTGATGTAGCAAGATAGACTTGGTGTCAGTTTATCATTAGTTGGAGATACACTTTACAGGCCGGGGCTGTTTAATGAGAAGGAGCGGCATGCTAGAATAATGTGAGCAATTTATGCTTGTCTGATAGACATTCAAGGCATATTGACGCAAGGGCCAATCAATTGTGAACAGGCCGATCACATTGAAAATGTATAAAAGAAAATTTTTCTGCATTTCTCACTTGCAGTACACACTAAAATAATGGTTCGGTTTCTACAGCAGCTTCCCGCTTTGACAGCTTTATTATCTTCGTCTTGTTGCGTTATCCAATTAATCCTCAATTTCTTTTCTGTGTCCTGTGCTGGTTTTGCGGTGTTCACGCCATATAGGTCTGTTCTCTCCACCATCACTATTTTGCTATTGAGCTACAATCTGGCCACCACAGCAACAGCCGTACAAACCAGACATAAATTGGTGGTTTTGATCGTCTCAATTCTGTTAATGGTGAGTCCTGAAGTAGTGCAATGGGTAAATCAGTCGTCTGCAACCACCTTGACAGCAACCACAACAAAGAGTCACCAATACTATAGAATTCATCTAGACGGTTTAGGATGTGAAGCATGTGCTAATCGAATCAAAAACACACTGACAGCAACTGCATGGATATCAGATGCGAAAGTGTATTTCAACAACAAGACAGCTATTGTTGAAATCAGAGACAATGCAGGAACAAAGAATAACCAGCTCGTTGATTTGATAAGGTCAATTGATAATAAATACGATGCCCAGGTACTTGATTCCTGGGTAATATAAGAAGGGATACACGAGTTTAATTCACAGTGTAACATGAGCAGAAATGAAAATAGCACAAAATTGATTATTTGCTAGTGAGTTACATTTAATTTATTTTAGGCGTATAATATGATATTATAAAGAAACAGAGAATCTTGCAAATCCATTTTGCCTTCTTCTTCTTCTTCCCTAATCTACTACTTTTTACTTCTCTCCTAAGTGAGAGCATCCCACTCCTTTTCCTTCATTTTAATATATATCAATTCCCCTTCATTTCGTCTTTTAACACACATCTTTCTCTCGTGCACACAACAACAAGAATGATTTTGCCATTGCTGATCTCTACTACGATTGCATTCATTGCAGTCGATTCAACAGAAGCGACTCCATTCGTTTGGGATGTAGATAAAAGAGCTGAATGTAAAGTTTGTTGCAACAAAATTAAATCAAAAATAGATTTTCATTGTTTATATTATTATTATTAGCTACATCCCAGAAATTCGAAAATGCTGCTACAACTACCAAGAAGTCAGAATCCACCACCAAAAAGCCAACATCTACTGCCAAGAAACCTACCTCAACTGCAACATCAAAGAAACCCACATCAGCATCTAGCAGTGTTAAGCCTAGTTCTTCTGCTGTGGTTCCTTCATCCACCTCTGCTATCACATCATCAGCAAGCACTCAAACCTCTCTTATGGTAGTCAATCCCACTGCTAATGCATCATCCTCTGGTGCTATTCCCTCATCTACATCCACCACACAAAAAGACGCTTCTTCAGCAAACGCCGAAAGTAGTGGTGGCATATCAGGCGGTGCTATTGGTGGTATTGTCGCTGCCATCATCATCATTATTGCAGGTGTCATTGCCTATCTCGTCCTTCGCAGAAAGAGAAACAGAAAGAACGCACAACGTAATATGAATTCTCGCATGTCTAAACCTGATCCATTTACAATGGGTTTCGGCAGTGATCAAGCATTCCAAAACACTCAATCATCTTACCAACAACCTCAAATGCAACAAAACAACCTTCAAGTAAATACTTCGCCTTATCAACATCAGTATGGTACAGTCCAACCTGCTATCGCTGTTACATCACCTACATCACCTTCGTCCCCTTATTATAATAACAATGGTGCACAATTCCATGATGCTAATAATCATATTATAGCTGGTTCTATGATGCCTGCTATTGTGCCTCAACAACAACAGCAGCAACAACAACAACAACAACAATATCAACCTCAGGCCAATCAACAATATCAGCCTCAGGCCAATCAACAATACCAGCCCAATACTATCTATCAGCAGGAGCAACCTGAGACTCATGCTACCACCAATGATACTAGCAATACACTCAATGTTTCTGCCAATGCCTCTGCCGCTACTGCTGCCACTACTGTGACCACTACTGCCGCCGGTGTTGGTGCAGGTGTTCCACATCAGCAACAGGCTTTGCTTCAACCAACTCAAGCTGGCTCGGTTGGTGTATTCTTTGTAGCAGCCACATATACACCCACATTGAGCGATGAAATTGATATTCAGACTGGCGATCAAGTCGAAATCTTGGTAGAATATGACGACGGATGGTGTCAGGGTATTAATTTGAGCAGAGGAAATGCAAAGGGTGTCTTCCCCAAGCATTGCGTTGAGTATCCCACTTCCGAAAGCACAGCTAGCAGTGAAGTTGATAGAGTTAAAAGAGTCAGTTCCATGTACATTGCTCAATAATAAAATAATGTTTAGTCCATGATACACAAGTGCTATATATTCATTACACACACGCAAATCTGGATGAGTGAGAAGACTGACAACAATAAGAAAAAAGGGATTTACAATGTGAAACGAACAATTTATTTTAGTAGATTTCTTCTCTTTTTATGATGCTATATGATATCCATGATGGTGACACATGAAGAGGGAAAGAGAGACAGAGAGAGAGAGAGAATGACAGAGATTTCTTGGAAGCAACAAACAAACAGACAACATTTTACTTTGGTTACATAGTGACTGTAGTCATAGTACAACAACAAATCTTGCATTAGCATATGATGCAGCATATTATAGAACCATATTGTGTATGCATGTTATGTATGTCTGTCTTGTTTGTATACATCTTATGTACATTGTATGCTTCTTGTGTGCCTGTTCCTGGTTGAGTGTACCCTTTGATTGTGTAACACATTTGATGAAATGTATTTACATCTTTGCACATGGAGCATTTCGTGTGAGCACCTCTCTGTATCGCTTATAAATGAGTCAGTTCAAGTATATCAACATGTGTATACTTTATATGCACCTGTTTGCTGTATCCAGTTTGTTTATAGCCAAATACTATATGTGCATGTCTAAATAAAGTAGGGACGCCGATTCAAACAATTCAAATGAGAAGGGGGCGGTACCACCACAAACGAATCTAAGAGAACGGTTGTTTCTCTAGTCATTCAAACTGAATTTTTTAATCTAAAAACTGTAAAACAACAAAAGGGATAGGGAGGTGTATAGCATGATTATACGCATTGAATACTCATGTCAAAGAGAATTCGAATTATTAGAGGCATTTCTTCCCATTTTCTTATATGGTTACACCTTCTTTTTTTTTTTTATGACCATTTGAATCAATCATCTGTGATTCAAAATCAAGACACCATCCCCCCCCCACAACATGTTGAAACAATCTGGTTTTTTGGATATTGATAAACATAATGATAGATAATTTTATTGAGAATAAAGAATTAATAATAAGGATGAATAAAAGAAACTTTTGGAACAGGAAACACCACCTAACAGAGAAACTGAATATATACAGGAATAGACTCAATGAGTCGTAATTTTCGGTTTCGTTAGTAAAATGTGTAGAATGGGATCCTTGAAATAATAAACTTTTTGAATTTTGAGAGGGGAGAAAAGGAAAAGTTTTTTTTTTTTTTGATCTCTTGAGAAAGAAAGAGGAGGGGGATATGTATACAGAATGAAAGATGATTAGAAGGAGGAGGAGGAGGAGGATTGAGATGATTCTTCGTTGGAAAAAGCATTTGAAAATAATGTAGAGCCAAATGTAGCTAAAGTATGGTTCAAGGCAGCCATGTGAGAATGCTCGATATGATATTTTAATCCATTCAGGTTCTTGTATCGCTTGCCGCAGTCGCCAATTGTGCATTGATAAGGTTTAGCCATATTATCACTATCATCAGCTGTCATGTTGCAGTGTCCATGTTGATTGTGGTATTTTAATCCATTGGGGTTTTTGTATGCTTTGTCACACCCACCCACAGGGCATTTGTATGGTTTATCAGCATTGGCATTTGAGTTGGCAGAAGCTAATAAGGCGCCAGCTTGGGCAAGGAAGTCCTCATCAGTCAATAGGGGCGTAGGCAAATCACCATTGCCAGATGCAAGGGCAATCTTTTTGGCGGCAGATTGAGTCAATAAATCAAATGCATTTGGTGTGTTGATTTGGCCAAATGATCTCTTTTTTCCGTTGGATTTCTTGGTGGTAGTTGCTGTTGGCGTTGTGGGCGTTGATGGCTCTTCAATTTCTTCCTCCACAATATTTGAAATGCAAGGAGAAATAGGTGGTGTGATCATGGATGAAGAAGCAGAAGAGGTGGAGTTGTATAAATCAGACAAATAAGCAGCAGCTCTTTTCTTGAGTGTCACCATTTGATCATTGTCAACCTCTTGTTGCTCCATGGTGGGAGATGAAAGAGCAGACCAGCTACCTGAACATGATGCCTCAGTCTCATCATAAAAGCTACTTTCTTCGTCTTCTTCCAATCTAACATGACACTCTTCATAGTGTTGCAGCAGATCATGAAGATCGTCAAGAATCAAACCACAGCAAGCAAAATCACGACAAAATGTTGCCTCCAGTTCACGAGATTCAAATGCTCCTTTAATATCATTCTGAGGTTGACACAATTGGAAATCATAAGCGCTACATCAAAAGGTTAAAACAACTGGTCATCAAAAAAGATAAATCAAACTCACTCAAAGTTTATATCTTGTTTGGGCACAGTGATTGTACTCATACGACGGATGGAACTATATTCAATTGGGATTGGCATTTTCTTGTTCTGTTGATTTCTTTTTCTGTATTTATTAAATGTAAGGGGGTCTTTGTGTTTTTTACAAAAGATGAGGGGGTGGGTATTATAAAATACAGTTAAATGAAAAAAAGAGAAAAGAGTGAGAGAGAGAGAGAGATGGAAAAAAGGGTTGTTCTGATTCATATTTTTATACCTTTTTCCATATCAAAGCCCAAGTATGTCACACGAACCCCAATCTGGGCTCCAATATAGTGTCTCCGCTACCGGCGACCCAAGGCAGTGTCTCCCTTTTTGATTTTACAAAATTCATACCCTTTTCGTTTCAAACAAAGATTACACAAAAAGACCAGAATAATATAAACAATTACTAGAAAATGCTGTAATCAATGAATTGGTATAACGTTGCACATTGTATGTTGATTTTATTCAAGAAATTATGGATAAAAAAAAAAAAAAAAAAAAAAGAAAAAGAGTGGATTTTAAAAAAGGTAACTCGGGTCTCTCGTTTGTAACCATTATGGCAACAAAATTGACATCGGCATACCAAAATATCACAAAAAAGAGAAAGAGTTCGTTAGTTTAGGAACATCTGTGTACCACGTTGCTTCCGTTTCATAAAAAAAAACCATTTGTGATACTGGTTAATTGGCCAAGTTTAAGTGTTATATTGACATGGAATCTCCGTCTAATCTGGGTTGTGTTGGACCCCTCTTTTTATTGTTCATCATATATACATTTATTATTTGAATCTTAATCACTCAAATCCTGCTCAATCAGCTTGGCATAATCCTCATAAGAGGCAAATGTAGGAAGAGCATCCTTCTTTTGCTTCTTCTTTTTAGATCCACTTGGCTCGTCAAATGCTGATCGCTTTTTGCTTTCAATTGGCTGCTCATCTTGGTCTTCTTCGGCTTCTTCTTCATCCATACTAGACGCATTCATCAATTCAAGTTCAATATCCTCCTCATCTTCATCTTCGTTATCCATAGGCTCGCCTTGATCTGATTCGAATTCAGCCATATCTCCATCTTGCTCATCTGCATCATCGTCAGACATCAATAACGCTCTCATTTCCTCATCGTCATCTGAATCGTCCAAACCATTATCATCGTCCTCTTCATTGTCTAGTCCACCGGGTATAGATGACATCATGGCACGCCATACTTCATCTTCGTCTCCATCCTCATCATCAGCGTTTGCCTTCTCCTTCTTTGACTTCTTACTGGTAGTATTTACTGCCTTTTGATTGAAATACTTGTGGAAAAAGACTTCGTCTGCCTCGACATCATCTTCTTTCTTTTGCAAAAATTGCTCAGAGTTGAGGGGAATAGCATCGCTCTTGATGCCACTGCCCTTGGTGAACATGATACCGCCATCGCGCCTACTGCCTGACAAGGGTTGCATGATAGATTGACCCTTAGTAGTGGTGGTTTTCTTGGCGTTACGGTATACAAATCTGTCTAAAAAGTGCATCAATGTGAATTGGTGTAAATCAGGTTGATTTGTGATGAGTTCGCCGGCGAACAGTTGTTCTGTATATTTAGCAACGGAGGGGTGATAGTGATTTTTGAATGGGATCTGTGCAATACACAAAGAAATCAAATTAGTATTAATTAAGTATTTCTGGCTATTTGGTCTCTCATTACCAGTTCCCATAAACAACTCTTCTCGGCGTTACTAAATCTAGGATCACGCTTTCTACCATCATATTCTGATTTAGCATGGCTGCGTTTAGCTTTTTCTTCGGCAATCTTTTTCTTCTTTTCGTCATCGTCATCTTCCTCGGGTGCATCAACAAAATACTCTTCATCGTCATCTTCCTCAGGAGTAGTCAACATGGTTCTCAAACCTGGCTGAGCATCCATCAACTAGAAGAGTAACAGATTTCAATATTTGTTGGTGTGTAAACATATAACATTAGACTACATACCTGACTCAGAAGGAAAAAGATACCTGATACAAATGCTGGTTGATTACGAGCGGCAATCTGCACCATACGCTTAACATAAGCTTTTACACGACGAGTGTCTGTATCAGCACGAATGGCCTTGAACAATAGATTCAGATACATGGATTGTTTGGATGAATGGCTGATTCTAGGATCCAATAAAGATTCATATAATGTACGATAGAATCTGTCAGACACAGCTTGCTTGGAGAGCGAGATGGTGAAGATAAGAGAGAGGGCTTGAATAGCAGCGTTGAATGTACTGGCGTGAGTCATTCTAAACAAAACCTCCAGATGTTTCTCGACCCTATTTCACAAATACAAATAAATATCCAACTTATTTCAGTTTCATCGTCTGGCAAGTTGTAACTTACATATCGTCAGAAATGTTGGCAAAGTGGAAGGCACGATTCACACCTGTCAAAATAGCGGCAATCATCTTGGTTTGATGGTCTTCGAGTTCCATGTCTTTTTTTTCCTTGGCCTTTTCCTTGTTCTTTCTCTTTTCGCTCTTCTTTTCAGGCTCGGGCTCTTGATCTGCTTTTTTCTTGTTCTTCAGCTCTTCCTTTTCTTCATCTTCAACAATCTTCAAGAGCTTTCTAAAGAAAATAAAGTATAGTTCCACCAATTTGTTGGCAACAGCTGTGTCTTTTGATGTTAAAATGGTCTGGTTCATGGTGATGATGGAATAGTATTGAGCTTTTTCGCTAGTGTTTGGGCGAAGCAGCAGTTGCTCCAATTCACGAATAACAAACATCTTCATACCGGGATGCTTGACCAGCAATTCAATCAGCAGCTGCGAAGTCTTGGCCGCAACCTTGTTATCGGAATCACCTAATTTGTTTACGAGCAACTTGAGCAAATTCTGTTCTTGTTCGGGCTTGTTGGCCAAGAGATCATGTAAACATGTAACCATGTTGTTACGAACGTGCATCAAAGTATCGCGAGAAAGCTCTTCGATCAACTGAAGGAATTCGAGGTAAGTCTTCTTAAGGTGATCTTCAAAAATCCACAATAAAAGGTGAAGTTGAGTAACGTCTTTGGAGGCGAGTGGTCTGTCAGCAAAATAGATCAGCTTGCGATCAGGTAGAACGGAACCGATAAACAAATCTTTCAAACTGGTGATTGCCATGACTGATTCGTTTCTACCCTTCTTTCTGCCCATAGCCATCAAGGTATCCAATGTTTTGATACCATGAAGAGGAGATTCACGGAACATCAAAGTCAGTGCAGAAACCTTATCGTTCAATGTACCGGAAGTGATGATGTTGGACATGAAACTACGGTTAGAGGATGTGAGAAGAGGGTGCTTTTCTGAGTTGGTGTTTTCTTGACTCAAAATTTCTTTGGCGAAAGCATATTTCTCTGATGTCTGAACAGGTGATAAACGTTTGACATTTTCGATTGATACTTCAGGGAGTGCAACCTTGTACCAGAAAGGTGTGGGTTCAACGAGCTGTCAAAGTGGAGTTTTATCGGTTAAATCATCCACCAAAAATTCAATCAAATGACACTTACCAAAGTCTTGCTAGGAATTAATTTGGGTTGATGGATCTTCATGTCAGAAGTTTCCTCTTCATCATACTGTTCTTCCTCGTTGTCTTCTTCCTCATCATCATCAATCTCCTCTTCTTCCTCCTCTTCCTCTTCCTCATCAGCTTCTTCTTCCTCTTCCTCTTCCTCTTCTTCAGGTGCTTCTTCGTCTTCAGTATCAATGTCCTCCTCGTATTTATCAGCAGACAAACCGATATTGGTCATGAAGCTCATCAACTCTTTTTGAAGTGATTCCTAAAATTGACTGTGTTAATTACATTGTGTACATCTTAATCACAACCATGCTTACCTCTGTCTTGACATCATCTCCTGTAATCAGCTTGTCGTTGTCCTCAACATCGACATTTTCCAAGTATTTGACATCGCCTTTGGTTCCACCTAATGCCATGATAGCCTCACGAAGCTTATCATTTTGGGCTTCATAAGGACTCTTGCTGTCATTGCTTTTATCAGATTGACCGCCCGAGAGTTTCTTCTCCTTGCTGAACTTTTTTTGAGCTTGTTGTTGTTGCCCCTTCTTATTCTTCTTGTCAATGGCAACCATACTGTAAATTGAAAGAATAGAAAAAAGATGTGCACTTTAGTTCAGTATTGGTTGTTTTAAAAGAGATCAAAAAAGCAAGAAAAAAAAATTGGTAAAAAGAGTCCTTGATGTGACCGCCTGAGATGGCTATAAGCCTCTCCAGTTTTGCATTGATCTCGTTACATGCTGTCTGTTTACTTGCATAATCATGCAATTTGCTCAATGTTACTCTTTAACCGTCTTTGAGTTCTCACTTTTGTATGATACAATGGTTTATTAGAAGCTGAATTGTCTCAAATTGCGACTCTAATCGCCAAACCATCACAAAATGCATACAAATATTTGCATGATTTGATGACAACCTGAGTGGTACGATTGAGGTTCATGGCAAACAATAATGCTCGCGATATGAAAGAAGAGTTAGGCAGGGCCTTTTATGTAGGCACAAAGTTTAAGGTGATTGAAATTCTTCGCCAGAAGGCTCAAAGTTTGGGTAAACAATTCAATTGTCCCAATACCGCCGCTAAAAGCAGTAAGAATCAACCGCATGCGACTTAGACCAAGAGCAGGGATGTATTTTCTTCAGTTAAAAAAGGGACTGGGCGGTGCAAGATTGATAGAATGCAATGCTCTCTACGCATTTACGCTTCAGTAAGACACGATGCTCGAAACCTTGAGAGGTTTATTAGGTATTTCTCGATCACAATCATCGAGTATGAATCAAAACTGAGAGAAAAAAAAAGAATCACTTGCGTTTTTTGATGCATAATCATGGATAAGAAGAGCTCAGACGTCTTCCTGAGAGCGTTGAGGTTGATGCAACAATCCATGTTGCTGGACGTTGGATGTGTCATGAGTTCAAGAAGTCTTATGAATGGGCTATGAAGCAATTCGGGTTAGCTGCTTGACCTGATGTGATGGATCTGGGTTTTCTTCCCAACAATTTTGTCACTGATGGCAAGAATTAATCACTGATCAAACATGTTTTTCCTATATTTAAGTACATTCTTTGTTATGTACCTATTGTGCACATCTTCTTCCAAAGACTCATAGAAAACATGACTAAAGAAGCAAAGCATGGTGAGTATCTCTTGAGATTAAGAATATATAAAAACACTAAATATACAAAAACGCATCGAAAAAGAAGTAAGCCAGAAAAGCCAAGCTACTGGTAAGATTATAAGAAGCAAGGACAATGTCTAAGGTATTCCGATTATTCAAACTATACATTCCTATTCCAGATGGCTTGAGCATGAAACAAGTTGTTGGCCATTTCAAACCTTTGCCAGATGGAGATTCTGGTTTTCGAGCCCTTGCTCTCGCTATTACTGGTAGTCAAGAGCAATGCAAGTTATTGAAGGCCAAGGTGATTGCTATTTTGAACAAGAAAAACCTGTTTTATCAGCAATTTTTCAGAAGTTTTCCTTCTTCAAAGCCTAGTTCTTAGTACCTTTGTAATGAAGCTTCATTAGACAGTCAAGATAACTGATTTCAGTTCCCTGAAATGGTAAAGTTGGCCGCAGACACTTTCAACAGAGTCATAACTTGCTATACACTTGACTAACGAAACACTACGTTTGTTCCTTATTTTTCCGCTCCTTCTTCCCTTCATCCTGTTCTTTTATAGCTACACGCTAGTCATTTTTATCTTATAGAAAATGAACTAAATCCAAGACCTCGCTGGCCTCCTACGTTTCCAGGTCATAGTGCTAACTGCAGCAGCAACCTCTTGGTCGATTATTCAATATCGTTTAATATCAGGCACTACATTTTGCAAAGCACTATCGGCTGTTAGCAATGCTATGTCACCCTATATCAACATATAGGGGCGCAACCTTATTGCGCTGAACGTTAGTCTTCATTAACCATAAAACACGTAGGGCAAATGTGGTGTTGAACAACAAAACTGATGACCGAGTCAAACCTGATTGGATAGCATACATAAAGCCATGGTTCAAGAAGTTTAATATTGTTGCGTGTGAAGTCAAACCACCTTCAAAGGTTGGACGAGGTGATATATCCGATTATGTAAAGCTTGGCATTGAAATGAAAGATATGTTGAATGGAATTATGAATGCAAGCGTGGGTCCAGCTTCAGTATTAGGCATTTTGGTTGAAGGCAAGTAAAATGAGAGAATTCGAAATTTTGAACCTTTCATAGCTTATGAAATTTCACTAACTTTGCAAATTAGGAGAGAAATAAACAGCATATGCTATGGATATGAAATCAAAAACTTATAGAATGGTACAACTGGGCAATCTTGATTTGATATAAAACAGCCTCAGCTTGGTTATTTTCCAGCATTGTTTACTGGGCTAATTCAAGCCAAGGTAAGTTTTCTTGATTTGAATTAACTAAGTTTTTTTCTAAAATAATTATTTAGAGCATTGCAATGAAAACGATATCAAAGGTGGAGACAATGAAGGTTGCTAGTGCAAGTGGAAAGAGAAACCGCCGGGTTTGGCATAGCATCACAAAATCAACTCCAAAGCTCAAGAAATTTAGGAAAACCTTTTCTTCTTCTGAGTAAACAATAATCGATTTATATATCTTTTTAAAGTAATCGACTTCAATCATTCTGTAAACACCATTGAACTCTATATCCAATACTTAAATGGTCAGCATCCCGCCTTCACATAATAAACCAATGGTAAAATATTCAGTCCGAGGACAGCCACACATTAAAGCACTGTCTAAAGCGTCTTTCATTAATGAGCCAATCTTTACAAGGCCTGGTCTCCCATTACATTTTGTCTCTGTTTTGACTTCGCACACATACAAAGTGTGTTTATGATTTTGTCTTCTAACGACCCCTCCAGATTTATCTGATTTTCTACCATAGATATTTAACTCTAAATAGCTGTGAAGAATTGCCTGCTTCGTCTTTCTTCCTTTAGATTGTGGACAATCGTAATTGCACAAACAGACTGCTCGTTGATTTCAATGGAATTGAAAAGCGGGAGTGAGAAGTACGGCCACCAGGCAACAATAGAGCAGCAATACCAGAGGAGGCAACACACAAAACGATTCTTCCTTGGCTTCTATAATAGTGACAGAGAGTGTTGTAGACGAATGTTTTACCTGTGCCGGCAGGACCTTGGAAAAAGAAATGAGAGCTGTTGACATTGTTGTTAATTGACGAAGCAATTGTGTCAAAAACTTGCTTTTGAGTAGAATTCATTTGAGCATATTTCTGTTGGTACGAATAAGCCTCTTGATCTTGCAAATACGGCATTTCATTGAGAATCAAAGAGTTGCGCTGTATCCCTGCCATTCTATTTATCAAGCCATTCCAATTGAAGAGAGGCAAGGGCAAATCAAATTGACGCAGAGATCGATCTTGACTGGCAAGAGAGATTTGCAGTAAATATAGACCGTAATCAAGGCTTCTTGTATTGAGGTAAAATTCGGCGCCAGGATGTGCCGCAAGCAGTAGGCTATATCCTTTCTGAGCAATTTGATGTTCAAGATCATCACAAAAGCTTTGGCAAAATCTTTGCCAGATATCTGTCGGTAAAACCAGTGCATTAAACAGCAACGCAGACACAAACATTGACCTCAAAGAGTAGCCAGAGGCAAAAACAGCGGATTCTTCAAAAGCTCTTGTCCATTCTTGGTCATCCTCAATGAGGTGGAGTAGCATACATGCCTCACGATAAGTGGCACATGCTTGTCCATTCGCAATTCTCAATTGAGAAAAAGATGTAGCACCACGGACAATTGTCAAGAGCAAACGAAGTTAATACCTTTCCCCAGCAGCAGGATTACAATAGTATATTCGGCCAATTGACATGCTACCGTTTCCTCTTGGTTTCCACATTTTTGAATTTTGGTGCCATGTCATAAACTCGGGAAACTGCTGGTAAAGCAATGGTTGAAAGTTGGCATTGTTTTGATTAGCATCATTGTATTGAAAGTAAGCCATCAGAGTGGAGCGACTCTCTCTTAGTACTTTATCGATTCTTGGTTGAGGCCACGATGGATCAAAACATACGGGTTGCTCATTTTCCAGGTGAACAGCAAGAGGAGAGACAGATGGGCTTTCTTCGTGCATTGGAAATTCAAACAATCTCCATGCAGCTTCAACAGGACTGATATAACGACCATTCAGATATTTGGCGACTTCATCATTCTGGTTTGTTGTTGTTGTCGTTTTTAGTGTTGTTTGATCAGAGCCCTTGTAGATGTATTTGTTAATGTACTTGATTGCTTGAACACTGGCACAAATTTCCACATTAATATGAGCGTTATATTTCCTTGAAAGATAAGGACTGTATGGCACAACCCATTCATTCGTCATGTGGAAGTCATGATACACGTTCTGCTCATCTCTGATACGCACTTGGTGGGAGCGGCCATCTCTTCTTCTACGATACATCGGATATCCATCATCAGTTGTTATTGTTGAAGGTTGATACTGCTTTGGGAATTTTTTAGAGCAAACATCATTTCCTAGCGCATCCTTCACCATACACGGTGAGCTTGGATTCAGATGGCCACAGGGACCATGCATCATATTGCGGGTAACAATAGCATGCAGCTCTGGCTCTTGTACAACATCAGGAATTTCAGCCGATATGATCTGGTCGATACGTTCGGCGGTATCATATCTGTCTGTTTCGTTGTCAAGGAACAGCAGCATATGACCATGAGGAAGGCCGCGCTTCTGGTACTCAATGGTACGCACAATACCCTTATACCTACCAAAAATGTTTCTGGTCTTCAGATCATGAAGAAGCTCTCTGTGCTTCAAGTTGAAGACTCGAGCAACCAAGTCAGGCCGATCAGCGGCAGTTTGGCCAGGCAACAGCTCATTTTGTATCTCCCTCCAGTTTGGGTTGGCAGTGAAGGTGATGAACAATGTAGGTTTGCCAAAGAACCGTGAAATAGCCATTGCATTCTGGTACAGTTGCTGCATGAATCTGGTTCCACCAGTGAAGCTACTTGGCAATATAAAGGTCTTTCCAACCATTTCCAAGTCTGTGTCAGCAGCATTAACAGCATCAGCAAGTCCCTGATAAACATCAGCTCTCAGGCTTGACTGATTTGCTTTGATCCAGTCTAGTTTTGTTTGCTCACAAACAGCCCAAGCATCGATTACATATTGTTGAAAAAGACGTCTTGATAAAAAAATAATTCTTGACTCATTGTTTCTAACATGTAGTCTAAAGCGGTAAAATGCTCGTTGAGTGAGCCTCTTTGGTTGTTGTTGTCGACGTTGCCCTTCATGTACACTTTTTCCGATATAACTTGTCGCTAAATTTGAGTTGATTGCTTGTTTTTTATGGGCAACAGTGGCAGCTTACGCATACTATTATAAAATTGTCAGTTTTATTCTTTACAAGATAAAACCTCATTCCCGCTTTTCAAAGTGAATTACCATGCTTTTATTGAATCTCTCTATAAGCTCTTGGTTGGAACATATCCGCTTGTCTTTGGATCAGTGAGAACCCCCGTTTTCGGGATCATTTAAAAAGGAGTATCCCATTCTCTCAGAACCCATTTTATCCACGTATTCAGTAGTGTTGTCCTCGTCGATTGGGTCGCCTAACCAAGGTAAATTTGCTCCCAACAAAAGATCATCGCGCATAATCTTGTTTGCCTGGTCTTGAAGCGAAATCACCAATCTGGAAATGCTATCAATGATTTTTGAATTGGACAAAGGTCTTTTCCGAGCACTAATAACTCGATCTCCACATCGTCTTTACTTTGAGCGTTGCTTGCAACATTGTTGAGTCCAAATCATGCAAAGTCTTTTCAGTAAAAATGTTAATGGCGAGCTGGCTGTATTGCTCCGGTGCTAAGAGGAGGATATTCCACAGGCTCAGAAGCCCATGGATAGACGATTCGATGAGAAACAAATATCTGCCTCCTCGAAAAACCCTGCAGCAAGGACAGGGGAGTTTTCGACATCTTGTATATCAGTATTTTGTGCTGAATTGGAGGGCAAGAGTGGCGGTGCCAATCTATTGTCGCTATTGACTGTGGAATCCAATCTATCGTCGCTATTGATTGTAGAACTAGTGCCTGAGCATTATTTGCAGAGTCATTTCGACATGTGATAAGTATATCTCTGAAACTTCTGTCCGCATACTCATTGGGAATGATTGCTGCAATCTCGTTTACGGTTGGGAGATTCTGGATTATTAGCTCTACGCTGTCTGGCGTAATTTCTTGCTTGCTCCTGAGAAAAAAAATAAAAAAAGTTTGCTCAATTGTTTTATCTCACAAATTTATTTGTTTCTTTATATTTACGCGGCATGGATCGATCTTCTGCAAGTGGAGCTCTACAAGTTGTGCAGTTTCTAGTTTGAACAGGAGGCATGTTTAAAAGTAAACGTAAAAACTTATGCAAATTTTGATGCGTTATGTTCTTGGTGGAAGGTCTAAGCCCCTCCACCCATTGTTGCCAACTTCGCCAGACATTGAGAACAGTCTTTTCAAAATGTTTACGGGGTTTCATTTTTTACACAACAACAAAAAATGAGGTTTTGTAGTGTATATATTGAATTTGGAAGATGTATATGAAGACATCAAAAGCGTACTGTATAAAATTATGGCAAATAATAAGCAATCGATTGAATTACCAGTGGCGACAAAGTCGTTTATTCAACAAACATACACTTACTTCTCCAGCAAAAAAGGGAAAGACAAGTTTATCAAAGACTATATATACTTGAGGTTGAATCAAAAAGAGCCAAGGATACAAAGAAGGGTTGCACAAGCACGAGAAAATGGCATTTTAAATAAAGTTTTTTTTTTATCCTAAACTGTAGACTCAAAACAATATGAGATACTAAGCTTTGTTTTATTGGGGTCGACCTAGAATCCACAGCGACATGCTTGCTTAAAATGATGCTTGATACGTAAAACGGCAGCCAGTTATTTGATCATGCATAATGTGATCGAACAACGTCGGCTTGAAAGAAATTTGGAAATGAATATATCGAGAGGCTGCATCAAAGTTTTGGAGGACATCAGAACATCTCAAATGCTCTGCTTGATTTGTTATGGTAATATATTTGATGTTCATCGATCGCCTTATACTAAACCACCCTTTTTTGTAATAGGCCATCTGTTGAGCCTAATTTTATGATATGCAGGACAATCGACGCTACTATCAAGGTCCCAAAGATTCCTAAAGACTTATATTAACCAAGTTCAATAGATACCATCACGGAAAACCATATCAATGGCTTGCTTCAAAAGAATACGTGTTTGACTTTAATTGATTTAAGGTTTTATATACAATATTGCACAACAACAGCTACAACAAGCTATTATTTAAACTCATTTCTCAACATCTCTAAATCATAAGCAGTTAGTCATAATGATCTGGATGCATTTAAGCTTTCTTACCTTGCCAAATATCATGAGAGGAAGTGTCTTCAATGATGTTATCATCGGCGCGAGAACCATTATCCACATTATCAGGCTCGTCATGGTCTATCAAGTCTTTGTCATCCTCCACTATATCTTCTTCATCACTGGAGAGGTACAGATCATAGAAAGAAGAGCGGCTATTGCTGCAAATAGGGATTAGTATGCTACTAACTTATAAGAGTTTATCCTTACTTTGCAGTGTTTGTTACAGATATAACAGAACCATCATTGTGAGACCGTAATTCAGTTGCAATGATTGGTGATGAAGATTGTCCTACATCTCCGTTGTCAATGATGATAGCAGGCACTATTATAGCAGATAAAAATGAGATCCCATGATATTACACAAGAAAAAAAAATAAGCTTTACCATCTCGTTGTTTTTTGCTTTCAAGATGCTTCAGAAACTTTTTCCGCAATGAGATAGTTTCTATCAAACCTCTTACTCGGTCAATGGAGCTGAGCGTATGAATAGCTTCCTCTTTTTTCTGGTTTTCGAGCAACTCTTCCAAACTAGCGAGTAGTGTCAATATTGAGGCTTTTCATTCCATTTTCTGCAGGCAGTGTACTTACATAAGAGCATTCTCAGGAACAATTAATTTTCTTTGTGCAAGCATCAGCAGCATTTGGTTAAACGATACACCCCTGGTTGTAGATTCTACTAATGCAGTTTCCTGTACGCCTTGTCAGAATGTGCGACACATTGTCTCTCAGCAATCGCTTACCCAATATATCTTTTCTAGATCTTGACGCTTTGAGTGAAGATCTCGTTTATCAAGCTGACTTAGTTTTGCATTCAAAGCTTTCAGGTCTAAATGATGCTGGTAGGGATCACTGTTGGCATTTCCAATACCATCGCTGTTTATACTGCATTCCTTGACGAGGCTCTTGTAGGAATATTCAGGTTCAAATATGCGAACAGTAAAGATACCATCCAGTTTCTGCAAAATATTCAATAAAAAAAAAAATTGGTCGCTTCATATGCTATCTGTACTTACTCTGAATAATGTCATGTATTCACTGGGTTTGACATAGCCTGTTCTCTCTGTGTCAATCGATGCCCACGTCATTTTGAATTTTCTGATTTCATCTCGGTTCACCAAGGAAAAGTTTGCCTTGATCTGATACACATAGGAAAAGTTATCAGCAACCACAGCGACAAAAATAGCGATAAAGATGTACATTGAAATAATGTTAAATGTCAAGAACAAAAAGTAAGACCATCGAAGTGAGCCACAGTCAGAGTCGAGATAATTGTCTGCTACAACACAGTTGGGATATTCAATAGTGAAATCATGCATGATCGAATTCCAGCCCTCGCTATAGTACATGTTAGTGAAAATCAACCCCCCTCTCCCAACTCGTATCCATGTGTGCCACTTACCCAGTAGAATATCGAACCAGTGAAATCAGGGTATTTGCAAAAGATCTAAAGTTGATGTGTTCGGTTGTAGCATTTGGTCCATACTTTGTCAGCCCAAATATTTGCATGAACATGATTGCATAGGTTACAAGCACCACAAACCAAACAGCAAACACGTTTAGGATCTGATAAGAAGATGCACTATACAATAGATGAGTCTCCTGTTTTGAGCGAATGTCTGTATACGTACGCCATGGTTGTAAACAGCTGGTTCAAACTATCGCTTCTCTGAACTAACTTAAAGCAGAGTGCCGTCATGAATAGCTTTTGCGATTCGACGTTTACTTGCAAGTTGGGGTTCCCTAGCGTGATGATTGCAGTAATAAAACTGCCAACAACCATTGTCAAGTCATACAAATTCCAAAGATTTCTGCGGAAGGATTTCCATCCAAGGCCCAGCAATTTAATGGTAATTTCCATCCAGTACACGAAAATAAACAGCAAGTAGATGTACACTAAGAACGATCATCAGTAATTCATCTCAAGCATACTAGCTCTTACAATACCTTTGATTCGACTCCACCCAGTCTCTCCGTTATCAACATCGTTTACATCATACACAGCATCTGTACACAAAAAGAGGATATTCAAGGAAATAACTAAAGTCATAAACTTGTAGAATTTGCCTCTCTTTTCGACTGTCAAGTTGAAACACAACTTTCGAATGGGATTATCAGGCACAGTCTTGGGTCTTTTGGCAGGTCTGAATTGATTGAGCAGTTTCTTGAGATCGAGCCAACGTCTTTGATCACTGGTCAAGTATGCTGTTCCATTTCTTTTCGTGAAATTCTCGATAACCACACCAAGAAACAATGAAATCACAAAGACTGAGCCAGCGAGATTGTATACCATGAAGAAAATGCCCCACAACTGGCTTGCGTCTTGTTCAGGTGCGAGATCTTTGCCTGTGATGCCCATGCTAGTAGTCAGCACATCGATCCAGCCTTCGCCACTAGCAATTTCAAACAGAATCAACAATGACTTCCAGAAAGAATCAAAGCTATAGACGTATGGGTTGTTCCATATACGAGGCATATACACTTCAGAGTCTTCTGGCAGTGGTTCCTGGGTACCCAACATGCTCTCAAACATACATTCAGATCTATTGCTATCTCCATCGTTACAATTGTAGAACAAGCCCATAAATACGTTTTGTCCATACAGAGCAAACGGCACAATCAGACACAAACCCAACACGGCAGCGTCTAGAATCTGTGGGAGACCAGTGACAAGGATAGCAGTGAATGTTTCTTTAGCAGGACCCAATAGATTGATCAGACGCAAAGCTCTCAATGCCTTGAATGCTCGGAAACCGCGTTCCAAGCCAGTAGCAGCAGCAAAATTACCGAAATTTGACATGTAGAGAGTAATCAAGACAAAGAGATCCAGCAGATTCCAGCCATTCAACATGTATGCGTTGGGAGTGAGAATCAAGCCATCAGCAATCACTTTGACGACAAATTCGATGCTAAAGATGACCGTAAATGCCCAATCCACATAGACAAATGGCATCACAGCTGACGGATTATGGCGGTTTTCAAACTGATACACTGGCGAATTGTAGATGGTCAAGACCACATTAATAACGACACAGCAAGTAATGATGGTTAAAAAGATGATGCTGCCCCATTTGGATGCTGGTGTGCCGAAAATACGCTCTCCACGGCTAGGTTGGACTATCAATTGACACCATCTTCGAATACGGTTGCTAGGCGAGAATAGGTAGAGGGACTTGTCATAAGAAGGGTGTGCTCTTATAAAGTCCCGTTTAAGAGCCTTTCTCTCCTCCAAATCTAGATCCGTCGTTTCTTGTTGATATCTATTTGCCACAGTCTCCCTCAGGGTAGGATCCACCAAATATCGCAATGAACGAGGCTCGTTAACATCATGAACACCACCTCTTTTCTTGAAATCATAAAATGTGCCAACTTGATCAAATGCGTTGACTGGATCAATGTATATGCTATTTCTGCTACGTTGCTTGCGCTGCTCCTCTTGCTTTTTGCTGCTGCTATCCGAATACAAATCCCCAAGAAAGTTCTTGACTTTGGACAATACACCTGTTTGCTGCTGTTGATCCTCTAGTCCACGATTCTTTGCTGATTGCAATATTGGTTCGCTTGCATTGGCTTCTGTAGCTTCATTCATGAACTCACGCACAATGCTCTTTTGCACTGACAAGACGAGGTTGCTGGGGATATTCTTGACATCAAGGCCTTTTGCTTTGGGCTTAAAATATCTGTAAATGTTCCAGCGACTCACAACAGTCTTTTGGCCTAGCTCATTCTCTGTCTTTTCCATGAATTGCATGACTTGGCGCTTCCTCTTGTCTTCTTCTGCGATTTCAAAGTTCTCCATCAACACAGCAATGAACAGGTTCACCAAAACAACTATAGAACCAAGTGTCAGTTGCGTAAATGACAGTGTAAATGAGCCACTTACAATTGGAAAATGCAAACCAAAACACCAAGAACAGGGCGTAAATGATAGCATTGTTGTTCTCTGATCCTGCTTCCATCACATTGTACAGAACTGTCGTCCAATCTTCACCAGAGAATAACTGATTGCATTGGTGAGTGTTTTGATATCTGACTCAAAGCAGAGCGACTTACTTGATAGAGAGAAACAAATGAATTATAGACTGAAAAGAATCTCATTTCAGATTCGTCGTCCAGCTCATTGATAACGCCTTCAAATAGCTGAAATGCGATAATGGCGCATAGCAACGTTGCCAACACAATGAAAAAGGACAAGTTGATGAGACCGTACACACTGCCTAAAACTCGAGACTACATGCAATGTCAGTATCAATAGTGACAAATTCAACAAGCTGCATTACCATCAGTTTCCTCAATCTAGGCACTGCTACAACCAGTCGATAGATACGCAGCACTTGGAACCCAGTAAACCAGACATAAATATAGACATTTTTGTGTATAGGAGGTATCTGAATGATACAGGTGACCACTGCAATCAAGAAATCAGTCGCATTCATCTTGCTTTGAAAGAACCCTTTGAGATCTTTCCTAGAGTTCAGCATGCGAACCAGTATTTCGAATAGAAACGCAATAGAAAAGATGGTCTCTGCCATATTCAACGCCTCTAATTCCTCTGCTGACATATCATTGTTCTTGAACGCCATGCACAAGAGATCCACTGCCACCAAAACAATCCAAAACGGGTTCATGTATTTGACTACCAGAGCCAGAGGTGAGTTCTTTTTCAGCTTTTTTCTTTGAGCTTCATCCTGCTCTGAATAGGCCCAAACGCCTTCTTCATTGGCATCTGCTAATACAGGTCTAGCGGTTGAATTTGTGAATGCCGAGTGCTGCGAATCCTCTCTGACTTTAGCAAACATCTCGGTGATGACAGCAATGAAAAGATTGATGAGCCAGAAATTCATGACAATGACAATAATGACAAAGTACAGACTGGCAACAAAATACTCGGCATCCATCATATCGTACATACGGTCAGTCCATGATTGCACTGTATGTTTCGTCAGTTCACAAGTCCTTCAGACTTTGACGGGTCAGCACACTTACCGCCAGTAATGATCATCACCAAAAGCATGGATGAGAATATGTTGTCAAAGCTAATTGTGCCTCCGAAGGGGTTCTCAGTTTCCTATATTAGTAGGGTTTGAATACAGGTGATACGATCAGAAACTTTAAACCCATCATTACCTCACAGGTCAAGCCCATCTCACAGATAAACCCTTTAGACCATGGTGCTTCAGACCCATCTTTCAACAAGTAAGGCACCACATCTCCTGTAGCATTGATGTATCCACCGCAATACTGCTGTAGTTCCTGAACATTGCTCGAATTGTTGGGATCTATTATCATGTCAGTCATCCGTCAGATCAGAATCGCTCGACACTTATTTACCATGCCACACACAATGTCTTCGGAAGGATCCCTTAAACGACTGAACGCCTACAATACTGGATACACACTATGAATAACCAAAACGTGTCGCAACGATAGATCTACTTACGCAAATATCACAAAAAAGAACAATACGAAAAACAGCACATTGACCAACAGAGGTGCTGCCTTTTTCAAACTGTTGAGAATCACTCTGCTGCCATCTGTCAAATTCAATAGTCGGAGGAGCACAAGAGCAGACAGCATCTTGAAGACCAAAATCCGTCTATCCTCGCCAATAATCTCCTGTTGAGACAATAGCAATGCCAGATCAATCCAATACGACACAATCGAAACGATATCCACTCGGTTCCAACTATGTCTCAAAAACGCTGTTTTCGAATTGGGTGTAGAATTGACGAATAATCCATACACAATGATACGACAGATTGTTGTGAGGGTATAAAATGAGAAGATTACAAGCAGTATGATCTGATCCCATGTTGGTGTCCATCGATTTGGTGGCTCTGGAAATGGATTCGATCCCCATCCTACAACCAGTAGCACTGTTCCATGCAACACAATCAAAAGCATGATGAATGATTCAAACCATCTACAACCTGTATGTTAGATTCACATAAAATCATCCGGTGAATGCTCGACCTACTTGTAGTATAGTATTCTAGCAAAAAAGAGGCGAAATGGGTTTGTGGGTGACAGCAATCTCAGACTGTTGCCTGCTAGCTGGATGTTGTGCTTGGTATCTTTTTGGTGTATACTACTGCTACTACTGCTACTGTGCAAGGTAGAGGGCGAGGTGGTATTTGGTGCGGGCTTGAGGTTATTGGATGATGTTCGAGTCATGGGTATCACTTCGTTTATATCTGAAGAGGTATCTGATTCACCTCCATCCTCATTGTATCTGGCTTTTTTGTTCATTAATGCATGCTGCTCTTGATCTGTGGATGGAGTGATAGGGCTTTGCTGTGGATGTGGCTGCTGAGGCTGAGTTGTGTCATTATCTGGATTGTAGTTGTTATGCACATTCACCACTCTTTTGGATAATCGTCGAATGGCTCTGGATACGTTTTTTGCAAAGGCTCGTCGATCCACATGGAGAAGCTTGTGTAATTTTCTATTTCTCTGATCTACTTCGGGGTCAATGAGAGCTGGTTCGTATGTTCTGCTCATAGGACGTCCCTGCTGGAAAGAGATTCTGCTGCTGTTCACATTTGTGTTGTAGATTTGTTGTGGATCCAGATCATCACTCGGTTGTATGGCAGCAGTATGTCTATCTTGATCTCTATTACTGTTGCTCTCCTGGTTGCCTTGGAAACCATTCATATCAGATGCATTCACTGTCAATCTTGCGGTATCCGAGAATTCCTCGATATCATCATATGATACCATGCTGTCTTGGTCTGCATCAGAGATCGCCGAATGGTTTGAGCTGACACTCGGCGGTCTTACTACAAAGGAAGGTCTTCTTTCTTGCTCAAATTCTGTCATGAATTCTGCCATGGACGGTGGCTGTCGTTTCTGTGTGTAGCGACGAGATACGTCGACATTTGGTTTTGGACTGAACGACATGAAAGGCGAGGCAGACGATGAGGATGCTTCTGGATTTTCATTTTGCTGATTTGCATCTTCACCGTTGTTCATTTGCTTGTATGGATTGTTGGACAACGGTCGCTTATTTACAGATTTGTTCCTTATAAAAGACATTTGTCATTCTTTCTTGTCTCCTTTTTCAGTAAGAAGTAGAAAAATTTGTAAGAGAGGAGAAGAAAAAAGGGGAATAAACACACAAAACAATTAGACAAACACAAATTAAAACCGCAAAAATGCTAAAAATAAATGTCGACTTCAAGGCAATCAACGCAAGGCTGATTTTCTAATTATGAAGGCTTTCCTCATTCACTGCATTTTAATCAAAACTTGCCAGAGATTCAAACTCATGCTCGAGTTTCAAGGGTAGTATCACACCTTCCAGAAGCGGCCATTTGGTGTTCATCTTCCGCAGAATGAGGTTGCTCATTGAAAAGATGAATCAGGGAATACTTATGCTCTTCCTGTACTTGAGATGCATCACGATTGACTCTGTTCATAAGCTTGCCGTATATATCCCATTCTAGATCATTGTCCATTCGCTTTACCCATCCCTGAGCTGTTCTTGCGTCGATTCCCGCTCGTTCTGAAGCAGGATTGGAAAGCAACATGGCTCGCTCAAGAAAAACGTACAGCTTTTATATATTTGTTCAGATTCAAGTTTTTTTGAAGACAAAACCTGTCATGATAACATTTACTTTTTCTGGATCACGAGCACTTTGTTCAAAAATTAACTGTTGTGTACGCTATATAATTATTTATTATCAAAGGTATAGCAGCGTTTTATTACCACATAAATGAGTGTTGTAAATATTTACGACTATTTAAAAGCAATTGATGACCGTAACTTTTTTGGTTTCTTTACATTCAAAATATTACAAGTATTTTTTTGTTGAATAGGCATTCTCTTCCTTGATTCCTTGTGAATATCATTTGCCAAGACACAGTTTTCTTGGTAACAAACAATTATTTTTTTGATTTCATCAAAATGCATGACGAACTGGGGCAATTCAGATATAGATTTCCGGACATAAAAGAGTCTAGTTCTGTAAGCAAATAGAGTCCAGTGGCTTCAAACTATAAAACGTAGTTTAATGAACATAGAGCAACTTGTGCTGTTACAGAAAGGCAACATTACGGCTTAATTTATCAGTTTACAAGAGGTAATTGTTTGTTCACCTCATGAGATGTTAATTTATCAACATTTCGGTATCAAAGTTGGATTTCATTTCATTGTGACAAAGCCTATCGTATACAGGTTGAGATTTGATGATCAGATATTAAGAACTTTTCTAATGAGCATTCTAAAGGCCTATTTGAGCTTATGATAGTCTAGGCGTCGCAGAAAATAAGAAACAGAACATGGGGAGAGTGATGGCAGGTAGGTTTAAATAGCCATGTTTAACACCATCATTCTAAATCGAGAAATCAAAATTATAAAACGTGGTTAAAGTCTATCATCACAGTCGATGAGTACATGTTTCTAGTGCTCCACTCTAAGCCCATATTTACAGCCAAGGATAGCTTTATCACTTAAAAACCTGATTCACTGACGCAAATGTACTTGATCATCGTCAATAAAGTATAGTGTATATATTGGGAGCCGTTAACTACATTTTGATAGCGTATTTAATAACTAATCTACTTTTATAGCGCACTATTTTACGCTGATGTTTTATTTTTTTATCTTAAATAAGCAAATACGTTATTTATTGATTGATGAGTGCTAAGGTTGATCAAATTAAAATATGGCAATGTGGAGCCTCTGAAATCAAGGCATCTAAGCAAATTGCGTTAATATGTTATCAAATAGCAGGAAAAACGACTCTTACCTTCCACCGAGGGTGGAGGCCCTCCCGAACATAGTGTCAAACACGACATCATTGTTGTTGGTTGATCACCCTGTTTTGGCACCAACGACAATACCATTGTTTCCAAAGGAGGTCCCGAATGGTCCACTCTCGCGTGCATCGCGCGAGGCGTCGTCTAAGCAAAAGCTGCGAAATCGAGATTCCACTCCTCAGCTGGCCAGGGTTTTGTACCAACAATCGTATTGGGTTTACTTGGGACTAACGTTCAGCGCACCAAGGCTGCGCACCTATATGTTGATATAGGGCGACATAGCAATGCTAACAGCCGATAGTGCTTTGAAAAATGTGATGCCTGATATTAAACGATATTGAATAATCAGAATACCTTAGACATTGTCCTTGCTTCTTATAATCTTACTAGTAGCTTGGCTTTTCTGGCTTACTTCTTTTTCGATGCGTTTTTGTATATTTAGTGTTTCTATATATTATTAATTTCAAGAAATACTCACCAAGCTTTGCTTCTTTAGTCATGTTTTTATGAGTCTTTGGAAGAAGAAGTGCACAATAGGTACATAACAAAGAATGTGCTTAAATATAGGAAAAACATGTTTGATCAGTGATTAATTCTTGCCATCAGCGACAAAGTTGTTTGGAAGAAAAACTCAGATCCATCACATCAGGTCAAGCAGCTAACCCGAATTGCTTCATAGCCCATTCATAAGACTCGTTGAACTCATGACGCATCCAACATCCAGCAACATGGATTATTGCAAGCTGCTTCCTGTCGTATTCAGAAGTGATAGTTCCTGCAACGGCAAAGTTAAGCAATGCCAATTGATGGCTGTTCGTCTTGTATGTTGCATTAACCACAACGCTCTCAGAAAGACATCTGAGCTCTTATTTTGCAAAATTATGCATCAAAAAAACGCTGGTGATTCTAAGTTTTGATTGGTAACGTCCATCACTGTGACAAAGACAAATATAGGAATATGTGATTGTATCGCACGATATAAACTATACAATGTATGTGCATGATTGCAGTCCGCTGTATGCCCAACCACAACATCAGCGTTGTATTCCAACTTGAATCTACCAACGATGTGCAATCATTCATCTATGCGCTCTTGTTTAGTTCACACGAATTTTGTGTGATGGCTCACCCTTTTTATCTGCATAAGTTACCTTTCAAGGTCATAAAGATACCAGATGATGCAGCCAAATGAGGCGTTAAAAGCTCATATGTAAACAGTAGATGCAAAAAAAAATGGAGTGAACTTCATTAATGTCGCAACCACTCATCGCCCACATCATAATATACTCGCCTAGTGCTGTTACTCATGTTATACATGTACAAAGAGTGCAGCCGAAGAGAAAAATAAAGAGAAAGCCAAAAAATACAGCGCCCCAGCTTAGGCCACAGTGAAGGCGTTTTATACTACACCCGCTGTTTTGGAGATTCTTAATAAACTCCTGCTTTGACACAAACTTTCGTTTTCTCCAAATCAGCCATACGATTAGGTATACTTTTCATTTATTTAAGAGCGTTTTTCCACTTTGGGTGATTCTTTACCTATCCGTCGCTATGGTGGAAACCAACTTACATGGAGGCGGCCGATCTTTGGCTTATATCCCGAAATTTACAAATGCCTATATAAATGAGATTGAAAAAAAACTAGCAGAAGAGCCCAGCATCTTGGCATGCAAATCTTTGGTGAACCTCCGCCGCATAATCCTTCTTCTCTCATGACGTTGCATGTCTCATAGTTCACTACTACTAATTGGGCATGACTGAGGGACTTTGTTTATTACTGACGGGGAAAAAATTCTTATCCATCATGACAGTATAAAAAGGTCCTAATTTCCTGGAACCATGCAACTTTTCAGCATCTTTAGCTGGCAATCTTTGGAACACCCTTTCCTGCATTATATTTTCAATAAAATCTTTCTTTTCTCTACAAAATTTACTCTACTTTTCTTGACATTTGATTTTACTTATCTAAAAACTTTGTCACGTAAGAACATCCATCACGTTGGATTTTGTGAATGTGTGCATTAAAGATAAACTGTCTTGTCATAGGAAAAGTCTAAATTCAACTCAAATATAATGTCTTCCAACTTTCCTATCCCTTCTGTGGCTGCTGCTGGCACTGCTCCTGCAACCACTAGCTCTGTAGGTGGTGCGCACATTCCTGCACCTGCTGCCAATGCCACTCCGCTTCCAGCACTCTCGCCACGCTCTCCCTCTGCGCCTCATCGCCCCGTTACTGCCTTTGAAGACAAAGACGTTACAACTGCTACCTTGGTCTTGCAAGATGGCTCCAGCTACCAAGGCATTTCATTTGGCTCAGAGGCCAAGAGCATTTCTGGTGAATGTGTATTTCAGACAGGTAAGATTGTTTCAAAAAGAGATTGGTTTCCGATCTGACACGTTTCACAAAAAGGTATGGTGGGTTATCCTGAATCCTTGACTGATCCTTCGTATCGTGGCCAAATTTTGGTCTTGACGTTTCCCCTGGTCGGTAACTATGGTGTGCCTTCTCGCACCGAGATGGATGAGCTTCTCAAGGACATTCCCAAATACTTTGAATCTAGTGAAATTCATGTGGCTGGCTTGATCGTTGGCAACTATGCACAGGATTACTCGCATTATTTGGCTTCATCATCTCTTTCTACTTGGCTCAAGGAAAACAACGTTCCTGGCTTGTACGGTATCGATACTCGTGCAATGACCAAGAAGATCCGTACTCAAGGTGCCCTTTTGGGTAAAATCCTTTTCCCTAAATCGCTCGCCAACAGCACTGTTGATGCTGCTGCTTCTGCTCTCGGTTTAACTACTCCTTCCAAACCGATGCCTTCCGAGCGTTGGATGGTGGATTATCAAGATGTGGACTGGGTTGATCCCAACAAGAGAAATTTGGTTGCTGAAGTCTCTCTCAAGGAACCCAAGATCTACTACCCCGATCCCGCCAAGGCCATCAAGACTCCTTCTGGTCGTACGATGCGTATCATTGCTGTTGACATTGGTATGAAGTACAATCAGATCCGCTGTTTTGTCTTTCGTGGTGTTGAACTCAAGATTGTTCCCTGGGATTATGATTTCAATGCTGAACCTGTTGACTCTTACGATGGTCTTTTTCTCTCTAACGGTCCTGGTGATCCCACTACGATTGACGTTACCATCAAGAACACTGCCAAATTCCTGCAGGATCTCAAGAAGCCAGTCTTTGGTATCTGTCTTGGCCATCAAGTGATGGCTCTTGCCGCTGGTGCCAAAACCATGAAGATGAAATATGGTAACCGTGGTCAAAACATCCCTTGTACCAACATGCTCTCTGGCCGTTGTTATATAACCTCTCAGAATCACGGTTACGCTGTTGATGCTGCATCTCTTCCTGAAAACTACCAAGAGCTTTTCGTCAATGCCAACGATGGCTCCAATGAAGGTGTCATCCACAAATCTCTTCCCATTTTCTCTGTTCAATTCCACCCTGAATCCACGCCTGGTCCTCGTGACACTGAATTCCTCTTTGATGTCTTCCTCAACAATGTCAAGGACTGCATTGAAAAGAACACACTTGTCCCTGTTCACATGCCTGGCGGCGATATTGTCGAAAATCGCAACAAGAATCCCAGAGTCCATGTCAACAAGGTACTCGTCTTGGGTTCTGGTGGTCTGTCCATTGGTCAAGCTGGTGAATTTGACTACTCGGGTTCTCAAGCCATCAAGGCATTGAAGGAAGAAGGCATTTACACAGTCTTGATCAATCCCAACATTGCCACCATCCAAACTTCCAAGGGTTTGGCTGATAAGGTCTACTTTTTGCCTGTTACACCTGAATACGTCCGCAAGGTCATTCAATTCGAAAAGCCTGATGGTATCTATGTCACCTTTGGTGGTCAAACTGCATTGAGCGTAGGTATTGCGTTGAAGGATGAGTTTGAGGGCTTGGGTGTCAAAGTGCTCGGTACTTCTATTGATACTGTCATCACTACTGAAGATCGTGATCTCTTTGCTCAAGCACTGTTTGAAATCAATGAAAAGTGCGCACAATCTTCCTCTGCTGTTACTGTGGATGAGGCTGTTGCTGCTGCTAAAGAAATTGGTTATCCTGTCATTTGTCGTGCTGCCTATGCTTTGGGTGGCCTTGGCTCTGGTTTCGCTGACAACGAGAAGGAATTGGTGGCTCTTTGCAACAAGGCATTTGCTACCTCTCCCCAAGTCTTGATTGAAAAGTCCATGAAGGGCTGGAAGGAAATTGAATACGAAGTCGTGCGTGATTGCCAGGACAACTGTATTACTGTTTGTAACATGGAGAACTTTGACCCTCTTGGCATCCATACTGGTGACTCCATCGTCATTGCTCCTTCACAAACGCTTTCTGATGAAGACTACAACATGCTCCGTACTACTGCAGTCAACGTCATCCGTCATTTAGGTGTTGTCGGTGAATGTAACATTCAATATGCCTTGAATCCGTTCTCCAAAGAATATTGCATCATTGAAGTCAATGCTCGTCTTTCCCGTTCCTCTGCCCTTGCCTCTAAAGCCACTGGCTATCCTCTTGCCTTTGTTGCTGCTAAGCTTGGCTTGGGCATTCCTTTGAACGAGATCAAGAACAGCGTGACCAAGGTGACATGTGCTTGTTTCGAGCCCTCTTTGGATTACGTTGTCGTCAAGATTCCTCGCTGGGATCTTAAAAAGTTCAACCGTGTCAGCACTGCTCTCTCTTCCTCCATGAAGTCTGTGGGCGAAGTCATGGCTATTGGTCGTACGTTTGAAGAAACTATCCAAAAGGCCATTCGTGCTATTGATTTCAATTTTGTTGGTTTCAGTGAGGTATGTATTGCTAAGGAAGGAAAGAAAAAAAAAAGAGGGCTAATAGAAAGAGCTGCTTTTATAGAACGAATTTGTTGCTGCCGAGGACATTGATTTTGAATTGACTCATCCCTCTGATCAACGTCTTTTCGCTATTGCTAATGCCATGAACAAGGGCTACACTGTCGACAAAATCTGGGAAATGACCAAGATTGATAAATGGTTCTTGAACAAGCTGATGCACATTGTCAACTTGGGTGGTCGTCTCAATGGCTTCAACAAGTCCAATGTGCCTGGCAACTTGATCCGCTCTGCCAAGCAACTCGGCTTCTCTGACCGTCAAATTGCCTCTCATATCAATAGCAATGAACTGGCTGTACGCAGACTTCGCCAAGAGTATGGTGTCACTCCATTTGTCAAGCAAATCGATACTGTTGCTGCTGAATTCCCTGCTTTCACCAACTACCTGTACATGACATACAATGCTGTGGAACATGATATTGATTTCGAGGATAAGGGTATCATGGTGCTGGGTTCAGGCGTGTATCGCATCGGTTCCTCAGTTGAGTTTGACTGGTGTGCTGTCCGTGCTATTCGTACCATCCGTGAACAGGGACTCAAGACAGTCATGGTCAACTACAACCCTGAAACGGTGTCGACTGATTACGATGAAGCTGATCGTCTCTACTTTGAAAATATCAATCTTGAGCGTATTCTGGATATCTATGAAATTGAAAAGTCCTCTGGTGTGTTGATGTCTATGGGTGGTCAAACTCCCAACAACATTGCCCTGCCATTGTACCGCCAGAATGTCAAGGTGCTTGGCACTTCGCCCGAGATGATTGACAATGCTGAAAACCGCTACAAGTTCTCTCGTATGTGTGATAGCATTGGCGTCGATCAACCTCTTTGGAAAGAGTTGACAAGTTATGAAGAAGCTGAAGTCTTTTGCGAGAATGTCGGTTTCCCTGTCCTGGTCAGACCCTCCTACGTTCTTTCTGGTGCTGCTATGAATGTCGTCTTCTCCAAAGATGACCTTGCATCTTATCTCAAGGAAGCTGCTGCTGTTTCACGTGATCATCCTGTTGTTATTACAAAGTATATTGAGGAAGCCAAGGAAGTGGATATGGATGCTGTTGCTCTTGATGGCAAGCTGATCATGCATGTCATTTCTGAGCACGTGGAAAATGCTGGTGTTCATTCTGGTGATGCTACACTTGTCCTGCCTCCTCAAGATCTGGACCCCGAGACTATTCGCAAGATTGAGGTTGCCACAGCCAAGATTGGCCGTGCCTTGAACATTACTGGACCTTTCAATATCCAATTCATTGCAAAGAATAACGAGATCAAGGTGATTGAATGTAATGTTCGTGCTGCTCGTTCATCTCCTTTTGTGTCCAAAGTCATGGGCGTTGATTTGATTGAAATGGCTACACTGGCCATGCTGGGCCTGCCTGTTACCCCTTATCCCAAGGTTGATATTCCCAAGGACTATGTTGGTATCAAGGTGCCTCAATTCTCTTTCAGTCGTTTGTCGGGTGCTGATCCCGTCTTGGGCGTTGAGATGGCTTCCACTGGTGAAGTTGCTTGTTTCGGCAAGGACAAGTTCTCTGCCTACTTGAAAGCTTTGTTGGCCACTGGCTTGACGCTGCCCAAGAAGAACATCCTGTTCTCTATTGGCTCCTACAAGGAAAAGCAAGAACTGCTGCCTTCTGTCCGCAAGCTACATGAACTGGGCTACAACATCTTTGCTACGACGGGTACAGCTGATTTCATCTCTGAACACAATATTCCTGTCAAGCATCTCGACACATTGGATGCTGATACCGATGACAAGCTCAAGGCTGAATACTCTCTCCAACAGCACTTGTCAAACAATTTAATTGATTTGTACATCAACTTGCCTTCTCGCAATCGCTTCCGTCGTCCTGCTTCCTACATGTCAAAGGGGTATCGCTCTCGTCGTATGGCTGTTGATTACTCTGTCCCTCTTTTGACAAACGTCAAGTGTGCCAAGCTCTTTATCGAGGCGCTTGCCCGGTACAAGGACAATGACATTTTGAGCATTGACTGCAAATCAAGCCATACTCAAGCGCAGCTACCTGGCTTGTTCAACATCAATGCCTATCTGGAGAGCAGCGAGGAGTTTGCTGCCGTTGCTAAGGCTTCCTTGTCTGCTGGTTTCACTACTATCTCTGCCTTTGCCAAAGATGTCACCAACGACTCTACTCTAGACAAGCTGAGTGACATTGCCCGTAAGGAAGCGTATACTGATTATCTGCTAAACATCACTGCCACTGCCGATAATGCTGCTCAAGTAGGCAATTACGCATCTGATGCTGCTGCTGTCTACCTCAATACGGACCGCATTGGCTCTGGCAAGGTCTCTGTCTTTGACTCTGCCTTCTCCTCATGGCCCGTCTCTCAACTGATTGTCACTGATGCCAAGGGAACTGATCTCGCTTCTCTATTGCTGCTCGCCTCCCTTCACAACCGCGTTATCCACGTCTCTAATGTTGTCAGCAAGGGAGATTTGGCTTTGATCAAAATGAGCAAGAAGAAGGGTATGTCCATTACCTGTGATGTCGCCATCTATTCTCTGTTCTTCCATTCCGAAGATTTTGAAAACACCAAGCTTTTGCCTACCAAGAGAGAGCAAGAAGCCTTGTGGAAGAATTTGGATGTCATTGACTGTTTCACTATTGGTTCTGTCCCTCGCAAGCTGGCTGCTGAACTTGGTCAACCTGCTGATGCTACAGCTGGTATTCATGAAGCCTTGCCTTTGCTGTTGGGTGCTGTTTCTCAGGGTCGCTTGACTATCAGCGATGTGTCTGAACGTCTCTACGATAATCCCAGAGCTATCTTTGGTATCTCTGCTCAGCCTGATACTTCTATTGAAATTGTTGTTGACCGTAAGATCAAGTGGCCTGTAGAAGCAGACAACTGGTCTCCTATTGCTGGTTGCACTGTCCACGGTTCAGTAGAAAAAGTCATTTTGAATGAGACAACCATGTTTATGGATGGATCCTTCACGAATAACGCCAAACTGGGCCGTGATGTTTCTCTGCAAGCGCAAGCTATCAAGACTGGCAAGGCCTTTGAGAGCGATCAAAAGGAAAGCAAGGCACACAAGCAAGCTGAGCAACAAACGCAACAACAAATTGAACAAAGCTCAGTTGCTCTTGAGAGCACAGCAGTTAAAGAAGACCGCACGCCTCGTTCCTCTGACCCTGTTAGATTAGCTGGTGCTGCAGGTCAACAGCTCGTGTCTCTTCAGGCACCTCGCTTCGAGATTTCTGCCTCCCTGGCTCGTGTTGTCAGTCGCTCTCCCTTCTATCGCAAGCACATTTTGAGATCTGCTCAGTTTGATCGTGATGATCTCCATTTGCTGTTTGGCGTTGCTCATGAGATGCGTAACTTGGTGGAACTCTATGGCTCCATCAATTTGTTGCAAGGCCGCGTCATGAGCACCATGTTCTTTGAACCCTCCACGCGTACGTCATCTTCGTTTGAAGCTGCCATGTACCGTTTAGGTGGTCAAGTAGTGTCTGTCAGTGCCACCACTTCATCTGTTCAAAAGGGTGAATCACTTGCTGATACAGTGCGCACACTAGGCTGTTATGCTGATCTTATTGTTCTCCGTCATCCTCAGCCTGGAAGCGCTCAAATCGCTGCTAAATACTCTAAGGTGCCTGTAATCAATGCTGGTGACGGTATTGGTGAGCATCCCACGCAAGCTTTCTTGGATACCTTTACTATTCGTGAAGAACTCGGTACTGTCAATGGCTTGACCATCACTTTGGTTGGCGATTTGAAGAACGGTCGTACTGTCCACTCGCTGGTCAAGATCCTGACCTACTACCAGGTTACCATCAATTACGTTTGCCCTGACTCTTTGGCCATGCCCAAGGATGTCATGGAGGAAGTCGCTGCTGCTGGTATCAAGCAAAACGTCTACTCTACGCTGGATGAAGTCATTGGCACGACTGATGTCTTGTACATGACTCGTGTCCAAAAGGAGCGTTTCAGCACTGAAGAAGAGTACCGTCGTGTCAAGGATGCCTATATTTTGAATAACGATGTCTTGAGCAAGGCCAAATCTCAAATGATTGTCATGCATCCTCTTCCTCGTGTCAACGAGATTGAGCCTGAAGTTGATTTTGATCAAAGAGCCGCCTACTTTAGACAAATGAGATATGGTCTCTTTGTCAGAATGGCTTTATTGGCGCTTGTGATGGGCACTCACCGCGGTTAATGTAGAGTTGGTTTTATAATAAAATACGCACCTTTTTTTTTAATGTATAATCTAATGCTATTCAGCTTGATCCAAGTGGCAACAACGAAGAGAGAGAAAGAGACTGTTGTGCTACAACACACAGCATTGACAGATTGCTTATTTCGTCCTTTTAGTCGCTAAATACAATCATTTGATGTAAACAAATGCAAACAAGAAATGAGTTGTTATTTGTTGTTTATTATCGTAACAACTCTCATAGCAGTGGTTCCCTCGCCCCTTGGAGTATCGTCATTTTTATTGTGTGATACTGGAACCTCCTTGATTTCCGTGTTTATATAAATCAAGGCATTTCTCATTCGATTACGCTCTTTCTCTTTCTTTTCAACTTGATCGAACATGACTATCGAAGTACCTCCAACTGCTGCTACCACCGTAGTAGATACTCCTATTGACCCCAAGACGGAAGAGCCAACATTAAGCATTCAGATCGAGCCACCCACTGCCAACAAAGAGAGCCCCGAAGATCTCGTTACACCCAATGAGGAGAAGCCTACCAGTGCTAAACGTAAAGCTCTGTTTAACAACCCTTTCAAAGTGACCAAGAAGGAAGCTTCTTCACCTGAAACGCCTACATCACATACAGACGAGTCCCCCAAGGAACATGCCCATGTAGAAGAAAAGGCTGCTGCTGCCACGGGTACAGGAGAGAACAAAATCACCAAAAGTTTAGGCAACTTGTATACTAGAATCAAGGTAAGCGCTATTCAATCCTTTCAAATGCTATGCTAAAGAAGAAACTCGCTCTGATCTGCAGCAAACTGCTAGTAGCCACAACATCAAAGATGCCGCAGGAACTTCTCCTCCCCCAGCTGCAACTTCATCTGAACACCCTATCACAGAGGAGAAAGAAGCTGCTGCTGCTGCTGCTGCTGCTGCTGCTGTTGCAGAAAAGAAGACTGCAAGCTCATCTTCATCCTCCTCATCCTCGTCTTCTGAAGGCGGTGATGCACAAGTGCATGAAGCAGAAACGCCATCCGCATCGGCCAATCATAACAATACCAATAAGCGCCAATCTTTGTTAAGCAAGCTGTTTGGTGGTAGTGGCAAAAAGAAGGAAGAAGAGCACGCTGAAGCAGGTAAGCACCCTTGGACATTTGCAGTTACAGTAAGCTCACTCGTTAGTCCATAGATCACAGCACAAGAGAGGTTACCACGCAAGCCCATGAACCAGATACTCATGATGGCACTCCCAGCGCCATTGTTGCTGATCCCGAACCCGAGGAACGTCCAGCATCACCTCCATTGAGTCGTCGTGTAACAGGATTCTTTGCCAAAAAGATCCCCAGCTACAACAAGAAGCACCAAAAGTCAAATGATAAAGCTGAAGAAGAACATGCTGGTGCCACTGATGTTACTGCAACCACTACTACAACTGCCGAGGTAGTCACTCCTCAACGAGAGCCAACTGAGGCTACTACTACCACCACCAAGGATGCTGTTGCTGCTGCTACTGCTGCTACAGGTGTTACTGACACTGAAACAACAACAAACAAAGAAGCCTCTCCTGCCCCCGTTACCACCTCTGCTTAATCAAGATTTACTACCCAAAGAGTATCTTCTCTTTTTTAATATAATTCTTCACTTTATTGCTCAATTCATAATATCGATAAATTATTTCTCAAGTCTTTATCATTTATTGCTGAGGATTGCCAGAGTTGGGATCATTTCCGCCCTCTTGTTGAGCTCGGTTCTTGTAGACCATTTCGAATAACTTGAGTGAGCTGGATTGAAGCTCATCAATCTTGGCTTTAATGTCATCTGGCTTGACGCTTTCGTCGCCGCCTTGAGCCTTTACAGTTTCAGCTCTCAATGCCTCAATTTGTTGCTTCAACTTTTCCGCCTCTGACTTATCCACTTGTTCCTTAAAGTCCTCCATGGCCTTCTCAGTCTCGCTCATGACTGATTCAGCGCGGTTGGCCATCTCAATTGTATCACGGCGAGCACGATCAGCTTCAGCGTTCTTTTCAGCTTCTTGGATCATATTCTCAATTTCATCGTTACTCAAACCTGAGGATGCAGCAATGGTAACTAGTAAAAGATGCGATTAGCGCTAAGCACGAACACTGAATAGTGCTACTTACTTGACTGATCCCGATTGGTTGCCTTATCCTTGGCATGAACGTTGACGATGCCATCAGCATCGATATCAAATTCAACTTCAATTTGAGGAACACCCTTGGGAGCAGGAGGTACGCCTGTCAAATTAAAGTCGCCCAGCAATTTGTTATCGCGGCAAAGCTCACGTTCACCTTGGAAAACACGGATCTGTACTTGTGTTTGACCGTCAGCAGCAGTGGAGAAGATTTGAGACTTCTTGGTAGGAATAGTAGTGTTACGATTGATCAAACGAGTGAATACACCACCCAATGTTTCAATACCCAAGGAGAGAGGGGTAACATCAAGCAACAAGATGTCAGTGACTGAGCCAGCAAGGACGCCTCCCTGGATAGCAGCACCAATGGCAACAGCTTCGTCTGGATTGACAGATTTGGATGGCTCTCTGCCAAAGACAGACTTGACAGTTTCAACAACCTTGGGCATACGAGACATACCGCCAACCAGAATGACGTCTTGGACACTCTTGTTTGTGATGCCAGCATCCTTCATGGCCTTTTCACAGGGAGGAATAGTGCGCTTGATGAGATCTTCTACCAGGCCTTCGTATTTTGAACGAGTCAATTTCATGTTGATGTGCTTTGGACCAGTTGCGTCAGCAGTAATGTATGGTAAATTGATGTCTGTTTGGACAGTAGATGACAACTCAATCTTGGCTTTCTCACAAGCTTCTCGAATACGCTGAATGGCCATACGATCCTTGGATAAATCAAGGCCGCCAGTTTCTTTCTTGAAATCATCCACAACATAGCGAACCAGATGAGAGTCAAAATCTTCACCACCTAATGCTGTGTCACCGTTAGTGGACTTGACCTCGAACACACCGCTCTGAATTTCCAAAACTGAGATATCAAAGGTACCACCACCCAAATCGTAGACTGCGATTGTTTTATCTCCAGATTTGTCGAGACCGTAGGCCAATGCAGCAGCAGTGGGCTCATTGATGACACGCAGCACATCCAAGCCAGCGATTTTACCTGCGTCCTTGGTAGCTTGACGTTGAGAATCATTGAAATAAGCGGGCACAGTGACAACAGCATGTTTCACTTTCTTGTGCAGAAATCCCTCGGCGGTTTCCTTCATTTTACCCAAGACAAAAGCACCAATTTGCGATGGCGAATACTTTTTGCCTCCAGCGACTTCAACCCAAGCATCTCCATTAGAATGAGCAATAATCTTGTATGACACACTGGGAATATCAGCTTGCACGGCTGGATCTTTGAATTTTCGGCCAATGAGTCTTTTGGTGGCATAAATGGTATTTTCAGAGTTTACAACAGCCTACAAGAGTGCCATGTTGATTGCGTGTCGATGATCGAATGGGTCGTGCACTTACCTGACGTTTAGCTGTTTGACCGACCAAAAGCTCGCCTTCCTTTGTAAATGCTACAACAGATGGCGTCGTTCTCGCGCCCTCCGAGTTCTCAATGACTCGAGGGTTCTTACCGTCCATGACAGAAACACATGAGTTTGTAGTGCCCAAATCAATGCCGATAACTGGGCCAGTGATTTTGGGGGCGGTACTGTAAAGTTGAGTCGAAGCGCCAATCTATTAAACAACAACGCCCATCAGTTCATCTGTTAACTGCAATAATTATCGCGAACGACTTACATTGCACCTGGCAATACGACTTGTTTGCTTTGTGAGGTGTGTTAAACGATACATTTTTTTTTTCAAGAAAGATATGGAAAATGGAAAGAGATGGAAATGCTGCGAAAAAAAAAAAAATAGGTTTGAATCATGAAGGATGCCACAAACCCCCGTTTTAGTCGTCGATCTTTCAATTATGATAAATTGCATAATTGGTGTTTGACATCCGAACTGTCATATCCTGAGCCTCCTTATATTCAGATTCGAGCAAAGCTCCTGATGTAGTCCAAGGCATACAGATACTATGCTTGGGACAGATATCGACTTAATCCAATGTCTAAAGTGAAGCATTGATTACGCTGACAAAACTGAAGCATTATAGCCAAATGAGTGAAGGATCTAATGTATAAACCACTCGATCTGAAGCCATTTGAACGTAGCGTTGATAGTTGGATATTATGGGTGGCGTCGTAATTTTAAAGCGTAGATGTGCTATTATATCGCGATTTCGAGTGCTAAAATTGCGCTAGGGTCGTCATAACATCACTTGTAACTGTGGAAATGGGTCTTCTACGATGCACCTGGTCAACATTGATGTGAGCAGCTCATATACGGACAGGCAGCAGACATACAGCAACTCTTAATGCGTAATATTATGCTAAATCATAGCTAGAATTTGATACATTTGACGAGTAATTTTTCGAGTTAAAAGCTGTTTTAGACTGTAAGAATAGCACTATACGATTGCTCTCGACAAGCAGTTACTTGCTGATGCCTTATCTCAAATTTTTTTGGATCATGACAAATCGGTCCATGTCCTCGTTTTTTGACGAGTAGTAGCAAGCAAAAATCATTGAATATCAAACAATCGCATTTTTCATCCCCAAAATGAAGTTTTCCACAATGACATGCCATACTGAAAAAAGACCTACAAGTCCAATTTATCTTGTAAAATTGCTAATTTGAGTAATCCATTATGCGAAAGTTGAGTTTTCGACTGAAAACGTGTTTTTAGTTTCTCCTTATTTAGAACAGATTTTTGGTGAAACATGAAAAAGTTATTAGCACCATTCGATAGAGAATTCAAGCAAGTACTCGAGACAATTAATATGCAAAGTAGCTTAGATATAGTAGTTTCAAAGAAATTCTCGATAGAAGGGAAAAAAAGTTCAAATCAACCACAACTCCATCGCTCAGGATCGAAGAAAAAGCTGACTGCGGGGATTGAATTGCGGCGCTAATCATGTAAGCAAAGAATGTTTGCAGTTAGCTATGTGATGCCAATTATATGTAAGAGCTATTATATATGAAGCTGACATAGCCTCTTTAGCAATAGCTAATGGTTTTTATCAATAAAAGGTATTGCCTAAAATTGCAGTCGTTCCCTGTTAGGTGTCAAGCTTTTGTCAATGTTATAAAGAGGGTACTTTCAGCCATCAAAATATGCTACTGATTGGTGGCCATTGATTATAGCTGTATGATTGGATCTTTTGATTAGGCAAAAAGCAAGCTTGCATTGCAAGCAATTTTGAGCCGACTGATAACGTTTTGCGTCCAATTCTGTTTTCGCATGGTCTTGTAGGGGCAGCTGATTGCAACAATAAACACTAAAAACCAACTGAATCAGGTGTCCATTGCTCGAGATGAAATAATACTGAAATAAGACACGTCTAGCTTATGTTGTACGTGCATCTAATCCACTTTCTACTACGCATAAATGGAGGGGCCAATACTTGATCGATTGTTCACACAGGTAAAATAAACTTTTGGTGTAGTACATCCATGACAACTTTGGGCATACAGTGATGAAACTCTTCTAGGATTTTTATATCTCAGCAAAAAAACGCGCGCTGATACAGTCCCATACTGTTCTTGCACCTCTACACAATAATCCTATCCTTTATCGTCAGAGGAAATTAGCATAAATACAGACTACATGTCCGAATCATTATCACAGCTATTAAAATCACACAACCAAAAGCAAGGCGAGGCGAAGAAGCAGAATGGTAGATGGCAAATGCACAACGTTGAATTTGTTTATTGATTTCATTGCAATCCAGAACAATTAAAGAAGACTGCGATACAAACTACAAACGAGCTAACAGATTCGATAACTGAATATGTCAATGATGGGTAATCTATCGCCTTGTTGGGTTCTCTTGAATGAATTCTTACAATATAACTCGATTTTAGAGTTACAGAGATATTTTCAAGGCAAAAAGAATTGGAGCAACAATCTAGAAGGCTGGCCAATCAAACTACCAAATACGCTAATCAAACGCAGCAATGGTTGACATTGGTGGATGATTTTAACATGTCATTAAAGGTAATAAAAAAGATTCCACCCATACGGAGAGATGGCTGATCATCCAGTGATTC
This sequence comes from Mucor circinelloides, assembly GCA_037974945.1. Classification (NCBI taxonomy): domain Eukaryota; kingdom Fungi; phylum Mucoromycota; class Mucoromycetes; order Mucorales; family Mucoraceae; genus Mucor; species Mucor circinelloides. The sequence continues at coordinate 781,843 of JBBNAA010000023.1, read as the reverse complement.
AGGAATTGGGAGACGTTAGAAACTGGGCCGAGATCATGGAGCATGACATGAAGACAATCATGGCCACATTGGAGTTTGTTCATCAAGGTAATGTTTGTAGAAACAAAAAAGCATGTAGATTACACAATGTAATAAGAGTACTGTTCTAGGTACAATTGGTGGTGCTGAACCAATTGAGTGATAGTATGTTCCTGAGGATAGTTTATGGGCGTTTGTAGGTGTAGCTTTTTCCTTGTATGACAGTATTGTCGTACATGTGGGGTAAATAGGTTGAACATACAAAATAAAATGTTACTTTGATTGCAAGTTCCAGATATATTTGTAGAACAAGCCCCGGTGAAGTTGACCGAATTAGTATTTGCCAGTTATTTTTGTTCATATGATATATATATATATATATATCGTATCAGGTGAGTAAAATTACAACTGACAGAGCGAGAGTGAGGGAATGTTTGTTGTATATATTTGAATAGCATTAAAGCACCGCGTACAAACCAATGATGAAGGGATTATAGGCGTATGTGTAAATGCCTGTTACCCCGCAATTTTTTCCCATCATTTCAGGTCCCCTTTTCTTCCCATTTATTTTGTGTATTTCTTTTCTTTTTCTCTCTTCTCTCTCTCTCTCTCCCTTTGTCTTACTATTTATCATTACATTAAAGGGGCCTGCAAGTCATTTATAGTATATAATATATTATAAACAGCAGGAGGGATGTCGGAATACCATTCATTTTCATTGACACAGCATTTGCCTAATAAGAGTACAATAAAAAGTAATACAAACACTAATAATGCAATGAGCAATACTGGCAAGCATCTTCAGTTACAGAACCCGCAGCAGCATGATTTTCATCAGCATAATTTCAACCAAAAAAGTGACAGCCATCAGCCAGAACTCATCAATTTGAATGATCCCAACGCAACTCCATTAGCATTGACCTCAGATCACAAGCAAAACCATGAAATTGATTGGTCCAGTCATCACCATACATCTACTTTTCAAAGCTTAGACTCCATACTAAACAATGTGCCAAACTACAGTCATCAAAGACATCACACTGCTCCCGCTGCTTCAAACGATTTCCATCCTCTATTTGATTTCTTGCCCTTCAATGATCCATCGACACATGGACTCATCATGCCATCTAATCAAAACCAACAAAACCACTCTAATCCAGAGGAATCCAGCAATGTTCATCATACAGTTTCTGACTTCAACGTAATGTTCTCTGCACATACTGCAAGTGCAAGCCAATTGCTAACATTTTGTACAGGACCACCATGATTTGTTTTCGTTCAACCACAACGATAGTAACGACGATGGCTCGAGGTCGATTATACCATATTTTGATGGAATTGAAGAGCATTATAGTCAACCAAAAGACAGCTCTCTGATGGTAAGGTGTCTGTTCTTTTAGCCTTTTTTTTCTCACGATAGATACATGATTAGAAATAACTCTTATATAGTCTTCTGATTGTCATCTTCTACTTCATGATCCACAGCATTCTCATTTAACCGCTGCCTTTTCTCCTACAACAACTGCATCTCCTTCGCCCACAACAACTGCAAGCTCTTCTTCTCCTGCTTACAGAATTTCGAATTTATCAATTGTTCAGCAACAGCAAAATCAACCAAATCAACAGCAGCAAACGCCTCAGCAACAGCAACAAAACCAACACATTCAAACTCCCTCTCTTCTTGGAAATGCAAAGCAAGGCCAACAACCCAGTGCAACTGAGGAAATTGCCAACAAGCCAGCCTTTCTGGAATTTCAATCACCAGCACCAAGCCGTATCGGCTCTTCTGTGTCTTCTCGCATGATGCAAGGCATGGTAAATGCTGTCAAAATGAAACCAGCGATCCAGGCGTACCTTCATGCCGATGATCCAATTGAAGCTGGAGAACGCACAGTCATCATCATGACAAGTAAAGTTGCTCAAAAAAGTTACGGAACAGAAAAGAGGTACTTTTTCAGATCACTCAACCTATTCTTTGCATGAATTGACAAGATGTATCATAGATTTTTATGCCCTCCTCCTACTGCCATTTTGGTTGGCTCTAGTTGGTGGACGCCTCCCTCATTAGCTAGTCAGCAGAGCGAAGAACATCGGCAAGATGCACTGTTTTGCGACAAGGACAATGTCATTAGAGCTCCTCCTTCACTGACCATATGTATTTCTGGCGAGACATCTGGCCAGCAGTCAGGGCGAATTGAATGGTATGCTTTATCCGGCACTATGGTTGGACAGACGGGCGGAACACTGAACAATGCAAAGACTCAATCCACTACCCCTGCTAACAAAAACACTAAAAATGCATCTACAACAGCATTAGCAACATTGACTACAGACAGCGCTACTAACGGTGAAAGCAAGTCAAACGCAAACGATGATTGGTATCGTAACAGCAGGAAAGAAACACTGGCAGGTGGCCGTTGTGTTCTAAAGCGACTCTACATCAATGATGCAGATGAAAAACGAAAGAAGGTTGAATGTCTTATCAAAGTGCAGCTTGCAAATGGCCTTATGCTGGGCACGCTTTCAAGCAGAGGTATTAAAGTAATCAGTAAGCCTAGCAAGAAGCGCCAAAGTGTCAAGAATATTGAACGTAAGTATCGACTGCAAGGTCATTACAAACGCTAATCACCTGCTCCAACAGTTTGCATCTACCATGGTACAACTGTATCCCTGTTCAACCGTATTCGATCACAAACTGTTTCAACGAAATACTTGGGTGTGTCATCAACATCTGGTGAATCCTCTTTGTTTGACTATCCTGGCAGGCTTCAGAGTCAAAAGACTCCTCAACCGAATACGGACACCTGCTTTGTGGCAAGAACTAGCTCCTGGGATCCATTTGTCATCTGGATCGTCGACCCTACTCAGAGTGCAAATGCAGATGAGTCTACGTCTGCCTCGCGTGCTGATGAGTACATTGGATGTCCAAGCCTTGTACCTACAATACCATACCCTAACCCTCCCACTATTGCTCTGAAAAACAAGACAAACCAACCACTAGCAATTCGCTACAATCAACATGTTGTTCTTCAATGTCTGACGACTGGCCTCGTCAGCCCTGTGATGATTGTCCGTAAGGTAGATAAAGCCTCCATGGTAGTGGGTGGTGCTCGCTGTCCAGAAGAGTTTGATCCCTCCTTCTCAGGGGGCGGTGAATACGGCGATGAGGTACTTGGAGATCCGGTATCCCAGTTACATAAAATCGCTCTTCAGATAGTACAGCATGATAACGTTATTCAGCACCAAGCGCAACAGGCTGAAGCCAATTACCAAAACAATTATAGCCACACCAACAGTGCCTATCAAAACCACTTTAATATTAGTCCAGCAAAGCACTTGCAACAACAACAGCAACTGCAGCAGCAAGATGCTAATTCCATGATGCCTCAAATGACTAAAGGTCCAGTGACCTATCTCGCTTGTTTGAACGATCTTGTCGGAACACATAAAACAACAGATAAGAGAAGCCCTATCAAAGGCATTCATTTCAATATCAATCCTGCTGCCGCTGCTGCTGCTGCTGAATGCTACAACTTTACTGCGAGTGCATTGTCTGCTACCCTGAACTCGAATATGATACCAAATAATCGCAAGCGACGAGTATCCATGATGGATGACCAATCCAACCATGGCATGCTGTCAAGTCCCCACATGCAGCAAATGTACACTGGTTCTCTGGGAGATTCAGATGGCTCCAATAGTGTTAGACGTCGTGTTAGCAGCTTAAATGATGCTCACAAATTACCTCACTCCAATTCATCAGCCCACCACAGTATGCTTGGCCAAAGATCACATTCCATTTCTACCCCGTCAGCAGCATATCAAGATAAATCGGCAACGGCTAATCGTAAGAGCAGCATTGCCGCAAATAGTGGACAAGCTTTAGCTGAATTTGGCGCCTACTGGTCAGAAGATGTAACAGACGCTGCTGTATGGACCATTGTTGGCACAGGTTAGATGGATACGCTTGCTCCGTTTGGGCATCTACTAAACACTGGTCTTTTTTTTTTCTTTTTCTGTAGAATGCGCCAGATACACCTTCTGGACGCCTCCTCATTTGGACGAAAACAAACAGCAAGAAAAGCAAATCACAGCCCCGTTAAGCACACCATTCCCTTGCCTGACTCACTTTGTTATTTCCAACGATCATTACATGGACCCCAACAAACGAAACCAACCACAGCAACACCAACACCAAAATCACTTGGATGATGACTATAACTTGTCTACCATGATGACAGTGTCTGGCGAGAACTTTACTCGTGATCTGCAGATCTGGTTTGGCGATATCAAAGCTCCATTTACGGAATATCGTAGCCGTGAAATGCTGGTATGCCGATTGCCTCCTCGAGAAGAATTGATGCAATCTGTGGGCCTCAACAGGGTTCATGATGTATTGGCAAATGAGCAGCATGCAGACGAGGATGATGACCAAAGAAAGCCTAGAATGCCATACAGTATCAGGATACTGTTGGTACGAGGCGATGGTGTCGTTTACAAGACAAGTCGATCATACTCTTTCTGTTGATAACCTACTATCTTTAATTCACTATTTATGTATATTAGCCAACCTTCTTTCTTCTTTATATATTTCTATGATGACTTTTTCTTCCCTGAAAAGTAAACCCCTCCCTCACTTATGATATTATATATATATATATATATATATTACAACTCTATGTATTCCCATTTGTAACAATAACAATACTTGCTTTTATCTATTCAATTTTTCTTTTTTTCCCTTTATATGCTATCATTCTTCGAAAGCGATCATTATTAAACGCCTTTGATTTGCTAAAGACATTACAGTGTGTAGGGAAAAAGTGAAATAAACTCTATTTCTTTGATTTATTATAGTACAATTAGAGGGAGAAATAATATAAAAAGTACAGGCTGAAAGACTAAATTATGTAGCTTGAATGGATATTTTGAATGATTTTGTAATGCATCTATGAAGTTTGCTGGAGGAAATGTAAAATATATAGCCTTGGTTTCTCATATTTAAGCTTTTTCAGTAGTGTGAATGGAGGCAACCTCGACATCATTCTTGGCATCAGCAGGAGAAGCACCATAACGAACGTTTCTAAAGAAGAGAGTGAGAATGAACCCCATAGCAGCAGCAGCGATAGGCAGGATAAAAACAGTATGGAGGGCGTTGGAGTATGCTTTGATGACCAATGTTTGGACTTCCAAAGGCAAGTTTGTAGTACGAATCAACAGGTAGTTACGAAGCGCACCTGCTTGATTAGCTGCAGCTAAAGCTTCCATGGGCAACTTGGCAAACTCTCTCTTGAGGAAGATTTGATAGAGCACTTGGTAAATAGCAATACCAATGGAGGAAGCAATCATCATGAAAAAGTTGTTTGAACTAGTAGCAACAGCAATATCTCTCAATTCGACGCAAGATTGGACAGTCAAAATGGCATTTTGTTGAGACAGACCAAAAGCGAAACCACAGAAGGCAAGATAGCCAGCTTGTTGACCCCAAGTGCTGTTCTCGTTGACAGTGTAGAAAAGACCATAACCCAACAAGTTACAAGCAGAACCGATGACAAGGTAGTACTTTGTGTTGGGAAATCTTCTGAGCAGAATACCACAACCAACGGAACCACCAATGAGACAAACCATGAAAGGGATAAGACGAAGACCAGAATCAGTACTGTTAACGCCAAATACAGCTTGGTAATAGACAGGGCCAAAGTACAAAGTACCGATAAAAGTAAGACCCAAACACATCATATAACCATACACAAGGGTAACTGGAGGATTCAACAAAACTCTGCCAGGCAAAAGAGGCTCCTTGGCGAACCATCCTTCAGAGATGACCAAACCAATAAAAGACACACCAGCAGCAACAAAGGGACCAATGGAATGAGCACTTCCCCATCTATAACACAATTAGTAAATTACTCGTATCTGCTGCGTACTCAGACTACATACCCATAGGAACTACCCCAATTGAGAGCTAAAAGTAAGCATACAATGAAACCGATAGAGAAAAGGGTACCTAGCCAGTCAATACGCTTCAATTTGTGCATGAATGATTCTTCGCCATTCTTTGTAGGCTCCTTCAAAAAGAAGAACATGATGATAAATGCAACAGCAGCAAGAATAACGTTTAACCAGAAATCCCAATGCCAGGAAGCATGATCTACAAAAGCACCGCCTGCGAATCCAAGATGATTATTGTTAATTCAAAATCCGATGAATACGTAGATCAGATCAGAAAATAGACTTACCCAAGAGAGGACCTACAACACTAGCGATACCGTATACTACAGCAAGCATAGATTGAAAACGAGGACGCAAAGGCACAGGAGCAACATCAGTGACAAGGATAAATGTCATTGACATGACACCACCACCACCAAAGCCCTGAATAGTACGACCAGCAATCAACATTCTAATGTCCTTGGATAAGGCGTTGATTAAGGAACCGAGAAAGAAAAAGACAATACCAAACATGAATACAGCTTTTCTGCAAAAATAGAAGCACTGTAAGTCAGTACAGAATATGAGAAAGTCTTTAAAAATCGATTGTAGTACCTTCCAAAAATGTCTGAGAACTTTTTTCATAAACGGAATTAGTCAAGTGTGTAAATTTCTTAGACAGAGCAAAAGAGGCTTACCTTGCCAGCTAAAGGTTGAAATGAGTTCACAGCTACAAGATAAGCAGTGGCAATCCAAGTTTGTTGTTCAATAGCGTTAAGTTCAGTAGCAATGATACTCATTGCAGGTGCAACTACAGTGGAGTTCAACGACATCATGAACATGGCAAAGATGATGCCAGTCATGACGAGAGTGAATTCAAACAGTTCTCGCTTTGATTTGAAATTAGCTTCCTTGCCAGTTGCTTCGACTTGATTATCAGCATCTAAGGTGGCTGCGTTTTCTTGCGAGTCAGCTGTAGATGATGTTCTGCCTTGGTATAAATCTTCGTTTGATTTGTTCATCTTGATCTGTTCCGATAACGTCACAGTGTTATTTGAGGTGTATTTCTCATCAGTAGCATTCACCGAAGCCATCTTTGAATAGTTTCTGTAAAGAGATAAAGTAAAGAAAGAAAGAGAAATTTACATTTTGCTTCTACAGATCCAGATCAATTTATATGTTTTTCAGTGAAGAGAGGATGGAGAACATGAGGATCCCAATGTCGTACCGGTTGAGGGTATCGCCGACGCTACTCCACAAATAATTGGTGGAAGAACTTGATGTGCTACAGAGGACCAGGTAAATCGGCCTTATTGTTCAGCCATGAATCAGAATCCTGCTTTTCGATTGTAATGTATATAAATAAATCGCACTTTTTGAGGTTTTTTATATTTGATTTAAACTGTTCTGGTTCCTTGGTGATTGTGGAAAGAGATAGTAGGCCATAAAAAAGACGCTGGTATTGGTCAGTCATTGCCTGCCTAACTACAGTTCGAAAAAAATGCAATCAGACTTTTATGATATGATAAATACTTTTGCACACCTGAGGCTGCAAACATGTCATTCGTCTTTTTTGGGTCTCTTTTAGGAATATGTCCTTACGAGGAAAATACATTCTTCCGTTTGTGCTTGCTGCCATCTTGCTGTACACGTAAACAGACATCCTTTGGGAATTGTTTGATTTGATGATTTACGATTTTATTTGAATCTCCATTTATAACACTGACCTGGGATCAGTGAGCTACAATAATGATAATCACGGCTATGCAACCAATAAGACAAGACGCTTGCAAATTGTTGGTAAAAGAAAGTTACATTTTAGGATAACCACAGTGAGATTCTATACAATTTGCCGAGATCAAGTAACACAAAACAAGCTGTATATCCCACTCTCTATTTATTTGACTAAGACTAAAATGTCTGTTTTTCCCTTTGTTGAAACTGGATTTCCTGTGCTCCCTTATCGTTGGATTATTAATGCGCTTAAAATACAATAATATATAGTCACTGATTGCTAACCAGATCGCAAAAGACATTGGCGTGTGCTGTAAGAAGCTGTTGTTGTGTCAATCACAGTATCCAAATTGATCAGTGCCTTTTGGTATCTTTTTTTTTTTTTTTTTTTTTTTTTTCTACAGAGGCTGCAGAAAAGGTTGATCATCGTTTTATATTGATCATGGTGAAAAGCAAAGACAAATCATTCAGGAATTGAAGACGGCAAAAATGAGCAACTTTAAAAAGGTATATATATATATGGCTTTGATAGTTAATTATTGAAGGTAAAGTGATATTGAGCCCATGAATTTGGAAAGCGATAATGCCACCAAGCTTATCGATCCTCATTAAAGTGCACGAATGATTAACCATTGATTGCACAAAGTAACAGTAGTGCGAAGAGGGGTAATATTTTATTGTATAAAGAGTGAAATTGTACAGAAAGTAATTATCGATAATGCAAATAACAATTTCCATAGAAAAAAAAAAAAGAGTTGTCTCGTTTATTGGTAGCCTGCTGTAGATAGAAAGATAGAATGCTCAAAGACTACAGAATCTTGTTTGTCCTTGATGTTGAGCGAAATGATGCCATTAAAACAACGTGGTTTTACAAAAACTTAACACATATAATGCAGATGCTTAGAAGGCAATCTGCTATTTGCTCTAATGAAGGAGCAGATCAACCTGAAACGGAAAACTGATTGTGTTGAGATGTTATAGATCTCAATTATCTATGCGGCCCTGCTTACATAAAATGGGGCAAAATAGCTAGATATCATTGCTTGATCAAGCATATCATGCCGGATTCGTCGTTATCAACATCTTTTCTAGACACCGCAATCTGTATAAATGTTGGCTTTGTATATATATATATGATACGTGCTTCTTTTCTTTGTTCACTCTTACAATCAACATTCACCATGTCACCCACTAGCACTGTGCCTATTCTAACTGAAACTGCTTCCGCTGCCACTACACAATACACGAAAGATCAATTTGCATCAAAGCAGTTGATCCTATGCTATGATACAGATGCGATAGTAATTCAAAATGTTGTATTAGCATTCAACTATTTAATTGCTGCCTATCCTCAATGGTCTAGTCGCATTGCGCTTGTATTCTTTGTAAACGAGACCGCTGCCCACACCAAGAATGTTTACTTTTATCCCAATCTTGATAAAGATGTTCGTGACACATTGGAAGCATTGGCTGTTGTGAAGATCTCGCTTCTGTCCACGTCACTCGACACAAACGATACCATTCCAACACTTGTTGCATTGAATCACGCCCAATGCCCAAATCAAATAGCTGTGGATACCACAAATTACAAGCAAATGGCAGACATGTTGAACCATTCGTTGGTAAGTAGACTCATCTTTTATTTCTGTGGGATTTGGTTTTTATCCAAGTCCTGCTATCTTAAAAATCGCCAACTAAGGGTTTTTTCTGGTTGAAAAACCTTGGAAAAAAAGTTTTTCTTTTTATGGGCTTTTTTTTCATCAATTGTTACATTTTCGCTAAAAAATCTCTTTCACTTATATGATTCAACAGTCAACAAAGCCATTAAATACCTCCGTGCTATTCAATGTTTACAAGAATACTCAAAAACGTTTGTTTTTGTTTGACTATGATGTAAGTTTTTTTTTTTTTTTCAATCAAAAAATACAAACTCGGAAATTGATCGATATCAAAAAAAGGGGACTTTAACACCTATCGTAAGCAACCCAGCAGATGCTCAGCCTACACCAACATTGTTGAACTACTTGAACGATCTTTGCAAAGATCCTTCCAACACTGTGTGGATTATCTCTGGTAGAGACCAAGTGTTTTTAGACACATATTTGGGGAAAATTCCTCGATTAGGTCTTAGTGCCGAACATGGCTCATTCATGAAGAAGGCAGGCTTAAACGACTGGATCGATATGCTCAAGGACGCTGATATGTCATGGAAAGACATTGCATTGAAGATTTTTGAAAAGTATACCAACTGCAACCCAGGCACTGTCATTGAACAAAAGAAATCATCCATCACCTGGCACTACCGCAATGCTAGCAATACTCAAGAAGCGTAAGTTTGTTTGTTTTTTTCATTCATGGAGAGAGAGAGGCTGTACCTAATGCGGATTATTATATACAGTGAAAGACAGTCTGAATTGTGCCATCAGGAGTTAATCAAGATACCTGGTGTGGATATCTTAGTTGGTAAAATGAATTTGGAGGTGAGATCATTGCTTGTAAACAAAGGAGAAGTTGTGAAACGTATCAAGCAAAAGCAAGAGTCAGACTTCATTATGTGCGCTGGTGATGATCAAACAGATGAAGACATGTTTAACGCACTCAAAGATGATGACAAGGCATTCTGTGTTTCAGTTGGGCCCTTATCAAAGATAACACTAGCTAAATATTGTGTCGAACACAGTGAAGACGTCGTAAACATCATTGGCCAATTAGTGTCGAATAACAGCACATTATAGATATAGATATAGATATAGATTTCTTGAGCCTTACACAGCTCCCTAATGTTACTCTTTATTCCTATTACTGTCGACTAGTATCCGCTCTCTCTCTCCCCCCCCCCCTTATTATTTTTCTCGCTTATAACTCACTAAAACCACATTTATACATACAGCACTTTGCTTACTGCTGAAATGAATTGCTTGTAAAATATGCCAAATTATCCGCTGTAGACAACAACAGTCTATGAGGTTTTTCTACTACATTAAATTGAAATAAGTGTATGCTACGAGCAATATCTGGTTTTTATAGATTTAGATAATTTAATTGTTTAATAATGGTAATAATATACGTAGAGTCAATCTACTGTAAAATAAAAGCGTCAAGCTTCTTTGATCAATGGTTGATTGGGAGTGATTTCTTATAATTTAGCGAGACAGTTGGTTTGAGCAAGCGACATCTTTTTTCCATACAAGGGAGTTGCTTTCAGGCGATGCGTTCTATCAGAGATCTTAGTTCACTGTACATACACTCAACATATGACAAGAAACTTACCAGGTTTAATGAGGAGGCAATGTATACAGATCCTTTGAATACGACCTTGGAGCCAGTCTTGTAGGTTCTAGTGTTAGTCCATCTACTATTATGCTTGCAATTGACGCCTGTTCCAATAGAGTCTATCACACTTAAATAAGTCATCGTTGCAAAGATTTCAAAAGTATCTACACCTACCTTGAACTGATCTAGCAGCAAGGCTTGCAGGACAAGAAGCTCCCTTAACCCAGACGCCGGCAGAACCTCCAGGAGCATCGCCTAATGTCCACCATTGAGCGGTCCAAACAGAGCCAGAGTAAGTTACTTTGTTGTCCTTGACATAGGTAGCAGAGGCTGACCAAGCAGCAACACCTGAGCAAGCATTGGTTGAAGTAGCAGTAGCAGTGATCGTGGTAGTTGTCTTTGTAGCGCTTGAAGAGGTAGTAGTAGTGACAGTAGTAGTGGATGTTACAGGTTGGCTAGTTGTAATTGTGGCGGTAGTTGTTGTGGTTGTCTTTGTTGATGTCGTGGTGGATGAGCTGCTGCTACTGCTGCTGCTGTTATCTCCACCAAGAGTACCACCAGCACAGCTGCTTACTATTGTAGAATGCGTGAGTATGATGTGCGATTGTGAACTATGGAGAGGAGGTCTTTTCTTTTTTTTTTACCTGGAGACCAATCGCCATTGACATTGCCAGAGGGTGTTTGTGTAGCATACCATTTAGCCTAACAAAGCATGAGTATATGCAATACGAGATTATGTTTCTATGTTTCTACTTACAGTCCACATGTAACTATATTCATAGTTTGAGAGCAAGGAAATGTTAGTACAAGTTTACACATGCATCTACTAAAAGTCGATATTTACCCACTATATAAATAGCGTCAGTTTTGTGAATTACATAGTTTTATAGCGAACTGCGACTTACTTGTATGATACGGTGGTACCGCCGGAATAGCTATTACCAGGAACAAAAGCAGGTGCAGTACATGTAGGGAAAGTGAAGGAACCATCGCATTTCTGGCCTGATTTGAGAGCAGTCTTCAGGGCCTTGTCAATTCGGTTGTTTTTGTAAGCCTGAGATGCGTCTAAGTTTACACTGGGTAAGTAAACAGTTTATAAAGAATCCATAAAAATATACTCACCCCAGAACATAACACCGCCAAAGCTAGGGAAGTTGTTACGGGTAGTTACAGCAATGTTGGACAAAGTGCTTGCAGGGACGTAGCCACCACCAGCAGCTGATGCACTGGCTGGAGCACCGATATAAACCTTGACATTCTTGTTGGGAGAGATGGTGCGAGCCCAGATATCCCAAATACCAAAGTTCCATTGAGAGGCAGAGTTGTAGTTTTGGAGACCACAAGGGTTGTTATCTAGCAGATTCATTGAGTACAAGCACTAATTTTGATTTTCAGCTACATACAGAATTGAACATAGACAGCGTCGAATGGATAGCCATTTAAAGTAGGTTGCAAACTAGCATCAGGATAAACACATTGAGGGGCAGCAGTTACATAATACTTTTTGTTGGCCTTGGAGAAGTAAGAGTTGAGCCTGTTAAGGAAATTTACATAATCTATAATGCGATCGATTTATATAAATTAAATAATGCAAATTTGATGTTACATGTGTTACAATAGCAAACTTACAGCTAGGACTACCACCTTCAATATCAAGATCAACGCTGTAGTTAGACAGAATAAGTATTTAGAGAGGTTTTTTTTTATGTGTGTGTAGTAGTATTTACCCATCCAAAATAGCGTTGCCAAAAGGACGAGTAGAGGAACTTCCTCCAAAGAAGAGGTTCCACAACGTGTCAGCAAATGCAGTAGCCTGAGCTTCGGTTTGAAAGCCTGCCATCGTCATGTGTTAAAGGATTAGTCTACATTGTCGAGTTTATACAATACCTGTGGATCCGGTAGCGCCACCCAATGATAAAGTGATCAATTTGCCCTTACTTTGACAGTAGGCAATTTCAGGCGCAATGTCTTGACAATTGGCTAAACCAGTACCAGGAAAAGTGGCATTATCGACTGAATTACAATACTATTACAATGGATTAGATGGGCATCTTTTTGAGCGCAACAACATACATTGGCCAAATTGATTTGAGGCTCTCCACCCACGCCAAAGAAGGTATTCAGAAATGCAATTGGAAGAACGTCAATGGTATCATCATCACAATAAAACTTCAAAGGTTGCTGCCAACCAGAGACATCACTGCCATTAGCAGCGCCGTAAGAGTTTTGACCCCAATCTAAGTGGCAAGCGTCAGTAGCGGATCAATCACATAACAAACCCACATGTACATACAGTCAACAATGTTGTCATTACACTGATTCTATAGAGTGAAGACAATGTCAGTGGCTTAGTGGTTTACAGGTCTGCTATGTAGCTTACGTTATAGGCATTGACAATGCCAATGATTGCAAAAGAGGCTAATGCAAAGATATTCTTCATTTTTGACTAATGAGAAAAGACAACAATCAAAATCGATTTGTATTTATATACCCTTAAATCAAAAAGGAAAATAAAATGTTCCTTCAAGAGCACAAGGTGATCGAGACAAATGTAACATCATCGTATTATATTGTAATAATGTCTAGGAGTATGCGTGAAACGTTACTTTTTGTAGAAAAAAACTTATCTAATATTAAGCTTCAAGGGAATTTATTTCTATTTGGCACCTAGCACTTCTCTGGCTATTTTGCAAGACCACTGCACTTTGTCCAGATCAGCTTGATCGAGACCAGTGTGTCTGCCATGAACCACTGTCTCCAGCATAAAGAACTGGCAGCCTTGCGCCAGTGTTCGCAGCTCAATGATCTTTGCAAACACATTGGCAATGGCTTGTGCACCACCAGAATGCAATTGTAGTAATAGATTAGCAAACAAAATTTCCAGGAAGATACGACCATTACGTTGCACAGACATGAAATTAACACTCTTTAAAACTGCTAATGTAAGTGCTCCATCAGCAATCAAGGACGCATAAAATTTGGCCATGTTGGACAGTTTGCTGATGCGGATATTCTTGCTGTTTTCATCGTGGACGCTGTTCTCGGTTGCACTTCGCTCTAATCCACCCACTTCGCTTTCACCGCATTCTCGGAGAAAATCCCATAGACAGTATTGAAAGGTCACCTTGAATGAATGATCTACTTCGCATAATCTCTTACTCACAAGCATGTAGTATGGATTGAACGTTTTTTCCTATTTAGGAAGTAAGTGGGATCAGATTACGTTTGCTTACTAGAATATACACAATAGACTTACATTGCCTGTACATTGTAACATGACACGACAAATTTCACGTTGTTGCACTTCGGTTAGTCCCAATTTCATGAGCTTTTCAAATGCATCCAAATAGTCCTAAAACACAGCATTATTATATAATATATTGATCGATGTTACCCTAGATTTACCTCGGAACTCATGATGGTGACAAAGATGGTCCTACGGATGTCTGTATTCATGCCTTGCTTTCTCGCAAGCTTCAAAAGAGCCTCTTGCAATGATTGATCCTTCTTCAAGTCTTCGGGCATTTTCGTCGTGCTGTATTTGCTAGAAGTGCCGACTAAATTGTCCTTCCATGAAGCGCCTACTAGCCACCATTTGCCCTTTGTTTCAACATTGCGGATATCGTCTAAACTGACACGCAATGCCTCTGTGCTACGAACTGTACGCTTCTTAGATAATCCGTTAAGAAATTTCTTCATTTTCGAAACCATTTCCTTGTCGCCGTGTCCTCCAGCAGTTTGATTATTTTTGATCTTGTTGTTCTTTACATTGGCAATTGTTTCAAGCATGAATTTATGACGGGTGCTAAATAAAGTGTTACTGTGTGCATAATCAATCATGCATGTTTCTTTGCTTACGATATAGTTGCAGGATCACGCTTGGCCGTTTCCTTTTGAATTTCATCAATAATGTGTTTTAGAGAGGTAGGATCATCACTACGCATTTGAGGTCCAGCAGCTATTGTGCGTTAGTTGCCATGTAATATAGCCTGTCATGTGCAAGCACTTACTGCGAACGATGCGTAGCAGTAATTCAACACTGTTCTCGTCCAAATGTTCAATCAACATGCGTACTAAATCATAGATGATAACACAGGACAAAACTTGAAAGTTGTACAATTCCAATATCAAGGTCAACAAGTTCTTTGATTCTCTGGACCCTTCTGGCCCTTCATCTCCATTATCATCTCCACGTTGAATAGATACTTTGCATTTTTTGTACTCCTTCTCAAACATTTCAACCAAGGTTTGTACGAGATGTGCAGCTATAAATCACATGTTACTATTTTGTGTTGCTTCAATTTAACTCTTTTAAATTTTGCTTACCAAATTCAATACCAATCAAACGATACAGACTAGCAACAATTGTAGCATACGTGATCACAAAGGAATCCAGCAAGTTTGATTTTTGTGAAATGGACGTCAAAATAATATCAGTTAGCGTGGCAGTTACATCTATCAAGTACATGTTAGATTTCATTCGATTGCTGGGCTGTAATAGAATCTACCATGACGAGGGTATGTGCCATAACATTTTTCAATTTCAAGCAGAATACTCTCCATATTGCTTTCACTCAGCCTATTCAATTGACCCATAAGCTGTTTATGCAACTTGATCTGCATTTCTGATTTTCCTGCCGCGGCCTTTCTTAAGTGGGGTGGTACGTATTTAGTCACTACATCGCTTTTACGTTGCTCAACAGCCTTGGGTGTTTCAGCAACCTCATCATCCTCTTGGTCAGGTTCCTCTTCCTCGTCTTCGAGTGCCATTTCGTCGCTATCTACATCGTCTTGATCAATTAATTCGACTTCTTCGTCATCTTCACTGTCGCTTTCGTTCAGAAGGCCTTCCATATCCATATTGTCGTCCTCTTCATCGTCTTCATCATTATCTCCACTACTTTCGAATCCAGCAAACATATCATCCATGGCCTCCTCCGCTTTCTCTTCCATGTTTGCTTTTTTCTTTTCGTTATTTTGTCTTTGTCTCTTCTTTCTGAGGTACTCTAAATCATCGTCGTTTTCACCTTCTTCGCCCTCAATGCTACCAAGGACTTCCAATAAGCCATCTTCCTCGAATTCTTTACCCAAAGCCTTGTCCTTCTTCTTGTTTAAACCCAACTTCTTTTCCCAATAAGCAATATCACGATCGTCTTGTTCGAAATCTCCATTATCAGCAATCACTTTACCACTTTCATTTTGGATCAAGTTGTCAGATTGCAACATTTTGTAAAGACCTGGATTAGATTTCTCTAAGCGCTTCATTGCTTCGGCGGATGATTTTGTCTTCTTTGTTGCATCTGGCTTTTCAGATTGTTTGTTGCTTTTAGTTTGAGGTTGTTTTTGGATCTGTGTCTCTGTCGCTAGTGTCTTTTGACGTTTATGGCTTTGGTTGGTTGCTTTGACAGGTTCTTCAATGGGTCTTTTTCTTTGATGACGCTCTGCATTACGCTTGCCTTTCTCCACCTTCTTTTGCTTTCTTAACTCTTTTCGTGTAGAAGCTTTGATAGTAAATTTCTTTCCAAATTTACGATCGTCAGTCTCTATATATTAGAAAGTGTCAGTTATTGTTTCAATATCAACATATTTCAGACACTCACCTTGCTCATCGAGTTCTTCCTGCATTGAGCGAGGAAGCGTTGATCCTGGAGTAGGTGCATGTTTCTTATATCCTCCTTTTTTAAAGGAGTGTTGTTGAGGTCTCATACTTGGGGATTTGCAAAGTAAGTACTGATTATTTTCGAAATCTTTCATGGCATTTGATTTGTATGGAAAAGTTCTTCCAAGGTGACTGTATCCAGGACCGTTTTTCAGACGAGTGCAGATCATTCAAGTCAAGCGACCCTAAATAGATCACATTTTTCACTTTTCGATTATAATGCATGTCTTGTTCTTTCATACAGAAGAGACTTATGACACATGTCTGCATCAAATGCAAAAGCCGGAAACCTCAGATTTGTTGATTTCACTGCAGTGAATGGGACTAATGTGTTTTTAGATTGAACGTTTCTCTGATAAAACTTTTTAATTAACCAACAGAAGATACTAATCAAACGCTCGTCAACCTTTGCATTCCAATGTATCTTCAATTGCTATATCGTTAGTCAAATTGAGTTGCTAAAAACTAGTGTCTTAAATGTACGCTATTACAACAAGACATTTGTTGTTAGAGAGCAATAAGTGATGCCTTTTGGATGCTCAGCATTTGCCATTGATGTTTTGATGGATTAATTAACTAATAAATAGGGTACTTTATGCCACAAAAGTTGATCTACGTAACCTTCATTGGACTTGGATGAGCTATCGTCATACTGAGATGTTATTCGATCACGACAACTAGAGTTATTTTATAGAAAACATCAATCATATTTTTTAAACAATTTTTCCTGATTATTATAGCAAATAGATTCGATTAGCATAAATATATAAAAAGCATCCTATCACATTCCTACCCAAACCTTTACCTATATATCTTTATAGCTTATTATTTTCGTTGATTGTAAGATCCCCTAAATTCCTTATATACCTCATACTATAAACAATTCATTGTACACTTTATTAAACATTCTTCTATTTTCTAGTATTTTTCGTTTGCTTCTTTACTCTAGTGGGACAACTATAAACCTGCTATTTAAGTAATAGTTAGATCTGCTTTAGCTCATTCATCTATCTCATTCTATTATCTATAAAACTATACCCATTACTACCCTCACACAACGCAACAATACTGATATTGGTTTGTTGAAAGGGGATAGTAGCAAAAGAAGAAAATATAGAAATCATAGTGTAATGTCGTGAGTAGAGATATAGTTTTTAGAGTAGATTTAAATAGATGAATACAAAAGAATATATATGAGATAAAAGATGATCTTTATTATTTTACAAATTGATTTGATATTTATATTATTCAAAAGGTTACACACAAAGTCAGTGTGTACCTGACACTACCTTCCCCCCAAAAGAAAGTACGGGTAGGCAAAGAAGAGAAAAAAAAATTATTTTGCTCTAGCAACACGAGGAATATACCAGGACTTTTGAGGTTTGGCACCATCATACTGGACAGAATGTAGACGATCCGTGTGAACCCAGGAATTGTAGACCTTTCCTTCGATTTCTTTAATCTGGTAGATGTTGTAATCTAAATTTGTTTTCAAAATCACATACGGACCCATCCAGTTGAACTCCAAACCCTTCTTGGATTCATGCCTCAACATGACAAAATCACCAACTTCAAATGTTTGGACTTTGTTGCTTTTGAGTGCAGCATCCCATCGTTCCTTGTCCTTGCGAGCCTGTACGATCATCTGTTCCTTGGCTTCAAATCTCTTTTCCTTGAGATCACGAATGCGGGCCAGCACATCTTCTGCAATCAGCTCAGGATCTTCTTCCGTCAACGGATCCATAAAAGGGCGACGAGAATCACCAGGCAACACAGGTTCTTGACCATAAACCAAGTAGAAAGGGCTATACCCCGTGGTAGCATGCTTGCGGACACGACAAGAGAACAATGATGAATCTACATATTCATCCCAAGAGTGAACTAGACCTTTGACATACTTAGTCAACATGTGTTTAAATGTTTGATTTAATCGCTCGCATTTTGAATTGGTACGCGGATGGAACGCAGAAGTAAACATGTGTTTAGATCGAATTTTGTGCATATATTGTTTGAGAATCTTGCTAAGAAAATTCGCACCACGATCACTGACAATTTCCACAGGACAACCAAACTTCATCACGATCTCTTCATAAATGAATTTGACAATTTCATCTGCAGAAGCAGACTTGAGAGCGCGAGCAATCGGCCAATTCGTAGCATAATCCACCGCCATCAAAATCCATCGCTTACCATTACTAGTGGTGGGTAATTCACCAATGAAATCGATGTGCCAACGAGCAAAAGGAGCAGGAACCTCAAGAGGTTTCATCGGAGCATGATGAACACCTTTCTCATTACGAGAATGCAATTGACCTTCGGGACATGTTTTCAGCCAGTAATTGATGTCCTTACGCATGGAAGGCCACCAGACACGTTGCTTCATCAAATGATATACAGTTAATTGACCAGAATGGCCAAAACCACGATGAAAATCTTCAATGAGATCTGCACGACGAGCAAAAGTAATGAATTTCAGTTTGGAAGCCTCTCGCCCATTAGCATCAGGATTAAGCCGATACAAGACATTATCAATCACTTCAAAATGAGCCTCCTCCTTCTCCAGTTGAGCACGCCATTTTTCGGGCCAGTCCTCTCTCTTCTTCTTGAAAAAAATAGGCCAATCTTGACAAGGATCAGTTAGCAACGAGGTATCAGAAGGTTGTAACACCTTGTTCAAGAAAGTAGTAGACAGCTCGTAGAGGAATTCAGGCTCCATGGACACAGGATCAGGATCACAGTCAGGACCTTCACGACGACTCAAAGCATCTGGAACGACATTGTCAACACCTTTCTTATAGACTAAAGACGGCTGATACATCTCAAGATCTTGCATCCAGCGGACCAAACGAGGAGATACCTTGCTTGACGATTTATAATACTGCAGAGGACGATGATCAGTAAACACTTCATATCCAGACCCTTCTACAAAACACCGCCAGGTTTTGCATGCAAACAAGATAGCTAACAATTCACGCTCTTGAGTTGGATAGTTTCTTTCAGCATCAGACAGCTTTTTGGATATGAAAGCAACAGGTTTCCATGCATCATCACATTTAGGATCTTGTTGTAACAACACAGCACCCACAGCGTAATCACTCGCATCACATTCAATACGGAACGGACGAGACATATCGGGCATCAGCAGCACAGGAGCAGATGTAATCAAAGACTTGATGGTATCAAACGCCTTTTGACAGGCATCCGACCAATCAACCTTGCGATTTTTAGGACCAACACCCTTGGTTAGATCAGTGATACAAGCAGCCACAGCAGCAAAGTTAGGCATGTACGTAGAATAGTATTGACAAAGACCCATGAATTTACGCACATCCTGCACAGTCTTGGGAACCGGCCACGAAGCAATAGCATCCACCTTCTTCTGAGATGGCTTGATGCCCTGACCAGCAACAATATCATGACCCAAAAATGTGATTTCCTTGCGGTTAAACTTACACTTGGCTTTTGATACGACGAGACCAGCTTCTTGTAACTTCTTGAAGACCAGATGTAAATGTTTCTTGTGCAATTCAATATCGTCTCCTTTTGTATATATCAAACAGTCATCAATATAGCATATCACAAAGTCATCAAGATACTCCTTCAAGACATCATTCATCAAATACATCCACCTAGCCCCAGAGTTCTTCAATCCCATCGCCATAACAGACCAAGAAAATTGGCCATATCGAGTGTTTATCGCACTTTTGAGGGAATCAGACGGAATCAATCTTTGTTGCCAAAAACTACTGGTAAGATCAATGGAACTCATAAATGTAACACCATGCAGCTGTTCCAGACATTCATCAATACGAGGCAAAGGCACCCGTTGAGCCACTGTCTTGGCATTCAAAGCACGATAATCACATACCATACGCAGAGAACCATTGGGTTTCTTGACAAAGAGCACTGGACTACCCCATTCAGACACACAAGGTTCAATGAAACCTTTACTTAGCAAATCATCCAATTGTCGTCGCAGTTCCTTTAATTCCAAAGGTGACATCCGGTAGGGAGCACGAGAGATAGGGCGAGTACCAGGCTCCAGCTCAATCATTTCGGAGAGACCAGAAAACACTCCTCAACTTGCTTCTTCTTTAACAGCCTCTCGAATTGTCTTGCAGTAATCACAAAATCACAATCATCAACATCATCAGTACCCTCAGATCCATCAACAACGCCATCTTCCACATCTTCATCCCCAGACCCAACAATGTTACCCTTAGATCCCACAAATTCCACACCAGTATCAACCATATCTGTACCACGAGCAGAACCAATATTAGCGACATCCATAGCAACATCAGCGTTCGAATCCAGAACCTTCTCTTTAGCGTTCAGAACATTTTCGAACTTCTTCGCTCGTTGAATTGGATTGATTACTGTGAAACCACCATTTGGAAGCTTAATCGACCATGAACTACAGAACCAATCAGGTATTGGTTGAACTTGACGCAGCCATGCATTACCCAAAATCAGATCAAACTTGGTATCAAAAACATATGCTTCCATGGCATCCTTATAATCACCCAATTGAAGAGAGAAAGTAGCAATAGATGTGATAGTGGATTGGTGCCCATTCGCCGTTTCAACAGCTTGACCTTTGACATGTCTAAATTGTGTAACTGCCGATAACATATTAGGAGATATGTAATTAGCAGAGGCACCAGAATCAATCAATACAGAGCACGAATGATTGTTCACCAAGGCATGGTATAAAGGCAATTTAGTATCAATCTTGCTCGCAGATAGTACAAAGTCCAGATCCTTCTGAATCACAGAGTCATCAATTAAGAGAGGTTTAACATACGACTTAGATGTAGGCAAGACACAATACAAGTAGGCAGAAGAATCAGTCTGTTTATTGTCAAGAAAGTCATCATAGGAATCATTGTAATTATTGCCAGATTCGACATAATTCAATTGATTGCGCTGAGGAGAGGGACACTCTCTCTTGTAATGGCCAAATCCTTCACAATTGTGACATTGGACGTTAGCACGGCCACCACCACGAGCACCACCACGAGCACCACGCTGTTGTTGTCTTCCTCGGCCGCCACGACCACCATGAAAACTATTGGAGCCACTCCGGGAACCACCGCGAAAACCACCACGAAAGCCATTGTTGCCACCACGAAAACCATTGCCACCAGAGCCATTCCAAGATGATTTCATCATGTGGTACAATTCCCTGCGCTCCGCAACAGATAGATCCATCGGATCATCAACCATTGAGCCACCAAAATCACCACCAGAGTAATCAATCTCGGTACGATTGCCTTCATAAGTGTGTGCAGCACGAATCGCCTCAGTCAGAATGGGATCATTCATATCAATGACATCCTTCACATGGATGCGTGCATTAGGGTCCTTTAAACCAGCCAAAAATTTATCCACAGCTTCGTCATCCGTCATTTTTGGAATACACAGCTTGATTGTCATGAATTGCTGGACATACTGTGAAATAGATGATGTTTGCTTCAAAGCACGCAGTTTGTCCCTAGCAATCGATACTGTATTTTCAGGCTTGAAGAAGTTAATTAACTCTCTTTTGAAGGAGAGCCAATCTTGAGGAGCCAAATTCAACAAGCGTAAATTCTGATACCATATTTGAGCAGATCCAGTCAGTAGTGTAACACCTAATTTACACATTTGTTCGTAATCATATCGCTTGAGAGATCCAAAATCTTCGATCGAGTGTATCCAAGAATCAATGACATGGGGATCCCTTGAACCATCAAATTTCTTGGGTTTTTCGATAAAGTCAAAATCATTATCTTTCTTGTTCTTAGCCAAAATCACTTCCTTCAATATCTCGGCAATCTTTAAAATGTCGCTGTTGCTAGATGAACCTTCACCAGAGTTCGCCATGTTGTTGTTATTGCTTGTTAATTTAATTCTTTCTAATCCAAACCACCTTTTAGCCAGATCCGTAGCTAGTTGATTCCAATGTTCTTCTCTAGCTGTAGTTGATTCAAGTCTTTCTTTTTCTTTATATTGTCCAGGTGTTGTCTTTCTGAACTTGCTAGTATATGTAGTTATATCTTCGTCAAATTTCAGTATTTGAACGATTCTTTCTTCTATTTCAAATTGGTTCTTGAGTTTCTTGAGTTCTTCCTTTGACAGATTATCCATTCACAGATAGATAAATTCACTAAAATAAACGATCAAATTGGTTCTGCTGCTACCAAATGTCGTGAGTAGAGATATAGTTTTTAGAGTAGATTTAAATAGATGAATACAAAAGAATATATATGAGATAAAAGATGATCTTTATTATTTTACAAATTGATTTGATATTTATATTATTCAAAAGGTTACACACAAAGTCAGTGTGTACCTGACAGTAACAATGGCAAAAAAACGGCTACATACACTGCCATTATCTCCAATTTCAAAAAGTAAATGCCTGCTAACAGAATCGAACTGTTGACCTTCTGCTTACTAGGCAGACGCTCTGCCAACTGAGCCAAGAAGGCGATTGGATGATTTTAGAGTCAAAAATTAATATATATTCTGTAGCATTAATTTTTGCCGCACTACAGCCCTCAGTTGTTCTAGGACGTTTCAGGGATCCCTAAAACGACTTGACAAAGATTACATTTACTAAAGTCCATTGCTGACGTATTTTAGCATTTTTGAAATAATAATAACAAAAAACATCAATTCCTAAGTTAAAATTTCTCATCAAACAATTTTTTTCGATTCTCAATAATGTCTACTTTAGGGCACATCAAATAGTCATTTACAGTGGGGCGTTTTAGGGCTGTACCTGAAACCTCTAATTCAGGGTCACCCTAGTACGACACAAACAAAAAGATTTGATCAACCCAATTTTAGATGTCTCACTCATTTTCGGTGATTTCAGAAATATTCTGATCTGTTGAGTAGTATCTTGACTTGAATTAAGCACATTATATCTACGATTCAAACTGGCATCTAAATAAATCAATTCAATTCCC
The DNA here is from genome assembly GCA_037974945.1 of Mucor circinelloides. NCBI lineage: Eukaryota > Fungi > Mucoromycota > Mucoromycetes > Mucorales > Mucoraceae > Mucor > Mucor circinelloides. The sequence goes on along the minus strand of JBBNAA010000023.1, from coordinate 758,269 downwards.
TTCAAATACTAGTCAAAATACTAGTGATAGGTATTCATCATTTGCAAATACTAGCTTGCTAAAATACTACTAGTATTTTACTAATATTTCAAATATTAGTCAAATACTAGCGGATTATTTTCACTAGTATTTACAATTCTGCCCAGTGAGACGAAGTCATACCAGGAATCAGGCATAGCAGGAGAAGAAAACGTTAGCCACTACCAATGGTACACAAGGCGGAGATTGAAAGTAGTAGCGACAATGACAGCAGCAGCAATGACAATAATAGCAACAACGATGCAAGGACCAACAGCACCATAGATCCCAGTATATATTCAAGTGAGTCGGAAGCATGCACTAGTAGTAGGGCGTATGACCTGGATGTGGAAGGCAACGAGAGTGTATATGGCTATGTATACGACTTGGAAAATATGAAATCTGGTACTGTGGGGGACATAAGTCCACCGATGTTTGGTCAATTTGGGAGTTATACTTTACAGACGATGCTATTGGCCAGTTAAACTATTGTATTGTATACCGTTTGAAAGCGTATATTCTTGCCATTTATGCGTGTTTAGGATATAGATCATATCATAGCAATGAACAAGTATTATGCTGCGCATAATACAGCAGGAATGAGCAAGGATGCGTAGTAGAATACAATAGCTTTATTTAGACATAGCAAGAAGATGTGAGTGGTGCCATCCGATGGCTAATCTATAGCTTGGTGCAATTACGTTCCTGTAGTGTGGTAGCCTATGACATTGCGTTCCTGGAAATGGGTTTCAATCCTGATGAATGTTCTTCCACCAAGTCTGCTCTGAAGAACATTCTATCCATTGTGCGTACCTTGACTCCTGTCTAATTGGTGATCTGTCAACTCTTATCCACGAAGCCCTTGTTGACTGGTGGAATGCTTATACAATTATCCTCTATCCTGGATCAAGGTCCTATTGCTGCGGCACTGTCAAATAACTATAAATACCTTCGATTCTTACACTAGTTTTAATCCTCATTCAATCTTGGAATAACCTAATAAATATATTCAGTTCTAATTGTATTTTTTCTGTCTATATTTCGTTATTCTAAACAATGCGTATACAAAACAATAAGTTTGATAAGAAATTGATAGAGATACAACTTAGTAAAAATAGAGCAGTCTATTTTCAGGGGAAATTTGGAAATTTGAATATTTCCATATCGTATCATTAGTACTTGGAAACATATCAAAAACGTCTGGAATTTAGTATGAAGAATGCTCAATACCCCTAGTTACGGAGGTAAGCTAGAAAAGTATAAATACTTATCTATTTCCTTTAATTTTTCCTCTACATTTATATTTTCATCCTTTTTACATTCAATCTCATAATGGTTCACCCTATCCCTCAAGAACGCAAGCTTGCAATTACAAGCCTGCTTCTTAATAACGCCTCTCACTCTGACATTATGTCTAGGTTCCCTGGTGTTGGTTCATCAACTATTACGCGCCTGAGAAAGAAATTTTTTCTTGACAATACTGCACCCCGCCGTGGAAGACGTCCATTGGTGAGTGAACAAAGTCAGCGGTATATTGCAAGACTACTTCGTACGGGTGAATTAAAAGGCCCCGCAGGTATTCAACGTTATTTGAAGTCAATTGGAGTTGAAATGACCTTGCATGGTATCCGTGAAATGCTCAAGAGAATGCACTTCAAGGCGAAAAGGAAGGTAAATACCAACTTTGTCAGCCATACCAACAGGGGTATTCGTCTGGCATGGGCCAAAAGACACCAGCATTTAACGGTGGATCAGTGGAAAAGCTGGATCTTTTCTGACGAAACTAGAGTTAATATGTGGGGTTCTGATGGCAATTCTCACTATTGGACTGACGGTGGCGACATTTTGCTCCCTCACCAAATTCAGCCTCACGTCCAAGGTGATGGCGGTAGTGTTATGTTCTGGGGCTGTATAACCGCGGAAGGTCCTGGTTATGGCACTTTCATCACCCAAGGCACAATTAACAACCAAGTATATACTCATATTTTGGAGACTTCGCTACTGGATACCTTGGAGTACTATAAAATGGATCGTAAAGACGTTCGATTTCAGCAAGACAACGCCTCTCCCCACACTTCCGCTCCAACTAAAAGATGGCTCACAGACAATGGTTTCTCTACTCAAGATGTCCTGGATTGGCCTGCCCAGAGCCCCGATCTAAACCCTATTGAACATCTTTGGTACCAACTGAAGCGAAAGTTGAACGCCTATCCCACCCATCCTTCGAATACTCACGAATTGGAGGCCCGCATTGAAACTGAGTGGTATAAGATTACCAAGGAAGAGTGCCTTAGATATATAGATAGTATGCCAAAGCGAATTGCTAAGGTCATCAAAGCAAAAGGAGGCCCTATTCGTGGTTAACTTATGTTTTCAAATTTCCCCTATATTTTTTTTTCTGAATTGTATCACAAATCACTTAACACTGAGTATAATAAAACTAAACAAACTTTATATTATTTTGATGCTCTCTTAATACTCTATCTAATGATACTGTTGTGTGATAAATTGGGTCACAAAACTGGTTTTTGACATTACTAGAGAACTAATCATTGGATCAGAACGTTCTTAGTGTCATTGAAAGCGCAAAAGAGGTGCGACACATAAAAGCGTAATAAAGTGTAAAAGTGTGTGATTGGCTGCTGAGAAATCGATAATATTGTAAATTTGACAGCTTTCAAAAATGCTACGTTTTTATGTATCTTGGAATTTAATGGAAATTTACCGAAGCACTTGGCTATCTTTTTGCAAATCCTCACTTTTGGAATGTTTGTTGTTTGTAATTAATATAAACACCTGCTATTTTCTATGCTTTTTATAACCACTTTTTTTCTCCAAACATTACTACTTTACATTTACAATATGCCTTTCAAAATCAGCCAGAGGAAAGGGAACAACGCCAGACCGCGTATTATTGCAGGGGAGAACACTATTAATATTGTGGCTGTAACAGGGGTTTGAAAATCTACATCAATCTCTTGAAAAGGCAGGTCAATCTAAACTACACTAAAAAATCCGCAGGTAGACGATCTCTAATAGCATCATCAACCCACGATATCATCCGTTTGAAACTCCGTTCTCGTCAAATAAGATGTGTCTGACGCGTTCAAAACTATTTCGGAAGTATTGGGTTATTTTCTAGCTATTGTACAACACATAACTTGAACAGGCAGCTTTTCTTCAAATGAAAAAAGAGGACTACGACTGCTGCGTTGAACGTTGTACAGAGAAGACAACAATACTAATGGGCTCGCAAACATCGACACTGGATTGTAGAGGACTCGAAGAAGATTATATTCTCTGATGAAAGCCGAATCAGTATTTGGTGTTCGGATGGAGTCGAGTACACATACCAATATAAGGGTGATTCCTTGTCGCCCTTCAACGACAAGCCAAAGAGAAAGCGAGAATATGGATCAATGATGGTGTGGAGCTAGTTGATTGTACTTGGGCCATGGCACGCGCGTTGTCTACTTGAGAGATCAATGAATTCGAGCTTGTATCAGCATGCTTTGGGCAGGACATACTTCAATACATTGTGCTATTACGGGTTGCAGCATGAGGACGTCATGTTTCAACAGGACAGCACGACTTTCCACACTTCCGATTCCACTTACAACTGGATAGATAAAAAACACGTTAGCTATACGAAACATTGGCCATGAGGTATCCCCGTTCTGAATCGTATCGAGTGGCTTTTGTATGAGATCAAGTCGCACTTGGAAAAATATCCCAACAAGCCATCCAATGTCGATCAACTGCGGAAAGATTTGACTTTGAGTGGAGAGAGTTCAACCAAAATACAATAGAACGATACTACTACAGCTATCTAAAAAGAATCCGTGCGGTAATTAAGGCTAGGGATGGATATGATTCATTTTAGTTTTAAGCTATAAATTTAAATTTTATAAAAAATCAGCTATTAGGCTAAATAGTCAATTTTTGTCTAATTGACTTGCAATTTTTCTTACAGTTAATCTGCTCTTAAAGACCCTGGCACACTATATTCTAGTTTCAGCTAAATGGGGTAGGTATTCGCCGAGGTACACTTCAATATAGGTTTTGTGACCCAATTTATCACACAACAGTATGTAACAATATATTTCAATAGACTTAATTTCAGAGATATGAGAGATATTGTCATATTTTACCAAACACCGGTGGACTTATGTCCCCCACAGTACACAACACTCAGAGCAGATGATGTTGAAATCAATGGACAGAATGTATCATGTGTGTGTGACAGTGGCGCATCTTTATCAATCATAGGGTCGGGATTGACACAACAACGTCTCGGGCTGGTGCCTAATGGCGACACAATCTACATCGTTGGTATTCAGAGCACAACGACCAGCGGTAATCAAGGCAACGGCATGACGGGACAAGTCATCACGAATGTGCCTATCAGCATAGGTGGACGCATTCGTCCAGAGCACATGGTTTGTATTGGCGATGCTAGCAATGATACATGTATTCTTGGTGTTCCGTTTTTCAAGCAGTATGGTATTGAATTTTCATTGGAGGATGCCATTATCAAGATTCCAGCTCTCTCTGCTCCCGGTGGTATGGTGTTCGTGCAAGGATACATTGGTAATAATCGACGACAACGGCCTGCAAATGAGGTATTATTCCTGGCTGAATCGTGGATGAGTTACGAGGATGATACCTTGGAACAAGAATTAGTAATGAACAAGGAAGGCATCAACCTGGGCAATGTCAAAGGTTTATCTGAAAAGGCACAAAGATTAGAAGAATGCAGCGATCCACCCACAAGCATCGAAAATATCACTACCATTGAAGATCCAGCACTGGTGGAATTAATCGAAGAATATCGAGATGTATTCGTGGAGATATCAGGTCTGGGCCGAGTCAAAAATTTTGAAGTTGAACTGCATTTGAAGCCAGATGCAGTGGTGAATTGGGGCAAACCCTATCGTCTCACATGGGCAGAGGAAGAGCAACTGGAGAAGGATCTCAATGAATTGGTCGAGTCGAAGTTGATTGAGCCAAGCAATAGACGAATAGGTGCACCACTGTTCTTTGTCGACAAAAAAGGCAACCAGAAGCTGCGATTAGTATGTGACTATCGACACTTGAACGATTGCTTGGAAGACGATGTGTATCCATTGCCAAATATTGAGGATTGTCTATCAAACTTCGACGGAGCTCGTTACTTCTCTTCCATTGACGCTGCTTCCGGTTATTGGCAAATTCCTCTCTCTGAAAACTCAAAGTATCTCATAGGTGTAGTACAGTATGTAACAGCAGTGATGGAGCAGCACTATCGACATTCAATTGGACTTGCTTGCCTTTCGGTGTAAAAGTGGGCAGCCAAGCCTATTCTAGATGCATGGACATAATTCTGGGAGATTGTATCAAGGCTGCATTCGTCAAAAAATTTATTGATGACTGCTTGGTGTATAGCAAAACCTTGGATGAACACAAGAAGCACCTGAGAATAGTATTTGAAGCATTACAGAAGTATAATCTGCGTTTAAAAGGGGTAAAGTGTCAGTTTGTTGGCAGCACACACGGTGTGGAATTTCTGGGCCATAGAATCACAGCAGATGGCGTTTTACCGTTAAAGTACAATGTGGACAAGATGTTACAGTTGAAGGTTCCCACCAACAAATCTAAATTGATGTCGGCCCTCGGCATGTTTGGATACTACTACAGGAAATTCATAGAAGAAGACTACAGCAGCATCGTACAGCCCTTGACAGTACTAACTAGAAAGAAAAAAGAATTTGAATGGCATGACAAGCAACAAACAGCATTTGATATGGTCCTCACCCTGCTGACATCGGATCCTATTCTGGCCTTCCCTGATCGAAAACAAATCCAGATCGTTTCGTGCGATGCAAGTTATCAAGGTTTAGGGTGTGCACTCTCTCAATCGCCAGATAGTAGTAAACCAGGGCAACTCGAAACTGTGGTTGCTTACGCTAGTAGAAGTATCAGTCAAACAGAAAGTAATTACGCAATCACGCACCTGGAAACATTGAGTCTGGTCTGGGATGTTCTGCATTTCAAGCAATATCTAAAAGGTCGCAAATTTGTCCTCATACAGTAGCTGATCATGCCGCTTTGCATTTTATTTTCTCACCAAGCAAATTCACTCCCGAAATCTGTCGCTGGTTATCCTTGCTGATGAAGTATGACTATGACGTGCAATACAAAAGTGGAAAGAAAAACCCTGCCGATGGTTTGAGTAGATTGATCAAGGAAACCTGAAATTTACGCGTTATGCCACTCACCACGAAATCATTGAACAAATGTACAAAAAAAAGAAAAAAGAAAGAAAGAAAAACAGCAAAAAAATATACATGCAAAAAAAAAGAAAACGAATATACTACAAAAAGACCATGCACAAATTCACGTACAAACAAGGATTTCAAGGAGGGAGTGCGCCACCACTTAGGTTAGCCATATATAGATTTTATAATGTCATTGTTTGCACTTGGCCTTTTTCTCAGCTAAAATAATAAACATACTATTTGACAATACAATAGCGATACAGTCAAATTGACACATCACATTACAACGTATTCATCCATCAGCTAGCTTGGATATTGTTTAAAGCCGAAATTGCCCTTTTATTCTATCATTGCATCTATAGAATAATCGTATACAACTATGCAACCATCAACGTACGAGGAAGCATCCACCATCGTTGATCAAGATACATCCATCAATTAGGATACTAACACACACAACAATCGTTTGTCTCATTTCAATAGAAGAGCGTCAATCGCTGCATACACAATCCATCTGAACTAGAAGGCGAAACAGCTTTACCAGATTTGCATCCATTGCACATCTACATCAATCTATCAACTATATATACATTTACGTCTACACCAATAATTGAATAGACGTAGATACGAACATATCACAATCACCCAGTCTTGAAAACAACACTCATTAACAAGTAAAGTATCCATCTATAACAATAGAAGATTAGCAACTTATTATGTGCGTTATGCCATGCTCCCAATTCAAAAAGAATGATGCATTGAGAAGCTTTCTCCAGATATAGTTGCTGAAGTTGAACTGAGATTGAAAACCCTACTGTTTAAAATGAGGATGTATGCATCCAGAGATTTGTAATGACCTAAACTTGGCAGTTCTTCCTAATCAACACTTCTTCAAGTATATATTAAACTTTTGAAGAATTAAAAGGCGCATCGAACGGTACTAATCTTGTCTGGTTTGATCAACACTAGGTGTTTCAAAGCGACAGAACATTTTTTGTCAAATTTTGATGCTTTTTCGATAATATCTCCATCTCTGTCAAAATAAACCTAGCTGTAACATTCATCATTATTGTAAAGCAAAACTATTCCTATCATTTAAGCTCTTACTGGATGTTCTAGCTTGACTCTACGTGGAGAAATGAGCAAAATTTATCCGACCAAAAACCTCAGTAGTTAAGATTTTGGGCCTTACCTCCATAGGTCAAAAATCGACGAAATCATGAGTTTTCCCTCGACAAGGTTTTTCTGCGATATCTCTGCCAATACTGATCAGATTTGAACAAAGCAAAAGCCATTCGATAGGTCTACATTAGCTCCAACATAATCTAAAAGTCAAAAACACCTAATAGACGTTCCCTTTATGAAATAACTCAAAGTCATGTATTTTTATATGCCTCAAGCGGGCACTACCCGATATATTTTTGAAAATACTAATAATAACCATACCATCGTATAGAGAATTAAAAGAGAAACAAAAGTCAAGCACTACGCAACATCGACTCACTTAGTAAATCAGAGAGAAATATCCATTCAAAGTTGAATCATTTTTCACATTTTTCCTTATTACTGCTTTGGATCGTCTATCAGAATCTTCAATTTATTAACACGCACTAGTCAATCAAAGTACCCCAAACAACTTTTACCATACATACATCCAGCATTGATATACTGTATCAATTGATTGACTTTTACTAGTAGTATTTGCTCAGAATCCATGATGGTTTATCAGAAATAAACTGTTTGTAAAAAAGTATAAAATTAATCAGGTAAAGAATATCGTTTATTACATTGAAATATGAGAGGGTTTATATACTACTATTCAAACTGAGGGATTTGATGTGAGGATAAGGTATTGGATGGGAAGATCTGGGTGATAGAACAATAGATATAATCTATTGTGATGAACATACGACTAATGGATCAGTAACTGAATCCAGTTTCACCACATTGATGTTTTTTATGATCTGATGTGATCTGTGCTTGAACTAAGTTGTTTTTAGCTTAATTCGACATCCGGTTTAGAAATGATACATCACATGAAATCATGGATATCTCAACAGCCAAAATAGCTACGTAAATTTGGATTGCAGTTTTGCATTTCAGGTAAAAATATTTTATAGTAATGTGCTAAGCTTGAAGCTGTAGCATCAATATGTAAAATCTCAATTGATATGTTCGTATTTACGTCTATTCAATTATTGATGAAGACGTAAATGTGTATATAACCGATATGTATTGTATCCACCGACTGTAAAAATGAAGGAACGATATTCAAATTATAACGAATCTTTGTGTTCCACTATTATTATATAGATAAATGATAAACTATAGTGATTGTATGTAAACTTAGGGGCAAATTAAGAATACGAGAGAAAAGATCTAGTATATTTTGTTGTATCCAGAGAAAAGATACAAGTAGCGATAATATAAAAGATAATAAAGACTTGTAAAATAAGCCAGATACGAAAACTAAAGATTTATTAATTGAATTAACCACACCTTTTATATTAAATCGTAATCGCTAAGTCAATCAATCTATCGTATTGTTTAATGACCTGATGTTTGACAAGTGTCAAACATGTATATATACAGCACAGCATTTTATCAGGAACAATGATCTGATATAGAATTTAGGTTGAATCGTCAGGCATTGTCTCAAACATGCCGCAATCTTCCCAAATCTCTTATTCAGCACAGACCATTTAGAATGTTCTCAAACAACTAAGTAGCTTGTTCCTTATCTTGAGACTCTATCAAAAGATCTACTAGCATCAAATGAAGTATCGTGATCCGATTATAACTGAGTTATTCTAACTCAAGTATCCCGCTGGATGCAACACTTTTGTTACATCAAAGTAATTGAAAGAATTTAGTTTGCTAATTATACCCCATTTATATATGATCTGTAGCAATGTGATGTGTAGTCTATCAGAATTACAATATCCACATCTAGCATTAGATTAATAGATAATCGTGCCTTGAATAGTCAAGATGACAACAATGAAATATACCTTTTGGCAAAATTACCTTTGAAACATACCATATAGTATATTGACATCTCTTATCCATCTACTATCATATCTAATGGGTCCTTATCCATTAATTCTTATTGCCCTGAATCTAGTATTATAAACACCTACATTCTATTCATCATAATAAACGGTACTTTCTACTTTGATTTTAAGTTAAAACTGTCCTTTGATGAATCAATTTGTTCTCGCTCGCATTAAAAGCTTTACTGCACTTCTTCGAAACTAGGCTAAAATGTATTATTATATTGGATTGTATTAACGAGTTAGTCTATATGTATTAAATTATCTGAAAGAACAATACAGTAGTAGTAATAGTGCTTCGATAATAAGTAGAATATTATCCTTTGCCCCGTGCGAGCTTTATAGTTTACTGCAAGAAGTACATATTTAAAAGCTTTTATATATCTGTCAACAAGCTTGCTTTACATAATAAGCATACAAGATTTTAGTTAAACTTCAAACTTTCAAATTTACATGCTATTTACAGAAATTTACATGTACTTTCGCACAGTGTGGTGTTCAAAAAATCACTTCAAGCAATGAAAACAAAGCATTAAACAGCCCAGAAACGTAGAAAAGCTATTTCTATTTATTACTTCTATATACTGAAAAACCTAGAAAATTTTTGCCAGGGCTCTCCTCTGCAACGATGTTAGGCGGAATTTGAAGTACTACCCAAAAATGCAATTAGGTAGTATTTCAATTAGACCACCCCTCAGGTGCTAGAGCGTGCCTTACTACACCCCTAACATGAGGAATTATGTTTATTAAGACCCTCAACTGTCGCTAAGTAAGTAGAAACAACAATTAAGTTTGGACCAGCCTATCTAATCCTAGCCTCGGAATCTTGTTATTGTTGAGCTTCAGTGATAGGCACATCCACTCAACGTAAAAAAAAGGTATGCTTCACAGAAACATAGAAAGAAAGAAAAATGGTGAGGGTAATGACACTACGTGCTAATGAAAGTTAAGAAAAAATAAGGGCGAAAAGCCAAAGAAAAAAAGAAAGTCAAGGCAAATAAGGGGGAGAAAAATAAACAATCAAAAATGAATAATAATGGCTTGTATCTACAACTATTGCTATGATTGTTCTCGACAAAACAAAACTTGACTGATTTCTTGCAGCATCCGGTAGAAGAGTCCATGATCATTGCTATACGCTTGCCTAATATACATAGTCCACAGGATATAATTAGTATTGCATTCTTCAATAATCAACGCCATTATATCATAAACTTACCTAATCGACTGTTATCAGTTGCACGTTGCACCCAGTATCAGTATCCATTAATCATTCATTGATCGTCGTAACCTTATACTTGTTGCCTACAGATTACGTCAAAATAATATAATAATAATCAGTAATGTACCCAGCAATCGACGTCATTTATACTTACTTGGCTAGCAATTCACAACAGGTTCTGTATCTAATGTTGTTGAGCACCATCTTATGCTTGCTGCCTATATTCTGTCAAATTCCTGTAATTAGTAAAATATTATTAAACAGCAGACATCATTGAAACTAACCTGATCCACTGAACTCGAGAAACTTAGCAATACAAATGGCTTGCAGAAGATAGCACCAAACCAGAGAGTAACGCCATTTGAGATGACTTGCAGAGAGCACCAAACCAGACACATACAGTGCTATAAATGACTTGCAGATAGCACCAAACGAGAGAGACAAGCACGACCCATAACTTGCAAACAGTACCAAACAACCGACCAGAGAGAAGAAACAGCGCTACTAATGACTTGTTGCAGACAGGACTAAACCAAGCAAAAACAGCATTGCAAATGACATGCTGCAGACAGTGTCAAAGCAGCGAGAAATAGCACCAGAGGCCTTGTTGCTGGAGTTTAGGGTATACACAACCATTTCCTAAAAATAAGAGAAAATTCAGTTAGTTACGATTCAATGAAAAATAATAATAACTAATGGTACATACCGTCGTATTCAGAGAAGCGGTGGTGGTGGCAATAATAACGTAAGAAGTCGAAGCAGTGTTTACCAGTTGTTGCGTTGTTCTCTTCTTTTGTTTTGAAGCAGTTGTCGGTAGCTATTCTAGTCAACAAAGAAAAAGAATAATTAATTAATAATAGACTTGGACAATCGATACAGTAAATACACTCACCTCCATATGCTAGCAACTAACAACAACCACAGGCTTGATGAACTTTCTGCTATTGACTTCAATAACAAGTTGAATAATAGGTTTGGCAGTAAAAGTAGTATTAAAAACGGGGGTATGGAAAAAGAAAAAACGGGGGAATGGGAAAGAAAGAAAAAGCTGCAAACTTGACGTCACGAGTGTACTCTGGATATAGGGTAGCTGGTATCAAACTGAGGTTGAAATCCCTATTGATTCACTTGAGACCTCATGCATCATGAATTCTGTCATGACCTAAACTTGGCAATTGTTGATAAGAAACATCTGTTCAAGTTTATATCAAACTTGTGTAGAATTTGAAGGCGCATCGAATGACATTAATTTTGTCCGATTTGATCAACACTAGACTTCTCAAACAGACAAAACGTTTTTCGTCAAATTTTGGTAGTTTTTCGATAATATCTCGATCTGTATCAAGATAACCTTGCTTGCAATACTGGTCATTATTGTAGCGCAAGACGTTTCCTATCGTTTTAGCTCTTACCCGAGGCTCTAGCTTCACTCTACATGGAGAAATAAACAAAATCCATCTGACCAAAAAACTCAGATACGATTTGGGCCCTTGGCTTCATAGGTCAAACAATGGACGAAATCAAGAATTTTCCCGAAGTAAGGTTTTTTGGCTATATCTTTATGAGGACTTGTTGGATTTGGCCAAAACAAAAACCATTCGATAGGTCTACATCAGTCCCAACATAATCTAAAAGTCAAAAGCACCTAATAGACATTCCCTTCATGAAATAACTCAAAGTCATGTATTTTGATTTGCCTCAAGCAGGCACTACCCGACATATTTTTGAAAATACTGATAATAACCATACCATCGTATAGAGAATCAAAGGAGAAACAAAAGTCAAGCACTACGCAACAACAACTCACTTAGTAAATCATGGAGAAATATCCATCCAAACTTGGATCATTTTTTCCGTTTTTCCTGATTACTGCTTCACATCGTCTATTACGAGCCCAAATTTAACACGTACTAGTCAAGCAAAGTACCCTTAACAACTCTAAGTATACATAGAATCAACATTCATATATCAATCCAATGACTTTTATTAGTAGTACCTGCTCAGATTTCATCAATTTATCAATTCATTGATATCTCAACAACAAACATAGCTACGTAAATTTCGTTTGCATCTTCGTATTCCTCGCAAAAAATGGCTATAGTAACCTATAAGCTTCAAGATTGTACCGGCACTTTTCAAATTTTCAATCTTCAATCGTCCAAAAGTCCAAAAGTCAAAACTTGAAAATCATTTCCAAAATCTATGACCAGATATAAGATCCCATACACAATATGAGATAACCTAAAACTATTGCAGTACTATGAAAATGAGGCAACTTTAAGCTGAGGACGTGGTATTAGAAATGCCTTGTTGTCGAGATAATGGACATTGGAGAGTGCACAATTTAGCTGGGAGTGGATGCATGCATCATTTTAGAATGCATAAACGAAACAAGAAAAAGTAAGCGACAATCACCCAGTATTGAAAACAACACTCATTAACAAGTAAAGTATCCCTCTATAACAATAGATTAGCAACTTATTATGTGCGTTATGCCATGCTCCCAATTCAAAAAGAATGATGCATTGAGAAGCTTTCTCCAGGCATAGTTGCTGACATTGAACTGAGATTGAAAACCCTACTGTTTAAAATGAGGATGTATGCATCCAGAGATTTGTAATGACCTAAACTTGGCAATTGTTGGTAGGAAACACCTACTCAAGTATATATCAAACTTGTGTAGAATTAAAAGGCGCATCAAATGGTACTAATCCTGTCTGGTTTGATCAACACTAGGTGTTTCAAAGCGACAGAACATTTTTTGTCAAATTTTGATGCTTTTTCAATAATATCTCCATCTCTGTCAAAATAAACCTACTTGTAGCATTCATTATTATTGTAAAACAAAAAATTGCCTATCATTTGAGCTCTTACTGCAAGTTCTAGCTTGGCTCTACGTAGAGAAATGAGCAAAAACGTCTGACCAAAAAAATCATCAGCTAATTTTCTTGCCTGTAAGGGTAAGGGAAATTTGGTCAAAGATGGCCAATTTTCCAAGAACATAACTTTTTATGATATCTCTGCCAATACTTATCAGATTTGAACAAAACAAACACCATTTGATAGGTCTACATTAGTCCCAACATAATCTAAAAGTCAAAAACACCTAATAGACGTTCCCTTCATGAAATAAATCAAAGTCATGTCTTTTGATTTGCCTCAAGCGGGCACTACCCGACATATTTTTGAAAATACTAATAATAACCATACCATCGTATAGAGAATTGATGAAGAAACAAAAGTCAAGCACTCCGCAACATCAACTCACTTAGTAAATCATAGAGAAATATCCATTCAAAGTTGCTTCATTTTTCACATTTTTTTTCTTACTGCCTCAAATCGTCTATTACCATCCCACATTTAACACGTAATAGTCAATCAAAGTACCCCAAACAACTTTTGCTATACATACAACCAGCATTTATATATCAATTCAATCACTTTTATTAGGACCATCTGCTCAAATCTTGCGTTTTTCACAACTCGTTCATTTCTCAACAACAATTCATCCTATCCAAAATCTAATTGCAGTTTCGTCTTTTCCACAAAAATTCGTTATAGGAACCTGCTAAGCTGGAAGCTGTAGCATCAATATTTAAAATCTCGATGTTCCATCCTCCAAAAGTCCAAAAGTCAAAATTTGAAAATCGTTTTCAATATCCATGATCGGATATACGATCCCGTACACAATATGAGATAACCTAAAACTATTGCAGTACTATGAAAATGAGGCAACTTTAAGCTGAGGACGTGGTATTAGAAATGCCTTGTTGTCGAGATAATGGACATTGGAGAGTGCACAATTTAGCTGGGAGTGGATGCATGCATCATTTTAGAATGCATAAACGAAACAAGAAAAAGTAAGCGACAATCACCCAGTATTGAAAACAACACTCATTAACAAGTAAAGTATCCCTCTATAACAATAGATTAGCAACTTATTATGTGCGTTATGCCATGCTCCCAATTCAAAAAGAATGATGCATTGAGAAGCTTTCTCCAGGCATAGTTGCTGACATTGAACTGAGATTGAAAACCCTACTGTTTAAAATGAGGATGTATGCATCCAGAGATTTGTAATGACCTAAACTTGGCAATTGTTGGTAGGAAACACCTACTCAAGTATATATCAAACTTGTGTAGAATTAAAAGGCGCATCAAATGGTACTAATCCTGTCTGGTTTGATCAACACTAGGTGTTTCAAAGCGACAGAACATTTTTTGTCAAATTTTGATGCTTTTTCGATAATATCTCCATCTCTGTCAAAATAAACCTACTTGTAGCATTCATTATTATTGTAAAGCAAAACATTTCCTATCATTTGAGCTCTTACTAGAAGTTCTAGCTTGACTCTACGTGAAGAAATGAGCAAAAACGTCTGACCAAAAATTGTCATTCAGTTTTCCCCCCTTACAGAGACAGGGAAAATTGGTCAAAGATGGCCAATTTTCCATCGACATAACTTTATGTAATATCTCGGCCAATATTGATCAGATTTGAACAAAACAAAGACCATTAAATAGGACTACATTAGCCCCAACACAATCTAAAAGTCAAAAACACCTAATAGACGTTCCCTTCATGAAATAACTCAAAGTCATGTATTTTGATTTGCCTCAAGCAGGCACTACTCGACATATTTTTTAAAAGACGACTAATAATAACCATACCATCGTATAGAGAATTAAATGAGAAACAAAAGTCAAGCACTACGCAACATCAACTCGCTTAGTAAATTATGGAGAAATATTCATCCAAATTTGGATCATTTTTCACATTTTCCCGTCTTACTGCTTCACATCGTCCATTATTACAAACATAAATCCAACACGTCCCAATCAAAAAAAGTACTCCAAATAACTTTTAGTATACATACGTCCAACACTCATATAGCTGGCGCTAAATGCTTTGTCAATGCTGACCTGCTCAAGGCATTTCAACAAATAGCTGTAGAGGAATCGTCAGTTACGAAGTTAACGATATCTACTCCCTACAGCGCTTACAGTTATAAGCGTATGCTCTTTGGGGTGGTTAACGGCCCTGCCTGCTTTAGCCGTTGTGTCTACTTGGCCATTGAGCCATTTTTGGGTCGTTTCGCCGTCAACTTTTATGACGATTGTGTTTTGTATGCCAAGGAGAAGTCTGAATTATTGAGGCACCTCGAAGGATTCCTCGCTCGGATGCAAGAAGTTAACCTCAAGCTCAACGCAAACAAATGCGAGTTTCTGAAGAATGAGATACATTTACTAGGCTTTGTGGTCAATGTCGAAGGGGTCTCACCTCTTCCATCATCGAAGGTAGAGAAATGTAATGATGATCCACATTACATATGTCTCAACCATGCGGTTTGAGACATCATCCTTAATTTGTATATAAATAATAGCTAATTTTGACACATATCGAACCTTAGTGAAAATATCTGTCTAATCCCTTCGCCTATATTTATCACAATAAATATTTACTTTACCATCACACTTATAATTAACTGCTGCTTATCCAAATAATATACACATATATTATATAGTAAGTGTTACTCAAATTATAAGGACCTGCATTTAGTAACACCAAGCCAAACACCAAAGTACATCCGTCTTCACCACTACAAGACAATTGTACTCATTACAAGAAAATCGTCAACTTCCCTAGGCCTAACAACACTACTGGAATACGTGCATTCGTCAACTTATGTGGGTTCTACCGCCGGCATATCCCTGCTTTTTCTGGCATAGCGACTCCCATAAATGACCTCTTGAAGAATAATTGTTGTATCCAGAGAAAAGATGCAAGTAGCGATAATATAAAAAGATAATAAAGACTTGTAAAATAAGCCAAATACGAAAACTAAAGATTTATTAATTGAATTAAGCACACCTTTTTTTATATTAAATCATAATCGCTAAGAAGTCAATCAATCTATCTTATTGTTTAATAATGACCTGATGTTTGACAAGTGCCAAACATGTATATTTACAACACAGCATTTTATCAGGAACAATGGTCTGATATAGAATTTAGGTTGAGTCAAGCATCGTCTCAAACATGCCGCAATCTTCCCAAATCTCTTATTCAGCACAGACCATTCAGAATGTCTTCAAACAACTAAGTAGCTTGTTCCATATCTTGAGACTCTATCAAAAGATCTACTAACATCAAATGAAGTATCGTGATCTGATTACAACTGAGTTATTCTAACTCAAGTATCCCGCTGGATGCAACACTTATTTTCCAATGTAATAAACGATATTCTTTGCCTGATTAATTTCATACTCTTTTACAGATAATTTATTTCTGATGAATCACTCGTCGGTATGGAAAGGCTTGTGGATTCAAGGCCGTAATGCACAGATAGAAGATTTTAATACTACTCTGAACGAGTATCCATTGAAGCCTGTGGTTTGACGTAAATACTTTCCTCCAGGAACCAAGAAGGTCGTGCGTCTTCGTCACAATAAATTCACCAAGTTGGATACCAACTACAGTAAAAACCTGAGATCTTCACCGTGGTCGCTTCGTTTAACAACGGCACTTGCCAATTGCAAGACAAGGCAGGACGTTTACTTAAACGTCGAGTAAATGTAGCTTCGCTGCGTGCCATTCGGGTGCGTGCCCTTTGAACTGCGGAGGGTGAGTGTTTTGAGGATCAACCTCTTTAAATAAAAAGACCGCTATATTGATCACATAACTTGCACTACCTTAATTATCATATAAATATCCACCTCCCCACTCTATTATGATCCACTCTTTTCTTACCTTTGTCTACTATCACTACTAAATAACTACTGCCAACAGTAATTCTGGTAAATGAGATAATGTTACAATTACGATACAATCACTTATTATGTCAATAAAGTTGGTTCATTTATTCCACTAGAAAACACAGTCTATTTTTAATAGTGAACTTAGCCCCTCAAAATAGCTCCACAACACTAATTTCCTATCGTAACAAATTGTCATAACTGTGATTTATCTATAGCCACTAGCCAGAGGCTAATAGATAGTTTAGTTATTATAGTTATGATAGATAGGATGTCTATAAGGAACAACAATAATAAATGTAATATTTAGTGGAAAGAAGTTAATGTTTATTGAATGCATGAATCATGAGTTTATATACTCATGAAAATATATTTGTAATCATCGAGACTCGAACCCAGGTCGCCGCACAGACTGACTATAGAGAGTGTCACATGATGACCACTACAGCCCTATGGTTTCCCTGATATGCCCTAAGATAACCCGGAACTGGCGATTCCGTGGGTCGTATTAGGGTAACCCCGAAATGGAGGTTTCAGGTACAACCCTAAAGTAGACATTGAAGATCGAAAAAAATTTGTTGGATGAGAAATATTTACTTAGGAACTGATGTTTCTTGTTATTGATATTTCAACAATGCTAAAATACGCCATAAATGGGCTTTACTAAAAATGATTTTTGTCAAGTCGTTTTAGGGATCCCTGAAACGTCTTAGAACAACCAAGGGCTGTAGTGCGCCGCGCCACTACAGCCCTATGATTACCCTAAAACGCCCTGAAACGACCCTGAAATGGCGATATTGTAGAGCGTATTAGGGAAGCCCCGGACTGGAGGTTTTAGATACAGCCCTCGAACGCCCTCCATAACGGCTGTATAATGGTCCCTGATACGGCTTCTATTATCCCAAGATTAGTGACATTTCAGGGTCCCAAAATTAGCCATTTAATGGCTTCCTTAAACTGCTGCTTAGATGGCCATATACAGACTACCCTAATTCGAAACCTGGTATGGCCATTTAATCATACCTCAATACGTCCATGGTATGACCGTCTTGTGCATCACTTAGTGCTCCATTGCAGCTGTATCAGGGACTTTCTATTGTACATCCATTGGCTCGATAAACATCTATTTCTTAAATATTGCAAATGATGGCATGCATTCATTGGTCTGCCATGTTCATGACACATCGTTTTTGCTTTGCTTATCGGCTTTTAACACATCTTAAATCACTGAAATATGGATCTATTGGGTCATTTAGATTTTTTGATTGTTAAATTGAGGTTTATTATTGGGTAAAATACACTGCCATTACGCAATATTGACATGCATGATACGCTGCTGCAAAATGGCGTGAATCATCATTTCTATGGTGTGAAAAATAGCAGAGAGACAGTGGATAAAAAGTAGCAATGTCGAATAGAATAGATAATATCTTTTGTAAATACTGTAAACGAGGCTAAAGCAGGAAACATGATGATGATCACGAAACATCAAAGCCCAAAGAAACTAAATTAGCAATATTGTGGTGGCAGGAGGAAAAATGACCAACGGTAAAGCGAAAGAAATTCCGTGCTAGCTTATGGCATTTGGCATTGTGGAATTTATAGCTATTTGTAGATATAAATTCACGGAAAAAAAGAATAAAAAACAAAATGTCAACTTGATAGAGGTATCTCTTTATTATCAAACTGACAGGTGTAAAAATAGACTGAAGAATCTCTACTGGCCAGGTAGATGATCCTTCTTATATATTCTAACAATGGATAAAAGTTCTACTATGAAGGATTGACATATAAGTCAATTCAGATTAATTAACCTAGCAATTCATGCTAAGAGAAATCTCAGTGAACTAAACATACTTTAGCTCATCTGGATGAATGAATAGACTCTTATCCGAAGTACCCTGATCTGTCCTTTGTATGAGGATCACTAATATCGATCTAGTAGCATGTATCCTATAGGTACAGTCTCTTAGTCTACATTAGTAGTATGTGTCTGAGTGTATATCATTGTTCTGTATATATCTTAGCACATATCTAGATATATGGCATGTCTATAGCATGTCACTATGTGCATGTCTATATAGCATAACATATATTGTACAAGTCTGTAGTACATAATGTATCTGTAGCTAGTATCAAGGATATAAGCATATGTCATATAGTGTGGATCTTCAAGTAGTGCACATCTGATGCATACATCTTATATTGCATCGATCTTGGCATTTAACCAAATATGGGAAATATCCGTAGTCAATGTCGGGATACAAGCATCAGTCTATAGCTCCATCCATGCTAATGGTGCCATCTATAGCTTATGTTTGTATATGGTATAAATCTGTAGCGTACATCTAATTCATTAGTGTACATCATAGTTTATATCAGAATATGGTAACTGGATGAACTGTGTACGGAATTCAGATCATAGTGGATGTATTCCACAGGCATCATGTAATATGGCTTTAATTTATATCTATGACAGTAAACGAACGAAAATGAGATGTTGATGATCAGCTTCAATTAATGTAAAGGATTGTATTTGCAACAACTTACTATTATACACAGCGGATATCAGGAGCAGCTTAAAGAAGCCAAACCAGAAGCAGAAATGATTAGCAGCCTTCTTGTTAACAGATGTATCTCCTGCTGTTTGTGTAAGAAGAATTAATATGAAATGTGCATACCAACAGACATGGAAGTTGAGCAATGAGGACATTTCAAATACCTTTAGCGCGACGATGTGTAGACCAAGATGTGTGATAACGCGGATACAAGAGCTCATAAAGCATGAACGCACGACAATGAGACATGAGCTTGGCCAACTGGTACTAGGTTCGCAATAATTAGCTTTATTAGAAGAGCACAACATTATTATGGAACCTACTGCTGAAATCATGTCATGAGTTTCATGAGAAAAATCATTTCACAATAGCCTTCTGCGAGCATCCAAAGAAAACATAAACTTATTAATTTGAGCATACATATACATCCGTGATGTTAACCACAAGCAACCTTCTGTACATACCTTCAAACGTTTTGATGTTTGAACAAAAAAAAAAAAGAAGGAAAGAAAAAAATAGAAGAAAACGAATCGATAATCTTTTTATTCTTCACAATAAAAACACCCAATTTAGAAATACCAAAACAAAGAAAAAAGTATAAACAGTTTGATAATTGCCAGTTGTTGTCATGTCATTTTAGCTATTATCCATTAAGCCTTTTTTTTGTAACTACCATGGATAACTTTAGAAGTAATAGATGCCTTCCAATTGTTGCATCCACCGCCACATCATCCTCCAGTTCCAATGCTGCTCAAGCAGCCAGAAGACAATCCCGTGCTCCTGAATTTATCCACTCACCAATCGCTATTGTACCAGACTATATAGATGGTATGAATGCCTACGTGAAAATGCCCGAACAAATAATTTTCTAATAAAAGGGTAACTAACCAATACAAAAAGAAAGTTTAGAGGAAGCATACTCTACAGTGCTTACCCTTTCTCATGCATTAGAAATGAAGATACACACAGAAAAAAAAAGGTTCTGTGCCTGAATTTTTCAAAGGCTCTAAATTTTTTTCCTACTAGTAAAATTGAGTTTTTTTATTTTTTTAATAATTTCTTTTAGTCGTTTTAGGGATCCCTTAAACGTCCTAGAACCACTGCGGGCTGTAGTGCGCTCTTCTAGAAATCAGCACCACAAAATTAATTTACAATCGTAACAAAACATGAAAGCGCGGTTGGTTAAGTGGTATAATCTTCGCCTGCCACGCGAAGGGCCGGGGTTCGATTCCCCGACCGCGCAATTCCTTTTTTGTTTTTGATCCTAAAAAAGCCTTCTTTTTTTTTTTTTTTTTTTTTTTTTTTTTTTTTTTGCATCTTGGTGAAAAGCAAAGAAATCAAAAGGGAAGAAAGGTAAAGGAAACAAAAGCTAAAGTAAATAAAAAGATAAGTCTCGGACAAATAATCAGAAGTTTTTTTTTGTGAAACATGCGCACAGTGTGTATTGTAATTTGATTTGATCTGACATGTTGAATATTCCTGCAAGACAGCGTTATTTAAATGTTCATCAGAACATATCAAATGCTAATCCCATTCACAACTGCAAAAGTATTTAAAGAAAACATGATACGGAATAATCCTCTGAAACTATCATTATCAAAGTCTATTCAAGCATCACATCCTTATAGTATTAAAGATAGGCCAATTGGAGGTATTAATGTATATATAAGCAGTGAAAGGCAAGAGCAGGCTGCAAATGCTGATCTTTTCACGAACGAATGCCTGGTAGGTCAATAGTTACTTGATATTAGTAGTCAATGCTAGCCCATTACAAATGTTTGATATAATTAGGTCGTTTATTGTTATTAATTGTGATTTTTTTTTGCGTGTGAGTGAATAGGCCATATACAACTAGTTGGCTTGTAACTCGCCTAATACTGTTAGAATGTACTTGGATACTTTGGGCCTTTGAATTGCCAACAAGGTTAATTCACTTTCATAAGGTAAATAAAAGGTATGATGCTGCTTATTTCTTGCTAGATTTCTCAGTAATAAGGCAGAGGTTAATGGGATGCCAGATACTTCAGAATCATCAATTGGGATTTTTGCTACTGTGAATGTTGGCTTTGTGGGAAGTTGCTTTTTGGCTTTGCTGGCGAAATGTGTACGCATATGCTGGATTGCATGTTGTTTACCATCAAGTGCTCGTGTACATTTCATCCAACGGCATTGCTTTTGATCTTCCAAGTGTGTTTGAATAATGTGTTTATGAAGTTCTACAGGACTATCGAAACTTTGATTGCATTCATTCCAATGACAGATGGGCCCTACAAGAGAAAAATCAGCCAACGCAAAAGCAAGCACTCTAGCCACTCTTCCTACCATCTCTTCGTCTTGTGGGCGATAATTTCACATTAGAAAGAACTGTTTTGACTGGCTCGGATCCGTTGAATGATTCTTCTACTGAAGGTGGTTGAGGAAATGCAATCTTTAGCACTGTGTAGAATTCTTTCAGTCCCAATGGTTTCTCGGTGCCAAATAATTTTTGATATTCAGTAAATATATCTTTCAAAATGATTTTGTCGGTCTCTGATCCATTCAGTAATTGATCCTTTAACCTATGAAAAAGCAGGCATGAGTTGAAGTGCATTCGTTTCATGGCTCAGGTCTCTTTTACCATCCAAGACAGCGGTAAGGCTCATCCAAATATCGGTAGTTGGTTAAATCAGGGATTGTTGGTTTCTGTGAAGCTGTGGATTCAGGTGCCTTGATCATTTGTGCTGCTGGTATACCATGAAGAGTTCCAATAGCTGATGTTGATGGAGGTGCCAACGATGACTTGTATGATAAGAATCCAGTCAGCAAGCCAACTAAATTGCCAGGATACCCTCTGATGAGTTGAGCAGAGAAATTTCCACGTAAACTAGAGTATTGATATAGATACTCCAAAGTTGCTGCTGCTAATTCCTCATCATCAATCATCAAAAATTGAGCCATACGTTGAATAACATCCGCATCCGCATAACCCAATACACGTTCATTTGTTTCTGTCACAGCAACACGAGTCAAAGCACGAATTGCACCCAAAATATAGGCACGATCATTGGTGAATAAGAGGTGAATCATGGTTGTCAAGTAGGGATCCTCACGACTGACAAGCGACACTTGAGGTGCAATATTTTCCAAGATATCTAGACAGTGTCTACTCAATTCACCGTATTGAGAATTGGGAGGTAATGCGATACCCCTCATAAGCAAAAATAAGAGACGTTCGTGCATTGCTAATCGACGTATGTTCATTTCAAGAAAACTAAAATTGCGTAAAATGTGGAATACTTGCAATACGCGCTCGTAACTCTCTTGTTGTGCCTTGCTGCAAAACACGTCAGTTGCATTTTGGTTCTTTTCAATTTGATGTTGGAAAAATTCGACAGTGAAATCTAGCAGGAGGTCGATCAAAGTTGGAATGAAATCAAGCGAAAAGTTTTCAGATGCATAGGAAAATTTGATCAGTGTGTTGAAAGCCCAATCGATCTCATTTGGTAAACTGGATTGAAGAGACAGTAAAATACGTGTTCTGAACTCTTGGTCTTTGAATATAGCTTAAATTCGACCTTGATTAGTATGAATGCAACAAATGACTTGATTTTTTTTTCCATTACCTTGTTGATATGCCATTTCTACTTTTTACACAAAAATGGTGATTGTTGTTAGATTTGTCGTTTAGTTGGATGCTGCAAAGTGTGGTGGGCGAATTTCGAATGAATGAAATCAAAGAGTATATTCTAGATTTCCTTTTTTTTTCTTCTCTCAAGAAAATATCTGTCTAAAAAAAATTAGTAGGAAAGAAGAAGTGAAAAAGAAAATTTCTATTCTGGTGTTTGTACCCGCTTCAATACATTTTCGCGGTTTGTTTACAGCAATCAGCCAAAGGACTATGAAAATCAATGAAGTATAGGCTGCAAGTCAGTAGTGCCCAGGGCAAAGAGTCACTAGAATTTTCAGGGAAATATCTTTTTCGCCCTTGTTGACTCAGCGAAAAAATTCACACCATGGGCGTTTCAAGAAAGACGAAAACTTTTATTGATTCGATAATTTTTATCGAAGATTATACTATTAGATGATAATGCAAGTGTATATAACGTAAATGTAATGGGTATCTATATTAAGAGATTAAACTGCACCGCTTTTCAGTTTCATCATGGAATAACATAGCAGCTCTTTTGATATACTAGAGTAATCTAGTGCAAGCGTTTTAAGCGTATGTGAGCGTTGGTCTATAAAGCATCGAAATGTCTCATCAGTGACGTTCAAATTAGCATATGACAGATCAAGTGTATGAAGCTTTTGACAGTTTGCCAATTGGCGCAGGACATCATCATCAACTGTAGCTAAGTGTGACAGATTGACATGTTCTAGTAGTGGGCTTTGTAATAACAGAGTGCTCAAACCTTTGGAGGTCAAACTGTAACATTCTCTGAGCTGAAGACTCTTGAGGCTTTTCATGGGAACATTTTCTAACAGCCCTTGATCCGAGATAAGAGTGTTGCCTCGTAAATCCAATGTCTCAAGAGCTGATGTTGATCCATGCAAAAAGTTCTTGATTACACTGTCTGTAAGCATGTGTGTCATATGAATCTTGACGTGTTTCCAAGGATAGTGAGGTTTGCAAAACAGAGGCTCATATATTTTTTCACTTCGTTGCCTGTTGGGTGAGCTTTGATGTTGATCAAATTGCTGGCAGTACCTGTTTCTTTCATATTCAAAATACTGCAGTTTTGGGCAGCATGTCTGCAAAACGTTGAAAACAGGAATGATATTCACAAGACAGCGGTTCAGCACAAGTTTCCTCATGTTTGGGCAGCGGATCACAATGCTTGCTAAATGACTTGCTGTCAAACCGTGAATTCCAGTGAGTTCCAACGATTCAATATACGGTAAAAGGCTGAGATCTTCAATTGTCTTGATAAATGCTGCTGGAAATCTATCACCAAAGTTCTCTAAGCGGTATGTGGCTCCATTGTGTAAACGAGCATCATGAAGCGAGGTGAAGCAATCCTGCACTGTGAGATGTTTGAGCTGGGTGCACATTTTAGGCAGCGTATCTATGATATCGTTCAAGCGTACTGAAACGCCGCCCCAATGCAATGTGTTTAACGTCGATCCAATGTATTCCAGTGCATTGAAGAAAAGTGCAGGTGTGCAAATCATGTCTGAGATGACTAATAAAGACGTGTGAGATACATGATATGTGCATAAAAAGATCTGTAACATACTTAGAGCTTTTAGCCGGTAGCATTGTCTTTGAGCTAATGCCATTAGAATGCCATCTCCGTCAGCTTGTTGATGTCGAATTACCAATTTAGTCAAGGGCATTTTTCCCAAGCGGCTCAAGTAAGCATTGATAGTTGAAACTGGAAGATTCACAGCTTGTTTTGCAAACTCTAGTTCATTCCAAAGTTGCGGACTGTTCACGAGATAGCACCTCCAACGTTTTGATACACGAGTGCACCTCACCAACGATGGCAGATCCAAGCACAAGAACACATTGATGGCTACATCATAAGGCAGTTTATCCAGAATATCATTACGACGAATGCAGCTGCTGTGCTGAATTCCTTCATACGCTAGTCTTTTAGCATCCAAGATGTTGGTAGAGTCGGGTGCTCGGTTCAGTATCTCCCAAGCCAGAGTGTAATCGCATCGATTCATGTAAATGTCACTTGCTATAAGATACCACTGCTCAGACGAGCACCTCTTTGCCTGCTCCAAGCAAACAAGCACCGCTTGATGCCAATGATGCAAGGCAAGCAGGCATTGGACTTGATACCAAGCGCAAGTCGAAGTTTTATACTGATGCTGCTCACCCAACGCATGGAATATGCGATATGCCTCGCTGTATCTTTGCTGATGCCACAAGTACTTTGCTGTGTTGTATATGTCTTGCAATGACTGACATTGCTGTGGTTGGGAGTGTATTATGCTAACAAATATAGTGTCACACGAATCAATACACAGACTATGCAAACCTATTTTCCTCTGTTTTGTATACCTTGATATATACTGAGCTATAAAGGATAGTGTTGCCATGTTGACATGGAATGTTTTATTTGAATGTGCTTATTTATGCGAATTTTTTGATGATAAGAAAATGAAAGGAAAAAGAAAAAAGAGGAAGAGAACAAGAGGCGAATGAATATTTATAGGCGGTGATGAGAGAAAAATTACAAAACGGGTACCTTGGATTTGATCCCTTAAATTTTAGGTATGATGCCAATGTGCCATGAAAATCTTTTAGCCAAGCTGGCCTCGTTTTCCTGAGTACTTAGATGGACACACCAAACTCGTTTATGGTGCTGCACTGTCGCTACTGCTCGTTCGTTCTCGATTTCAGTCAGCACACGTCGACTGCGGCTCGAGTGATGGTATTCGAGTGGTTGTGCTGATTCTCCTGATGTAGCCCCTATTTCATCTTGGAATTCGTTAACTGCTCGCTCTTCTTCTTCTTCATCGTCATCATCGTATGGTGCCGAGTCGTATCCCACCACAATGGTTGCTAATGTATGGCACCACCTCAACAGCATCCACAATCCCTCTGCTTTTACTGCTGGTACCACCAAATACCTTAATCTGGGACATTTTGCCACAATCAGTCGAGCGACAGACGACGTCAAGACGTCATAAGGGTTTAATGTCAATGCCAATAGATCGGATCCAAATGTAGGCAAGATGGCATTACTGAGCGCACCGGGATGATGGAAATAATGCGAGATTTGTGTCAATGTTGGATTTTTCTCAGGTACCAATTCACTGGGAAAGATGAAAAACGAGGGGCAACATGGAAAATAGGTGGTCGTTTGATATGTTGAGCTGAATATGTCCAAGTCTTCCTCCACTAGCAGATGCTCTGGTATGTCAGTTGCCATGAAGCATGTAGCATGACGCATCTTTGGTATACATTGAACCAGTTGTTTAGGGTATATGTTGCTCTGTAGAAACTCCAGTTTTGGACAGAGCGTTAATATCAGGTTGTAAACGGTGTCTGGGAAGTACTGTGCTTGTGGTAGTTTCATGGTAGTAATAGAGAGGCCATATAACTCACAGAATGAAATAACGTGTGTCTCGTCGATATTCTTGTCCGGAAAGATGACTTTTTTGTACGCTCGTTGTCGTGCCAAATGAAATGTGTATTTGCACACAAATAAATAAGGTGCCAGATGTGCTTGCTCTGTCAGATTGACAATATGTTGTATCAGCTCGTTTGGTAAAAGAGACATTATATACGGGGAAAGGACAAAATAAAAGAAGGAGGCAGAAAAAAAGAGTGGTACATGTATGATTTTGTAGAGTCTTTGCTGCTGTTGCTATTACTCCACATGCTTAAACACCGAAATAAGAGTGTTTGCATACGTTTTTGAATTGATTGGCTCAGACAGCGACAATCGAAAGCAATCACATTCAGACTTACCAGGAGCTGCTCTTATCGCAATCAAGTAAGGCATGGTTTTTATGGTAACTAGTAGAGATCTAATGTAAGTGGCAAGAAAGCAATGCTATTGCTCTCTCTCTCTCTCTAGCAATTTATCACTGTATTTAACCAGGTTTCAACGACATCCGCTCTCTGATCTATAATAAAAACACTTCTTCAAAGCAAATCAATCATTCCTTATTCGCACAATTTTAACGTTTTACATGATAGCTCTTTTTGTGTATAATGTGGTGTCAAATGCTGCAAGTTTTGCTAGAGCACCCGTAAATCCACTTGTGGCTATGGACATGACTCTTTTATGGTGGTCTAAGTCTACACCAATGGTATTAATTAATATACAGGTAGGCAGCATGCCTACAGTAACTCTTACTACTCATTAGTATGCTAAATCACAGCCAAATTTGAATGCATTTGATGAGTGATTTCTCGAGCTAGAAGCTGCTTTAGACCTTCAAGATAGCGCCAAACAATTGCTCTCAGCTAGCAGTTACTTGCTGATGCATTTTCTCCAATATTTTGGGATCGATGACAACCACTCAAAAACCATGAGTTACATACCCCTTTACTGAAACATCAAAAATCAATTGATTGAATTTTTGGCCTCAAAAGCGAAGACTTTACTATGGCTTATATAACATCAATTTGATTCTACTGATCCAGGGCAGCATGTGCAACCTCTTTTGTGAGACTTTTCTATGCAAAGCCACGGGATTTTAGCAAGTTCACTTTGATATATCTGAGAATTACTCTATATTCTTAGTTAAGAAACTGAGTATAATTAGTACCATTAGATACAGAGTTAGATTCTACACTCAAATATATTAGGAAGTAGCGTATGGAGAGCGAAACTTACATAGTTAAATTTGCTAGAAACGACTTTGTTTTTGGTCATGAATCGAGCAAATTTCAAACAGGATTTTCCACTGCGAAAAATTCAAATTCAGCCACGACTACTACTACTTTTTGGTTGCTGATCCTGCATGGATGCTATCTGATGCCAGTTATACATAAGAGCCACTGTGTATGAAACTGTTAAGGTAAATAATAATTATTGTTGAATCAATTCGTTGCTTAAGAATGCATCTATTTTTTAATAGCTGTTAAGCTTTTGTAAACTTTATAAAGAAGAATAAAGAAGGATCCTATCAGTCATCAAAATATGCTATTGACTAGTCATCCATTGCGCAATGTTCCTGAGTACTGTATAGTTAAGCACAAAGCATTGAATAATAGTACAGGAAACAAGGTTTGTGCAGTGATGAATATTTGCTTGCGTGTGGAGCGAAATTATGTGAATAAAAGTCAGGAGTTAAATAATTCCTGATTGAAAACACAGGTAGTTAAATCTGTTCATTTAAAAGTTAAATAACAGGAATATTATGTCTCAAAAATTGCTTTTCATGACCTTCTGTTTATGGAAAAAATGTACAATGATGCCTGAATCTTCAAGGAATCAGTTATGCGTCAATGAATATGAAACTGAGTGTAGATGGGCACCATCATCAAATGGATATTAGGACCTTCATTCATCCACCTGGTCAACTCCGCGAAATTGCATCCCCTTTTCTCTGCTTCTTCTCTTTCAACATCTACCATGAGTGTCAATCAACCAGCACTAGATGAAAGCACAACACAATCGTCTCTATTCTCTAAAGAGAAACTTGTAAAATATTTCAAGTCCAATTTATGCATGTTACCTACTCCATATACCCAAACAGAAACAAACAGGTAAATTACTTTTTTTTTTTTTTTTTTTTATATACAAGAAAATCCTTCCAGGAAACTCACCTCGAAATCTTGAAAAGAGTGACACTTGCCTTCTTTTGTCTGGGAGCATTAAGCTTATTGGGAGAGCTTGATCGCTGCGTTACCAAAGAAAATAAGCATGACTGGATTGAATGGATTTACGCACAACAAGTTTTACCAACAGGCCAGGAACCAGATGCCAACGAAGCTTTGTGTGGATTTAGAGGCTCTTCTTGGTCAGGGAGAAAATTTGATCCTCATGCTGTAAGAGAGAAAGAGTATTGATGGACACAAGAGCAACGATACTGATGCGTTTATCTGTAGGAAACTTGCAAATTTCAACATTATGATTCAAGCCATATCGCTAATACATATACCGCATTATTAAACTTGTTGATTTTGGGTGATGATCTTTCGCGCGTCAATAGAAAAGCAATTGTCAAGACATTGAGTTTGTTACAACAAGAAGACGGAAGGTAGATGATATACACTTTTTCGATCTACACTAGGCAGCTCATCCATTTTTCACAGCGTTGCACCTACCTTTGGAAGTTTGGAAAGAGATGTTCGATTTATTTTTTGTGCATGTTCGATATCTTACATTTTGAATGATTGGTCTGGTATCAACATAGAGAAAACAGTGCAGCATATCAAGCAGTTACAGGTAAGCTTCTATTTTTACACGCACGAATCATGTAATAACGTCTCTGCAAGTCCTTTGAGTACGGTGTAGCGCAGTGTCCTGACCAAGAAGCCCATGGCGGATCAACATTCTGTGGCATTGCAGCATTAGCATTAATGGATAAATTAGACGAGGGTATTGTTAATAGAGACGAGTTAGTGAAATGGTGTTTATTCCGTCAAATCAAAGGATTTCAAGGCAGACCCAACAAGTTGGAGGATGTCTGTTATGGGTTCTGGGTGGGTGCATCGCTGGATATCTTGGGTTCGTTTGATTTAGTGAACCATGAAGCACTCAGAGAATTTCAATCCAAGTGTCAGCCCAAAATGGGCGGGTTTGGCAAAGATCCAGAGTCCTACCCCGATTTACTGCATTCTTACATGGGCGTTGCTGTCTTGTCTCTCATGAAAGAGCCTGGCATTGAGCCTATTCATGCTGCATTGAATGTGCCATTATCTGCCTATGAACATTTGAAGGAAAACAGTGTATTCTGGAAACAGCAATAAACCCTTGTTTTATTTATGAAAAAGTGTCCCTGAAAATTTCAATGTTCGGTTGGAAGCATTGGCCTTGTAATTCTCTTTGAACTGAGAAATGTTGAATAAATGTCGCATTGTAGGTCGACCATGAGGACAGTTCTACAACTCGCATTAGTATATAGCCGTATTCATTCAAACGCACACTTACCCAAGGTTGATCAATCTCACCCATATGTCTTACAATCTATTTGCATGAAAATCAGTCAACGTTATCCCTCCAATGCTCAATTTTCACCTACCCTTGTCATTTGCTTCTTGCTCAAACTATCACCTATACGTGCTGCTTTATGGCAAGCTCTTGACGCAAACATGGCTCTATTACGGCTGCATCTCACCATCTCTCCAGGATGCTCCGTAATCAAATGTATCAGCTCACTGAAATCCCGCTTATCAAACATGGTGTTTTTGCTGACAGGTTGCGAAATGACACGAATTCTAGTGGTTGGCTGGTTATCTGGAAGAATCTCGATATCAAAGCCATTTGCCTTGAAGATGTCCACATTATCCATGACGATATGCTCCTCTGCTGCTGTTAGATCTAAAATGGGAGAGCTGCTGCAAAGTAAGTCGAGGGATACCTTACTGCGCCATGTAGCCTACCTTATCAACCGCTGGCCTTTGATTTGCGTTGTTTGTTGCAGCGTCTCAAAATTATACTTTTCATCTGAAGCATGCTGGTCAATAATGTATAAATCTTGGTCGTCGAGAGCGGTAATCATGAAACCGAGATTGAACTGGCCCAACACTTGCATTCGGGCGAAATCAGGTTTGCTGATTACACGACTCAGTGCCTTTGTTGCCTTTTCATTGTCATCTGTATTTTTGATACTTGCATTCTGTAATACTTGTACTGGTGCGTATATTGAGTGAGAAGAAGAAGCTTCGTGGGGCGATATGCTGGCTGGCTGTGATTTACGCAAAGTACTCAAGCTGACTGATTTTACAGTCATTGTTCGTCCTATAGTTTCCCATAATCCCTTGAAAGAGGAAATGTCGCTGGTAACTTGGACATATTCCCTCGAGTCGTTGCCAGATATTGACTCTTTTGTTGTTTCATCTAGTTGGTCTATTTCTGAGTCGTTTTGTTTCGAGCCCTTTAATGGCGGAACAGACTCGTCAGCAGAATCATCCAATTCATCCACTTCCATTTCCGTTGCCTCAGACGTGGTATTGTTTGACACATCAACCAACATGCTAGTGTCTTGCCCACCTGCTTCTACCACTATATCATCTTTATCGTCCTCTACATTAATTCTGGGCTTCTTGCTCACATAGTTCATCAAGGTGTTTTTGCTGGCTAACGAGATTGATCTTTTACTATTATTTGATGAGCTTGGCTTTGTAACGGATTTAGCAAATACACTCAGATTAACTGATCGTGGCGAATAAGTCGCAGATGGTGTGGTTTTGGATATGGATGCTAATGTGTTTGTGCTTTCCAGGCCATGGGTTTTTGGCAGCGATGGCTCTTCTGGTTTTTTGGAAGACATGAGCGAGTTCACATTAAATGTGGATCGACTCGGTTCCATTTGATCTTTCAATTGTTCCTGTAGTACATCTGAAATTTTGTTCTCTTCATGAAGATAGATGGTTCTCTTGTCAGGGCTCACATTGACATCGTAGGCGTCTGTGGGTAGCTTGACGTTGGCAATGACAACTGGATATTGATTGGTGATGAATATACGGTAGACATCGTTGATGGCCTTTGCGATCTTCTCAGCAGATATCAATAAGTTATCTCCTTGTTATTCACACTATCGAAAAACTTACCTTTGGGAGCACACAGGGCCTGCCATTTACATAAAAGTATTGTCGATCCGAGGTACTTCTACCTGATCCCCATTCTGGTTTTGATATGAACCCTTCCACAGATCCTCCCTCAGGAGCAGATCCCAGATCCACATTGAAGGGTATAATCTGCGATGTCAATTTGGATCCAAAGATATTTGTGATATTGTCGCTCATTTTCTTGTTTTTGCTTGTAGACATGATTTTGACGCTAGGCTTTGTGCCTGTTTGGTTCGATACCGTGATCTTGACATTGGTGGATATGATGGAATATGCCTGCAGAATGATCAACGCTTTACCAAATTCTCGCTTGATATTTCGCTTGAACTCTTGTCGGCGCACGGGTAACGAGTGGAATATATCTGTCAATTGAAGTGTCGTGCCTGCTGTCCTTGACTGAGGCGTCTTTGATTTCAAAGATCCAGTATTGTCGTATTCTAATTTAATCCCCATAGGTGCTTGTGTCTTTGTTGCTGTAACCACTGTTAAACGGGACAGTGCACAAAGCGAACTCAATGCTTCTCCTCGAAAGCCAAATGTTACGACCTTTTCAAGATCTTCGAAATTGCTGATTTTTGATGTGTAGTGTTTAAGTGCTATGAAACAAGTTGGTCAACCGGAGAGCAACGCCTTGTTTTCAATCACTCACCAAGCGATTCATAGTCCAAAGGGTCTATGCCACACCCATTATCGATTACCTCAATGCCTCCAATGCCACTGTCTACAAAATTGATATCTGACACATGCTGCGTATTAGACACATTGTACCCGCAGTTGAATGGCAGCGACTATTTTACCTACTGAAGTGGCTCCAGCATCTATACTGTTCTCAACTAGTTCCTTTACAGCAGTAGCCATGTCGAGCACAACTTGCCCTGAGCAAATTTTATGCACTGAATGCTTATCAATAGCGCTAATAACACTCATTTTGTATGAAATACAGAGGAAAAAAAAAAGAGAAATTTGAAAAGCGCACGCGCATGACATTTTATCTATTCTGCGGCGCGCTTTGCTTGGTGGGATTATGTTACACGTTTTTTAATGCGATCTCTTAACAGACCAAAAGCCCAAGACGTAATTAAGTCTAATAAGTAGTAAATCAATAGCCATCTTCATGGAATCCATCATTAGATTCACTTTGGAACCATCAATTTCGTGCCACGTAACTTGAACTTCTGAAATTGGCATCTTTTGTAGTTGGGCGATCATGAGACATTCAATGTCAAAGATCCACCTTTCCACATGCATATTGGGGAAGATAATTTGAGCTGATTTACGAGTGAATAGCTTGAACCCACATTGCGTATCTTCAATGCCTCGAATACCGAGAACATAGACTAATGTATGAAATCCACGCATTAAAAAGTTTCGAATAAAGGATCTCTGTGGGATGGATTGTCAGACTAAAGCCAAATGGTAACCACAGCTGCCATTCTTACCTTGACAACAGCCTCTGTAGTGACGAGATGGGATCTGGATCCAACTACAACACCTTGGCCATCTTTTTCAATTCGCTTGATATCCTCGATAAGTTTACCGAGGTCTGAGAATTGAGTTGCGCCATCTGCATCCACCATCAAACACAGCTCACCACGAGCGGATAACATGCCCTAATTTTGCACATGTTTTTTTTTTTAGGAATACTATGCCAATGTCTCCTTTCCTCTCCAAGGCTTACCTGAGTGACAGCGCCGCCTTTACCTCTGTTTTTATCCAATGCAAGAATACGAATGTCCACATTGGGCTGTTTTTCAGCGAAATCCATAGCTACTTGCACAGTATTATCTCTACTGCCGTCATCCACAATGATAATTTCGTATGTATAGGTAGCATCCTTGTTTCTCTGTTGCTCTAAATACTCGACCGTTTCCTTCAGCATAGTAGGTAATCTTTTGGTCTCGTCAAATGCAGGTACAATACACGATAGCTTCAGGGCGGGTTCGTCAAATATGCTGGGCAGTAATTTTTTGTCTTTTGATTTG
The DNA here is from genome assembly GCA_037974945.1 of Mucor circinelloides. Classification (NCBI taxonomy): domain Eukaryota; kingdom Fungi; phylum Mucoromycota; class Mucoromycetes; order Mucorales; family Mucoraceae; genus Mucor; species Mucor circinelloides. The sequence continues at coordinate 724,239 of JBBNAA010000023.1, read as the reverse complement.
GCATCTCTATAGTACTTTTCGTTTTCTGTTCTGTCTCTTGGTTGTGGCGAGCAAAATAGCAAGAATCCAATGAGCTACACAAAGAGATTAATGTCTCGGGTCTAGCAAAGTGAGTGGGTGCTGACGATTACCGATGCAATGGCTGTGGTGGCTATCACGGACAAGAACTGAATCAATGCCATTTCTTGAGATGAAAAAGAGAAGGGAGGAATTTATATCAAAACCTCGTTTATTTTTATATTTGAGCCAAGAGGGCAATTTCCTTGTTTCAGCCAATAGTTTTATGAAAGGTGCAAGACCTCGCTTTGACCGATTTAAGCCAATGAATGGACATTTGGCTTCATGTTGGTGGCTGCTGCTGCTTAAATACCTTCTGGTGGGCTTCCTGTCACTGCTTTATGTAAATTATTTTTCCTCTTGTTGTCTGATCAAACCCATTAGAAATGTCATTGGAAGCAAACAATTTGACTGGCAAGCAGAAGCGAAGAGGTACATCGGCAGCGAACAAGGCAGCTGAATTACAGTGGTTTTAATACATGACGATAGAGAGAAACAAATCCGTGCGTGAGATTGGCAAGCATAATAAATTAGACAACAAGCTGGGTAAGGTCTTTTATACAAGAATTGCTTTATCAGCGATTAACGTTGTCCTAGCTGATGATATACCAAAAGTAAGCGGGCCGATTGAAGCGAATCGATATGCCCTCGCCCGTATCATGGAGATCAATGACATGCAACATGCCATCAAGAAGGCCAGGTAAGATTCGACAGCCATGTAGTCGCATGCTTGACATCTGATCCCAGCACTGTGTAGTTACGCATTGAACGAACTGGCATTTCAGTCTTTACCTCGCGGTCTTCGTCGTCGTGCAGCGAGCCACAACATCAATCGACTTCCTGCTCGCTTGAGAGCAAAGGCAGCAAAAGAAGTAAGCATAATTGGAATCCATTGCAAGCGTCTATTTTGACCTGTCTCGTTTGAACTAGGCTCACAGCTCTGCGCCTAATTCCAAATTAATCCGTAAAAAAGTGAAAAAGATCAAAACACCTAGAAACACAGTAGAAGAATTCCTTAGACGTCAAAGTACGCCACCTGACCAGCACAGCGACCTTCTTGAAAAAACTAACTCTCTGTGACATAGAATCCAAAAAATGGCTAGAAACACACATGTGGCATGCAAAAAGAATGAAGATGAAGGACATTTGGGGCTACAGAATCGCATCTCGACCCAACACCAAATCAGTGCGCATCACCTACCGATCCTTCACTCGTCTGTCAGTGGCTCACGATGCTTCTTATATGGCCTGTATTGAGCTCAAAGGCGATCAAAGCGAAATCATCACAGTTTTGGATACATTGACTGATAAGGGATTGCCCTCTGTTGGAAGTCAAAGGTAACATCTGATGGCATCTCAGGTCCAGATGCAGGTTACTAACCAAAGAACATTTAGATTCATCAAGGGAAATCGCCTTGGCACTACCAATTTATACGATTACTTGGGATATCCTACCAAACTGATTTGTCCCATTTCATTCTTGTGGAAGCCAAAGACAAACGACACCATTTGGCTGTGGATCCACCCTTCCGCTATCAACGAAGCACTTACATTCATCAAGGTCGCCATCAAAGAGACAGAAGCAGCACATGTGGAATTGAACGACTTGCGGAACGAGATCTTGAAATTCGAACTGACTGGACCTAGATCGACTGCCTTATTACAGGCCATTCTTGATCCTGTGCCGGATGAGACCGTTCGTGGAAACACAGTGTGGAAGGATTTGAAGCAATTGCGTTCCTCCTGCTCGTTGTCTCCTGGAAGTGTTCTCGGTCTGCTCGTCCAGGATCCTCGCTTAAAGTAAGTGTGCACTGATGTAATGTCTTGGCGTGTCTTGTCTGACAAACTCTTTAGATTTCCTCAAAAAGTACCTCCTCGCAACAATGAAATTTCACCAGAAGAACAGCAAAAGATTCAGGATATTTTGACACAATGGCCAGCAGATGTAGCAGAGTCAACTATTTGGAATAAGGATCTTCGCAAATCGCTGTTTGATAAGAGATTATCAGAATATGGGCTGAACTTGCGCCGTGAGCAGAACCTGATTCCAGGCACCAAATTAGAGCCCACATCGGAAGATAGCCAGATTCCTCTCTTGCTGATACAACGCGGAGGGCCCTGTTTTAATACATCAGACATCACCCAAAAGCCACTCTCCACACATGAATTGATTGAGGGATGGACAGTGATTATCCCCCGTGGATTCGGCCTTGCCTTCTGGAAATCGCTGGCCTTTGCTGGTGCTCGCGTTGCAGGATACGACGACATTCGAGCCATGCACTTTGAAAGCGGTGTGCCTTGCTTCCCACACGATTATCCCGGTACACGAGCATTTGAGGTACAACGTCAATTGACTAAAAAGGCAGCAGAAGAAGTTTGGAGCAAGAGACCACCGGGAAAACGAGTGAATTTCGTCAAGCGTGGCATTGAGCATCCCTTTGAATCTGCCTTTGAGACACTGTCAACTGTAGAACACATGCAAGTGGAACCAGAACACAACTTGGCTGTACGACCCAATTATTCATTAATTTGTGGAGAGCGATTTGTGTCCAGTTTCTTGGCTCCCTGTGCTAAATCTGACGCATTTTTGACAAAACTTGGCATTGATGTGCATCATTTGAGTTTGGATGACACGCTGGTAAAAGTCAGACTCAAGTACGTGGATAGAGGAAAACCTGCTGCCCACGCCATGATTTACGTGCTGGAGAGTCAACAGGACTACGACAGGTGTACTTTTCATATCAAACACCAATCTCCACTTGCCAAGAGCAAGAGAAAGCTAAAGGAACTCATGGAGATCCATACCGATGCTGAACAGGTAATTTAATCAGAGCTTCTTTGGTAAGCACGCCAACTAAATATGGACATTGTAGATCGCTTGTGAAATACCCCCCAAATCCCAGCAGATTGGTTACATTACAAATGGAGATTTCTCTCTGTCGCTTGGCTATGGATTTGGTATCGGAGCATGCACTGTCGCTGGCCTGAAAAAGTTGAAGGACATTGACGCATCGTAAGTTTTGTCACAATTCCATAATGATTTGACCATTTACATTTGAATTCACTAGACAAAACCGAACACTCACGTTGCTCGTTCTTGTGAGAAACCCGACATCTTTGGAAGTTAGACCTGCTCAATTGGAGGTGTTGTGTTGAAAATCATGTAATGAAATCACGGCTGTAGACGCTGTGTACCAGCCAATCATTGCTGCCCATTTGTTTTTTTTGCAACGCTAATAAAAGGGAGCCCTTCCTTGTTCGATTTGCCTTTTTTTATTTTCATTCTCTTTTTTTGCTTGGCTTTAAATTTGACGTAAAACAAATGAATGTTAGAATTGTTCCATGTACAGGTACACTTATATCATGCTTTGTATTCTTGAAGCAGGTGAAATATTAATGCAATGAATTAGAGTGTCGAAGAAATCGTCGCAAGTGTGTTCGTCCCAGCCTGAGTCCTGAATGCGTTCGATGCAAAAAGTTGGGCAAGATATGTAAACAGCCCACCAAACAAGAGAGCCAACAAGAACCTCCTGAGACCAGCAAGAGCCAGGACATCATTAAACTCGAAGAGCAAGTGCTGCAGCTAGAGGAAGCTATTCATTACATGGAACAGCAATTAAGCATGTACCGCAGTGGCAGGAGTAGGAGCAGGAGCAGCAGCAGCAGCAGCAGTAGCCATATATCCAACACAATGATCCAAAGCCTATTCAACAATTGGAAGTGCAAAATCGCTAACGGCACTTTTCAAATAGAAACAGGCATCCGCAATATTAACGAACTACTTCAATTTAACACATCCATATCATATCTATCACCGTTGAACTATGACAGTTCATCTTCAGTCAGCAGCGATGATTCATACTACCGAGGACGAGATGCTGGCATTGTCCTGAATTTTGAAAAAGAAGTGAACGGCAGCCTTATACCATTCACCATTACACTCATGGCGAAAACAATCACATCTGCACCATCACATATACCCGTTGCTCTGCTGATACCAAGCGCATTGCTACTGGATCCGAAATCGCTAGTAGATCAGCTTTTAGACATTTACTTTCAATGTCACAACATATTCAGCCCATTAGTGCATGAGAAATCGTATCGAGACAAACTGGCTACCGTTCAAGATCCGTTGACAGATCCTGTGACACTCAGTATATGCTCCTACGTTTGCTCAACTCCCTGTCAAAACCTGTCGTTTACGCCTCGAGAAAAACGCAACATGGGCGACTATTTCTATGCCAAAGCGAGAGACATTATACTGGATCAATTCGATCAACCAGAGAAGCGATTAGAGACGGCAATGAGCATTAATCTGTTGATGCAGTACATGCACATTACACTCAAAATAGGTGAATGTCGTCGATTGATATCACTGTCTTACCAGATCTTGGTGGATTTAAGGAATGACTATCCTGATTTGCGAGTGCCCACAGACATAGTAGACGACGTTGCTGATGTGCCAGATATTCCCTGCTCCGAGCCAGATACCGAGGAAGAGCCAATTGAGAATGTAGATAAAGTGCTGCTGGCTCGCCACTTGACAGTAGCAGCAGTTTTGAGCCGTTTACTGGATTACATTGTAAGCGATAAGAGTGATAAAAGGGGGTTTCATTTTCCTTCTTGGACATATATTGCAGATGAGCCTGACAGTACGAAGAGATTTGTCCGCTCACAAAATTGGCTGATCCGCTTGAACAACCACAAATTTGTGAGAAACTTTTTGGTATGTACATCTTTTGCTCAAATAATTTGTTATCTAACATGCCTAAAGGTGAATATCCATCGTCTTCAATTGGGGAAATCTTGCGCTTTTAGTTTCGAGTCAATTTTGGTGATGGAGGAGCTTATCAAGGAGTACACAAGAAGTGTGCCAGCAGATGTTCGACTGTGCGCTGACATGAACAATACAGCAATGTGCTTTGAAGCAATGAACAATACAACAGACTCTGTGCTATTGATCAATTTTATGCATTTCCACGTTCTTCAAATGAGTGTTTATTCTTGCTTACTGCGTCCCAAGGCGCTATCAGATCAAGGCCAGCAAATCCTATCTGTGGTACAGGAGCACTCATTGAGTAAAGCATTAAAGAGCTGCCAGTTGATGTTACGTGCTATTCACCGCCTTGCCGTAACGGATGCAACCTCATGTGAGTATATGATGTTTTGCAACTACTTCAATATCCCACTCATATCGATGTAGGCAATTACCTGATATCTGCAAGCGAATACTTGTTTCATGCCATGGACGTACTCATACTATTAGCGATGTCATCTAACAAACAAACTGCAAAAGAAGCAGGAGCAATGATGAAATCTTGCCTAAACGAACTCGAGTTGATTGGATCTTCTCAGGGCAATCATATGCCCCAAACAGATACAGCATCTGGAGCGTCTAATGCACGAAGATTTATGATGAAGGATGGCAAATTCGACACTGAATACTACGACAAATTCCCCCACCCTTGGTTTGCAATCATGTATGATGCCAGTCATTTTATTTCGTCTCAATAAATCAAGATGAGCTATGCCCGTACTCATTTTAATCGCGCTCACAGCTGCACATGAATGAAGGCTTCAAAATCAAAAAACATAGCCAATCATGGATATCCTTCTTTCAAACATATAAAGAAACTTTGGTTTTTTTTTTCTTTTACATATTGACACAACAAATGAGCACTAAAGCAACTCCTTGTGCAGGTAATTGTTGTATGCCAATATCTATAAGGCATTTTTATACTGATGCACTAGCTTAGAATGCCGATTGCAGCGTCGAAAATGCACTCGCCCTGCCTCTAACCAAGAATGCTCTCGATGCAAAAGACTAGGCATCATATGTAAGCAACCGATGAAGCTGAAAGAACTGAATGAAATTGATACAAGCCAAGAGATGGTCGAGCTACAAAATCAAGTGCTACAACTCGAGGAAGCTTGTCATTATGTGGAGAATCAACTAAATCTGTATCGAAAAGAGAACAACAATCAGACTACAACCATGGCAAATAACACAATAATGCTCCAAACTCTTTTTCAAAACTGGAAGTTCAAAATAGTGAATGGCGGGTTTCAGATAGAAACAGATATCCGTGATTTGAGTGATTTGCTGATGCTCAACACATCCATCTCTTATTTATCACCGTTAAGCTATGACAGTGCATCATCCATCAGCAGTAACGATTCTTATTATCGAGGGCGAGACGCCGGCATCGTGTTGAATTTTGGAAAAGAGGCAACTGGCAGTTTGATACCATTCACAATTAGAACGATGGCAAGATCATTGACGTCGAAACCATCTCATATACCCGTAGCTTTATTGTTACCAAGCATTCTACTACTGGATCCAAAATCGCTTGTGGATCAGCTTTTAAAAACCTACTTTCAGTGCCACAACATTTACAATCCTCTAGTGCATGAAAAGACATATCGTGACAAAATGGTTCCTATTCAAGACCCACTGACAGATCTTCTTACGCTCAGCATATGCTCTTACGTTTGCTCGACACCATGCCGGCATTTAACGTTCACACCACGGGAACGGCGCAACATGGGCGATTATTTCTACGCAAAGGCAAGAGACATCATCTGGGATCAATTTGATCTACCTGAAAAACGACTGGAAAACGCAATGAGCATCAATTTGCTGATTCAATACATGAATGTTACACTTAAATATATGGAAGGCCGTCAACTGATATCCATGGCTTTTCAAATCTTGCTTGATTTACGTAACGAGTATCCTGAATTCCAAGTGCCAGTAGATCTAGACGTTGTTGACGTTGAAGACACACCGTATGCGAAACACTACAATTATGATATCAACCAAGAGCCCATCACTGATGTAGACAAAGCGTTATTTACTCGACATATAAAAGTGGCAGCGATCATGAGCAGCTTACTGGATTACGTCGTAAGCAATTCAACTGATATGAGTTTGTTTCATTTTCCCACTTGGAAGTACCTTGCAGACGAACCTGAAAACACTAAAAAATTTGTTCGATCACAGAACTGGATTATCAACCTTTACAATCACAAGTTTGTAAAGAATTTCATGGTACGTTTTACAGTTAGTGCAGTAACATGAAATAGATGGCCTAATAACCTGAAAACAGAAAAGCATTCATCGTGTACAACTGGGAACTACTTGCGCTCTTAGTTTTGAATCTATTCTAGTCATGGAAGATGTTATTAAGGAATACACCAAAGCGGTTCCAGCAGAATTTCGACTCTGCGATGATCTCAATAATGTGGAAATGTGCTTTCATGCGATTGAAAATACAGTAGATTCCGTGCTTTTGGTGAACTTTGTCCAATTTCATATTCTTCAAATGAGCGTCTACTCTTGTTTACTACAGCCAAAAGCATTAAATAGCCAGGGACAGCAACTGCTGTCTTCTATACAAGAACATTCTTTGGAAAACGCATTGAAGAGCACTCAGTTCATATTATGCGGGATTCGGAGACTTGCCGCCGCTGATACGACATCTTGTAAGTTGTGTATGTGCATTAAATTTGAGGAGAATGGCATTAAACATATATTTAGGCATCTACCTTATATCAGCAACTGAGTACTTGTTCCATGTCTTGGATGTGCTCGTTATGCTGTCGCTCTCTCCGAATAAGCAAATTGTAAAAGAGGCAAAATCAATGATGAAGTCCTGTTTAGACGAGCTAGATTTGGTTGGATGTGCACAAGGATATCAACCATTACAATCAAAAACTTCAGCCAAGAAAACTCGCAAAGTTAGAATGAAAGATTGTAGACTCGATGTTGACTATTATGATCAATTCCCACATCCTTGGTTTGCGATGGTTTCTGATGCCAGTCATTATTTTACGTCTCGATAAATTAGTTTTGTCATTGAATTCACGCTATAGAAGATATGAGCATCTATCAAAAAACTGGAAATTGCTTTACACATAATTATACGATACTTGGTTTTCCGTCAAATTTACTGATTTACACGTTGCCTACACAGTTTTACGTGTTCTTTCGCTTATTTGAGCCTCAAATAGACTAAATGAGCGAAAATAATGCATAAAACAGCCCAGAAACGTAGAAGAGCTATATCTATTTATTACCTCTATAGACAAAAAAAAACCTAGAAAAATTTTGCCATAGTTCTCCTCTGCAATGATGTTAGGCGGAATTTGAAGTACTACCCAAAAATGCAATTAGGTAGTATTTCAATTAGACCACCCCTCAAGTGCTAGAGCGTGCCTTACTACACCCCTAACATGAGGAATTATGTTTATTAAGACCCTCAACTGTCGCTAAGTAAGTAGAATCAACAATTAAGTTTGGACCAGCCTATCTAATCCTAGCCTCGGAATCTTGTTATTGTTCAGCTTCAGTGATAGGCACATCCACTCAACGTAAAAAAAAAGGTATGCTTCACAGAAACATAGAAAGAAAGAAAAATGGTGAGGGTAATGACACTACGTGCTAATGAAAGTTAAGAAAAAATAAGGGCGAAAAGCCACAGAAAAAAAGAAAGTCAAGGCAAATAAGGGGGAGAAAAATAAACAATCAAAAATGAATAATAATGGCTTGTATCTACAACTATTGCTATGATTGTTCTCGACAAAACAAAACTTGACTGATTTCTTGCAGCATCCGGTAGAAGAGTCCATGATCATTGCTATACGCTTGCCTAATATACATAGTCCACAGGATATAATTAGTATTGCATTCCCCAATCAACACCACCGTCATATCATAAACTTACCTAATCGACTGTTATCAGTTGCACGTTGCACCCAGTATCAGTATCCATTAATCATTCATTGATCGTCGTAACCTTATACTTGTTGCCTACAGATTACGTCAAAATAATATAATAATAATCAGTAATGTACCCAGCAATCGACGTCATTTATACTTACTTGGCTAGCAATTCACAACAGGTTCTGTATCTAATGTTGTTGAGCACCATCTTATGCTTGCTGCCTATATTCTGTCAAATTCCTATAATTAGTAAAATATTATTAAACAGCAGACATCATTGAAACTAACCTGATCCACTGAACTCGAGAAACTTAGCAATACAAATGACTTGCAGAAGATAGCACCAAACCAGAGAGTAACGCCATTTGAGATGACTTGCAGATAATAGCACCAAACCAGAGAGGAACAACGCTACTAATGACTTGTTGCAGACAGGACTAAACCAAGCAAAAACAGCATTGCAAATGACATGCTGCAGACGACAGTGTCAAAGCAGCGAGAAATAGCACCAGAGGCCTTGTTGCTGGAGTTTAGGGTATACACAACCATTTCCTAAAAATAAGTGAGAATTCATTTAGTTACGCTTCAATGAAAAATAATAACAAATAGTACATACCGTCGTATTCAGAGAAGCGGTGGTGGTGGTGGCAATAACGTAAGAAGTCAAAGCAGTGTTTACCAGTTGTTGCGTTGTTCTCTTCTTTTGTTTTGAAGCAGTTGTCGGTAGCTATTCTAGTCAACAAAGAAAAAGAATAATTAATTAATAATAGACTTGGACAATCGATACAGTAAATACACTCACCTCCATATGCTAGCAACTAACAACAACCACAGGCTTGATGAACTTTCTGCTCGCTATTGACTTCAATAACAAGTTGAATAATAGGTTTGGCAGTAAAAGTAGTATTAAAAACGGGGGTATGGAAAAAGAAAAAACGGGGGAATGGGAAAGAAAGAAAAAGTTGCAAACTTGACGTCACGAGTGTACTCTGGATATAGGGTAGCTGGTATCAAACTGAGGTTGAAATCCCTATTGATTCACTTGAGACCTCATGCATCATGAATTCTGTCATGACCTAAACTTGGAAATTGTTGATAAGAAACATCTGTTCAAGTTTATATCAAACTTGTGTAGAATTTGAAGGCGCATCGAATGGCATTAATTTTGTCCGATTTGATCAACATTAGACTTCTCAAACAGACAAAACGTTTTTCGTCAAATTTTGGTGGTTTTTCGATAATATCTCGATCTGTATCAACATAACCTTGCTTGCAATACTGGTCATTATTGTAGCGCAAGACGTTTCCTATCGTTTTAGCTCTTACCCGAGGCTCTAGCTTTACTCTACATGGAGAAATAAACAAAATCCATCTGACCAAAAAACTCAGATACGACTTGGGCCCTTGCCTTCATAGGTCAAACAATGGACGAAATCAAGAATTTTCCCTGAGTATGGTTTTTTGGCTATATCTTCATGAGGACTTGTTGGATTTGGCCAAAACAAAAACCATTCGATAGGTCTACATCAGTCCCAACATAATCTAAAAGTCAAAAGCACCCAATAGACATTCCCTTCATGAAATAACTCAAAGTCATGTATTTTGATTTGCCTCAAGCAGGCACTACCCGACATATTTTTGAAAATACTGATAATAACCATACCATCGTATAGAGAATCAAAGGAGAAACAAAAGTCAAGCACTACGCAACACCAACTCACTTAGTAAATCATGGAGAAATATCCATCCAAACTTGGATCATTTTTTCCATTTTTCCTGATTACTGCTTCACATCGTCCATTACAAACCTAAATCCAACACGTCCTAGTAAAAAAAAGTGCCCCAAATAACTTTTAATATACATACATCCAACACTCATTTATCAATCCCATGACTTTTACTAGTAGTATCTGCTAAAAATTGATCAAAATCATGAAACTATCCGTATCTCAGCAACCAACATAGCTACACAAATTTCAATCGCAGTTTCGCATTCTTAACAGGAATTGACTATAGTAATCTGTAAGTCTCAAAGCGATACCAGCAGTATTTAAATTTTCCTTTGTCCATCGTCCAAAAGTCAAAAAGTCGAAAATTGAAAACCGTTTCCAACCTCCATGACCAGATATGCAGTCCTGTATTTGGAGCCAGCGCATAAAGTAACCAGTGCAGCAAGAAATAGTTTAACAATTGAACAAGATGCAAATATAAACTGATGTTTATTAATGAAATCAAAGGGCTATTTTTTATAATAATAAGCCTTCTGGCACATCATGATTTATGCAGTATGGATCCGGGAGCAGTGTTTCCATGCTTCTATTGTTATCAAATATGTAAGGCAGTTACAGCCTGGCAAGTATTATCCTGATTTTATATCCTTAGAGATAGCTTGCGCAACACAATATGCTTTAAATAGTTGTACTTATTAGTTTTATTATACAATTGTAGCAGTAGTCGAAGTAGTTGCTTGAATTTATTTGCGGCGATGCGATAACATCACCCAGTCAAAATATCTAGTGGGGTGCATGCACAGCAGCTTTATACTTGGAATAACAGCTTAATTCAGTGTTAAAATCTAGTAGGCATTTAATTAGATTACAGTTCTTTTAACGTATAAACGAGGGTTGTCATTACCAAAGTTGTTATTTGGATCACAAGAACATTTTGTTCTGAAAGCATCACCTACTGGGCAATGCGTATAAGATGTATGTCTATAACCTATATCGTTAAAGAAATGAAATTCGCTCTTTTTCAACAGGATTGCTGCAGCGATTGAATGAACTGGTGCGTCGCCCCATCTATTGCAGTATGTCGTTGTTACGTATAGTTACAAACAGTGAATGTATTCTGACCACTAACCTCTCGTAAAAGAATCCTCCAGACCTGTCGAGATAGTCAAACAACTTCAAGTATGCTTCAGATCGCCATAAAGACAAATCGCCAACCTCAAAGTTAGACCAAAAATGACAGGTATTATAAGATTGACCATCATCATCAGTTACAAAATCAATTAAAGATTCGTTTCGAGAAGGCAATTTCCGGGCAATGTCAGGGTATTCGTCTAAAAAATTCATCACTGTTTGCCACAAGGTAGGGACAGTTTCAATGTGTTCCTTGTAGGCAATGTTGAAACCTGATTTCAAGTTAGAACTCACTCAAACCGAGATTAAACAAACTGTACCATATTTTTTTTTGTTGTCTTTCATGAATCTGAATACGTCGTAATCGATTTGACAGTAGTAATCTACGTAGGGCTCTAGTCTCCAATAATAATCAAATTCATCTAACAATGGATGCCTAAAAAAGAACCCACTTTGAAATCTGGTGACAGGAAACAGTGTTAGATGTGCAATGTCTCTTATTTTGTAACACAAACCTGCACATGTGCCTATAAGATTCACTCGATGCATAAGGTATTCCGAGTTCAGTCATAGATTTTCGACATTCTGCAGCATATTTTTGATCAATGAAATCAGGGTATCCCCACATGGTGGAATTCAATAAGCCAAATAAAACTCGAGATTTTGTCAGGCTTGCAACTGTTGATTTGAATTTGTCTGTGAACGGTTCATCATTGAAAAACACAAAAGGATAATCAAACTTGGAATTGAACGTATTTTCAATTTGTGTTATAGTTGAAACGATACCGTCTAGCTCGCTGTTGCGAATAAGGATTACGTAGCAACCTTTGACTTTGTGTGCATGGCGATATATTGATAATGCCGCTAATTCAGTATCTGCCGGCTCTGTAACCTCACTTGATGATGGTTTATTTCTGCTGAAAGTGGCGATCAATCCTAGAAGTAATAGCATCAAACAGCCTGCTAAGAAAATTGGTAATTTCTGCTTTCTAATGGCAAATAACACCATAGCTGTACATTATAATGAGAAGAAAGCTAATTGTTGAGTAAAACTGAAAAAAAAAACTTGATAAAAGAGTCATCCCGTAGGTTTCAGCATTCTACCATATTTAGTATTTACGTCAAAACTATGTGTTCATTTCAAACTTAAAAGTTGCACTTTTATGTACAGTAGATCAAGATGTAGAGCATATCAGTAGTAGTCTGCTGAGAGTTAACTACTTGGTAATTGATACATCTATCTCGATCTTCATCTTCAGAAGCCCAAATATTGGCTTCAGTACAATTTATTGCTTGGCAGTAACCATCAGATCAGATTTAAGCTTGTACCCCCTTTTTAGCAATTGAGCGAATTCCAAACAGAAATTAGAATACTATCAAAGAACCAAGAGCCAATTAACGGCAGCTCTATCTGATGATTGATTCCCAAGACAATGAAACTTTCAAGCGTTTAGTATATAAAGTAATGTTAAGAGGGAGCACGAGCTCAATGATAAATATCACTTCAATTGAGGCACCGCGTACAAAAAATTTTTGACCGCATTGTAATTTAGTGGGCTCGCCTGCAATTTCCATTTTCAATTTATTATTTCAAACGTTTTCATTCCCTTTTTTATAGTCTATTCAAATAGGTTATAGAAAATGTCACAAATACATCGACAACAGCAATGGGGTGTTACAGCTCCTGTATCCCTTGACTTGCCAACAGAACACGAGATAAAATTGACTGAAGACCTCGTAAAGACTTTGCACGATTATGGCCTATTTGAGAGTGAAAAAGAGGCTCAAAAAAGGTAGGAAAGAACTGGGGATATCGATCTTATCATAACAAAGTTTCAGTTGTTAAGCGTATAATGTATAAATAGAATAACTGTGTTGAACAAGCTGAATTTTATGGTCAAAGACTTTGTCTACCGCGTTGGCATCAAGCAAGGATTATCAGAACAACAGGCAAAGAGCGCAGGAGGAAAGATATTCACATTTGGTAGCTATAAACTGGGTGTTCATAATACGGGTAATTATCAAATTTGTTATAAGCAAGGTAGATCATGCTTTTAACCATCTAGAATAGGGGCTGATATCGATACTTTGTGTGTGATCCCTAAATTTGTCGAGCGAGAACACTTTTTCACCGTCATGTACACAATGCTCAGCGAACGACCTGAAGTAACCGAACTAACAGTAAGTTTTGGTGCTCCAATTGTCAATTGAACAATGAGACTCATGCCCACCCCCAATGTCTAGTCTGTGGCCGATGCTTATGTGCCGGTGATCAAAATGCACTTTTCTGGTATCCCTGTAAGTCGATAACTGGATCAATCATGCATGCGTATATGATGGCTAATGCTCTACATGGTTGTAAAGATCGATTTTGTCTGTGCAAGATTATCCATAGCAGTTGTGCCCGATGATCTCGACCTGTCTGACAATAATTTACTTTTGGGATTGGATGAACGATGTATTCGTAGTTTGAACGGCTCCCGTGTGACAGATGAGATTTTACGACTTGTGCCTAGTGTACCAGTATTTCGACTTGCATTACGAACAATCAAATTGTGGGCAAAGAAGAGGGCTATCTATTCGAATATTATGGGATTTTTGGGCGGGGTTGCTTGGGCTATGCTGGTCGCTAGAGTGTGTCAAATGTATCCAAACGCATGCGCTGCTTCGATCGTCAGTAGATTTTTTCGCATAATGTATCAATGGGGATGGCCTCAACCGATATTACTGAAACCAATGGAGGAAGGCCCGCTTCCAGCCAGACAATGGAACCCTAATGTAAGTTTTCATGGCCTCAAATGCCCTTGTATCAGAATTAACCGCCACAATACAGTTATTCCCAGCCGACAAAAGTCATCGCATGCCAATCATCACGCCAGCGTATCCATCAATGTGTGCGACTCACAATGTCACTGATTCAACGCGAGATATTATGCTTCACGAATTTCGCAGAACAGGAGAAATAGCAGACAAAATCATGATTGGCACAGGAAAGTGGCAAGACCTGTTTGAAGAGAGCGACTTTTTCCAGATTTACAACCACTATTTACAAATTGTCGTCAGCTCTTATTCTCCACAAATTCGTTTGCAATGGTCTGGACTAGTGGAATCTCGATTGCGTCAATTAGTATCGAAATTGGAATTGGTTGATCTGCTACAAATTGCCCACCCTTATATAAAAGGAATTGAAAAGGTACACTATTGTTTTCCTGGAAAGGAAAGTTGGGATGCGGCTCATGGTAATTTCAATATTACCGATAGAACGTTTACAGTGGATAGCTCTATCAGCGAGCAGGATCATATCAGATCAATCCCAATTTTATCACCCGAAGAAAAGGAATCACTCGTTCCAATTTATACCACAACTTTTTACATTGGATTGAAAGTGGAGCCTGTAACCGATGAATCTCCAGGCCCTCGCAAATTGAATCTAGTTTGGCCAACGTCTGAATTTCTCAAATCAGCGAAAATGTGGGACAAATATGACCAAAAGACGATGGGAATCACGATAAAGAATCTAAAGGGGTCCATGTTACCCGATGAACTGGGTGGCGAGAGTAGGCAGCTGAGGAGGCTACAGGCAGCAAGTAAAATGCAGCAGCAACAACAACAACACTCATCGCGAACATCACCAGTGCCACCACTAGATCCGCCTTCCAGTTTGGTCAACAGCAGGTAGATCAGCCAAATCAAAGATAAAAAAAAAATAGGGGAGCAGGTATCCTTCTTTCCATGTTTTATATACGTTCATAAATCAACTTTTCGCTGCATTTTTCAAGCTTAGAGCAGTAATATTCACATAATATCAAACAATCTACAAATACCTTTTTTTTTTTTTTTTTTTTTTTTTTTTTCCAACACACTCACACCTTGAACCTCACACTCCTTTATCCTTGCTATTTTTCCTATTGTATATATATATATATATATGTTAACTCAGAATAATATAATTTATTATTATTAATATCCAATGTTTGAATATCTATCTGTGGATAGCACTGTCATATTATTATGTGCACGTAGATATAGAAAAATAAAATACAGGCTAATTGACTTGCCATTCCATTGTTAATTACAGATAACTCAAGTAGAATTGTGTATTTCTGTAGAAATTAACTTACTATATATTGATGTTTAACAATTGCTTTGAAACATTCCTCCCTGGAAGTGAGTGTAAATACTTCAACATTTACATATGCAAGACCAGCAGTAAAACGGAGTTGATTTAGAGACTTCCAGGAACCATTGCCAGTATCATCAATGTCATACTTTTTTTTCATGAAGACTCTACACTTCTATAGAATCAGAAGGGCCATTTCTAAGTGATGAGCAATTTCTGATATGTCGAAAATCCGTAAAGGACTACTTTTCTCCTGGCAAGCATTATAAAAGACAATGGAAGGATGTAATACAATTCAAATCATCTTTTACCGTCATGAACAATAATGTCCTACCTTGATAAAAACTTGGGAGATTCTGGTCGATTCAAGAAACAAAAGTTGGTCAAAATTGTGCAACACCACGTTTCTAGCTGCATCTTGGATGTCGATGTATAGGTTTTCATGTTTTTTTTTGAGCAGCGTTGCTGAAGTCTAAGCATTTCTCAGTTTGAAGCTTGCTTGTCATATCAAATTGGGTGCATCTTGCTATCATCCAACATTCAAGTGATGAGAGAGGAGGACACTATGTCAATTCCAACAAGATATATAAAGTAAATCTGGCTATGTGTCAGTTTTTCATCTTGATGGCTGTATTGTAGTACAGGAAATGCCTACCTGAGAACATCTTGTATACCAAAATCAGAGCTAGCACTTGCGCTTGATTGATACCCAGTTACTATTTTAACCTTTTTGTAAATTACCTACCCTTCCTATTTTGAACTTATTTTTCTTTCTTCTTTTTCTTTCTCTTTCTCATTTTCCTCGAGAAAAAAAATACCACCAATCCACAATAGATTATCCATAGTATCCAAATGGTATTGAATACTCAGTTGTCGGCTCTTTTAGTAGATTGGACAACTGCACTTGTGAATAATGACATTACTCAGGTACAAAAGTATCTCACCAAGGAACCCGAATTACTATGGACTCCTATACCCCAGGCACTGGATGACCTCGAGCATCTAGAACAAAGACTGGTTGAATCAAACAAGCTGGGATCCACATTTCAGCCTGTAAGTGCCATCCATTTCACATGTCTTTATATGAATCAAGAAGAAGACAAATTCAGATTATTAGCCTATTTAATTGAGGTAAGACAAGAAAGCTGTATAATAAAAACATACATCAACTGAAAATCAAACAAATAGCAATCCTCACTACATGATCTTGATACTCGTTTTTGGGGTGAATGCAACAATTCAACCTTGCATTTAGTTTGTTTCTTGGAAAATACTCAAACCATTCGGCTGCTGATGGAAAAAGGAGTATCTGTCACTCCTTCCAATGATCTTGGTTATGTGCCAAGCGACATCACCTCGTCAGATTCCATCTTACAATACCTCAAACAACAGAAGCAGCAGCAGTTATCGCGCAATCGATCCGTTCGACCTAATTACAGCACTCCCGATAGATTTAAATTACTGAGAGAGCTGGCAGAGGAGACAACAAATACAGCAGGAGGGGATCAAAAAAAGTTAGAAATCAGTCTTGATCGCCAAAAGTCTGATGGAAGGTTCTTCCGTAAGGGTAGAGTCAAGGAGACGCAACAAAAAGTGTTGACAGAGGAGGAAGTTGAGCTGGAGAAACAGAGGCTGAAGAGACAGATGGAGGTTGCTCAACTTGTTAAGAAATCGGCTGTCAAGAACAACCCCTTGTTTATGAAATTAGAAAAGAAGGCATACACATTGCCCAATCCACCCAGCAAGTCAGTATCATCGACAGTAGCAGACATTAATGGTGCAGTGGAAGACGAGGAGGATCAATCAGAGCACCTTGCTGAAAACATTTCTGAATCAAAGAGGAATTCCAGAGTCATTTCATCGCTCAAAGTCAATTCCTATGTATCATCCAGCATATTCGTGCAGGCAGATGAAGATGCAATTGAACCAAAATCACCTCCTACAATTACCACCATGACTGATTCCCACCAAACTAACGACGAACAAGACGACAACAAAGTTTGTACCACTTCAACATTGAATGTTAATGAAACACAAGCACAAATTTTCAGCACGGAACCTGATGAATTATTGGATGATGGGCAATCTACTCTGCCTGTTGATCAACCTAAAATAGCAAGTACTCTAAACCAGGAAACATCAACACCCACAGCAACAGCACACAGTGTAGAAACTGAGGAAGAGGAAGAATCAACCGATGATGATGATGAATCGGATGTAGAAGACTACTTTGACCCTAACACAAACAATAATGGCACTGTTGTCAATTCATCCTCATCACTGTCAAAAATCAACTATTCACCAGCAACTGACAAGAAAATTGTATACCCTGACATTCGAACCTACTACGAATATAATAAGACCATCAAGAACGCACCCCAAGAAAACCAAGCACGTGAAATGGAAGAACAGACAGAGGAATCCGAAGACGAGGAGGAAGATGACGACGATGACGACGAAGAGGAAGAGATTGTGCCTGTTCAATTTGCTACACGTCTAGCATCACCCGTATACAAATCAGTAAAAATCCTCAACGATGACAAGAGTGTTTCGCCCACTTTGGACAAGGTCACTGAAACACATTCATTTATACCTGAAAATCAAGAGATTGATATTATGGAACACACTCAGATTTCCGCCAGCCATAAAGAAGCAGTAATCGATGTAACATCTGTGGAACCATCCAAATCTTCGCCGCCAGTGCGACCCCAACGATCTGATTTGCGAAGAAACAGCAGCACTACCAGCAACATGAGTGGAAATGCAATGGCTGCTCTGAAGCAACTGGAGAAACAGGACTCCAAAGAGATGAAGAGGATGAGCGGTAGTCAAAAGGCTGCTTGGACCATGAGTATGAGCTCCTGGGCTGCAATTCTAGACCGAGAATTCAATTTGGAGGAACTGGATCAGGAAAAAAAGTTGAAAGAAATGCAGAGATTGCACCAAGCATCCAGCAAGACAGAGCAAGTTTCACCTACAACAGACTATACTGGAAGCGATAAGGTGGAACTACCAGATCAAGATGTGGATTTTATGTTTCGCCAGGGCTCGCTGCCCAACAGCAGAACTAGTTTGGACAAAACACTGGCAGCAGACAGCATGCTCTCCTTGTCACTGAATTTCACAGACTTTGAAACACCTGTTATACCTAAAGTGGCCGTGCAAAAGTCCATCTCTACCAACACATCAGCACCGCAAATTGGTGAAATACCCAGATTGAATGCATCCAAATCAGTTCGTCGAAAGCCTATTACATCTTCCTTGTCTGAACCCAACATCCAGCAGTCACAACAAAGAGTAAAGCACTACAACATCCCACCAAACAAGACTCAATTCAAAAAGACGGGCCATGGTAAGCTCTATCTCCACGTTAACGGTATCCAAGACATTCTGCTGCCTCTGCCAAAAGATCGGGCCTACGTGCGTTGTGTAGTCAGCGATGGTCGCTTTGAATACATGTCTCGATATGAAATCCTGTCGCAAAACATCAACTTTGACTATGAGTGTGTTATTGATACACATCCAGACATGATTATCACCATTTCATTGCATGTGCGCCCTGATTATGTCATGAAATCTCGTACGCCCTTTTCTCGGTTATTCTCTAAAAAGAAAAAGAAGGAGTGCTTATCAGGCTATGTGAATAAGGAAGATGGCGCCATTGGACAAGCTCGATTTGCTTTAGCGCACATGTTGCCTGTATGTCAACAGAATTCTTATTTGGCTGGCTTCCATTGTTTCAATGCTTGGTACTCGAGATCTTTCAAGGAGCGCCATCGACAGAAGAAAAAGAAGCGTGATCCCGATCAAGATGTACTCAAGGTGGTGGGTAATTTTGATGTGGAAATGCTGTATTTGCCGGTAGAAGACTATAACCAAAAGGTATGTTTCTAGTACATGGTGTAGATATACGACATGACACTAAAAAAAATCCCAATGTAGCAGCCTTTT
The DNA here is from genome assembly GCA_037974945.1 of Mucor circinelloides. Lineage (NCBI taxonomy): Eukaryota > Fungi > Mucoromycota > Mucoromycetes > Mucorales > Mucoraceae > Mucor > Mucor circinelloides. The sequence continues at coordinate 704,525 of JBBNAA010000023.1, read as the reverse complement.
CCTCGTAATTTACGAGAGTGCGATGAGATTATCAAACAATTACATCAATCGGTGGAATCAACAACAAAAGTATCAACATCATTATCCCCATCTCCATCTGAGCGATACCATACTTTTTAATAATAAAAAACCGCCTATTGTACCATTATTTTGCTGATTTATTGCTGTTGCAAAGGATATCAAAACTCGTCACCTTGGTGAGCGAAAAAGTGTGTGTATGCAATAACTAGGAAATGTTTAGACACACGTCCCTCTGTTACATATGAGATACCTACTTGTTCCATATACCAATACACCGCCCGCAATACTCATAATCATAGCTGGTACAGTAATCTATAAAGCACGCTCAATGAATAGCCACTCGAAATTTCATACACAAAATCAACTTACAACTTCAGCGTGAGCCAAGACGAATGGCAAACCTAAACACTCGTTAATACCTCATCTGATCCTCCCCCCCTTTTTTTTTTCTTTTCTTTGCACTTACAAAATCCTGTAACAATAAACATGCCGGTTATAAAATGTCCTGCGTCAATGACACCACTAGCACAACGTTAATTACACAGTTACGCTGAACAATCTACACACGAGTACCTGTTGTAATCTGACATGATATCGTCTTCTCCTGAGCATCTTCCACATAGGGCATTAGGTAAAGGTGCTAATATATATGTAGCCACTGTTTAAAAGAATGTGTGAGCAATGTTTACCCTCTTATTTCAATCCGTCTCTTTTTTTCTTTTTTATTTATTTATTTACCAACTAATAAGGGCCACCAATTACTAGTAAAAGAACATGTTAGCAGATGATACGCTCCGGGAATATTCCACTTACTAGTAGAGAGCACAGGATAGAATCACCAACAAAAAGCCAATAGCCAAGACAAAAGCCAAAGCAATAATACTAACAAAAAAACTAAGAAACAAACGTCATTTGTTGAGAGATGTGTGTTTCTTACGCTATATAGGATGGCTTTTAGTTGATTATTCTAGCGTATTTATCGAGCAAACTTACTTCTCAATCCTGCCATGCTGTGTGTATTATATAACAAAAACTTGTTTCTCTGAATGGAAAGAGAGTGTATATTGAAACAGCAGAATGGAGTACGGTAAAGACGACAATACAGATTCAAACAACGCCGACGTCATGATTGCTTGCCTCTTGTGTATCCACATATAAATTTGCATATCATCGTTTCATTTCATTTTCTCTCTTTTTCTCTCTCTCACTAATCAATCACAGCATGGCTTCAAAACAAGTGCCAGAACCATCCGCTTTTCACAAGTTTCTCGAGTCAAAAAGCTGGAAGTTTTATGCGGCTGTGGTCGCTGGCATCGCACTTGCTGGTACAGGAGCTTTTATGCTTTCAAATCCACAGCTATCAAGCATGAAACGGCAATATCAAGGTAATAGTTTTTCGTTACTTTTGATTTAATGGCTCATTCACTCATGATAGACGAGCTATTACCGGATTTGACAGACGATATGTACGAAGCAATGTCAGAGAATGCCATTGGATTATTGAGTGCGCAGGTAATTTCGCCTGCTTGACATTTACCATGCTGTGTAGGACTCAATTGCGTACATAGCAACGTTTAACAGCAGCTACATTGCTAAAGACCAAAGGAAACCAAGCATTTACCGACAAAAGATACCCTCAAGCCATTCGACTCTACTCACAGGCTATCCGATTCCTAGCAGATCCGATCTTTTATTCCAACCGAGCAGCCTGTTTTGCAAATTTAGGGCAAGTAGATCGAGTGATAGCAGACTGCAGTGAGGCATTACGATTGAATCCTACCTACGTCAAAGCACTGCAACGAAGAGCAATAGCGTACGAACATTCGGGTCATAATGAAGATGCATTGTTTGGTACTTATAGCTATCTGATTCATCGTTTCATCAACTCATCCCACTGCTCTATGGTTAGATCTCACGGCTGTCTCGATCTTGGAGGGTTTTACCAATAAGGTGGCTCTAGATCATGCACATAAACTACTCAAGGCCATCTCGGAAGAAAAAGCTAGTAAAATTTTCAAGGTAAATCACTACTATTTTATCAATCCAACATCAACAAATCAACAAGTGGCAGACAAGAGCTTTTAGGTTACCATCTCCTGTATTCATAACGGCCTATCTCGACTCATTTCGTCCAGGCAAGTAGCGTCTTGATGTAAAAGACGACGAGTCATTGCTCATAATGAACATAGATACACGCTGTAGCGATTTACCCTATACGTTAGATGAAGATAGTGGCGATGCATATTATGTCAAAGCCAGGTCTGCATTAGCTCAGAAAAAATACTATGAAGCCTTGGCCCATATCAAACTAGCAGTTGATTTAGGATGCTCAAATCAAGCAGCAGCGCTCAACCTAAAAGGCACATTAATTTACCTGGAAGGTCAATCTGATGAAGCGCTGGATGCTTTCAACAGAGCGCTCGAACTGGATCCAAACTACATTCAAGTATACATCAAGAAATCCCACGTCTACATGGAGCAGGGTGATCTGACATCAGCATTAGCGCAAATAAGGATTGCGGCTAATCTAAGCCCATTGGACCCTGACATCTACTATCATCGAGGCCAGATATATTACATCAGTGGACAATACGACCTAGCAATGGAGGATTACAGTGAGAGCATCCGCTTGGACCCAACGTTTGTCTATGCGCATATTCAACTCGCTGTAGTCCATCACAAATTAACCAACCACTTAACAGCCGTCGACATGTTTCAAAAGATTTCAACGCACTTTCCTGCGTGCGTAGAAGTCTTCAATTATTATGGAGAAGTATTGATTGACCAAGGCAATATTCAGGGTGCTATTGACATGTTCAACAAGGCCATGGCCTTGGATCCGAGCCATCCACTGCCGTTCATCAACAAAGCAATGATTTTGTACCAACATTTAGGCAAACCTGACGAAGCTATTCAATTATGCAAAAATGCGTTCAATGGTAAATAAGCAAGGGAGATGAGGCATGACGACATTTGATTCACATTTTGATAGCGGACCCTGCTTGTGATGCTGCAGTGGCTTCTTTGGCTCAAATGCTGATTGAACAAGACCGCCCTTCAGAGGCGCTGGTGTACTACGAAAAAGCAATTGACCTCGCTAGAACAAAAACCGAGCTAGAGCATGCCATTAGCTACGTGGAGGCAACTAAAGCACAAATCAGGCAAGCTTAATGGGTGTGAAGGGGAGTAATTCAAAGTCAGTTTGATGCTAAACATGTACACCATTCTAGATTTGCAAAGGAATATCCAAATGCAGCAGCTAAACTAAGGACATTAAAGTAGTCGTGGAGCGTCACATATTGACAGTGTCGATGGCTTATGCAAATAGCTGCGAAAAAAAAAAGGTTTTGGCATATAAATAAAAAAAATTCGTGATTTACCTTTTCTCTCTTTATACAACAACAACAACCCCCATATTATAACAAAAATGTCAACTGAAGATATCTTGAACGATACTTTTAACGTCCTCGAAGAGGAAACCATGAAGGCTGCTGAGCAAGTTCAAGCCTACCAACGTAAGCTTATGGATCCCATCTGGCATAAACGTCGTGAATTGGTCAAGAAGATCCCTAATTTCTGGGGTACAGCTGTAAAGTATTACGTGACATGTTAAAAGGAAGGTATAGGTTCTAACAGTTGTGTGTACAGATTGGAAACTCTCCCATGTTTGCCATCAACCCATCTGAGAATGACTTGGAGGCCTTGGATAACTTGACTGATTTCCACGTTGAATATGACCACGATAAGCCCGATTACCGTAAAGTGGTTGCTGTAAGTAATCTATTAGTCACCAGTGTGAATCATAGCATTAAACCACATTGTTACTACTAGACCTTCAAGAAGAACGGTGTTTTCAAGAATGAGACCTTGACCAAGGAAATTACTGTTGATCCTGAGAGCGATGGCACCACCATCAGCAAGACTACTATTGAATATCACGAGAATAAGGGCCCCAATAACAAGCGTAAGGCCAAGGATGCTGAAGAGGAAGATGAGGACGACTTTAATGTCTCCTTTATTGATTGGTTTGGTGATGACGATGTTCGCACCGGTATCATCCTTGCTGAAGACATTTTCCCCAATGCCATCGACTATTATCAAGGTGTTGGTGAATCTGATGATGAGGAGGAGGACGAAAATGGCGAAATTGATCTGGATGACATGTCTGATGAAGACGATGAGGAGGAGGAAGACGAGAAGCCCAAGTCCAAGAAGTCCAGAAAGTAAAAACCATCTATCATTGTCTACCGTTTACAAAAATATAATATATTAATTTTAAGAGTACATATTGAATTGCCTTTTGTCTACAATTATTGCATATACCGTCTTTATAACCGTGTTTCCTGCGCCTTCTTTAAGTGCAGCATTTAGGGTGTTTGCATAAACCTCTCTACAGATTAACTAAAATCTCGATGCTGAATCTCTACCACTTAAGTCTGACTTGTTGTGTGTCTTGTAGCGATTACTTTTGTTGCATCTCTGATTGACTACTCATCCACATCACACTCCTTGCTGACGCTACTCCACGTCAGATCCACTGAAAATCTGACACCCTTGATTCTAAATAAACGTCGAAAACATCAATCATAAGGTTGATAGTCATCTCATTCAATAACCATTTATTGACTTGTGTTGATCCAAATAATAAAAAAGTAGTAAAAAAAAAGCAAACTAATTTAAACCTTGAAACCACGAGAAGCACGCTTACCACGAGCACGCTCGAACTTGCGACCCTTGGAACGAACGAAGGGCTTCTTGTTCTTATGAGGACCCATACCGAAGTGCTTGACGGACTCACGAGAGTTCTATATCATACATTATGAATAACAATCCTCTATTAAAACACACTTGATAAAACATTACCTTGGCACCACGGACGAGGATGGTGTTGGCACCAGTGGGAGCACGGAGGGCCAATTGATCCAAAGTCAAAACCTCACCACCAGCCTTCAAGATACGAGCCTTGGCAGTCTTGGTGAAGTGAAGGGCAGCAACAGAGAGCTTGGGGAGGTCCAAAAGACGAGAGTCATCGGTGACGGAACCGACAACAACAACGGTCTTACCTTCCTTGTTGTTCTTGACAATGCGAGAAACAGTGACGGGAGGACGGTTGACACGAGACATAAAGAGACGCTTCAAGACAACCTTGTTGAAGTTGGCATCGGTACGACGAGCAAGGAAACGGTAGAGCTATGGTGAATCTTATTGTTAGAAGACTGATCAAAATATCCAAATCACAAACTCTAGAAAAAAAAAAAAAAAAAAAAAAGTTACCTTAACCAACAAGGCCAAGTAGACATTGTCAGACTTGGGAGCTGTACGGTTACTGTTCTTGACGTGGTGTTTCTTTAAGTCAATACCCTATGTAGATTCCGGTTTTCTTTAGTATATTGTTTCTGATGGGCCCACACACACACACACACACAACTCGACATTGGAATTATTCAAAATTGTAATGGATCCATCCAGCAACAAAATCCATCCATCCATTTCGAATCATCCGGGTTTGAGTAGTGATGTTGGCGCTTTCGTGTGTTGATCAGCTAGAACGGTGTTGATAGTTTACCATTGTAGTAGATGTTTTGACAGCTGAAGTAAAGAAGGATCTATCATCTCGCTCCCCCAACCCGAGTGTATGAACTTGCCACACAGTGGAATCCAACATCCATTTGCTGCCCATACATTTTCCATGCCCGGGATTCACTACACATCCCCCAACTCAGGACATTGATACATTTCATATTTAGTTGTAAAGTCACATTGAACTACTGATAAATTTATTCTTTCATGTCTATACAATCATTCATGTTGAATTCGACATCATATACGCATGGAACCATTCATTACGATGACCTTTTGCGAGACTTTGAGGACCGTATAGAAAAACTGAACCATACAACTTTAAACTTGCATCAGGCCATCCAAAGTACCAAGACCCAAATTGAGAAAACGAGTGAAGAATTCCCTAGAAATCTAAAGAGATTAGAAGGCATGTATACACGACAGTGAAATAAAGCTTGTACTTCGGCTCACACTCTCTTAGACAAAAAGAATGAGCTGCAAAAATCAATGGCTCAAATGCGACGCAATATCGCCCAAATCCAACAAGGTAGGCGCATCCCCATGATGAATACAATGTGCTGAGAGAGATTGACACAAAGCAACATTAGAACTGGAACCCAAAAGACAAGAGTATGCTGCAAAAGAAGTGGAGATGAACAAAAGATCCCAGGAACGAATTGAGCGGTTGAAGTCTCTAGTGGAAAGAAAGAATCGGTTAAACGATAGAGTTTGTCAAAAAAGACAAGAAAAGAACGAATCGACCAAGACAGAGACAGCAAATGCACGACTCACCGAATTGGAATTACAAACATATAGACATGCTCTCCAGTTAGAAATTGTCAACACCAATGGTAAGAAATAATACTTGAGCTGTATCAAATATTGACATTGACTGTATCCATAGATGCCCTTCGATTTGAATTCAAATGTATAAGCAAGCAAGTACCTGAGAAAATATACCATATTGCACTCACCATCACGGATTCAAACCTATACACAGTGATTGAATGTCAACCCGATTCAGTATTGCCAAAGGTTTTGAAAGAATTGGAAGTTTTGAACCAAGATCGTGAATTATTCATATTTATAAAGAAATTACGACAGATCTTTCGACAATCAGCAAATGCATAAAACAACCACCAACACCAACACCACCACTACCTCACCTTTATCAACAAAAACAAAAAAGATAACACGCTGTAAAATATTCCCCAACAAACGCCACCCTGTTAAGCTCATTTTAACCAACCATAATATTAATAATAATAAAATCAAGAGGTGCAACGCTATAGAAGAATCAACGATAATCGTGTTGCCATGGTATTTTGTGATCCATCGTTCTTAGAGGTTGATGTACTTATAGTTCTGAATCGGGTATGTATTGGTGAAGTACAAAAAGATGTGAGTGTTCAGGGATGAAATCCAATCCTTCCAAGTATCAATTACTTTTCGCAGGCTATCGGTTCAGGTGCTTTTTCTTGAATGTCTTGTTGATATACCCAGAAAGAGTTTGACATGACATACTTGAGGATTATAGTGCTTGTCTATTTGCTATTTGCTGAGAAATCATAAAAACCTTACAATGCACAATCTAAGGTACTTTTTAATAATTTTTGATTTGCAATATTGCCTCAATTCATCACTGGATCGATCGTTTTTGCCTATTCGAAATAGCCACTCTGCTTTCAACACAGGTACTGGCCGCCAGAATAAATTCAAAGTCAGATATCGATATGCCTTTTGCAATATCATGAATCTAACAGAAAGTATTGAAATTTATTATTGGATTTAGTGGCATTGATATTACTTGCTTAATGTTTTGAAAGGGACTAAACGTTGTTGTTTAATGCACTCAGTTTCTTTCTAAGTTCATCAGCGTTCTTTTGTAGTAGCTCACTAATCTCTTTGACTTCTTGCAACACGTTGGTATGGCCAAGGTTAGCATTTCTTTCGCGCTTTTCTAGCTGTTCAATGAGCCTGTCAGTATCCTCCTTGATTAATTCTTTCAAGTCATCAACAGATTTAATATAATTGGGTCTTGATTTTCTATTTCTCTCGGTTTGATCTTGTCTCAACTGCTTAATCAGCTCATCTGTATCGTCTTTCAGCGTTTCTTCCTTCTTTTTGATATCGCTTGTTTTCGCAATGTAGTAAATAAAAGTGGGGTTGTTTTTGCGGCAGCGGTTTTCATATTTAGTGCACCATAATTGCTCAATTTCTGCTACGATAGCTATTTGTTTGTACAAACGTTAGCGTCAGTGTGTTCATCTACAAGCCTAAGACATCTTACCAGCAAAATGACTGATCCTATTGTTTGTAAAAAAAGAGGTACACTGTCAATAGAATTCGAGAATAAAAGCGTTACAAGGACCTTACCAGACTTTTTTACCACGAGTTCTCACTTCTTCCACTTTGCTCGACATGAGAGCTCTATTTTGCACCAGTATTAGGTCAAGCACATTGCAAGCCAAACAAACATAACTTACATGACAAGGTTGAAGAATATAAGCGCAGTAAGGAATGAAAACAAGATAGCCAAAACCATCACCATATAGTCATCTCCTGCATCTCCATCATTGATAGGATCCCAGACACCAAAAATGAAGAACCATAGCATTGAAAATGATTTGAAAGGGTTACCAAAGTTGTTATTGGCGCTCACATCGTTGTAACTCATGCTGTTCTCTGCTGCTAAACCAGAATCCGTAAGATTTAGTGTGCCTTCAAATTGTTCTTGGAAAAAAGAGTCATCTCTTCGGGAGAGCAGCACCATAAACGAGTTGGTAAACGCGATAATTACCAGGAGCATAATGACAAGGACTTTATACACTGATTTGACTAATTGGATGATTGTTTCCAGAGTAATGCCCTATACATACTATCAGTATTGAGGTTTGTAACTATACAGTAACACTTACAAATAACGATATCACTCTCAATCGAAGAATACCATGTAACCATAAAATCAAGGTTGCCACACTGCTTACTTCATCCTGCAATATAGAACATTTTAGCGCTATGGTCCATGTACAGTCTTTTCGCGACTTACCAAATGATCTACATTGTAAAGTATTTGCCAAAACGTAACAGCAGGCAATACAAATGCTGAAATATCAATGATATTATACAACGATGCCAAATAAGCCGATTTGCTGTGGGATTTGAGCAACTGATGAAGTTCCTGAATGAGAAGGACGCCTCCAGAGATAAACATCAGAATAATACAAGCAAGATGACCACTGTTGTTAGCTATAGGAGCGCCCAACTCGTATTGAAATACTTCGCGAGGGAACGATACACCGATCGAGTAAGAAATGTAATATGTAAGGTAGATGAAATATACCATAAGGAACCGTTTGCGCGCAAATTTTTCCCATTTGTATTGAAGCAACACCTCTAGCACCGTATCTCCTTGATGGAATATATCGTTTTCATGCTGGTTTGTAGCTAATCTGATAAAGGCGCTTTCTGGTTTATAGGGTATCACTGTAGTATTATCTTCATTTTCGTCTTTTCGCAAGCCCAAGAACAACAAAAAGCGAGCAAGGTATCCTTGGTATTCTGGAAAATGGGTGTATTCAGTAGCATTGCACCGAATCAGTTGCTGTCTGTTATCTCTGTCTTCTGGAAAATCACTGTATGAATTAAAATGGGGCAGTGGAACAACGCACAATTTGATCAGACTTCCATTAATCCTGGTAGTGTCGCTTTTGAAGAAATTCACTATAAAGTTATCCGTAGTGATTCGAGTCCATGTCTTCTTGAACTCTTGTTTGCAGTAGTGGGTAACGTAGAATGACCACCAATAGTAAACGTGTTCCAGCCAGCCTTGCAACAACCAATGATTGCTGTACTTTGTCACTTGCTCTCTTGTCGAATGCGACTCCAAATCTCTCAGATCAGGGACCAAGTCTTTGTGCAGGGTAGACATGTGCATTTCCTCCCCAACTTCAGATGTCAAAATAGTAAGAATTCTCTTGTCGATTTGCAAGTAAGACAGCTTTTGCGTGCTTGAAAGTAAAAGATCTATGCAGGTATGTGGTTAATGACTAGATGATACGATGAGCAGGTTGCAAACACACCTCTATTTCCACGCTCTTGCAAGAAGATCAAGGCATCCGTAATAGCAGAGAAACAACCGGTTCCCAATTGCTTTGAATATAAAATCACTCTGTTGAACATCAATTCGTACAAGTCATAATCGAATTCTTCAATAAGGATTGTCAGTGCATTTTCGCTGGTGTCCATGGTTTTTCCCGGAACAGCCTGGCTTGAACTGGACCTGACGTAGCTAAACAATGTGATGGGCAGCTCCTCTGTTTCAATAATGTCAAATATAATCTCTCGTCCAAGCTCAAACGAGGCAAGCATGGCTAGTGTGTTGCTTCCAGAAATGGTTGTAAAATACTTTGATTCACGGCCTCTCATGCTTCTGATGGACCTCTTGACTATATTCGTTGTTGGCTCAAAGATGATTTCTATGTTGTTGTCCTATTGTACTCTTGTCAAAATTTTGGCTTGAAAGATATAAGTTGCATGTACTTACCCGAGTTTCCTCCTGATCCGCCTCTCTTCTTGCTCGAGTGCGCCCCCACAGATAATGCAATGCTTGACAAGCACTTTCGACATAGTGATAGTCATATAAAAACGATGTATCGTTGGGGTCATTCATGTGTTTTATAGGCAAATAGATTTCTTCAGTATGATGACAGTCATCTTCGTATTCAGTCTCTCTTTCAGAGATAATACCAGAGAATCCTACGGTATGGTGAGCATTGGTGCTGTTTTCGGCATCATATGGAGTATCAGAGTAAGCTGTTGATGTCACATTGTTTGTCATTGATTCATCCACAATTCCTTTATCTCGCATAATACTAATAACAATGCGTCCTTCCTCCTCATCTTGAAAGCAATTGACAGAATCCGCCAATGCGTTATTCTCTTGGCGCGACCATTTGTCTTTGTAAGCGTCATTGAAGCCATAGAAGGGTGTCTTGAATGCTCGTATATAAATGAGCTTGTCCTCTGCTGTTATCCCACCGCTTTTATCAAACGCTGAGACCTGCCATAGTTGTACCGTCTTCTTTCCAAATCGAAGTAGATAGGATCTTCCTCCAATGTTTCGTCGAAAGCATGTCAAGTTGCTGTAGTTGTTCAAGTCATTGTCCAAATCTGAAATGTAGCTTCTTCCTTCATGGCTAGCCATTCGAGTGCTGGAGTGCGTAAAAGGGACATCTTGCCAAATTACGTTACCGCTGATACTTGTATTGCTGCTGCTTCTGCTGATCGTATTGCTGTTTTGTTCTCGATTGCTGTATACCTGTGAATTAAAGATATCCAGCTCTTTCACCTTGATTTCCACCATACCACTTTTGGTGGTGGTTGAATAGACGGCTCGGAACTCAGGCACATGATTTCGCATCTCTTCATCAACAAATGGCTGAATAAACTTGTCTTTCATGTCCCAGTCAATATGTATTTCTTCAGCGGCATAGTAGACGCTTTTCTCAGGCATGATGTTCCATACTTGAAAGGTAATCAAGGCGTTGTTTCCATTGTTAATGTCTGGCTCCTTCAGTTTTCCGATAGACACCATAGCCAAATATTGTGATTTATGGCAGAAACACACATAGATTTGGAAATTATCATCGCTGTCATTGTCAACCGCCCTTGACTGCACAGTGTCGTCTTGTTTCAACCTACTAACGACAAGACCGCTCTTGACGTTGTATACGTTGATAGATTTATCCTTTTCCACAAATGTAGCCAGGTACTTGTAGTCCAACGAGAATGCCATTATTTCCTCCATTGACCGTGAATGAAACGATGTCAGTCGAACACCATCTTCAGTAATAGACCAAACTCGAGACACATAGTCATGGTAAGTCGTTGTAAGGACATTATGTCTGATATGCTTTGATATACGAATAATGTCTTTGAGATCAGCAGCTGCACGGATTCTGTCAGGATCAAACTTCACATAGGATGTCTTGACAAGCGACTCCATGCCCACGATAGCTTCGTGCGTAGTTGTTCCTCGAGTAGCTGTGAGGGGGTACAAGTTGAACCAATGTATCTTTCGATAATGCCTTTGACAATCATAGATTTCCAGCACCCGCTTGTTTATGAGAGCCAGATTGCCGTTCTTTAGAAACACAGCTCGGCCTTGGAACTTGATACGCTTTGCTCTGCGAATGTGATTATCAGCGGATCCCACCTTGAAGACGATTGTATCAGGATTGTGTATTCTTTGCTGTGTTTCGACCTCTCCATATTCGTTTATCTTGATAAAAGACAATGCTACACGTTTGCCAGTAGGTGATATGGATAGAAAATAGTAAAAATTATTGTCAGGCTGAATGTATTCTGTAAGATCAAATTTTTCGGGGTCTTCGGAACTGGTGCCTGAATTTTGTGTTGAATAAGAATCAACTCTGGCTGTGTCTGATGAATCAGATGAGTTAATTGTCTCTGATATCTTGAATCTGCGAATCTTCAGATATTTGGTATTGTCTGAAGGGTTCTCTGTGATGTATGCAATCCACTGTTTGTTGGCAGACACATCTATCAATGACGCCTTTTCAAATAGATTCCACTGCGAAGCATCTTTGGAAGCGCTTGCTGCATTCACAGTGATAGCGAGTGAAGAGTCGGTTGGAGCAAGATCAGGTCGTATCATACACTATGTATTGATATAATTTCAAGGATAAAAGAAGATGAGAAGAAGAAAAAGAGGTAGGACAGGGTAAATGTCTTGAATGATATAGATTCGTTAGGCTTAGACGTTTGACAAAGAACATCTTTTCATGTCATACAGTAGCTCTGGGTACCACAATGGGTAACAAATCAAAACAGAAAATCTATTGCCGTTTAGTCTCTGGAATAAAGTTCATGCTTGCTTGAGTGAGCCTTTTCGAACGTTTGTTGCCTTTGTGTGCCCTTTTTTTTCGATTCTGATTTATCCACACTCACAGTGTGATGACTAGCATTTAAGATATGTGTGTGCTACTTGATCTTTTAACGATGCCTATAGCTTTTGAAAAGAAAACGATTCATTTGCATTTAACAATAAGTTTTCTGGTGTGAATAACGCCAACAAGCTGTGAGGTGATACAGCAAGATTGTCAGCATGCATTAGATCCATCCAACTTTCTGTTTGATAGTTTAGGGAGGCTCCATGTTGAGCATCAATGGCGTAAAATGGCAATTAAGTTAGCTTCAGAAATCGTTGGTTAGGTTAGCTTGCAAATCAAAAAAGAATTGCAATGATTCAGGCACACAAATGTGATGCTGGCTAGAGAACCAATCTATCGCGGCATTATAGTAGATCGACGCCAGAGGAATGACTAATTATTCTTCAAGAACCAAATCAAGTTTTGACACATATAACATGTAGTCCTCTCAATGTCGCTTTGAATTTAGCATTGCTCGCTCGATTCTCGACATGACGTTCCAGACATACTGACATATGAGGATTATCTCATCATGCTTATAGCAAAGTGTATTAGCGCTTGTGACGCCATCTAAGATAGCATATTCTCGAAGAATCAAAGATGTGAAAGGTTTTTAGTCATTTCACGCTGTATCTCAATAACAACATGCGGCATCTAAAAGGAACGAACCAAAATATAAGCGACCTGATGGTGCAATTTGCAAAATCTCCTTTACCCCCATACTTTACCCCTACTTTTTCAATTGACATGTCAAACCCTGTATTTGGTAAAGCCCTTCGCAAAGACTTTTGTTTTGAGCCTGGTTATATTCCTCTTGGTCATGGCTCTTTTGGCGCAATTCCCAACGTTGTCAAGCAAAAGCTAAGAGAATATCAAGATAAATCTGAAGCTCATCCTGATCGCTGGAACCGCTTTGAGATGATTCCTGTCATTGAAAAGAACTTGATGCTTCTATCAAAGCTCATGAACTGCGATTCCCAAGATATTAACTTTGTCTCCAATTCATCTGAAGCAGCTAGTACCGTCTTGAGAAGTTACCCATTTAAAGCTGGCGATAAAGTCCTTTGTGTAAGTCTACAAAGTCAATCTTAAGGTTTTTAATAACATTTTACTCTAGTACCAAACTGCTTATGTTAATGTCAACAAAGCTTTGGAGTTTATTAGAGATCAGTACGGCGTTCAGTTAATCACAATCGAATTGAACTACCCCATGGAAGATCAAGAGATTTTGGAGTTGACAAAGCAAGTTATTGATAGGGAACATGCCAAATCAGACGAACCCCGAATCAAGTTGGCTGTCATTGATGCCATTTCAGCAGCTCCCGCTGTGATTTTTCCTTACAAGGAGATCACCAAATTGGTTCAAGAAAACGACATTTTGGCCATGATTGATGGTGCTCATACCATTGGTCAAATTGAAGTCGACATTCGATCATTCGACCCTGATTTCTTCTTTTCCAACTGTCATAAATGGCTTTTCGTACCTCGTGGTAGTTGTGTGTTGTACGTAGCACAGCGCAACCAAGGCTACATTCATCCTACTACTCTTACATTTGCCTACAAACATCACCCTGACGGCTCTGATACCTCCACTTTCAAATCAGAATTCATTCCGCCCACAATTGATACTTCCAACTACATGTGCGTTGAAGAAGCTCTCAAATACCGTGAATCTCTTGGTGGTGAAGAAGCAATCCGCGAATACACTCATAAAATTGCTGTCCAAGGTGGAGCATTAGTGGCTAAAATGCTGGGCACACAAGTTTTAGAGAACAGTGCAAAGACATTGACCGCTAGTATGGTCAGTATTGAATTGCCTCCTTTCAATACAACTCTAAAAGACAGCGAGATTGGTCCTTTTATCATGAAGAAACTCATCTACGAGTACAACACCATGGCTCCCACCTACAAAAACAACGGCAAATGGTACACCCGACTTTGTGGACAAGTCTATGTCGATTTAGATGATTTTGAGCATGCTGGTAAAGCCTTGTTGGCTATTTTGGATGAATTAAACAAGCAATAAAAGTAGTTTCTCGTTTGATATAATGTACATGCTGTCTTACGAGTTGATATTTATTGAAGATTCTTTTTTTTTAATCGATCAATCTCTTTCTCTTAAAGAAACGACGCAAATACAAGATTTGCCATGTACCGAGGGCAAAAAGAGTAAATAACGAAAGAATACTGAACCACTTGACACGCTCGTTGGTTGATTCTAATAATGTGGATGATCAGTTCTCATGTCAACTACAATCGCGCCTTTGTGTTATTACCGTTGGTATCTCTCAATTTGGCTTCACGACGCTTCAAATAGTTCATTTCATCAACAATCTCCTTGACAACTGTCTCCAATTTACGAAGCTCAAGTTCAAGAGGATCAAGTTTCTCAGCATTAGCAATTTTCTTGAAATCAGCTGCCTCAGCACCAACACTGAATTGTAATTCAACTGTACGCTTGTATTGAGGTCCTTCTTGGAAGCCTATGAATGATTTCTCGCATTTGAGCAAAAAAGGCCCCTTTCATTTGGATAGCACAGACTTACCATCATCGAGAAGGTTGGTAAAGCACACCATGACTTCACCGTCGTTGTTGGTGTTGAAAGCGTTACGAAGTTCACCATTTACATTTGTCTTTTTTGTATACACATTGCGGGTTTCTCCTTCCTCGAGAATCTATAAACGGGCAACACAATCAATACACATATCCTAGAATCAGCATGTCCATTTCACCTACTTCAAGTTCAACGCGTTGGTTATAACCATCTCCAACGTTAACAGTAGCTAGAACCAAGGTGTCTTTTGCAACGTATTGGTTGAGACATTTTGTGCCTTCAGCTCTACGATCCTGAGTAACAGCAGGCAAATCGAACTTGATAGCGCTCACTAGGGCGAAAATGCTCGAGAGAACGAGCAATACATTGAATGCAGATCGCATAGTCCTTGGTTTTATTGTATTTTACAAAAGAAAAGGGGGCAGAAAGTTAGATACAGCAATATATTATATATCGCGTGCGGCAATCTCATTGAATGATTTTTGATCGGGAGTCAAAGGTCATATTGAGCTGCTCTTGCCAAATGTCCATCTCCATTTAGTCTTGCAAAAGGCCAACGTCGCATTAAAAGAAAATTCCTCGGCTACCATCTTTTAGAAAAATAAGTTTAATATGATTATGGGCTTACTAATGCGGCTGCTAGTATCTACTGTTAGATTTAACATCAACATCCTATACAAGAATCATTACAAATTGGAAGCATTTGGAAGCTTGGGACTGCCAATTCATGAAGGATGCGTAGTGGAAACCCATTAACGAACAGGATTTCATACGCAAACATTTACAAGCACCTTTTCTCTTTTTATAAAAATTGTAGTTGCATAGAATGTACTCTATTTGGGGAAAGAAATCCAAAGAAGCAGAGGCAGAAAAGAAGAAGCCTAGAACAAGTGCTGCTCAAATTCGTGTACAAAAAGGTGCTAATCCATGAACTCATCTTGTAGATGAACTCCTATTAACAACATTTATCTACTTAGATTTAGCCGAGTTGGATATTCCTGATACCATCAAATTAGATTTTCCTGACCCTTCCAATATTCTTAATTTCAACGTAACCATTCATCCTGATGAAGGTAATCTATTCCCTCGCTCGCTCGCTTTCTCACTTGTTTGATTTAAAAAGACTAAAGTATTGATGTGCATATCATAGGTTTTTACACTAGAGGATTATTCAAATTTACATTTGCCATTAATAACAATTACCCTCACGAACCACCGAAGGTGCATTGTACTCAAAAGGTAGGACTCGAATCTTGCATTGAAGAGTTGTACGATAAATAATAACTATGACGATGCGATAGATCTACCATCCTAATATCGATTTAGAAGGTAATATCTGTTTAAACATTTTGCGTGAAGATTGGAAACCTGTACTCTCTTTGCAAGCTGTATTGGTTGGTTTACAATACTTGTTCCTTGAGCCAAATGCTGACGACCCATTGAACAAAGGTAATGGTAGCTATTCTGTTTCTTAGTAGTAAACTAACCAACAATTCGGTATCATCAGCTGCTGCTGAAGTTTTAAGACATAATAGAAGTGCTTTTGACGCCAATGTCAAGAAATCTATCGTAGGTGGATCCTTTGATGGTGTTCAATATGACAATGTGTTGGCAAAGTAGCGATATTGGATATCCTATCAATAAAATAAGAGAAATATACACCCAAAATTATGCACAACAAATAGTGTTCCTGTACATTGCATTGCTGCATTGTTATTACAAACATCGTTTTGTTTCTGATTTAACGGTTGTTAATTTTGGAATATGAATTCTCTTTGTGTTGTATTTTGTCTCTGACGATCACAAGTGTATTTGCATCTCTTTCAGGAATATTCATTCAGATGCTATATTTTTTCATTGCATCCATCATAGTATTAATTAAATGTGTTATGTGGTATAACATTTGACTTTCGCCGCGCTGATAAATGGCAGTACGCAGATGACAAAAGGCCATCATTCATACATCATTAGTCACTTATAACATATCATCAGTAGTAGTCATTAGGAATTATGGTACAGCATACATTCTAAATAAATTAGCTCCTCCAATGAATCCAGCTTTACTCATCATTGTTTTCATATACATCATCAATAATTGGTTTCGTTTGATTCGAATTTATCGCAGCAGGGAGGAGAGCTTCGCAAGCTGTTGATACGATCGCATAATACTGTGTTACAATAGCAGCAGACTTGAAATCTGTCAACAGATTTGGAGCTGATTTTTTACACAACATAACCGTACACAATTTTCTGCCAAACTTCCAAACCTACTACTACTGTTACTACATGTTGCTTACAGCACTACATATGTTTTTTTTAGCATAATACAGCTTTTATATTGCTTACGCCAGTCAAAACAACGCATGAAACAGCCCAGAAACGTAGAAAAGCTATATCTATTTATTACCTCTATATACAAAAAAAAACCTAGAAAAATTTTGCCATAGTTCTCCTCTGCAATGATGTTAGGCGGAATTTGAAGTACTACCCAAAAATGCAATTAGGTAGTATTTCAATTAGACCACCCCTCAGGTGCTAGAGCGTGCCTTACTACACCCCTAACATGAGGAATTATGTTTATTAAGACCCTCAACTGTCGCTAAGTAAGTAGAATCAACAATTAAGTTTGGACCAGCCTATCTAATCCTAGCCTCGGAATCTTGTTATTGTTGAGCTTCAGTGATAGGCACATCCACTCAACGTAAAAAAAAAAGGTATGCTTCACAGAAACATAGAAAGAAAGAAAAATGGTGAGGGTAATGACACTACGTGCTAATGAAAGTTAAGAAAAAATAAGGGCGAAAAGCCAAAGAAAAAAAGAAAATCAAGGCAAATAAGGGGGAGAAAAATAAACAATCAAAAATGAATAATGGCTTGTATCTACAACTATTGCTATGGTTGTTCTCGACAAAACAAGACTTGACTGATTTCTTGCAGCATCCGGTAGAAGAGTCCATGATCATTGCTATACGCTTGCCTAATATACATAGTCCACAGGATATAATTAGTATTGCATTCTTCAATAATCAACGCCATTATATCATAAACTTACCTAATCGACTGTTATCAGTTGCACGTTGCACCCAGTATCAGTATCCATTAATCATTCATTGATCGTCGTAACCTTATACTTGTTGCCTACAGATTACGTCAAAATAATATAATAATAATCAGTAATGTACCCAGCAATCGACGTCATTTATACTTACTTGGCTAGCAATTCACAACATGTTCTGTATCTAATGTTGTTGAGCACCATCTTATGCTTGCTGCCTATATTCTGTCAAATTCCTGTAATTAGTAAAATATTATTAAACAGCAGACATCATTGAAACTAACCTGATCCACTGAACTCGAGAAACTTAGCAATACAAATGACTTGCAGAAGATAGCACCAAACCAGAGAGGAACAAGGCTACTAATGACTTGTTGCAGACAGAACTAAACCAAGCAAAAACAGCATTGCAAATGACATGCTGCAGACAGTGTCAAAGCAGCGAGAAATAGCACCAGAGGCCTTGTTGCTGGAGTTTAGGGTATACACAACCATTTCCTAAAAATAAAAGAAAATTCAGTTAGTTACGCTTCAATGAAAAATAATAACAAATAGTACATACCGTCGTATTCAGAGAAGCGGTGGTGGTGGTGGTGGTGGCAATAACGTAAGAAGTCGAAGCAGTGTTTACCAGTTGTTGCTGCGTTGTTCTCTTCTTTTGTTTTGAAGCAGTTGTCGGTAGCTATTCTAGTCAACAAAGAAAAAGAATAATGAATTAATAATAGACTTGGACAATCGATACAGTAAATACACTCACCTCCATATGCTAGCAACTAACAACAACCACAGGCTTGATAAACTTTCTGCTATTGACTTCAATAACAAGTTGAATAATAGATTTGGCAGTAAAAGTAGTATTAAAAACGGGGGTATGGAAAAAGAAAAAACGGGGGAATGGGAAAGAAAGAAAAAGCTGCAAACTTGACGTCACGAGTGTACTCTGGATATAGTAGGGTAGCTGGTATCAAACTGAGGTTGAAATCCCTATTGATTCACTTGAGACCTCATGCATCATGAATTCTGTCATGACCTAAACTTGGCAATTGTTGATAAGAAACATATGTTCAAGTTTATATCAAACTTGTGTAGAATTTGAAGGCGCATCGAATGACATTAATTTTGTCCGATTTGATCAACACTAGACTTCTCAAACAGACAAAACGTTTTTCGTCAAATTTTGGTGGTTTTTCGATAATATCTCGATCTGTAGCAACATAACCTTGCTTGCAATACTGGTCATTATTGTAGCGCAAGACGTTTCCTATCGTTTTAGCTCTTACCCGAGGCTCTAGCTTCACTCTACATGGAGAAATAAACAAAATCCATCTGACCAAAAAACTCAGATACGATTTGGGCCCTTGCCTTCATAGGTCAAACAATGGACGAAATCAAGAATTTTTCCGGAGTAAGGTTTTTTGGCTATATCTTTATGAGGACTTGTTGGATTTGGCCAAAACAAAAACCATTCGATAGGTCTACTACATCAGTCCCAACATAATCTAAAAGTCAAAAGCACCTAATAATAGACGTTCCCTTTATGAAATAATTCAAAGTCATGTATTTTAATTTGCCTCAAGCGGGCACTACCCGACATATCTTTGAAAATACTAGGTAGTATAAGAAACATATGATATTAGAAAAGCTTCGTATCCTTGTTGCAGCAGTACTAGCTTACTTTATAGACATCACCATGTTGATAGATAGGATCCATAATAACTGATCATTTTGATATTTTTGCCCAGCATTTTTCACTTGAAATCCAAAAGTAAAGACTAAACTTTTCAGTACTGCTGGTAATTGCTCTTTATTGACAGTAGTCAGTAGTAAGCAATCATATTATATAAAAAACTAGATATCTTTGATTGTATTATCGAGAATTATTGATGATGAGTATTTCTTTAAAGCGGTTCATCATAATACTATGCACGACTCACTTTTTTCTGCGACTAGTAGTAGGAAGAACCGTTGGTTTCAAGTTCGTAATAGACGATAGTAGGTTAGGCAATTCCTTATTTAATGGAAGAATATGCTGTTGCTAGGTTGTTACATCGCAGTAAATGAGCAGATCGAGCTGCGAATACTACATAATAGCAGTTACTGTCTCGTGTGATGACTCATGAATTTAGTATAAATGGCCCTTTAATTTCAACAATAATAATAAACATCAGTTTATATTTGCGTCGTCGTTCAATTACTAAATTGGATGTGTATTTCTCCTTGATTTACTAAGTGAGTTGATGTTGCGTAGTGCTTGACTATTGTTTCTTATTTAATTCTCTATACGATGGTATGGTTATTGCTACACTGGGCAGAATTACATATACTAGCAACAAAAAATCAGCTATAGTATTTTACTAGTATTTTCAGGGGCAACGATTGCGGAAGTATATTTGGGCAATGTTCACTTTTAATACCATGGCCATAGAACTCCAGCTGCTGTTCATGAATAACACTTTACTTAAGCTCATCATACTCATGTCTATGCCTACATTTGAAATTGAGATGCATTTTTTTTAAAAAAAAAAAGAAAATAATAAAATGTATGTATATTTATTCAAGAGTTAACATAGTTTGAAGGGAAAATACCAGACTGTCCATTCAAAGTACCCTCCCACCAGCCGCTATCGTCTTTTTTAGTTACAGTGATTATATCGCCTTGGCGAATGTTGAGCTCCTCTGCATTCACGGCTTCAAAATCATACAGGGCTACAACAGTTTCAGTAGGCGGAGGAGGCTGCGCTGATCCAGGCATGGGTGGAGGAGGTGGAGGTGGAGGAATGTCATCATTTTGAGTAGTGGTATCGTCAACAAATTGATCCACAATTGGAGGTGATGCAGGAGTAGCGTAGTAGTCATCTGACGCTTGTGCTGCTGTGTCTGTATTAGCTAATAAGGATCCATCATCATCTTGCTGGTTGATGTATTCAATGTAATTGGCAGGCACTAAACCAACTTGATCTCCGGATTGCGCTTTGATCCAGCCAGTGCCATCATCTGGCTCTACAATCGTCAACACATCTCCTTCTGTTATGCTGAGTTCGTCTGTATTTTGTGCATCGTACGAGTATAAGGAGCGCATGTAGCCGGGTGAAGACGATGACGGTGCTGTGGTAGGCTTGGGTTCATTGTAGTTGCTTGCAGAGTAGCTGCTTGTTGG
This sequence comes from Mucor circinelloides, assembly GCA_037974945.1. Lineage (NCBI taxonomy): Eukaryota > Fungi > Mucoromycota > Mucoromycetes > Mucorales > Mucoraceae > Mucor > Mucor circinelloides. The sequence goes on along the minus strand of JBBNAA010000023.1, from coordinate 683,222 downwards.
AATAGAATTGATGGATCCACCACTGAAGCTTTCTTGTCGGACGGATCTAGTGCCAATAGGTTGCAATGTGGATGGCGAAGGTTGAGGGTTGATTTGACCTTTCTTTTTACTGCAGTTGGGAGCAACCTTCATTTCACATTTAGCATGGCAATTGAAGCCACAAGCTCTACATGTAAGCCCCTTGTTTGACAAGCCCCAAATAGTGCTATTACATAAATCACACGTTGTGGGTATAGTAAAGGATGAAGACTTGAAATCGTGGTTCTCTGCTCGCAAACCATCATCGCCGATATTTTGTATAATCAAATCAACCTCGCTCTTGACACGCACTTTTTGAGTTGACAAAAGAGTGATATCTCGAATCACATCCATCAATTTCTGCCATAGACAGATGTTTAGCAATGAACTATTATCCAGATCGAAATACATCCTAGCTTTACCTCGTTTGATTTATCATAGTCAGCTGAAGCCTTGTTTTCTATTGCTTTTACAGTTGATTCCAACTGACTCATATCTGCAGATCGTTTTGATAAATCATCGGCCAACACATCCAATTGCTTGCGGTCCTTGATGAGTTTGTTGTTGAGGAAAATGACAGCAGAGTCACTAGCCACCAGATTATCGTCTCGATCAATGATGGTTTCTGCAGCATTAGCGCCGCCGTTCCAAGGTATAAAAGTAAAAGTGACGTTCGCAGCCTTCTCAGTCGCCTCGACAGCGCCCAACGCTGAGCGAGTAAACACACCCGCATCGATAGAAGGATCCAGTTTCTCGATAGACTCCAATGTATCGTCGTGGCACTTTTGCACTGTTGTGATTAGTTTTGTCTCCATATCAATGTAATTTCTCAGAATCGACTTTAATGCAGTAATGCGAGATGCGTCCAGTTCTTCCAAATGCTGATAATGAGTTTAATTAATCATCAGTGGGTAGAATTAAAATTAATGCAAAAACTTACGTCAGCTAGAATTGGGATATCGTCTTCGAAATATTTTTCTCTTTCAGCATTGGCAACACTGATTGACAGCAAATACAGGTTCTACAACACCAATTGAATACAACGGCACCACACGCCAAACACTCGTCCTACCTTTTTGTTGTCTCGGTCCAAAAGACAAGCATCCATATGTCTCTGCAGCTTCTCAACATCACCACTTGATTTACTGATTTTAGCCCTAATGTTTTCAATTTCTGCGCATGCATCATCGTATAATTGCTTGGCCTTGTCCTTCTCGGCATATGTTCTATCTCTCTCAGACTTCAATTTTTGGTAAAAGGCAGCATGTTTCTTTCGAGACTCCTCCTTTCTAACAGCAGTTCCTCTCAGTGAGTCCACCACCACAGTGTTTAAATCGTCTACCAAACGAAATCTGCTCTTTGCTACCAGTGTCGTCTGATTAAGTAATTGTGCCCAAGCCGAAGCAGTAGTACTAAGCTCCAGTTAACCCTCTATTCATCACACCATGTCTAGCCTATACAAACCTGGACGTGTCGTCCCAATCCCACTCGTCTTGTTGGTCTGTTGTGTTTCCAGTCTTTTTGTTGCTATTGTGTGCTTTGTACTTTCTCGACAAAGTGTCCAGCTTTTGAGCATACTCACGCTCGATGCTACTTCTTTCTTTGATGAAATTGCGGAATTGCGTCAGCGAGTTGATGCCATCGCCCACATATTTTAATATCGAAGGTACTTGGTCCTGTTTGTGCTTGTGAGCTACAGCTCATTTTGATATTTTTCTCCAGCCAGAAGCATACCTTCAAATCTGTACCAAACGTCATGTTGTCTGTAAATGGAAGAAAAAGGAAAGAAAAGAAAAAACAAACCCCATTTATATTCAACTCAGTGATTGATTTTTTTTAGCATGAAAATATGTACACAGGATTTTTTTTATTAGGAAAGTGGCTATATTACAATAAAATACGAGTAGTTCAAAAAAAAAAGGGTTAATCTTCGTACATGACGAATTGGTCAATGATATCAGACTGGATTCTGGTAAAGAAGTCCATGAATTGTATGTGGAGCTCCATCAGTAGACTTGTGCGGATATCGGTAATATGTTGCCTCAGGAAATTGGCGTCCTCTTCGGTAACAGTGTCCTCCAGCGATAACACAATTTTCTTGGTATTGCTGAGCCAGCGGAACCACGACTGTTCCTGCTCTCTGTCATACAGTGCCACCATGTCCTGCTTGACCTTCTCCAAGAGATTGTAATTGTCCACTTGATCCACCAGTTTCTTGGCGACGAAGCCGTTCAAGGACGACAAGAAGGACAATATCTCTTCCTGATCATCCGCATACAGCAGCTTCTTGTCCCAGACAGCAGACCAATGGCTGTTGACAATGGGCTCAATGGACTCATAGACATGTGTGTTCATTGCTTGAATGTGCTTTCCAACAAGTGCTGGCATTTTGTTGAGCTGCTTGTCTATTTTTACCAGAAAAAAAAAAAAAAGAGGAGGCTTTAGATTTATCTAAAATTTCATAAAATGGAGTACCTTGTTTACCTGAAACAGTTTTGAATCCCATTGATTCCGCTTGTAGTGTTAATATATTCTTCATGGACTCTTTTGGTAAATGAATCAAATTGATTAACAGTTCTTCGCTTTCGGAACTGAGCGTGGCGTCGATAAGGTTCTCGTAGTACTCAATCACGCTGCTATAGACAGTGTATTCTTGTGCGTCAATAGAGTTTTCATGTGAGGGCGAGGATGGCACAAAAGCATGTTGTACAGGTAGCGCATTGACCTGGTTCAAGACCAACAATAACAAGGAAAAGAGAAAGTAGAGAAACAGTTGCATTGTATGGGGAGAGGGGAAAAAAGAGAGAGAGAAAGAACTGATTTGTATGCAACCTGAAATATGAGGGTTTATATACGAATGACTCCAAACCATTGCATTTCACCCTTGATTGGCTTGGGCAGAAAGGAAATCGGTTAAATCAAGTTTCGGTTTGAATTGAATAGGAGACATGTATTATTTTGAGTGCGTTTTTTTTTTTCATGTATGATTTATGTGGGGGGGGGGCAAGAATAGCCAGCATGATACAAGACCAAGATATGCACACATTTGTTTATGTTTGGTGATAGGATGGTTATTTATACATATTTAGCTGACAACGTTACATCTTCAAATAGACGTCTATCTCTGCACTCTCTCTTTGTTCTACAATTCCATCGCGTGGTGGCGTGTCCTCACATGTTTGAAGCCGAGGTAGACGGTAGCGGATTCAATTGGCAAAAGGTGTTTGAATCTCGAGTCTGGCACCATTGTCAACATGTGCTATTCATCAGTTACAAGGTTATAGAATGGTTTTATTGTGAACAGAGTCTATGAAAGGGTACAGTTCAACCGGTCTATCTAATGCTGTGCGTCTTAATTTCCAATGGCATACCTGGTAGAAAACAACAACAAAGAGTGAGTGAACCGTGGTATGTTAAGTTTCGTGTCACAGTCGATTACATACCACTTTTCTCTACAATCAACCGCATTCTTTCTCACTAGACGTTTTTTATCATCCAACGCTGTTGACAGCTCCTTGACGACGGATGGCTTAAAAGGCCTCAATACATCAGGCTTTCCCTTGAGCGCAATGCTAGTCAGACACTCTAATGCGATTATTCTGACATTAGCTGAATGGAATCGGGTCAGTCTTAATAATGCATGAATAAAGGACCCAAGATGTTGTACGACCAGGTCCTGGGCGTTTGGCACAATGTCCTGTGCTACGGTCAACGTAGATTTTATGAGATTACTGTCGTGTGACGATAGGGCAACAATGATCGGCAGCATGAGCTATTTTCAGGCGGGTTAGTTGGTTTGAGATGAGACTTTATCCGTAAGCGAAACTTACTCTGTGTAGTTCATTTGTCGCTACTTGGCTTGGGATATTCTGTAGCACATGGATCAATGCCAATAAATAATTCACTTGCAATTCGGGCTGACGGACATCAACGGATTCAGCGCCATCCATCAGCTTTCTAAAGCAGTGCGTAAACACCCTTTGTTTAAACAAGATCTGCAGATCAGCTGGTGAGTATGGCATGGAAGCAGAAACATCGGAATAGCACCACACTTACTGATACAATCGCATGTGAACTCTTGTTTAAGATCAACTCATCCTGATGCAACAAGGTGATAAAACTATCGGCAGCATATTTTCCCAATTCAGGTGAACCACATTGTTTGATAACACTGTCCAGCAGCTCAAAACCATACCGATGGCCACGTATAATAAGCGCTTTGATAATCCACACCAAAATAACAAATGTCGATCTCTTGTTGTCTGTGTCGGTTGCTGTCTCCAATGTGGGCAAAATCGACTCTGAGACCAGATTCTTGACATGGCTTAGTAATTCATCTATTGTTAACGTAGTCAGTTAGTCCTGTTTGTACCGAGATTCTTGCACTGATTTCGGTTTTACCGTTCAGCCATTTATTTATAATTGAGGCTGCGATTTTTGACAAGGCCAATTTCCTCATTTCGGAGGGTGTTTGTGTCGCTGTTTGTATTAAATTCGTCATAAACCCGGATAAACTTGGTATAGGCAACTGGACCTGTCAAAAAGGGGAGGTTACGCCAGCTTAGTTTAGTGACACATTAGTCATGGAAAGAACAGAATAGATACTTACAGTTTTACAGCAATTACTAATAATGGCTGTAAAGAGGAGAGTGATATCAATAGCAGAAGATGTCGACTTTGTTTCAAAATAGGATTAGATCAAATGCCATACACCATGTTGATTCATCATTTACCGTAATATGGCCAAATATAGGCAACGAATCAATTTGGATGTTTTGGTCTAATGGAGAGACATCACCCTGCACGAACAGTTTGAACATGTCGTTGATGGACGTTTGTTGCTCGCTATCAAATAGTGTTAGTACAGATGTTTATGCCATCCAATATGTGATTTTACCTGCTGCTGGATAATCGGGTTGTAATGGCTGCAATCATGGCAAACATTTCAATTAATGTATCGTCTAAATACCAGTTTCCCTCGTTTCCAGAGACAGATTTCATGCATTCAATTAATACAGTGGGTAATAGTGCATTTCTTCCGTAGACTACAATCTCGCAGTCTTTGGAGGCAGCCTTGTAGATCTTGAGCAAGGTCAATGCCATGTCGTGAACAAAGTTAATGTTGTTTTTGCCAATGTGTCTGCAAGCAAAATCCACCTTTTCCAGGATGGATTGTATAATAATTTTAAATACGGCAGGATGAGCGCCCAAGACTTGAATTTCGTCCAGTGTATCTCTGTAACTTTCTGATATAATGGGGTTGTCTAAGCTTGGCAAGCATTCAAGGAGAGCAGGAAAGGTGCGTTGACCTAGTATCATTGGGTATAACTTGGACACAACACCAAGTGTGGATAGAGAGAGTGCTCGTAATGGCGCATCTTCTTGCATTAATTGTCCTGTAAGTTGATCTACAGTCATGTTTACCTCTTCGCCCTTTAAAAATTGTTTCATTAAAACCATCTCGTGAATACCCTTCAGACTAGCTTGTTTGAGCACCGTGTCGGTTGTGTTGAGTGAGAGCATGAAAACTTGCAAGATTTGCTGTTTGTACATTAATAAGGGTGTTTGGAAATCACGGTCGTATCCGATGTCTTCCACTGATCCGTATAGCTTTTTACTGGCAACCAGCAATTCAGTTAAAATATCAAGTATAGCTTTCCTTCTGATAGCAGGGTCTGTTGTCTTGTATTGTTGGCAGATGATGGGAAGTGCTGTATGTGTGACAGATGTGCATGCTGGATCAGATGCTGATGCGGCTGCTCTCAGGATATAAGCTGCCGACCTGGCATTTTTCAGTTCTGGCTCCTTTAACTCTTCCACACACTTGTGTAACAACGAATCAATTGCTTTCTCGACTGGATCACGGATATTGGCAATACTGATGCCTGTACCCAACGTAGCTACAACGCTGTGAATAGTATCGAGCGCAACTTGGACCATGGCAGCGTCGGCCTCTTGGTATACTTCTCTGACGAGAGCGTCGAATAAATCTTGTGCATGAGGTAAAATGGCGTGTGCACCATAGGCGGGAGCACAAAGGCCTATTGTTTCCATGGCATCTTTTTTAGCGCTGCCCGTTGTTGACAGCAACTTTTCAATCAGTAACGGTGTAGCATAGTAAGCGAAATAGGGCGTTGCTGCTAAACATCGTCTAAGGCTGTCTTTGAGGTCTTCTGTTGTGATTCCAAATGGATCATTGGCAGGTGCTGCAAAACTGATTGGGAAATAGCAGAATACGACATCAAACAAATCTTCAATGTGACGAGAGATATCGAATCGATCAATGATTGCTCGCACCAGCTCAAAGGCAACCATCAAATTACGGGGATCTTTTTCACCGTCCATACAATTGATGAAGCCGCCTATGAAATTGATCTTTGATCGCTGTGTTTCTACATGGACACATCAGTTACCCCTGTTCCTTGATTCGATAAGATTTATGGTTTTTGTACCTGAAGCATATTTTTCGAGCGTTTTGCCCAAAATAATCAAAATTTTGTATCGACTTTGTTGGGGTAATTTCTTGACTTTGATATGGGTAAAAATACTGCATTGTTATGGGTTAATTATCATGCAACTCAATGTTATCCACCTTGTCGTTCACTTACGCATTGCATAATTGAAGCGCGTCTGTGCTGGAGATGCTATCTGATTGAATTAGAATAGAGAATATATCAACACATCTAGGCACGAGAACAGAGTCGTCTAACCGTCCGCTTATGAATTGGATGATTGCATTGTCTAAAGTTCGGTAAGCGTCAATTTGATTGTCATAATAAGCATAGAGTGAACTTTACTTGTTGCAGAATCAAGTGCTGATTGACTGGGCGTAACAACTTGGGCCAATAACTCGATACCTATTGTATGTATCCCATGTTAGCTACCAACATGTCGAGTCATTGCAGTTGTAGTATTTACATTTAGTTCGGCATGTAGCGTCTCCTTCTTCCCAAAACGAAACGAGACACTTTAATACATCCACAAGACCTGTCAAGTTTTTGGTAGAATCTACATGACGTAAAAAAGTGTTAAGTGGACTGGCATGGCCCTAGACAAAATTGATCATCCAATGTCCTTACATAACAATACGTAGGCCAAAAGTGATGGCTCTACTTCTGATTTTTCAGATGTAAGCCATTCCGTTAGTTTTTGTGAAATGTCCATCAGATTTCTGTTTGATAAAGGGAGGGCCTGGAGAGAAAAACAAAAGAATACAAGAATGAAAAAAGGACTGTACAAAAAAAAATCTGATAAATTTCTTATCAGATTGGATTAAACTCTGTGACTATGAGATGACAAGATCTTTTGAAGGTTCTTCACCAATCGGACACCTTTTCTCAGGGGAAAAAGCCTGATGATGCTGTGAGATTTGATGCAAACATTAACCCTTATTTGTAGTATTGGTGGTGTGCATTTTCTTATCAGATCCAAAATAAAAATAAATAAATAAAAATCAACGAGTCTATTTGAAAAGCATATCATATCCTTTGGATTGAGTCTTGATCCAAGCACCCTGGCAAATGTGTTCATTCTAGCATGTGAATACTAGTTTTCTTGACCTGCTATTGTATTCGATGACGCGCTCTAAAGTGGCAAGCTTTGTAGTTCTCTAGCTTCAGTCATAATATCCTCAATAACCAATTGTCAACATGTCGAAGTATGGTATCCTTGCACCCAGAACCTCGCGGGATGAGACAAGTACAATGACAATTGGTGTTTCTAGCCCAGCGCTTAATCTATTCTTGCTTGTGAGTTGAGTTTTTTATCGCGTCCTTCATACTTTGACATCCAGATTTTCTAAACATGTCTAAATAGACGAAATTACCAGTGGAAATGCTCACTATTATTTTTAGTGAGTTCAATCGAGTCTCACAGCCAAGTAGCCCAATGTAGATTGGTCTGCAAAGCCTGGGATCATCTCATTTAAAGACCATGGAAGTTTGGATGCCTCAACTCGCCATGACGATAATGAAGCAGCAGCCAGCTTATAATCAGCTCTCAAGCTTGAAGATTATCGGTGCAGTGATTGAATCTAATGCATTTTTTGCATTTAAGAATTGCTTTCCGGCCCTTTAACGTCTAACTTTTTTCTCCTGTCTGTTCACAAATGGACTCAATCATTCTTGTTGACGATATAAATCGCAGTAAGCATGAATATCCAAATCCTCGTAGCAAGGTCGATACTCCTACTCTTTTCCATTTGGAATTGACATCCCAAGAAACTGATTTGTACTTGATATTGCGGCCATTGTATACTACGTCATTGAAGGGTTGCAAGGAACAGGTCAAAATGCGGCCAAAAGGCCTTCATACAATCATCGATATCTCTTGTCAATCTGCTGAAGCCGTGATTATCAGTTTGGAACACGTCTCTCATGCTCTTGATGTCAAGAAATATATGTAAAATAAAGAACTAGTTTTTTTCCACTTGATGTATACTCTAATGATCAATATTCGGCTTTTAATTGCTTTGGAAACAAGATCAGTCTGGCATTCAGCACTCTAGAGCTCATAACTTTCCAAAAAGGTATTCATGCTTGCACAGACAGAAATCACTTCCTGTGCAACTACTACATTGAGTAGAACCATTGGATACTTTTCAAAAAAGCATATATTACTTTCTGTACAACAAGTTTATTCTGTGCACTACTGTTCATTACGGGCAGTACCACGATTTAAGCGCACAGATAAGCAATTACGCTGTGATTTCAAGTGGTATAAACTGCGCCAAAATCTTCATGGCTCCACTTGTAACTGTGGATACAGCTCTTCCACGATGCTCCATGTGTACATTAATGAGAAAAATGCATATACAGATAGACAATATACTCATATTCGCTCCTACTACTCAATAATTGCTAAAACACTGCTGAAATTTGGCACATTTGACGAGCGATTTCTCGAGCTAGAAGCTGTTTTAGACCTCAGGAGTAGCACCGAGCAATTACTCATGTCCAACAGTTACTTGCTGATACGTTTTCCCATTTTTTTTGGGGTCGATGAAAACTACTCAAAAACCATGAGCTACCCCTTTACTCCAACATCAAAAATCAGTTGATGGCGTTTTTGACACCAAAAATGAAGACTTTTACTATAGTAAACTTAAGATCAAATTGATTCTAGCGGTCCAGGGCAACATGTGAAATTGCTTTTGTGAGACCTTTATAAGGGAAATCACGGGATTTTGGCACTAATTCACTTTTTATATTTTCGCAAATTGCTTGGTATTCTTAGTCTAAGCAGCTACAGCAATTAGCATCATTAGATGCGTCTTAAAAAGTTATCCATAAATGTATTAGAAAGTAGAGCATCAATGACAGCCTGTATAGCTTAATTTAGCAAAAACGGCAAATTGGGTACGAATCGCGTCGATTCTGACCATTTTGAATTGAGATGGTTTAATCACCGACATCACTTCAAAATGCCTTCCTCCTCATTAAAGTAATTGATGTTTTCACTAGCTAGTCCTGCACAGAGGCTATTTGTTGCCAATTATACATAAGGAATACTGTTCTAAATGTTGATGAAACGCTTTGGCGCTGTTCAAGAGTTATTTTTGACTCGATACATTGCCTAAGATCGTATGTAGTAGCCGTTCCCTTGATAGTTGCTCTGCAATCAGAAGCAATCTCTATCTCGAAATACAAAGAATTGGAAGACTCTACGATTTGAACGGGATAAAAGATTGTCATATTGCCCAATATATCGTGATTTGCATCTAAAACCCGTTACATAGATACAAGACTAAGATGGATAAACTTTGGCATTCATAATCTTTTGTCAAGTTATCATGTTACGTCTTTCGCGAGAACTTTTCGAGAAAAAGCTGGCATTGGAACCGGTTTTCTGTTCAACAATAGAAGCAAACTAAGTCAAGATAGATTTGTCTGTGCAACTCAGCCAAGCAGCATGATATCTGATCGCTTGAATATGACATTCCATCACTTTCAATGAACAGTATGAGCCAGCTGGTAGCACTGCTCATCAAATCATATAGCATAGTTTTCACAAACTTTAGCTATTATAACACAGGTTATTTCAAAACACTGAAAGATCCAAACACATGCCTTGTTTCATACGAATATAGCTAATGGCTTTTGTGAAACAGCCTTTCAACATTTCTTGCGGACAACAGAAACAACAGATGCATCAACGGATAGGGTCACAGCGTATTCAACCGTTTATTACAGTAATTGTTGGAATGCTAAGATATACGTGGTAATTTAATTATCCAGTTCAGGCAACAGGTGGTAATGGGCCTTGCTTGTATTCCTCTGGAATACGTTCCAGTACTTGAATTTTGTCACCTACACGAATCTTACCCGAGGTCAAAGGCACGACATCACAACAAAATTGCCCTTCAGTGGGTTCGTCAGCAAATTTACGTCTCAATTTCAGATAATCAGTGGGACCTTTGCCATCCCAAGCGTCCTTCTCTCCAGTATCTTGATTAATGCTGGGAACTATTGATAGGAATTTTAAATATTTGACATTGAATTGATTATCAGATAATACGATCTACCTGTACAACGTGCAATAGGCTGAATAATGTATACAGTAACTTCTCCAATTCTGAATATACAAAACGTTAGTACTGCGTATACTACAAGTAGCTTCTTGACCTACTTTGCAACCAACCACTGATCCTCCTCCCATGGAATTGTGCCACTGATAGTAATGTTGTTTCGGAATCGATTCATGGGAATCTGATTACCTTTACTGATACCAGTTTCTAACAAGCCTTTGTTGACTTGCTCCAAACTGCTCGAAAAGCCAAAAGAGATGGGTGACCAATCCGAGAATGATGTGTGAATACCATTCAACTTGGGATGAGCTGGACGACTATAGACGCCTTTCTTCGGATCATCTAATGTCACCAAACGCACTGGATCAACGGGGTCATTTTCTCCAATAGGATCATCAACACTGTGGTTGTTTTGACGATCGTGTTTGCGATGGTTGAATAAAAACTGGGTGATCCATGCTCCTGCTTCATCGCCCATGTCATAGACGTTCAGTTTATCTTTCCACAATTGAACTGTACGCTGAGTCAGCTTGCTGAGATCTTGCTTAAGGGGCAAGACGAGCGATTCCTGGCCGTCTGCAGATAAGGTCAATGTGTTATCAGCCTCATTTACAGTGGGTCTGAGGAGTGACAACGAAGCAAATTTTCTATGGATTTACTATTAGATCAGGAAAGTTGAAAAACAAGGTGGATTAGTAATCTACCTTTGAGTGACAAATCGATTATTTTCCTCGTATACAATCATGAAACGGCGATCATGTTGGATGCCCATTGAATCGACTTGACATTCTTGCACGCTAATATAATGACAGGATTTGATAGGGTAAATATTAATCCCTTCGACAGTGGGTACGCTTGCAGATGGCATTTGAAGTGTTTGGTATGTAAAGAGAAACAGAAAATAAGGGTGTGCGTGTGAGTGTGTGTAATGTCAATGGGCTGGCTTGAAAGGCAAGATTCTAGTCACAGGCATCTTTGTTTGGCATCTGCACAATCAGAGTGTAATTGCCTAAATTAAGGGTGAAATGTTTGTTTCTAGGGTGAATCATTTTGTTTACATGTTGCCATAACAACGATCAGATAAGAAAAGATCATTGATCCTTCTTTTTTTTGACATATTTTCTTTTGACGTACTGTTTGATATCCTGGAATATGTGACAGACAATGAGCGAGAAACAATTACTTTGTTGTCCATGTTTCTCATTTCAATCATGCGATAAATCCATGTACTTTCATTAGGCGGAAAGTCAAATACTGAGATGAACAAAGACATCTGTGCATTCAACCTCGATGAATTTCAACAAAAGTCATGATATCATTGATAGTGTGCTTTGAGGTAGACTCAAGAAGAGCAAATAAAGGTACAATGCACAATTCTTTTAAGCGGCCTAGCGAAATTGAATGAAAATCAGTGCGGACTGACACACAGAAATTCCCGAGTTAAGAACCCACTTTTTTTTGCTGCAATTCAAATCAGAAAGAGTACAAATATTAGGCTTTTTGTAATAAATTTTCTTTTCCTCTTTTCTTTCATTAGTTCAATACAATTAAAGATGGATACCGTCTTGCATTACGCTGATCAGTTTGTTTTCGACAAACTATATGCCAAGGTCTGGCCTTCATATACCAAGCAAATTGCTGGAGCCATCGTCTCTTCCTGGCCTCGCGATGATTTCTGGCGTATCAACCTTTCTCTTTTCCTGATCACTTGTATATTTGGTTGGATCCTTTATTTGGTCACTGCTTCTCTTTCATATTATCTTGTATTTGATCATGATTACATGAAGCATCCTAAATTCTTGAAGAATCAAGTTCGCATGGAAATTGAATGTGCTGTTGGTGCAATTCCTTGGATGACAATGCTCACACTTCCCTTCTTCACTGGTGAAGTTTTAGGTAAATCTATGTTGTATGGTGGCATGCCAAAGAACGTATATGAATGGCTCTATCTGGCTGCTTCTGTACCTTCCTTCTTGTTCTTTACTGATTGTGGCATCTACTGGTTCCATCGTTGGATGCATCATCCTTTGATCTACAAGCATCTTCACAAGCTCCATCACAAGTGGGTAATTCCTACTCCTTTTGCTTCTCATGCTTTCAACCCCTTCGACGGTTTCCTTCAATCTCTTCCCTACCACTTGTACGTCTTCATGATTCCTATGAACAAGTACTTGTATCTTTTCATGTTCGTTTTTGTTAACTTTTGGACTGTTATGATCCACGATGGTAAGGGGTAATAATCGAATGTATGTAAATTTATACTAATGGGCGACATTCAATAGGTGAATTTATTTCTCATTCTTCTATAATCAACACCAGTGCTCACCATTTCGTTCACCATGTTTACTTTAACTACAACTATGGCCAATATCTTACCTTCTGGGATAAGCTTGGTAACTCTCACCGTCAACCCACCGATGAACAATACGACAAAGCCCTTCGTGATGATCAAAAGGTGATGGCTCGCCAAGCTCATGATGCTGAGGAAATTGAGGGTGAGACCCTTGGTTTAAAGTCCAAAACTCTTTAATCTATTAATGAGTAACCTGGTGCTACTCGACACACAACACTTATTATAACAATTTTAATCCACTTTTTTTTTGATATGGTAGCGAACCCGATGCATTTGGGTACATGATACAATTTGAATGATGATGAGAGAGGATTTACTGTGGATTTTTTTAAAGTTTGCCTATCGTTTCTATTTATTATTTTTATTTATTTAAAGATAAGCTCACATAGATGAATACCTCATTGCCTCCATCGTCATTTATTTTCGTATCATAGTTCAGTCCATCGGTTCACTACTCTCTTTTTAATATGTATCAATAATCATCCTCCTCCTCCCCCTTTTTTTTCCCTTAAATACTCCAATTCCCTCCCATCTCTTTCATGTTATTCTTTTTCTTTTTCGACCGCATTTTCATTTTTACAAAATTCTTAAACTTAGAAATCATTAGCTTCATTTTTAATTACATCTGTTTGCCTGCAATAACCAATTGAGCTAGTTTTAATAAAAAAAAAATGTATTTTTACATGTTTAAGCTTTTGTTTCCGGAATACTTGACAGCAGCAGCAGAAACTTTTTAAGTTTCAGATTCATTAATATGGCGCAGGTCAGTCGTTCTATCCGCATCATGATTAATGGATCGGCATTTCAGCAGCATATTGCTTCAGGGTTTTTCATTAGAAGAATGATGATCTGAACTATAGGATCATAGATCCGAGCCTCTTTGGTCACTCTATAAACAAGAGGCACATGAAATGAGCCATTTGGTCATACAAGTGCAACTGAAAGTAGATTTGATTTCTTTCGGCCATAATATTGTCCCGAATCAGCCGGTTTGGACTAGGGAATAGTGTGCTCATTTGCTTTTGCCTTATTGTGTCATCAAATAACCATATCCAGTCAACAAAACTCTCAGGAACGTGCAAACGGCTTTATCCTCCACACATTGGGTTTGGTGCTACATCAATCGATTTGTCATTGGCAAATCTATATCCAAGACCAACTTGATTCATACCCAACACTTGCTTTCTTTGAAAAGATATACCACAATAAGGCAAGCATGCCAATAAATTAAACTTAAAGTTTTAGGGCCGCCATAATGCGAGGATCATGACCTCCATAATCTAAATCGGCTTACTTTTCAAAGTTTTAGATGCCATATTTCACAACCTTTTCAACTGAATTATAGCATCAGAGCTTTACTGCACCTGAAGACTCATCCAAAGCTTATTTTTACTATCAAAAGATCATAACAATCAATGTTTTGTACACTTTTATGAGGTATATAAGAGACGATCAGCCATCTTCACTATTAGCCCCATTTTCACCGCAAAGATGGCAATTTGACAATGGCCTTCACATTATAGGACATAATTGTCTGTAGCATAGCCAATGAAATTGACAAGTACGTATTCAATTACTTCAAGCTTATCAAAGAAGACATCTGGATAGAGAGTATATCAACTATCCAAGAGTTTTTGGTACTTTCAAATAATCCTCACTCAAAAGTTTTGTTCCAGGGTCACTATCATATTTAGAGCATGTCTCTGAAGCGCCATATTCTCTAGCATTCTCGTTTGATAACGCTGCATCTCTGAACAATATATCACACTTTGAGCCCTTTTTTCTATAAGCATCGATATCATCACATGACCTTCCGTTTTTTTTTTTTTTTTTTTTTTTTGTTAAAGACGATGATGTTGATGCCTTTATAATAAAAAAAGATTAAGTCTATTAGTTCATAGGAACTAATGATTACCTACAGTGATGTTTATCTTACAACTACAATGGTTGAATGCTTGAATACCGTATCATTGAAGTTCCATACATGGGATTTAAACCATTCTTCATTGTGAGGTATTTGTAAACTTTTAGTTTCATGAATTGTATTCTACTTGTTTAAATACACAAAATGAATGTCAATTGGACAGCTTCAACATGGCCACTTTGAAACAACAGTATCGCATTACACTCTCTTGCACATAATCTAGACAGTAAGCATAAAGACAATGCAGCATCTTCATTTACACGAACTAAAGAAAAAAAGTGATTCTTGCCATTTAATCAGAGCCGCATTATATCATTAGAATCTTGTATTAAACTGGTTTATAGATCTCAATACTTACACAGCAGCAGCGCATATGATACAATATATAGATGTTTGTGTTATAACAAGATGCTTCACAGCATCGTCAGCACATGCTTGTCAGCTGTCTACATGGTTCTGTAGCATTCAAAATAGATTCGTTCTTCTCTCTACTGTTTCGACAAGCCCTAAAACTTGCGTAATTGATCCAATATTTCAGTGATTTGGCGAGTATAAACAGATGAATTTAAATTGCATTTCTATGAAAATGAAGTGAATAAACTGCATGTATAGCTGAGAAAACTCTTTATAGGTTGGTTATAGAAAGATGAAAATGATTTAGACGAATTTCATATAAAGCATGCTAATTACAATAAAAAGTCATCGTTAAAGATTGTTCAATGGCACAATTCATGGCTTCTCATGCTACTTTTATTTGAAATCATTTCATAACCTTATTTTTTTTATTCAAAAAGAATAATGATAACAGACCCTTAAGGAGTAAAACTGCATGTATAGTAAAACAAAAAAATGATACCGAGATTTCTTATTATAAAATGAACCTTTAGATAAATCGACTGCATAGATTCAGGGCAGCCAAGATAATGGTCCAAATGTTGATTGGATATTCAGCTGCTGCGATGATAGATTTTCCTCATTAAGCTCAGTCTTGCACATTATAGTAACAATTCGCACTTACCCATGCTGTAGTTTATTGCGATTACTTACTAAAAAAAATAGCGTGATATAAGTGATCTCACTCATTCATACGCATTTGCTAGAAACTCTGGGTTTATTGGAGCCAAATGTATGGACGCACAAAGTATGCATGGCAAATCAAAACGCCTCGTGTAACAAGTGGGATCAAATAAAAGCACAAAAAATGTTGAACAGAAGCAAAAAATGCTTTGATTTCATTGTATTATTGGAAAGAGTATGGCTTGAATGATATAATTAGTGGATGTGGTATATATTGATTTCATAAAGCTAATAGATGATTAAATTGTGATGCTGAATAACGGAGGGCATGCCGCTGTGAACAAACGCCAAAAATCGTTTTTGGGTGATGTTCAATTGCTCCTGGCAGTGGTGAATAGTAACATCAATAGGATCAGGAATGGATCGAAGACACTTTATTTGCTCGGCTAGGTTTTCTTTTGAGAACATTCTACATAGCGACTTGTTGCCATCCGATGTTGTTGTCAAGAACAAGCCCCTCTTTGAGCAATCAAAATTGGCGAGATCGTTTGAGAAAAGCGGCACTGTATTTATCGCAAGATGATACCATAAAGTCTTATTGGTGTACACAGGTATAACATCATCTTCCAGTAGCATGACTAACATGGTTTTGCTATGTTTCATGAAATATTCCAGTTCTTGTATGTATTTCTCTTTGTAGATGTCTTCCAGTGAACCTGCGAGCGAAGCATTGTTTCCAAGAGATATCTTTGCTTGTGGGAAATGGCTCTTCAAAGCTTGAGTATTCCTTTGTCCATCTTTGGATAAAATAACGACCGATATTCTTTGTGATACGAGTTGCTCCACATTGAGGTTTGTTTCATAGAGCATTGAGAACAAGGTGAATGTGAATCCAACTACCATGACAGTAGCAAGTATGAGTATGTTCCTGGTTTTGGTGTGTCGCAACATTGGATGATGATGATGAAACCAAGAAGCATATTAATTAATCCAACTCACACCAAATCTTCTAATAGCTGATTTAGGAGTACCTTCAATTGAAACTCACCTTGTGAATCCAAACCCTTTCCAATGGCTGTGCTACTCCTGCCAAAAGGTGATCTCGGTGCAAACAGTCCTTTGGGTGGCTTTTTTTTTCTTGCTTTTTTTCTATCCGGCCATTCACCACTGACTATACACTCGAAAAAAAAGTCTGCCTGTCAAATTTTTTCCTCTCTCTCTCTTCAACCTTGTTCTTTTTACCACAACAAAATAACAACAATGGCCGATAAAACAGTTATTAAGCCTACTGCTTCAGCCCCTGCCATCGATACTTCTAGCTGGCCTCTTCTTTTGAAGGTATTTAGCTGATTAAATGCGAATTTTTCTGACAGCAACATGTAAAATTAACAAAAATGTCATGTGTTGTATAGAACTATGATCAGTTGAACGTTCGTACCGGTCATTACACTCCCATTCCCAGTGGTTGTTCTCCCTTGAAGCGTCCTCTTGATGAATACGTTCGTTATGGTGTTATCAACCTCGATAAGGTGGGTTGGATCTCATGTCATGCCTTTTGCGATTTATGTGGCTCATCTTGTTTGATTTCATTTTAGCCTGCTAACCCTTCTTCTCACGAAGTTGTTGCTTGGATCAAGCGTATTCTCCGTGTTGAAAAGACTGGTCATTCTGGTACCCTTGATCCCAAGGTTACTGGTGGTTTGATTGTTTGTGTTGACAGAGCCACTCGTTTGGTCAAGTCTCAACAAGGTGCTGGTAAGGAGTATGTTTGTATCCTCCGTCTCCACGATGCCATTGAAAGCGAAAAGAAGTTGTCTCAAGTAATGTTTGGATGTTAAGATCAAGTGTTTAGTAGCATACTTACCATTAGACTATAGGCTATTGAAACCTTGACTGGTGCTCTTTTCCAACGTCCTCCTCTTATCTCTGCTGTCAAGCGTCAATTGCGTGTTCGTACTATCCACGAAAGCAAGTTGCTTGAATTCGATAATGACCGTCATCTTGCCGTCTTCTGGGCTTCTTGTGAAGCTGGTACCTACATGCGTACTCTCTGTGTCCACTTGGGTCTTTTGCTTGGTGTTGGTGGTCATATGCAAGAACTTCGTCGTGTACGTTCCGGTACCACATCCGAAAATGTAAGTTGAAACTTTGTCTTGCTGTCAGATCAGAGAGATTAATGGTATTTGCTTGGATTAGGACGATATTGTCACTATGCACGATGTTTTGGATGCTCAATGGTTGTACGATAACACCAAGGATGAAACTTACCTCCGTCGTGTTGTTCGTCCTTTGGAATCTCTTTTGACCAACTACAAGCGTGTCGTTGTTAAGGATAGTGCTGTCAATGCTCTTTGCTACGGTGCCAAGCTCATGCTTCCTGGTCTCTTGCGTTTTGAAAGCGGTATTGAGATTAACGATGAAATTGTCTTGATGACCACTAAGGGTGAAGCCATTGCTCTTGCCTACGCACAAATGACTACTGCTGTCATGGCTACTTGCGATCACGGTGTTGTTGCCAAGGTCAAGCGTGTTATCATGGAGCGTGATACATACCCTCGTAGATGGGGTATGGGTCCCGTTGCTCTTGCCAAGAAGAAGCTCAAGACTGAGGGTAAGCTCGATAAGTATGGCCGTATTACTGAAGAGACACCTGCTGTATGGAAGTCAGCCTACGTTGATTATGCCAATAATGCCGATGGTAAGCAACCTGAGCCCGTTTTCGGCACTAGCTCAGAGACTATTGTCGCTGCTGCTGGTATGGCTCCCAAGATCACAGTTCTCGATGTCGCTGCTAAGGACAATGCTCCTGCCAAGCGTACTCGCGAGGAGGATGTCGCTGAAGAGACTGAGAGCAAAAAAGTAAAGAAGGAGAAGAAGGAGAAGAAGGAGAAGAAGGCCAAGAAGGAGAAGAAGAGCAAGGCTTAAAGCTTTAAATGTGTCAAATTGCATTGTTTCTTGATCCAGTTACACAATCAAATCACAATCAAATCGCACCAAATCACACAATCACGCATATTTTTGAATACATTTATTTACACAAACAAGAGCAAAAAGAATGAAATTACACTTTGTAAATATATATTAAATTAGGTATTTTACCCAATAAAAAAAGTTTGAAATGAAACCCTGCATGCCACTGCTTCAGTATAAAAGGGAATTTACTGAATTTTTGCTCGTTTTCTTTCTCTCTCTCTCTTAAACTAAAATATGCTGCCGATTTTAAGGGATATTGGGGGCTACATTGAATGGTTCTACCACAACAAGATCCATTTCTTGCAGCTCCATTATCTGTATATCCTACTGCTCTCATTTTTAGGTTCAACATTTTTCTATTTTCAGCCTGGTACGACATACGCCTACATTGATGCACTGTTCATGTCAACCAGCGCAGTGACAAATACTGGTCTCAACACAATCAACATGTCCTCCTTGTCCACATGGCAGGCGCTCATCATGTACTTTGGCTCCTTTTTTGGTTCACATGTTATGATTTCCATCATCATTGTTTACGTTCGACGCCATTACTTTTCCAAGCGATTTGAGGACATTTTGATCTTTAACAAGGCGCAACGTTTGAGAGAAGCGAATCGCAGGAAATTTGAAAAGAACATTAGCGAGATGGAGAAGCAGCGTAGAAAGAGCACAGGCGAAAGCATCAAAGGAGATAAACCATTGCGAAGAAGATTATCATTCATCTCTGTGAGGTCCAGCACCAAGGACGAAGACACCATGCCTCAGCCTGTTACAGCCAGAAGAAAAAAGAGTCGTTTCAGCGCACCCAGGCCCTTATCAACGGGCGTCAGTCATTTTGATCTCATGGCACATTTCAAAAAGAAGCATAGTCAGGGCATCGACACTAATCAGCCGATGCAAAATTTGAATGATAGTGCATCCGAAACTCAAAGCGAAGGCGGCGCCTATGAGGTTGTTCATCCTCGAGAGGCGCACGTAAAGAGCATTTCTCATGAAACTGATATGACGGACGACGATATCAGCATGTCCACTCTGCGCAATAATAGCAACCACAGTGAAGACGATACGCTGCCAATTCGGGCCAGTTCCGAAGCAGATAACCATACCTATCCCCTTCTCAATGCAACCACGAATCTTTCTATTTCATCGTCAAGCCATAACCCCAATAATAATACCAGCCACAGTATACTCTTTGTCGATGACGGCAGGCCTCATCACCCAACAGATACAACGAATGATGACGATGAAGAACATAACAATACAGTTTCTGGAAATCAAGGGATTGCATTTGCGGAGAATATAGAGCGACAGAGAGAGATAGCTCGTAGACGACTGGAACAGGATCGACGATTTGAAGACATCTTGCAACGAATTGCCGGCGATGCAGCTGACTCTGCTTCTGCTCCTAATGCCAATTCAGCACCAACAGATCAAGGCATTATGATGGACATTGAAACCGAGGACGAGGAGATGAAACGCATCATGAGAGAGCCTATCCACAAGAGCGAGTTGACAAGACAGCAAAGATATCGAATAGGTGGTGCTGAATACCGAGCCATTGACTTTTTGACTATACTGGTACCTATTTACTATCTATTCTGTGTTCTAGGCTTTGGCTTCTTTCTCCGAATTTACGTTGCAGCGTCGACATATGCCCAAGGTGTATTGGAAACTACCAACTCAACCGGTCCAATTGATCCATGGTTCTATTCATTTTTCTTGAGCTTATCGTCATTCAACAATCTTGGATTATCGCTGGTGGATGCAAGCATGGTTCCCTTTCAATCAGCACCTTGTATACTTATTCTCAACATGATTCTTATTCTGGCTGGAAACACGGCATATGCAATTGTTTTAAGATTAATTATTTGGATATTGTATAAAATCACACCAAAGACATACATTATGCGCAGAGAGACATTTCGCTATTTATTGGATCACCCGCGTAGATGCTATACTACATTGTTCCCAGCTACTCAAACAAAATGGCTATTGATTGTGTTGATTGGAATCACAGCTGTCGAATTCATTACGTTTGTTGCTCTAAACTATTGGTTGCCTGTACTGAGTGGCCTTGATTGGGGTGCTCGAATCTTGGACGGCTTGTTTCAATCAGTAGCTACAAGAAATGGTAAGACAGTAAGCGTAACAGTGTATCATGATTACTGACAACGATATTAGCTGGATACAGTGTGGTTGATTTGATGGCATTAAACCCGGGAACTCAGATCGTATTTATAGTTGCCATGTACATTAGTGTCTACCCTGTTGCCATCTCAATGAGAAACAGTAATGTCTATCAGGTTTGCATAATTGTTTACGATAGTTACATCGCCGGAATTAACACTGGATTTAGGAAAGAGCGCTAGGCATTTACAGTGGACAAGATGATGATGATGGCGAGTACGATGATTCGAATGCGCCTACTTTCATACATCGATTAAAGAGACAGCCGACCATGAGCAGTATAGTAACAACCTCTCGAAAAGTACTTCGAAAGCCTGACTTCTTTGTCATGACTCAAATTCAACGTCAACTAACAAGTGAAATTTGTTGGGTTATCTGCTGTATTTTCGCAATCTGTGTCATTGAATCAGAATCCATCATGTCATCTTCGCCCATCACCATGTCAACTGTAATTTACGAATGTGTTTCCGCCTTCGGTAACGTTGGTGCATCGACTGGTTATCCAAACACATCTGCTTCTCAAGCCCAGCAGTATCATACACTGAGTAAACTGGTGCTGATAATACTCATGTATCGTGGCCGGCATAGAGGTAAGATCACTATCGTTATATCTGTATCTCATTTGACTTATTGATTGCTGCCTATCACAGGTTTACCTGCTGCAATTGATAGAGCTGTATTGCTACCGTCCGAACAGCTGGAACAAAAGGAACAGGAAGACCATCTGCTTCGACGCAGAAACACATCCATTTCTGTTGGTGAAGGAAATGGCGTACCCGTTAAGTTTTATAATAGATCAAGAACTCTGTAGCTACTTTGCATATCTATTCTGTATAAATCCAAAATACCCTTTTGTCATAGATTCCAATAATAAATTTCATTTTTCATATCTCCCTTACATTTCAAGGCTAAACGGATGCTTATTAATGTCTAGTATTTCGAGAGTTTTATTTATAGTTTGAGCTAGTTTTAAAGCGTAACTAACAAAGTAGGCATCATATTCTTGATTTCGAATTTCAGGTTGATATCTTCTGATTTGCAGCTTCCAGGGGTAGCGATGTCGATGCATTTGGTATACCGAGACCAGATGGCAATGTTGGACTAAGGTTTAATCAGAACATTTGAAGCGTATAATTAGAATATATTTAATTTATGCTAGGTTCAATACTGCAGACCAGCCGAATTATCTCCCTAACGTATTTATCAAAAGTAGAGCATTATTGCTATTCGCACAATCAAAAATCACATTCTGTACACTTGTTACTCCAAGTACAATTATCGATTACTCTGCACATAATTATATTTCCCCCTGAACAACTGCTACAAATTGGGTAATAATGACGGCACTTTACCAGCTTTATAGACAACGGTTCTTATATATAATTAGCTTTACATTGTATCAGTACAATATCAGCTACTAGAAACATCATTTCGTCAGCCAAAAGGCGGCAGGAACCAGCGCCTGCGTTTAAAAGTTTCGCCGCCCGCCGCAGTGCAAGATTCTGTTCGAAATTTGCTCGCTTCCTGATAAATCATTGTTATTGCCGAAATGCCAGAGTTTCACATATAAAGGTCTGACAAAAGAAATTTCATATGTTGCCCTGGATCACTAGAATCGATTTGATCTCAAGTATACTTTAGTAAAAGTCTTCATTTTTGCGGCCAAAAATACCATCAACTGATTTTTGATGTTTGAGTAAAGGGGGTAGCTCATGGCTTTTGAGTAGTTTTCATCGACCCAAAAGAATTGAGAAAACGTATCAGCAAGTAGCTGCGAGACGAGAGCAATTGTTTGGTGCTATTTTGGAAGGCTAAAACAGCTTCTAACTCGAGAAATCGCTCGTCAAATGTGCCAAATTTTAGCAGTGTTTTAGCAATTATTGAATAGTAGGAGCGAATGTGAGTATGTTACCTACCCATATATGCATTGTCGTCATTAATGTAGACTTGGAGCATTGTGGAAGAGTCACATCCACAGCTACAAGTGAAACTATAGAGAGTTTAGCGCAGTGGGTAATTCATAACTGTGCTCGAGCTCATGATTGTACAAATATCTAGAATGGGATGTTATGTCGAGGTACTCGAAAAGCCAGCTCGAATTGTTAATGTATATAATGCAATAGTACATGCTGTTGTTTTCTAACAGTGAGATGAATATGCTTTGCGTTTTGGACAATGTTCAACTGCTAGCGTCTATTGAGGCTATAGCCCATAAGGAGGCGTTGATCAATCCAATTTGATCAAACAAGCAAAGCCTATTAGGTTGTGCTATGTGACCGGAATCACGCACTGCCGCTAAGCAAGAGGATGAAAGTTCTGGGCTTTTTCCTCAAATATGCCAAGTGATTCCTATACGGAGTCCATTCTCCATTTGGTCATTGAAGCGCCATTCATTTCCTTTTCCTTTTTTTTTTCCCTTCTTCTATCCAGTTTATTATCGCAATGTTTAAAGACTTTTTCATCAAAGTGAAGCATCCGGAGCAACCTGAAATTCGCATTATCTGGTCAAGAGTTTACGTTAACAGTGACCCAACTGTCTATGAGCGTTTAAAATCCGATGTATGTAGTTGTACATTTGCCAACATGTTACATTCAACTAATCAGTTTCCATGCCTACAGACGAGAAGAGTGTTCAAGCTGAGCAATGATTACGATTTCTACTTTAGCTTGACAGATAAAGATGGCGATGTTATTGCAATTACTGAAACGATCGAATTGCTGAATTACATGCTTGGAAAAGATGCTGACGATAGACTCAAATTGACCATTATTCCTGCAAACAACAGTAACAACAACAACAATCAACAGCAACTACCACATCAACAGCAAAGTACGAATGAAACTAATGCCTTGCAAACTGATTTTTCTGATTCAATTCAAACAATGATGAAACATTTAGAACTTGGCATGAATCAGCTTCAAGCTACCGTTGAAAAAACTGCAGCTAAAACGGTTGATAGTGTTGTAAAGACAGCAGCCGAAACCGCAGCTCATGTGTATCGATCACTCTTACCACAACCAAGTCTCTCCGAGAAGCCACAGTTTGATGTTATCTGTGATGGATGTTATTCTCCTATAAGAGGGTAATGTTATTATTTAGTTTTGTTAGTACATAATATTAATGTCTCTTTCTTCTCTCAGTCAAAGATATCACTGTGAAACATGTGATGACTTTGATTTATGCAGTATTTGTAAATGCCGTGTGAACCATGATCCAGCACATAATTTCCGACTAGAAGATAAACATGCCAATCAGTATGGATACAGCGCAAAAGAACGAGAGCAAGAGACTCCCGAAAGTGCATCTGTTGAGAGTAACCAGCCATCTCAGACTGTATTTGTGTGTGATTACTGTGATTCTGACATTGTTGGCATACGACACACATGTGGAGCATGCCCAGGTACATGTGCCTATGCTGAAAATATAAAGGCCGGACAGCCAACTAACCAGTGTTTGACTAGATTTTGATTTATGCCATGCTTGCTTCTCCATTGTCAAAGAGAATCATCCTCAGGACCACATTTTCGTTACTCGACTCGTAGGTACACAAGCACCTAAAGACAAGAGTACAACAAGACCCGCAAGAAAGAATAAACAAACAACACCTAATTATACCAACCAAGCCGACAGCACTGTTAATGCCTCAGCATCAGTATCCTCATCATCCGCATCAGCTGACACTTCTATTCCCACCACTCTTATTCAACATCTCGGCGTTGAATGTGATCATTGCCAAGCTAATATTGAAGGAATTCGATACAAGGTAAAATATACATACAAACGATGTATTATTGCACTATCGGTTGACATCATATTCTAGTGTGGCCATTGTACAAACTATGACTTGTGTGAAACCTGTGAACACCAAGCTGCTTTCATTCATGATAAGACGCATGCTTTCATCAAAATCAGATACCCCATCCAAAGCATTGTCAAGAAGCCCTTGCTGCCCAAGTTTAAAGAGCTGAATGACACTGCTAAATCAACTGTACAGGAAATGATACATAGTATCAATGAAAAGAGCATTCACATCATATCAAAGCCCGAAGAAATCATTGCCACTGTTTCCTCTGCATCATCCTCAACATCATCTTTGACAGCTGCATCTGCTACTGCTTCTGCTACTACCTCAGCTGTTACTAGCCGTGCTTCCATTGCAACTGGCACCGCCTCTTCAACAACAACAGCATTGCCCATCACAGAACCCACTCCAAATACTATCATTGACGCTTCGTTTGTATCTGATTTGAATATCCCTGATGGTACCGTCATTGTGCCTAAAAAGACATTTATCAAAATGTGGAAACTGAAGAACACAGGCAATGTGGATTGGCCGTTAGGCTCACATTTGTTATTCAATGGCGGCTCTATTTTGCGACCTTATCCTATTTCTCGACCTGATTGTTTTGCTGTGCCCGTTCTTTCGCCTGATGAAGAAACCTGTGTTACAGCAGAACTCCAAGCACCTGATTCTCCAGGACATTACACTAGCTTCTTTTGCCTCTGCACGCCTGATGGAGAACGCTTTGGTGATAACATTTGGTGCACCATCAAAGTTGATGAAGATCTCGAACCTGAAAAAGGTGGCGACACAAAGTCTGAAACTTCTGCTGCCACCATCATGATGAATTCTGGCAGTGATATGATTTACCCTACTATATCTACCTTATCCTCGGTCCAAGACCTGCAACAAGAGCAACCACAGACAGAAGATGAATATGCACACGTCAATTATAGCGACGATATCTATTCAGAGACTACTACCAATGACAACGTATCCACTTTGGCATCGCACACTACCCGAACGTACACAGACAGCCAAGTAAGTAGTCCTTCTCCTTCTGAACTGGATATTGGAGAAAGAGCAGGCAATGCGCTCTATGACTATGACTATCAAGACCATGAAGATGATGAAGACAATGAAGAACAGAACGAGGAATATATCAGCCGTGCATATCATGTTATTAGCCCCACTCTCGACGCCACGCATGCTGAACCTGGATACATTATAAATCACGACGATGATGCTGAGCATGTTCAGAATAGGGGCTTGGATGATGAAACAGAAGATCAGACTACGACACCAACTGAAAAGCATGAAGACGATGACTTTGTTATAATTGACGACGATATGGACAAACTTGAAAGTAAAGAACAACATTCTGCTGGTCAAAGTGAAATGTCTTTGTCTACACATTCTACAATCACTGTAATTCCACAGCAACAACAGCAGCAACCATCATTGCATGATTCATTTACCTATCGATCACAAATCATACAGTTGCATGAAATGGTATGCTGATTCTCAAGTTTGAATGCATTATAAATGTTGACGCATGTTGATAGGGATTTACGGGTTATGATGACTTGGCTACAAGTTTACTGAAATTACATGATGGTCAGTTGGATAAAGTCGTGTCCAAACTTCTTGAATATCCTTGAGAAAGTTGAATCTTATGGAATCTGTATCAAATATTATATATATATATATATTATGAATATAACTGAATAAAACATGTATTATTGCCTACTCATCGTTAATGTTTGCCTGAAATTAGAATACCTCCATGTTCTAGTCGTACCTGAACATGACACTTGTTCCAGTTGAATCAAGAGAGAGAGAGAGCTACTATAAAGCTTAGCCAACATTATCAGCCCAAGCGAGACCCTGCTACTACTACTACGACTACTACTCAAAGTTAAGCACATGCATTATTACCTTTTATCTTTAAGTTTGATCCCGCCTTTTTCTTTAAATAGGCATTTAAGAAGAGTATATTTTTTTTCCTTTAGAACGTGCTTGTAACAAACGACTTGCTTGAACCTGTTTAATACACTTTTATAGCTTTTCATGTCGAGTGTATAGGATTACATACCATTATGATACATTTTATTTTATTTATTTTTTTAGAATGATAATAATAGAATAGATAAACATGTTTTTTTTTTTCTTGTTTTAAACTGATTTTTTTGAGTCAGGAGAGGATTCTATCTGGTATTCATGAGGGATATCTTCGTTATGTTCCAACGCCTTCTTGGCCATAAAGCCCATGAATCTGTTACCGTAGACCTTGGGCTTGACAGCAGAAATTTCATTTTTATCTTGAGTCATTGATTTGAAAAAGTGTTCCGACTTCTTCTTGATATCATAAGGAGTCAAGATATCAATGATACCCAAAAAGTAAAGAGAGGGTGCTGCTCTATTCTTTTCATCCGTTGCCTGGAAACCACCATCGTCCGAGTAGAATGCACAATTGCGACGTCTATAGTCCACGTTAGATATGCAAGCTTAATATCCAATGCAAACAAAACTTACTCATCAAACAACGTATCAGGCAATTCAGAGGCATTCAAGCGATCCGGGTTTGCTTCCATAATAACCTTTCGATATACCATTGCTTTGCTTTCACGGCGTTTCATCATAGAAGCACGGCGTTCTGCTAATTTAGTGTTTGGCTATGGTATTATTTGAATGTTGTAAGCACGCACATCTAAAAATAGTGTTGTTTGCGGATCAAATTACCTGGAAGGTTTGCAGTGTGGAGTTACGGACATTATCTTTGTTACCACGGACAATATCATGGACACCAATCATCAAACTGTAATCCATGATATTCATACGCACCAGCAATTTGACATCTCGCAGTAATTGAGTGATGAACAGTTTGCGCTTGAGAGGACCAAGCTGCAATTTGGTAGCTCGCTTTTCCCAGTTCAAGTCCTTCATGACAGCATAAGGATTTTTGCGGATTTCTTCTTCTGGTAGGAAACGGCCGATAGTAGAGCCCTATACAAAGCTTAATCAGTGTCTTATGCCATCTCTCACCGAGAAAAAAAAAATGTCTCTGCTTACCTTGAGATCATAAGTTTCGTGGATATCCTTGTTGGGTGGTAATACATTGCCCATGACGACAAAGTGAATTTTGCGACCATGGGGTAATTTGACTCTATGAAGACCGTAATAACGGCAAAGTAGGGTATCTGGATTCGAGGAAACATGATCATGGTACTCTTTAAGAATCTTTCTCATGAATTTGTGTTCTGTGTGGTGAATGGTCTTGATGATGAAACGATAATCTCTCGAGTAGTAAAAGAAGCTGCCACTTTTACCGGCAGAAGCTAGTTCAGATAGGATATATTTACTGGTCAAAGAGATCTAGGTACAGAGCATGTCAATACATTTTAAACATGACAAGCATTCCGCCATTCTTCTTTTTTTACCAAATAATCTGCTGGATCAATACCAAATCTCTCGCGCAACGCACGAAAGACCCAAGGCGCATAATCTTTAAACTTGAAATCGTACTTGGCTCCAGGCGTTAATTCATCACCTGTGCTATAAATAAAAATGGGTGTTAATTTACACAGCTCAAGTCGACTATTACTGGGAAAATAATTTACACATCAAATGCTAGCTTGTGAGCAGCCGAGAAGTCTTGTTCTACTAAAGGTCGGTCTATTTTAGCCGAGACTCGTCCGACAGCGATACGGATGCCAGTCAACATATTGTACATCAAAATGTAGTTTTGATGGCCTTCAGAAATACGAGTGCCCATCAATACTCGATCCTCATCTTCTTCTAAAGGCTTGCGACGAGACAAGCGACGGAATGCCTTTTGTCTAGCAGACAATTCTTTGGCAAAGTCCTCGCTTACAACTTCTGTAGATGTGCCTGCTGTTGTGTGGTTTCTCGTAAGACGATTCTTTTGCTTTGCTTGAGCGGTCTTTTTGAATGATGAAGCAGGTGCCAAGTTGAAGCTGGTTGAATAGCGCTTTGGGCCAGGAGGTAGGATAATGTCCATATCCGAGTAAGGTGTTGGGTCTGTCTCTGCACTTTGGCCAAAGGATAGCTGAGATCGAGGCAGACTGTTCTGTCTAGTAGCGTCATCTTGATACATGTGTTCATTAGTAGTAGAAGTAGTATTAATAGAGGTGGTAACTGGGTATTCGTGAATAGATGGTGTATTAACAGTAGAGATTGAATTATTAGTAGTGGTGAGTATTGAGCGAGGTTTTTCATTAGAGGCTGGAATGAGTGACATTATATTGTGAGAGTGTTGTTGATGCTCCACATGGAAATCATCAGATTTGCTTGAAAAGTAATCATGTTGAGGTTGCGGAGACGTTTGCTGGTGGGCTGCCAGAGCCATGATCTTGATTCAAAAGAGAAAAAAAAAAAAGGGAGGGTGCTTATAAAAAGAGTGAAAGGAAAGGAATTGATATTTTATATAAGAAGAGAAAGAAAGAAAGAAGGAAAGGGAGCAAACAGGGGATTCATTTTATTGTATGAATATAACCACGTGCGACATGCACAATTACAGTAGCTTATTTCATTGCTCCAAGTCTGTAGCTTCTCCATTTCTGGTAACCAGTACGACTATAGAAATCAATTAGTTCAACCCAGTCTACATAGGACAAGTTCACTCCGCGTCCCTTGAGCATCTGGTTGGCATAAGAGACCAATCCAATGCCAATGCCTCGTCCTCTTTCTTCTGTAGCGACGCCAACGCATGCCATTCCGCCGCTCTTTTCTGTAAACAAACTGTTATCTGTCCAAATCAAATCCGAGCGATACGCATGAGAGCCTTCAGTGGTATACAGAACCAAGCTTCCCACAATTTTGCCATCTTTATCTCCTTCTCGTGCCACCACCAAGTCTTGGTAATCGCCTAGATTAGCATGGTGTTCATATGTAGATACCCAGTAATCAAAGTAGCGCTTTTGAAATGCTATCAAATCTCCTATTTCGGTGGGATCAATGGTGCCAAACCAAATGCCTTCCTTTTCCATTCGAGCCGTTAATGCAGCCGGGATCGTGTAGTTCCTGATATCGCCCATCAGGTCCCAAACAAGCTGAGTCAATGTATACCCGCGCCGACTGAAAAAACCTTGAGCTTGCTGGCCTAATATATCGTCGTCTGGAACACCACAAAAGAAACGTGGATAGCTAGAGCCAAGCATGACACTAGAGGCGCCTTCCTTGCGAAATATATCCAAGCAATGGTCATTGAGTTTGGTTCCGATGCCTCGGTTTTGGTAATCAGGATGAACAATCAAGAGGGCAAGTTGGCCTGTCTTTTCAATAGTCTGTGTTGCTGCAAATCCCACTAATACATCTTGGTCGTAAACGCAAAAATGGCGAGGTTTCTGCAAGCGAGAGAGAACGAGAGAGAAGTTTTCCAGAGAGAGAGGCCATGACGTGTAGTATATACGGTTCCAGAGAGCATGCGCTTGCTGGGTGTCTTGATCTGAATAAGGGGCAATCTTCCAATGCTTTTGAGCAGCATGTGTGCTTGTGTTGGGGATGGTTACAGGAAGACTGCTTGACTGAGGAATCTCACCGAAAATTAAACGAACGGCAGCTTCGTGAGCAGGAGGGGTGTACTCATAAGTGACTAAATAGGTGCTGATGGAAGGGAAAGC
The DNA here is from genome assembly GCA_037974945.1 of Mucor circinelloides. NCBI lineage: Eukaryota > Fungi > Mucoromycota > Mucoromycetes > Mucorales > Mucoraceae > Mucor > Mucor circinelloides. The sequence goes on along the minus strand of JBBNAA010000023.1, from coordinate 652,801 downwards.
CATCAAATCGTAAGGGTTAATTACTGCAATCACAATTAATTTCTTAGCATGCAATGAAGCCAATTGAACTAAATCAGCCTGGAAAGGGTGCAAGTTGCCGTTTGCTGTACCAACAATCACAATATCGGCAGACTTGATAGCATCTGTAAGGTCTGGTGTATCTTGCTTGAAAATGATGTACTCGGTGTTGGCGTGGCGACGGTGTAAAGAGTCGTACATGGAGTTGAAGGGTTCTGCTTCCGAGTCGATAGCAAGCGTCAGAGGCACATTAGCAGCGAGAAACAAAATTTTGTCGTCCTGAGATGGCTTGATAGGGAGATACTGCTGCTGATCACAGACAATAGTAGGAACCTTGTTGTAAAGACGATCGCTCAATTCCAAATGTGCCTTGCATCCAACGTCAGCTAAATCTTGATTTCTGAGGACTACATCCCAGCTGAGAAAACGATCCTTGAGAGCGGCTACTCGTTCCAATGAGGCACTCAAGGCGTCCTCATCCAGCGTCCCGTTTTGAATAGCTTGACCTAGCAACTTGAAAGCGTCTTGCTGAAAGCTGAGAGTATGTGAAAGCATACTAATGTCATTTCCAGCCTGTAGAGCCATCACTGCACCTCGGGCAGATCCAACAGTATCCTTCACAGCATCCATTTCCAAGCAATCAGTGATAATGATACCTTGATAACCGAGTTTTTTACGAAGCAAATCAGTTGCGATTTCTGACGAGATAGAGGCAGGACGATTCTCTTCGGCAATGATCTGAGGTAAAGCAATGTGGCCAATCATGACGGATGTAGGATGAGCGTCGCCTTGAGCATTAATGCAGTGAGTAAAGGGCACAAGCTCCGTTTGCGCCAATTCATTCAAGCTTTTGTCAATCACGGGCACTCCGAGATGTGAATCAGTAGCCGTATCACCATGACCGGGAAAATGCTTGATGCTAGTTGCAACGTGATGTCTATGATATGCTTCCACCTGAGCCAAGCCCAATTCAGCTACCAAATGAGGATTCTCGCCAAAGGAACGAACACCGATAACAGGATTCAACGCATTGTTATTCACATCCATGGAGGGAGCCAAGTTCCAATTGACACCTAACGCCAGCAACTCCTTTGCAGTAGCGGTCGCGACTTGATGAGCTGCGCTAGTAGAGTCGATAGCTCCCAAAGCCATGCTTCCAGGAAGATAGGTACCGCTGGACCCCAAGCGACGAACAACGCCGTTTTCTTGATCCACAGCAATCAAAAGAGGACGAGTATGGCCGGCTTCTTTTGCTGCCGTTTGCAATGTATGTGTTAAACGTTGTAGCTGTTTAGGAGACTCGATGTTGCGAGAAAAGAATATGATAGAGCCTAGGTTGTGATGGCGAATAAGGTCCAAGATGCCCTCGGTAGCTTCCAAGCCATGAAAGCCACACATCAATAATTGGCCTATATCATGCTGCAAATCAGTTTTTGTCATTTTGGAACAAAAGGAAAGAATAATGTGGAAGAGAAAAATAAAAAGGGAGAGGGAGATTCAGGGAAACTTTTTAAGGGTGCTGTACTCTCATTTATTTCACACACGCTTTGATTTCGTAAGGGTCGCACCAGAACCTTAAATCCCTGCCTTTACAATTGATGTTGAGGTATGTTTAGGGCGGCTTATGGATCAAAGATTCCGTCGTGTATTATAATAAATGCACTCATACAGTAGTAGTAGTGATTAGATACTAGCATGCTGAAAGCTGCTATAGGTCATTTCTGTAGCGATCTTGAACCATCAAATCAATCAGCTCTGCAACAAAGCCATTTAAATGCGGTGCAGACATAACAATGTAATGTTGTCAAGCTGGCCGTGGTACGGTATAAAGTCCTCATCCATTGAAAATCAGGGTCTTTCATTGGTATTCTTCCCCAATTATTGCTTGTATGTTAGATTAAAGTTTTTTGTGCTACTGCTTTGTTACCAACCAGCAAGTATGTACAGATGTCTTTCGACGACTCCAACGTCTCCAAGCACACCTGGAGATATGCTTCATTATTATTTGGGCCTATTGTTTTCTTTAACAGTAGGAGAAGCATCTTGAACATTTCAAGAATATGACCAGTAACGCACATTTTCGCACATACTATTCGTTATGTTTTAATTTTGTAGCAAGTTCTTCTTTCGGGGGCGGGGGGCGGGGAGCAGCCTACAAGAAAATCAAGAGATGCGTTGACAGCAAGCTCAATTCGGATCCACAATTAGAATGTCTAGAGGTCGTCAGTATGACACTTGATAGTTATCTTAACAAGCATAGCATGTGAGCAAAACATACATGCTGTCTATAAGAGCCACGTTTCATATGATGCTCGTCAATCAAACACAATCCAGTAGATGGAGGCTACTTTTCTATTAAGCAGCTGGTCAGAAGGAGAGTAGTATTTGTTTTTCAATGAAAAAAATGCAATTAGGGGTAGATGGCAAAAATTCAACTGATATGTGGAGCTTGTAATATGCGATTGTACCACCATCAATTTAGACTGTACCAAGCACATTACCTAAGCTACTTGACTTTATTTATACAAGTTCAATCGAAATGATGCAGACTATCAACAAAAGATGCAAAAGACCCATGGAGTCTCGGGCTTATTTCGCCATTGAGCATGTTTCTGATCCAATCACTTGGATAAAATAGCTTCAATTTCTCCAACAAGACATTTAAAACAAGTCAATCCCGTCTTTTTGAGCAACCTGATTAAAGAACAGAGCGAGAAAAAAAAAGGCGGTTCACATATTTTCACTTTTCTTTTCACTTTAACATCATGTCTTCTCCAACAAGCGAGGAGGGACGTGGGTCCTATGAAAAGCCAGTTACCACAAAAGACATTGCAAATCTCTATTCGCATCTGCAGACCATGATTGACAATGTGCCCAAATCTCCTCGACTCGAAACAAAGAACGATTTTCCTATTACGCCTACCACTTCTTCGAGTTTGAACAGGAAAAAGCCCTTGAAACCGGATTGTCCTTGCCATCACATTTTGGTCTCCAAGGACTCCAAACACTGCGCACTTTGCGACGATGTTATACCAGTTCTTTCAGATATACAAAAAGACCGAGAAAAGAAGCGCAAGGATATTTCTGAATTAAAAAAAAACCTCGCAATGGAACAAGCCAAATCAAAGTCGAATCAGGACCAACTCGCAGCTCAACAAAAGAAATACCAGGAAACAAGCGATCAGTTACAGAAAACCAAGGAGCAATATGCCAACACAAAGAGAGACATGGCTGTTTTGCAGCAGAAATATGAAACTGAAAAGAAGGAAGCAGACAAGGCAAAACAAGCGAAGGCGGATGTGGAGAATGAACTGGAGGAATTATCGCAGAAACTGTTTGAGGAAGCTAATGGCATGGTAGCTACAGAGAAGAGGGCAAAGCATCTACTAGAAATTCAATATCAGCATTTGAAGCAAGAGTTGCAACATTGTAGACATCAAATGGAAGTTGAAGAGATGCAGCTCAAAGAACTGAAATTGAAAATGGGAGACATGGAAGAGCAGCATAAAAGAGAGCATCGACTCAGCACCAATGGCAGCTGTATTTCTGCTGCTTCAGACGAGGAGGATAGTCAAAATAAGCGAGCATCCAGAGACATAGCCGGCCTATTCAACCACCAGGATGAGTCTGCTGGAGAGGAGGATCCTACTGATCCCCTGATTCTAAACGAATTCAAGGAATTTGTTGAATCAGGTGAGTCAGTTCCTATTCGTAAAATTCACGGGACACCTTATATGAAGAATAGTTTGACCGAAGATATTGAGCCTTGTCTCCGATTTGGACCCAATTCTCGACTATCAGCGAAAAAACTATATGAAGCCATTCTGCTGAATACATGTTTCATAGAAGAAGCGCCCTATGGATTTGCACAAGAGCAAGCGAAAAGACCGTACGATGTTCCTCTTCGAATTTCAGCAGCGAAAAATATGATTTGGGAGCGACTCAGCACACCTACGACAGCCCCATTTTCCGGATGTCAGGCATGCGGAAGAAATACTAAATCAGACTTGCCATATCGATTTCGCATCTCCATGCTGGATGATTGGGCCTGCATTGATCGCTACTGTCGAGATAGATTGGTGTCTGTGTGTGAGTTTTACCTGTTTATCCGCAATATCAGACAAGGCTACTATAATGGACGTACAATACCTGATTTGTATCAAGAGTCTATTCGGTTGAAGCTCCAAATGTTTTATGCAAGGTACAATGAGGACACGCTTTTGGTTTGATAGATAACTAACATTTTGCACCTAGAATGGGCACATTGTCTCAAGCGCTGTATAAAGTGGGAGTTAAAGGGGACATCATTGGACATGCCTCAGCCCCTAATATGGTCATTCCGCCACCTAGTTCCATTGAAATCAGACAAACAGATGAAGATGGAAACACAACCAGTGCTACTGCATCTACCCCATCGACCCAAAACAATTCAGACATTTCGATCAAAGTGTCTGACGAAGACGACCAAGACGGCCAAGACGACGAGGATGCTGGCCGGCGCAGCTCTGTACATCCAGGCAATTCAGTGTGGTTGGCTCACTCATTTTGAATACAAAGAACGTAAAATACCCTTGTGCAATTTTAGTAAAATTAAAGAAAAAAAGAACATCACACAAAACGACTATAACATTACTGTTTTGAAGCTTGTCAGTACCGTTTTGGAACATGGCGAAAAAAATCGATGTGACATCAAAAAAGGGTATAAAAAAGAAGACATCTCGTTTTGCTTTTATTCCGTAATTCTCTTTTCTTTATTTTTCCTTTTTATTCTTTTTTTCTTTTCCTTTGTTTTTTTTCAGCTTTTTCATTCTATCAAATTTGCATCTCCTTTCTGAATCGTATTCATAGTCATTAAATCCCAATTGTTTATCGAGTTCTTTTTCTTCTTCTATGGAATAAGCTTTTTGAGAAGGAAAAAAAAAAAGGTACACATCATTTGTCAAATCGAATCAAATCAAATCAATCGAAAAAAACCCGGTGGCACTCCTCGAATCTCGCAATGAATCAGTCAGTAGACAACATCCCACCACCTCTGAAACTGCTGCGACCAAGTCAATTAGACATATCTTATAGCTTGGGTAATCTACGGGATTCAAACATAATTAGGTAAAAAAAAAAAGAAACACTAAAACGATTATCTCTGTAGAAGTAGTACAAAACCCAATTCGAGCAAGATGTTGTGGATTTGGCGAAAAGGATCGCAGACCCATTGATCCACCTCCCATCTTGCAACTCTCGTCCAAAGATCAAAATGGCAATCCAATTGATTTAAAGTAAGATCACATTTATCCGCATATCAATGTTACTCACATTGCCATTGTTATACAGACCAGAGGATTCTATTTTATTCTTGGTGCAGTGTGAATTATACAATGTTGGCAAAACTGAGAATAGAACATTAGTGTATACGCCATGGTCTGCAAGTTCGTCCAATGATAAGCCCGAGTATGTCCGAAATCTAATAGGATCCAGTGTATCGAATGCCTACCATTTATACAATGAAAACAATGAGTCTGGTACATATTTCATATTTCATGATTTGTCCGTCAGAACCGAAGGCACATTTGTTCTTAAATTTGTGTTTGCCAACCTAGCTGCTGGGTAATGCTTGATGTTTACAAACATTTAATTTATATATAAATGTCAAATGATTAACTAAATTTTCTCTAGTGAGCCGCTTACCATGAGTACACAAATCCAGCAAGAGGTCTTCTCAACTCCCTTTTCAGTGTATCCTGCGAAAAAGGTAAAAATAAGTTTGAACTTTATTCAATCTGTGGTATATTAAAAAAAAATCTGCTATACTAACTAACTTCTTTCTCCAAAACAGTTTCCTGGATTAACAGGTAAAATACATGTACTGTGCAAACAACTCTCCATTCTTTGTTATTAAATCTGCGCAGAATCCACTCCTCTCTCAAAATGCTTCTCAAAGCAAGGCATCAAAATCCCGATTCGAAGCGACGTATCTTCACTGAAGCGATTATCGAATACCACCATTTTTACTCACAAACAGGACCAAGATCAGGATGAACCCCCTCGGCCGAAAAGCAACTTTACACGGCTCCCAATATCTGACTTTTTGTCTCCGGAGTAGATGACCTTTATTTGATAACCATGTTAGATGTAAAAAAATCACGCCAAATCTTCAGGGAAAATACCATTCATCGAGGTACAATGTTTGGCGCAATACCTAATCCACTTGAAACAAAAGCTTTATACGATTAAAAAAAAAAATCTCATTGAAATTGACCTTTATTTATTGACATGCTAAAATATTCTATGTTACAGACTTTGTGTTCTAAGTATTTATGTATTTATCGACGCTTAATGACCTTCAATGGATCCTTACGTTTCTACATAAAGATGAGAATAAGCGAGTGGTTCGTTTTTTTTTAAAATGGCAATGCCTTACCTTGTTGGCGCCCTTTTTAAAATTGCCTCTTTTACGCTTTTGGCTCTTGAATGGCACATCAATCGGTTCAGAATTAGCCATTGCAGTAGGAACGGCAATACGAGGCATTAAATATGAAGGAATATGCTTTAAATGGTCTTGTACCTTGGCAGGCTGGAGAGCATGATCATGGCGCAAGAACTCCAAATCTTTAGGCTTATCCTCAAAATGTGCTTTCAATTTCTCGGAATTCAGGATTTCTCGCTTGATTTCCTTGATACGAGCCTCTTTCACTGCGACCTTATTCACAGCTTTTAATGCATCTTCCACACGATATTTGAAGCCAGAAACATTCTTCTTTTCAAAACTGTAGGGTTTCAACTCGGCTCCCTTGGCTTCTTGTTGTTTCTTGACTCGAAGATACACTGGATCGTCATAAATACCCTTTCCACGAGCAACCTCTTTCTTGTCCTCAACCAAGTCTTTGGTAACAACAAAAGATAAACTCATACCACGTTGACCACCACGAGCAGTACGGCCAATGCGATGAGTATACGCTTTAGCAGATGCAGGGAAATCAAAGTTGATCACTGCTGCAACACCTTGGAAATCAACACCACGAGAAACACCATATTCTTTATCACGATGGACCTTTTTGCCCTTGTGAGCTAACATATCTCAACGTTAAATCTCAAAGTCTCTTTCAACAAATCATTCCAGTATTACCTTTTTTGTCTGACTTGACCTCTTCTTCCTCTTGATCCTTTTCTTTATCGGCATCTGCGTCCTCGTCATCGCTATCTTGCTCTCCCTTCAATTCGGATTCATCAGTGGCGATCAAATAGTCGTAAATACCACGGTTGAATTCCTCTACGATGTGATATCTAGAGTTCAATGGTAATTCAGAGTTGAGTACACAAGATTTGATGGAGAATTGCTCCAAAAAGAGCTTCAGCTTGTAACAACGATCAATGTCATTGACAAACAGTAAGATTTTGCCCTTGATCAGACGTAATTTGATAATGACAAAAGCAAACAAGAACTTTTCAAACTCGGTACATTTGACGACGTATTGTGTCAAGGCATCGGTTTCCTCTTGCGTATCCTCCAATGCTAAAATAGCGGGTTTGCGCAAAACGAGAGCTGTTAATTGTTCGATTTCTTTGGTGAATGTGGCAGACATTAAGAAACTTTGGTATATCTTGGGTAAATAGCTCAAAATTTTGCGAACATCATCCTCATAGCCGAATGACAAGACCAAATCAGCTTCGTCAATAACAAGATTTTCGAGGGATTCTTTCAAGTCCATGTTGTTGGCTTCAAGGTGGGTCAATGCTTTGCTGGGTGTAGCAACTACAATGTCGGGTTTCTCAGCGAGCAGAGGTCTGTATTGCTTTGGTCAATATCAACCATGCTAGTCAATCCACTATCATACATACCTTTGCAATTGTGCTGAAATTTGACCGGCCAAATTGACGACTTTTACAACTTGATTTGCATAGACTAAAAGCTTATTGATGTGATTTGTCACTTGTTCGGCTAACTCTCTTGTAGGTACCAAGATCAAAGCTTTGATGGAAGCCTCGGCATCCAATGACTAGAAAGAGCAGATAAGTTGATAAATCTCGGTTCAATTATGTATCCAATTTACCTCTTTGGCGGCTAAAATTTTCTGTACGATGGGCATGGCATAAGCAGCTGTTTTACCACTTCCAGTACGAGCACGGGCAAGGATGTCTTTACCAGCAAGGGCAAGAGGGATACCTTGCGCTTGGATGGGGGTTGGGCGAGTGAAATCCAATTGAGCTACAGCTCTAGCTAAACGAGGATCAAAGTCAAATGCTGCGAATGTTTGATCGGTCATTACTGTGATAGATTTATGAAAAGAAAGACACTGAAATGTCAATGATGTATGGAAAATTTTGGAAATGTATAGCTTTTTTTTTCCAAGGGAAAAAGGTCACATCGAAAGGTCACATTAAGATGCCATTCATTGCACATCTTGACAAGCAAAAGGTGTAAATCATGCATTCAAAACCCATTTGATCTGTCATGAACAAACCCACACAAAAATCTCGATATTCAGTTTGGCAGATTCAACTTTTTTCTGATTATTTATTTATTTATTTAAAAATGTGGATTTTAAAGTAACATATACATGAAATATAAAATTTACTTGAGGGGAACAAACTTGGAAGAGTGAGTAGCACCAATACCGGGACGACCGTGCTTGACAGGCTTGTAAGAGATGGAGAACTCGGCGAGGTAGTGACCAGTCATCTCAGGCTTGATTTCAACTTGGTTGAAGACCTTACCGTTGTAGATACCAATGACGGAACCAATCATCTCAGGAACGATGATCATGTTACGGAGATGGGTCTTGACGACCTCAGGCTTCTCACCAGGGGCAGCGTTCTTCTTGGCAGCACGGAGCTTCTTGATGAGACCCATAGGCTTACGCTTAAGACCACGTTGGAATCTTCTACGAGCACGACAGTGAACGAGCTCCATGAACTAAAAAAAAACATATACAATTCTGCATCAATACACACTGTTTCTCTCTCTCTCTCTCTCTCTCTGCAAAATTCTTTTTGAATTGCTATTTACCTGTTCAGAGGACAAGTCCAAGAGTTGTTCGAGGTCAATACCACGGTAGGTAAACTTACGGAAAGTTCTCTTTCTGGGAGTAGTTTGCTCGTCAGCCTGAATAAGAGATCAAAATAAACTGTTAATTTAACGTTCTACTGTCGCAACACACACGGCATCCTCAAGCAACATCCTCAAATAAGCAGCAAGTGATATATCAAAATATTCAAGGCATCGTAATGAAATGTTGACGCATTTCAAGAATCAAAATCCAAAGTTGACATTTCTCCTTTCTTTTTTTTTTGTTGGAGTGTATTCATCTATCCATCGATTCCCATGTATTTCTGATTCAACATTGCGCTACTTGATGGATGGATGGATCTGCCATGTTTCCCTTCAGATACATACCATACTTAAAGATGCAAAAAGGAAGGATTCTTTGAAGGCTCTGCTTCTTGATGCTGATAGAACAACAGCAAAATTTCGCCCGGTTCGGGAGTAAACCTCAACTCCGCAATACATTTTCGTTCATATTCAAATATGATCATCTCCATTAACGCTCCTTGCGAGGATGGTGTTGTGAATTGTCTCTTACTTTCAAATCAAAATCATTATCTGATTCATTAAATTACTAAAACGCTGAACAACTGTTTTGACTGATCTTTAAGTATTTAAAAGTTTTTTACTAGTAAGCAAATGCATCGCCAATTGCAGATGTAAATGCAAAGAGTGTTGCTATTTGCAGATGTAAATGCAAAGAGTGTTGCTATTTGCACAATTAGAAATTGATTTCTGCACGCTTGTCACTATGTGCAATGCTAAACATTATTCAAGCACATTGTGTTTATTTGAAAGCGTACTTTGACGACCGAAAAGATCTTTCTTCGTTTCTTTTCACAGTGTCGACAAAAGCTTGCCAAATATCAGGGAACGGCTACAATTTTGTTCGATAGGTCGATTCAATAATAGTCGTCGGGCAATAATGGCAGTGCTTTAATAGCACTACATATTGCAACTTTTGCACGCAATTGACACTACATAGCACCCATACAGTTTTGGCTTCAGAAAACATCAACTGTTTTCATTCAGAAGGCATTTTGAACAAATGATATCGGAATTTAAAATATCTCAACTAGGAAGTAGTACTACTACTACTCGCAGTGGTCAGAATCGACGCGATTTATTCCTAAAAAAAAGTTTTTGCCGTTTTTGCTAAATTCAGCTATACAAGTTGTCATCGATGTATTCTACTTTCTAATACATTTATGGATAACTTTTTAAGACGCATCTAATGATGCTAATTACTGTAGCTGCTTAGGCCAAGAATACCAAGCAATTTGCGAAAATATAAAAAGTGAATTAGTGCCAAAATCCCGTGATTTCCCTTATAAAGGTCTCACAAAAGCAATTTCACATGTTGCCCTGGACCGCTAGAATCAATTTGATCTTAAGTATACTATAGTAAAAGTCTTCATTTTTGGTGTCAAAAACGCCATCAACTGATTTTTGATGTTGGAGTAAAGGGGTAGCTCATGGTTTTTGAGTAGTTTTCATCGACCCCAAAAAAAATGGGAAAACGTATCAGCAAGTAACTGTTGGACATGAGTAATTGCTCGGTGCTACTCCTGAGGTCTAAAACAGCTTCTAGCTCGAGAAATCGCTCGTCAAATGTGCCAAATTTTAGCAGTGTTTTAGCAATTATTGAGTAGTAGGAGCGAATATGAGTATGTTGTCTACTTGTATGTGCATTTTTCTCATTAACGTACACATGGAGCATCGTGGAAGAGCTATATCCACAGCTACAAGTGGAGTTATGAAGATTTTAGCGCACTTTATGGTACTTCAAATCACAGTGTAATTGCATTTCTGCGTTTTTAAATCGTGATGCTGCCCAGAATACCCAAAACCCAAATTATGTTTGCATTAGCATGATAGTTTAGCAATTCTCCACTAACTGCCATATATTAACTTCGTCATATGCGCATTCAGAAAGTAGTATGTAATTTTGTGTGGAGCAAAATCATGTGAACTGTAGTCGATAGTTGTGCAAAACAGCCATATCTAAGCGCAAATGTTGATGCAGCTAGCTCTAATTCACAAGGCGAATCATCTCATACAATAAATCAGTATTTATTAACGGCGATAGCATCATTCGTATGCATCATTTACTAGAATAAAACGAACTGCAACTATACAAATGTCCTTGGGTTTACTGATTCTACTCGACTGATAGCATATGTCATAAGTAGGTGATAATAGGAATAAAAGTAGGCGCAATGTAGAGCAATGATATGGTATCATACAGAAAGGTACAGTACAGATGTGGTTGATTGATGTTACTATTTGCAAGCCCTTATCTCTTAAGCAAAAGCAAAAACAAAAGCAAAAAAAAGACGCCTATTATGTACTATTCGCTGCGATATAACTCTTATATTTAGTGCCTGAGTGAATTGATTTTGAGTAATACGATCTCGCGTACCACTTGTTTACATTAAGTATATCATCCAATGTGCCTTTGGTAGCTATTCTACCAGAGATAAATGAGATGCTTGAGGGCTCTTGATCAGTGCCTTGAAAAAAAGAAAAGAAACCTGGATTTACACAAGCGACGAGTATAGATATAGTTGTTGTCAGCCAGCGGGTCTAGACAGTTTCGTTCATAGACATTCCAAAATACCAAAGTAAACGGAATGATGATACGACCTCTCTTGCATACATTACATTAAACAGAGACATTTAGCCTACGCCCATCAAACCCTTTAGTGTGTACACTAAAGCCTGTATCACCCAGAATACGATTGTCTAGAACATGAACGGTCAAAAATGTCAAATACAACATTCACTTTTGGATCTTGGAGTTGTTTCTGCCTATTTCTAGAGCAGGAAAATACGTCTACGCACGTATAATGTGCAAAAAGATGGAATATCTATGCCCCCCCTCCTCTCCTCCTCTCCTCTCAAAGCCAAAGTTCCAGGTCTGTTTATTACCAACAAAAAAAAGTTTATTCTGTAACACAGACAGCCCATCCGTGTATTGAAAATGCAAATGTATGCAATTGAGACATGTCATTTAGCCCCTCGCTCCCCATTCTTGATCCACACTTGGATCAAAATGTTTGTAGGCGAATTAAACCAAATTTGCACAAGTCGAGAATTTGTACTTTTGCAATAACCGAGTTACAGGGCCAAATGTATTTTCTTGAAATGTAGATCCATCATTCACTTTCAAGGAGAAAAACTTTAATAAGTGGGACTTGAACTAATCTTGTTGTTGGATCGGGTGTGTCAAAGACTTCTTCAGGTACCTTACCATAAAGACATTGAACAATAATCAGCCCTACGCCACAAGAGCTGTTTAAAAATAGAAGGTTTGAAATGACATTTATATATTTTTAATGTTGTTTAGGAGCGATACTAGTATGACAAGGTGTGGAAGTCTATTTACAGGTTTTTAATGAGATGAATGTGAGCAGGGGAAAGCGAGAGAATATACATTTAATTAGTGGGTGGTGGGGGAGAATAATTTAGCAAATTAGCAAGGTTTGCAGGTACTTTATCTTCGGCATATCTCCATTCAGGATGATGATACAACTGTAAAGTATTACTTGCGTACCACTTTGGAAAGTCCATTGAGCTAGGATGATTTAATTTGCCTTGAATATCCATAGCCATCAATTCAGCTCTGCAAGATTTATCACGATGAATTTGCAACTTGTAGTAATTGGGAGACATGGTGCATTTCTTTCCGCTACGATAAGCTAAAAATGTCAAAGCAGCCTGATCTTGACGATGATTCAAGCGAGATGAACCTGGGGGAGCAATGCAGTTCTTATCCAAACCACACTCGTACCATGGTTGAATGATGTCATCAAAGATTGTTTGATTATGAACATCAAAGCCCAAAGCAGCGCCATTACAGTTGGGGTTTCTAGCATACTCTTGAGGGTCAGCATTGTAGTACTTGTACATGCCAGGATGTGTCCACATGCCCATATTTTTAGATGATCGGGGAGACCAGAAACCGCCATTCTTGCGAATAGTTGAGGGAATGCTCTTTATAAACTCGGGTGTAACCATGTTACCAGCATCTAACCACACCAAGATACCATTTGAATCCTGCACATACTTTTGACTAGCTTCATGTACAATGCCAGTCTTCCAGGCATATTCACCAGCACTGATAGCGACGTCCCAGAAACGAGGGTATTTGAAGTAATCGAATGTCTCTAAATCATCAATCAAACCATTCTCGACAAACTGATCCAGTACGGGTAACTGAGTACGGTTCATGCCAATATTGTAGACGACGATTCTAGGAAATTCATGGACCTCTAGTTGGTCACGCAGATTGTAGAGCGAATACAAGAAATTTTCTAATGAGCACAAGTGATTAGCGCTGGATGCAGTAACAATAGTGAAAGGATAAGAGGTGGGCTTGGGTGATATGGGTCGAGTCACATGCTTGACTGGTGGCTGTTGTTGTTGTTGTTGTTGTTGTTCTGGGATGACAGGAAGAGATGAAATACCATCACAGTCCTTGCTGTTGCAGATGGAAGTTGTAGTTGAAGTAGTTGTGCTGTAAACGATTCTGATCTTCAATGTAGATACGAAAAAGAAGGCAATGAAAAACAAGATAAGGATAGGTATGCTCAACACGTTTCTGAGCGAGAATTGCTTTGTTGGTGCAGTGGACATCTTTTGAGTGGAAAGAGGACCAGCCATCATGTGTGTGTATATAATAAATAATTGGTGAAGAGGGAAAGAAAAGCGAGATGAGCTTATGGGCTTCTATTTATATTCAACAGAAGATTTTTAGTTCTTTTTGTTTATTTAGGAAGGAGACCATATTTAGATTTCCTCAACCCCTTCCTCTATAAGTCTCCCCCCCCCCCTTCATATTTTTAGAAATTACCTTTGTGCAACCAATTTGCGTATTTATATATCAAAAATGGTTTGTTCTGGTATACGGCATGGTGTAACGATTCATGATGTTGTAGATAAAATGGGTAATATTGACCTCCAGTCGCATGCGACGTGGGTGCGCGTTACAGCGATCAAGAGCCAGAGAGATAGAGAGGGGCATTTTAATCTACCAGATATGCCCATGGAAATGCATTTGATTAAAAAGGTTCAAGTAGATGGATAAAATTAACCTTCATTACTACATTTGAGTAGATTAAACAACAATAACAAAAGCCCAAGTTTGATCAAATAGAGGCGTAGTAAAGGAAGAGGGTATCACAATGACATTGTAAAGTGATCACACGGTTGCTTTTTTTTTTGGGCTTTGTTGGCTGTATAAAATATATACGACACGACTGAAGATGGGCTTAAAAACAAATGTAAAACATGGGTTAAGCATAATGCTCTTAATCGTGTAGTTTGATTGATCAGTTCTTTATTATGAGAACAGCACAATGGCAGGTATGCAAGCAAAGGTCACTGACTGAACCGAGGATGAACCTATAACTCCACAACTAAGTATATATCAGACAAATGGTGAAATATACACCTACTTTTGGACGCCTTCTTTGTTTAATGAGCCCAGTACCAACATAGCCGGAGGATCTTGATTAATGTAATCTTGGATAATGTAGCCACAATCTTCGGTGCTTGTTTTCACGATGGCTGTATTGTACTTTTAAATATACTACCAATTTTAGGACACATGTACAGTATTTCCGGAATTGAAATTTCACTTGGGCTTCAACGGCGGGTATCAATAAGATAGCAAGTGCTTCTAGTTCTTTGTTGAGTGCAGCATTACGTCAATTTCATGTTGGAGAGGATTGCTTTTCTTTTACCTATTGATTCATTGATCCATCTACTAACATTTTCTTTGGTGTTGTTATTATTTGATAAAACCTCATTAGCAATTGTGCCAGATATCGCTGCAGATGGACTGCGACCATGGTCAAATTCACTTAAAGTGAAAAGCGAAAATGGATGGCAAGCATGGTTTATGGCGATTGGACCTGAAGCGCGGCATAAAGAGTATGTTGATGGTAGGTGAAACTTTGTTTGTACTTGCCGCAATGGGTGGAATATAATACTAATATCCGACATCTGTGTTGTTGATGGGTCTTTAATCAATGCCTTTGCGGATTTTAATGAGTTAAGATCAATAGAAATCTTAGATGCCAAGGAGTCCTTGATTGTATTGAGCATGAAATGAGATGTAGTGGCACCAATGAATACAAAGCCTTTTTCATCTAAACGAATGCTGGAAGTTATTAATGTGTTTGAGACTTGAGTTCCGATTACAAGCTTACCCTTTTGCTGACAACATGCGTGGGTGATTACTTGGTTCTATCTTGGTAGGTATATCAATACTTTATGTTGAGGAAGGGCATATCCAACCCTAAATTTGGTTTTAGGATGGATAATGCTTCATTTCATTCCGAGATAAAATCTTCAGGTGTTCAATCCACATTATCCAAATCTGTGGTGAGGGTATCTAAATCAATGTCATCATCTTCTAAATCCTCATCCGCGGTGTAAGCGTTACTTTCTTGATTAATGCTTTCCTCTCTTTTCAAAAAAGCGGCAGAAAAGTAACGACGACAGAACTTGGTCAGAGCGCTCCGAACTATGCTGGCTGGTAGCCCTTCAACACAACTATCATCATTTGAAATAATGACCGTTTGGAACGGAATCCAGAGTTAACGAGGAAGCTTCTGAGTACCAGAGAGCTTGCGTCGTAGCCAGCAGGATGTAAGATTATCTATTTGTTGGATTTCGTGTGGAAAAAGTTAAAAAAAGAATTGTAGAGTGTGATCTTTTATACGAATAATTTATCGCATGGATAACACACACACAACCCCATTTCAATACCCCCCCAAATGAATCCAAAACTTGTGGAAGTTTTCGATGAAACATAATGACAACTTGTTCAAGCTCATTGAATGGTGCCATTCTACTATTAAATAATGTGTGAAGGGAGGGGTGGTGGTGGAGAGAGAGAGCATGAGTCGATCAGGGAGACACACTTGAACAATAGACACACTTGCACAATAGACACACACACACGCACACACACACACTGTAACGAAAAGCTGAGCTTTGATATCCATCTTTCCACACAGCTTATAATTTTCCTTGGCTATTTTTTCACCCCCTCTTTTCCTCTCAATCATATCATCATGTTTATATATCTGGCCATTTTATTGTTCTTTATAGCATGTAAGATTTTATACTACATCATCTCATTCTTGTTGATCAACTAAAAACACATAGTATGCTGGTACTTTCGCAAACACATTCGAGAAGGGGCTTCTGAATTAGCAAACAAAATGAACCGCCTGTTAGGTTATCATTTATTACCAACTAATGCTGGCTCCTTTGAAAGCGATATTGAAGATGGATTGACAAGCTCACAGTTCGATTTACATGCCAATTTGGATGAAGAGGATAGTAGAGCTGGATTAAAGGACAAGGAGGAAATTATGAGAATTATGAAGAAGCAGAATGTTTCATTTGATGAAGCTCGACTTATTCGACAACAAAAGCTGTTGAAAAAGAATGTAAGTTATAAAGTGTTGGCTTCAAGAGAAGGGTTCAAATTAAATATGTAAACTGTAGAACATTGACCCTGTTACGGGATTGCCTTTGGACCCTAAATTTGTCTCTTTCTAACTAATATTAATCATACCTCCATCCTCTTTTAATTAAACTACTGCATTATTACCACTCGAGAACTGTTTGCCCTGTAGATCATATGATTGCTGCACAACGCATGTGTTTGTTTGCTTTTCTTAGAGAGACAAAGAGGAGTATCACTTGAATTTTGACATGTCCCATATAGGTTGGCAGCATTTCAATCTCTATTTACAGCATAGTTAAGTGGCAAGCATTGTTCAATTGGATACATGACTGTAAGCTAAAGATGACCCCGAGTATTGGTCCCTGAGTACGAGGTTTATACTACTGTACAATCACACTTTATTCTTCTTTGGCTAAAACTATCTGATGCTTGTTGCGTGACCAAAGAAAGAGACAGCTACAGGACCTGGCAGAGAAGAAGAGAGGCTTTCAGTGGGTATATCAGGTTTGATTCAATGCATCAAGCATCTCGTAAGCAGCTGCCTTCGCATCAGGAAACGTAATTTCAACCACCTTGACTCTCAGCTTTGATAATTCAGCAGTTTTCAATAGGCTTCCATTATCAGAAATCTTGAATTTTCGAAGTTGAAATTGCTCGACCAAATCATCCGTACAAAGCTCATACTCTTCTTCTTCGTCTCTGGCTCGCTTTCTGCTCGTCTTTTGTTCTACTTGGCCATAAAGGTAGAATTGGCCCGCTCTTTTAGCATTATTGCAGAGATCTTCCAGTGTATAACCATGCATAGCATTGCGTTGCTCTTTCTCGGGATCATAGCTCATTCTCTCCTCTTCATCATCCATCGTGGTCACCTTGCCAGCACCCCATCCACCATACGTCAATTGACCATAATCAAGCACCAAATTCTTTAGCGCATCAATCCGATTTGAGCTCAACTGAAGTAGACGAAAGACCAGACGTTCACCATCAATACCAGCATTCGCATTTGCCGTTCCATCGCTGATTTGAACAAGCGCATGCGCAGAAAACACGCGAGAAGCACCTTGACACATACCGTAACAATCCTTGTTTCGTACAATGGAACCGCAATCTCGACACTCCCATTTCAGCGTAAGGTTGATGATGGCATGGATGTAACAAAACAACCGAAATATCTGTCTACCGGTCAAATCTTGTAGCCCAATATCAGTGTTCAAAAAGGACGAGATGAGACGGGTTTTCACGCGTGCTGGCTCCATGGACACCACGTTGGGTGAAGGTGTGGTGTTGTTGACTTGGATACATGCTGTTGAATCTGCCAGGAAAAAGCTCTCTTCTGAAAACGCCTTTTTCTTGCGAATTAAGTTGCGAAAAGTTACCGTGGCACCTATCACCAAACCCACAGGGTAATGAATCTTGTGTACATCCATGTAGATGCTGATCACATCAAGACTGTCTGGTTGCCGTAACTGGATGAATAGTTTTCGATTTGTCTTGCCTGTACTCACGCCTAGTTGGTTGTAGAGCTTGAAAGCATGCTTATTGAGTGTGCCATGTGCTGAGTATCCTTCCATGAAGCGCTTGATGATGACTACGCCTTGCACATGAACCAGCTGTTCAAGGTAATGTTGCGCTATTGTAGCAGTCGTGAGTCCAGCGGGAAGATGTTCGATATCAGCCACCTGAGACACAGTGTAAATCAACGACTGAGGATCCTGTGGTATCATGTCTTGGCTGTAATGAGGTAGCAACTGAATCGCGTTCGAGTTGGCTGCTGTACAGGAGAGCGGGTATACGGTATGCTTGTCGGCATCTATTGTGAGCGCAAATCGAGGTGCTTTGATAAATGATTCAGGTCGATCGAGCCCATAGATGATCCAATAAGAGCCAACTTGAAAATCAAGGTGCAAATGCAATGAATTCTTGAGAGATGAAAATACCAGCACAAAATCTGTTGAGCCGTTTGTCTCAATGAAACCCGGGCTTGAACGACTAGAGCCCAGCCCCTCAATTTCGTACATTTTGACAACCACTCTGCATTCAAGATAGACGGATCCGTTGGCAGTAAAGCACGCCTCCACAGGAAATCGATTTACTACGTGAACAGCTAGATACTGATGCTGCTTAGGTAGATTGTGGTTATTTTCAGATACGTGGCATAGCGATAGCTTATCCAGCTTTCTTGTTCCAAGATCTTGGTGTTCAAGTAAGCAAAAAGTGGTATTTTTGTGCCCATCATCCTCATCATTGTCCAACAGCAGCAAATCACTTGCTTGACACACAGCATAGGTCAGACGCAGGTCTTTTCGCTTGATAAACTCCTCATCTTCATTCTCGACAAAGGAGAGATCCTCTGTAAACAGCTGCAAACGTCGAACCAAGTATATCTCGCCTACTTTTGCTGGCATATCGCTTGAAGATGATGCCAGTACAAACAAGATACGAGACGCGTTGTCCATCAGATACAGCCTGCCATCGCGAGACACTTGAAGCATGCCTAGAATGCAGTACTCTGCCGTTTGATCATAATCCGCTCTCTGCACCAGTACATTTTCCTTTTCAAACATGGTGTTTCCTCCAGCTAAATCCAAATGATTATCCTCTAGTTTGCACTCCAACTTGGCCTTGACCCTATCCAGCGATGGATACGCATCAATTACTACACGTAGATTTTCTTCTCCCACCAACACACAGACTGTATCATGCAGCACGAAATCGTTCATCATGTCTCCAGCCTGCATCACACGAGTTCTTGTGGTCGCAAACACTTGATCTCTCACCGTCCTGTACGCACGCTGGAATACGCTGAAATCTGCCACAATGTGTGTATCGATAAACTTGACTGTCAGCGCTGCATATACTTCCAGCTGCCGCAAAAGCTGCTGAAATGTAGATTTTCGACGAATGATGTCTGTAAAGACGTATAACTTGATCTGTGCGCTTATGTCTGTATTGTGGGCCAGGAAAAACCGACTTGTTGTTTCCTCAAACACATTGTGGTTTTTCGGAAACTTGAGTATCTCTACATGGCTCTGAAAGCAAGCAGCAAGCGCTAAATAGCCCTCGTCTGACTTGTCTACCTGCCATACATGCTGGAACAAGTAGCTGGTTTCGTCGTCTTCCGGGTTCACTATGACCGCATGGAAATGGTGCAAGCGCACGCGTGTGTCGATTCGAAATGGCATGTCTGCAGAGTAGCTAAACAGGTGGAAAAGAGATATAATGATTTTACGATCCAGTTCGTAAATGCCAAACATGCTGTCAATGACTCGTGTGATGGTGCCAGTGTATGTCTTGTGCTTGTGTACATCGACCAACGTGGGTTGTTCTGCGCTACTGTTACTACTGATGCTGCTGGCTGGCATCCTACAAATGTCCTGCAATTGTGTATATGTGATGGATTGGCACTTTGCTTTTTTGTGTCCAAACGTCAAGACACAAAGCGAGTTGCGATCAGTGCTGTTAATGGTCTCTATACAGAGGTTCTGAAATGCGTAGGCTCCTCCAATCTGGAAATGACGGTAGTAATCAATCAACCCATCGCCCTGAAACAGGATATTGATGGCTTTCAGTTCTGTGCTGCTTGTCATTTGCACAAAGAACATGGCTGGTTTGTTTGGCTGCACATATAATGTCGAGATGGCGTGCACAATGCCTGCCATGTACACGTTTTCTCGCAAGGAGATGTGATCGCCGGGTATGTAGTAGGACGCTTTGCGTTTGACGGTTTGGTTGAACAGGAACCAATCTCCACTCAAGTCTTCCTTTAATACTGACTTTTTGCTGCTTGTTTCTCTGTACACATCCTCCAGTCGAAATTCAAGGTGGCATGAATTAGCGCCTTCCTGTAGGTTGACAAGGTTCCATTTTTTGACAATGACTGGGGTGTTTACTACGTTTGCACGCAATCGGTTGACTAGACAGGGAATGGGGTCGTTTGTCATTGTGTCCACCAGCAGCACTGTGCCTCGAGGATAGTCGCCAGATTCGCTGTTAGCGACACCCAGTATACCCGAGATCATGGCTTTGGCTTCGCGATGTGTGGTTCCATACGGGTAGTTTTTTAAGTCGCTGACACCCAATGTGTTGGCCATTGCTAATTTTGATGGTCAAAGGAGAAGAAAAAGAATCAAATATGAGACCGTGAAATGCTTATATTTTGTGTCACTGTTTACAGACGCCAGTTTTTTATTTTATTTTATTCATGCCTTAACGTGTTTAAATCTATCAGTGGGCCTTGATCGATTGTCAAGTCAATCAGCGTAGAGTTATTGAAAAGGGACTGCAGTCCATCTTGTCTTCCAGCAAAAGAGGCCCCTTGCTCCTTACTGGCATCATATCGCAAGGCTGAATTGGGTAATGAAGGTGTCTGATCCAACAGTCTTGTAAATGAGCGGTTCTTTTGTCGAAGCGAGCTAAACTTTTTCCTGTCCAGTGTCGTCTTTCCAGTCGCTGCTTTCTTGATGGTCGGTATGACATGCTGTGTATGGTCTGCGTCACTCAAAAGATACCTCAAGGACTTGATCCATGCGTAATGTGCAGTAAAATCCAAACATTGAATCTGGATACCCCTTGATGGGGACTTGATGTAAATGCCTGGTGGTTTTGATTTTTCATGTGGCGGTAATACCAGAAAAGATTCCACTAGCACTGTGTATGTATTGCTATTAGTTACTGCTCCCAGCAATTCTGTCCTCTAGTAGTACTCACCGCTCTTTGTACTGCATTGATTCGCTTTGGTGCCAGGTTCCTGCGTACTCCAATATAATGTCTGAGTGTAAGGATGTAGCCAGAAAAATCGACGATGTCTGTTTTCAGAAATACCACTGCCAACCACCTTTCTTGTATACTTCCACATCCAATCACCAATCATTGTACGGGTCATTGAAGTCGCTGACGATCCATCATCGTCATCATCGTCGTTGCCTTCTCCATGTTCTTGACTGAAATCAGCATCTACCCTGAAATCGTGGTCTCCAAAGTTTAGTTTGAATAAAGGCGATTTCTGCTTTTGTTTACTGTCAGCGGCCTTCTTGTCTCGTTTCGACTTGTAAATGTAACTGGTAGGCTCTCTAAGCAGTGATCCGTAATACTCATTGCTTTGTACCTGCGTCTGCTCGTTGCTGGTGCCTGGAACGGACGAGGATGATAGCAAGGACGATAGGCTGCCGTGATTCGTGATGGGAGGCAATTCGACACAGGTCAAGGTGACACTTTTCTTGAGAGACGCTATGCTGTTGCTGCGGTAAAGTGGCTCATCATTACTGCTGGAAATGGGTGAAGTGGCCATCAAATTGCCTACAGATCCAGCTTGAGATAACTCATCGCCAAGTGATTTGCCTCGTTGAGGGTAAGGAGATGAGCCTGTAACTGTCAATCGTTTTCTGCCAAGGCTGGATTTTCCTGTCGATCTCAACGATGTACGCTGTTGTCTGTTGGATATCGAGGCAGGAGAATGAGGTGGCAATGAATCCGTCAGAATTGGAGAATAGGGTTGCGATGTAGAGGGCGAGTAATTCTGGTTGAATTGCTCTATTGTCTCTTGTGCCTCTCTTAGTAACTTGTCAATTTCAGTGCGTTCCTGTCGCTCCTCGTCTATCTTTGCTTGCATAGTTTGTATAATACCATGCGCTTGGTCTAGTGATGTCTTGAGAGCTGTTATCTCTGCCTCGTGTCGCGTTGATACTACCGATTTAGAATGTACTACACGCATGTTGTTGTCTGGTGAGCTCGAAGCGACTGCAGCTGTAGGTGTTGACGAGGAGGGCCCTTCGCTGCTAGACAAAGAGGTGTCGATATGGCGTAGTCCGTTCTGTGGATGCTGCTGCTGCTGCTGCTGTATGGCCAGCACTTCTTGCAGCTGTTTTGCCACCTGATCCTTCTCTATACGCAAGCTGTAGAGCGTCTTTTTCAATGCCAAAGTCTCTTCTTCATGCTGCTCTTGTGCAGCCGTCAAGCTGGATTCCCAAGTATGCTGCACTGTCTTGAATTGCTCGATTTCCTGGCATAGTTTTTCCTCTTGCTTAGCAAGTCTATGTTGCTCAGCTGTGGATCTACTGAGACTCTGAGACAAGTCATGGATTTTCTGCAACAGTTCTTGTTTGCTTAGCTCCAGATTCCAAATCTCGTCCTTGTATCTCTCTGTCAGTTCAATATCAACATTGTTCAAAAAAAAAACATCCGATCAGCAAAGTAGTAGAGGCAAAAGAAGTGTGTAGATGTCTGTTTGCTGTACCTTCCGTTTCGCCTTTTCCCTTTAATAGTTTATCGAGTCTGCCGATCTCCTGTTGTTTATCTGCCTTTTCAATTTCAAGTGCTGTAAGGGCGTGCTGATATTCCTCCAGGAGGCCTTGCATCTTTAAAACTTCGCTCAGGAGACCGTGTCCAACGATACCAGAGGGCCCGTCTTGCGATTGCATGTCCACGTTCAAAGTAGATCGCTTTATCTTGTTGTTGGTCAACACGCCTATGGATGAGTAGTCTGCGGAAGAGTAGCTTGTATACGAACCAGGCGAGTCGTCCGAGTAGTCGTTGGGCGATGTGGCATGGTGTCGAGTGCTGCTGCTGTTGGGAGACACAGCGTTCTATCAGAGATCATTTAGTATACTTCTTTATAGGCTGTGTGTATGCTTTTTACTATGGTCAAACCAGCTGGCGGTGGCTCTCGAAATTGCTGTTGTACCTGAATTGATATCATTTAACCAAATATTGCATCAAATCAAGGAGGCAAGTTACCTCGCTGTAGATTACCTTTTCCATTGAAAGATTAGGGGATGACCTTGTCATGATAATCCCCTCGTGTGTATGGTTACAGCAAAGAAAGAAGGAAAGAAAGAAAGAGAACAAAAGCAAGAATGTCTTGGTATATGTACATCTCGGAAAAATAATCGTTTATTATAAATAAATGTTAACCTCTTATGAAAATGGCACCTGTCTTGTCAACCTTTGAGCTCTTGTCGATATGGTCCAAGCCAATCATATCGCCTGCATTGTATGTGTGCGTGGAAAATAGTTGCTCGTCTTGATCGCTGACCAGTGTTGTGTTCTCCTCGTCGTCTGCCACAATGTTGATTTTGACTTTGCTCCATTCGTGATCGTCCAAGCCAGTGCGAGCCTGAAGTCTCTTTTTTGTGTCTGCCAAAGATTCATTCTAAAAAAAAAAGGGTATATATCAGTTAGTAAAAGTAAGCGCCTATTCAGAGGTGGTTACTACGTTACCTCTTTGAGCAAGAATTTGAAGGGGATAGAGTGTGTTCGGTTGGGCGTACGTTGGAAATGGAAAACGTGGATAAATGTGTCTGTCGAGTGCAGCTTGTTCTCCATCTCTTCCTGTGGGATGTTCTCGGCAAACACCTTGAGCGCGGGTCGTGTAGCAATGTCTGCTCTCCATGACTTGTCAGTGTATTCCTTGTCAAACTTGCCGTCCATTTCATCGTAAATACGAATGCGATCCAGATCTTGCAACAACTTATCGTCCTTGGCTACCAGAGCTGCTTTCAGATCGTTGATGCCGCTGTCTTTGGGCAGCAACACCTCGACAACATGTGCATCTCTCATTGTAGGTGCACACACAGTGACCGTCACTGGACATTTGGATTCCATCTCTTCCAGACTCACATCCAGTTTCTCGTATAAAAGAGTGGCCTTGTTGGCAGGCACAGGTGTGCCTCCGCTGTAGGCGTTTGCCAGGACCTTGCCGAGTTTCAATCCAGAAAATCGTTTGGGTGGCAATTTGCTAGTATTATAAGGATTGATCAAGCGCAATTTATCACCATCCACACCCAATTCCCGGGCCACAATAGCAGCAATATCTTCATACAACATGTCCTTGTGCAATGTCAGTCGAAGGTCGGGCAATTCACCGTCAGGATGCATGGGCGAGAATTGAACAAGCACACGGCCTGTTTTGTATTCCATAAAAGAAGGAACTGTAGTTTTACCGTTATGTTCGAGAATAATGGCCTCTTCTTGAGCTGTCAATTCTTTTTGAATACAGAGAATATCACCATCTTGCAGCTCGGCTTGGCTAAATGTCAATTCAGGGTCAACAAGATCAATCATGGTAGCCTTGATTTCTTCATAGATACGAATGTTATCTTCCTGTTTGAAGCCAGCCATTTGCTTTAATGTGTCCATGATGGATTTGACCTTGGCATCTTTTTGCACATACAAACGATCCAAACCACTACAGCGCTTGTGAGTTTTTCAAGTCTCATTGGCTCATTGACCTATACTTACTGAATTTCTTGACGTTCTGGTGTAAACAACTTGATAAAGATCAAAATGACAGGCGATTGCTGAGGCTGAGGAGGGAAGACTGCAACGCCATGCTCATCCAAGGCAGATGCTCTTTCCAAATATAATCTGAGGTTGGGTTGATTTGTAGCATATCTCAAACGAATTTCATCTACAGTGGAATCATCATCTTCAGGTGGAATAGGGATATCGATACGAATCGTGCGATTTTGTCGGTTGACCATCAACCACAATCTGAACCCAGAAGGAGGCAGGTTGAGGCCAGTTGCAATCTCTTGCTTGAAATCACCAAATGTCTGATTCTTGAGGATGCGAGACACATAGAGACGGTTTTCAGTGGCATCCTTTTCGTCAAAATTAGCAAAATCAAACTCTGTGTTGGCTCTGAATGTATTGTCGTCAGCAATGAACGCCTTCATGTAGAGATGTTGCTCTTCCTTGTCTTTGCGTCTTTGTTCTCTGATACGAGCTTCTTCTTCAAGACGCTCGCCCAAATGCCTAGGAATGTCTTGCTCTGTCACGGGTGCCAACACTTGATCCAGCATGCATTCACGAATGTACACCAACATGTAGGCATTGGTGAATCGATTCATGGGACGTCCATTAGGTCTCATATTGACACCTGGCATGCCTAATTGCTCTCCACCATAGTTCTCCTCCAACACCTCCTTCAATGTAGATGGGATCACGCGGTCGTCGTCAAACTTGAACCAATTTCCATTCTTTTCAGGCTTTACGAATGCAAAGTAATGTCCGCCGCTTAAATCGCCACTATGAACAAGAACGCCATGAAGAACATACTTGTGGCCCTGAGATTTATCAGCATTTTCACTGAGATAAGGTTCAAGATCAATGTCTGTAGGGAATTCATGTCTATCATTGATCTGTTTTTCATACAAGAAATGAGTGAGTCTAGTCATGATATCATCTGTCAAAATGAACCTACTTTCACCATCATATCCCTCATCATGTCGTATTCAAATCTCTTTAATTGCAAGTGCAACACTGGAGGAAATGACTCAAAAATAACACCCTTCTTGGCATCTTGCAAGCCATAACCTTCCGCCATGTACTTGTTATCGCCTTCCAGAGTTTCTTCCATAATGTAGTCATGGAAAGAGTCCTCCAGGTTTTTGCAGCCCTTGACATTCAATTGGATATCTGCAGACATGTTCAATAAGTCAAACATGTACGCACTTAGTCTTTTGTTTGCACTTACCGTAATAATCTTCGGATCGAGATGATTCATACTTGACATTGATACATTTAATGTAACTCTTCATTCGGCCAACAAACAAGTTTTTGATGGCGCCGTCTGCGGGTGTGTTTTTCATCTTGATCTCGAGATTGTCTTGCAAAACTCGGTTGAATTCTTGCACATCGTGTTGTCTAAATGCCTCCAAGGAGTCCCAGCCGAAAGATCGTGTCAATTCAGTAGTACCTACTGCCAAATTAGAAAATTGAAGGTTATAAAACACTCTTTGCAGTGCCAATGCGATGCTTTTGGTGGGCTCATCATGCTCTGTTGGGATCTGATAAACTGCCTTTCTGAATGAGTTGGTAAAGAACAAGGACTGAAATAATGAATTCATGTAGCAAGTGGCTCCTTGATTTTGTAATCCAACATAGCCTGTGATCTTTTTGGAGTCATAGTTAATGAAATTGTGCCAGAGAATACCAGTGGGGTCCTTGACAACGCGGATGATGCTGGTGATTCGAACAGCGTCATCCTCCAAATAACCAGTGGCCTCATTGAACAAATCAGCGAGTGGAACAAAGCGAGTGAAGCCCCAATCTGATTCCTCGGCAGTAAATCTATGTTGAGCACTGTGTAAGGTGTATTTGGTAGGATCTGATATTTTGGAGATGCAGACAACGAACTGAGCGCAAGCATATTCTTCAGTATTGGACTTTGCATTCGTCAGGTCTAAATAGATGGAAGCATATTCTGACTGATTGTTGCCTTTGGGAAACAAGAGGACATTCCTATCAATCATCGCTGTTAGCAAATATTTCCTTGCTATCCAGGCTGTTTCTGTTTGTACCAGTCATGATCACCAACTTTCATTATAGGTCCAATGGTACGTGTATCTAATTTACTCCAGCCTTGAATATCCCAATGCTCACATTTGGTTTCAATAATTTCATTGTCAATAGGATGAAGCTCCTTGTTGGCAATCAACTCGACTACGCGAAAAACAAAAACGTTAAGTTGAGTTTATCATCATGACGACGAAAATCAGTGTTTTTTGACATAATAACTTACAATCATCAACAACAGAGTACACTGGTTCAGGCTCGACTTCGGCCATTGTCTTGTCTGGATCAACATGAGGCAGGGCCTCAATAGGAGGAGACTGATCAAAAATGCCATCTTGATCTTGTTGCAATGGCATTTCTTGTTGCAGGTATGGTTGTTGTTGCTGCTGCTGCTGTTGAACGGTAAATTCCTCTTCTTGAGATGCTGAAAGAGGTGGTGGGGGAGGTACAAATCCTGACTGCGGTGGTTGCTGTTCTTGACTCTACATGCTTTATATCAGTACATGACATTTTATCGCAACGTCCACTTAAAAAAACTCACCATGATGATGGATAACTGCGAAGAAAGAAAAAGAAAGAAAGTCGAAAAAGGGGTTTCAATGAAGAATCTGCGAACTCTTCTTTATTGTATAGACAATTGTCTGGGCAAATACGCAAACACCCACACCAGCTAGAGAAACATTATTGCACTTCAAAGACGTCACGACTTTCTTGGGCTCAATTTTCTCAACAAAAACTGCTATGCTATTTGGAGAATGTGAATATAATTGAATGACGAACCGGTCTGTCATGATATTAGTTCACATCATTTAAGCGTGTTTGCCAAGTGTCCAGATTTTCAAAACGGACATTCATCTATTTGTTTCCTATTTGCTATTATACATCAAAAGAAAGCAGAATTTCTGATGTTTAAATAATTTAAGCTTCAATTGCACCATCTCTATCCTAACCAACAACGTATTATGAGGTAAATGAACCCTAATCGTATTGATATAGAGACATTTTTGTTTAGTCAAGCACAAAAAAGCATCAACAATCAAGCAGTCATTTTAGAAAATGGAGCCGCTGATTTTGAGTTCAGGGTCGTCCAAAAGGCTGTGTGTCCAAAAATGATATAAGTCTATCCAACTATGCAGTTGTGCTCCAAATTTTACGCCGCTTTTTTTTCTTTTTTTAAGAAGATGGTGCAGCTGAAATCACCGTTAAAATCCTTCTTTATTCAAAACTGGTATGACGTTCAATAAATGTATACTTTACTGCCCTGTTTATTATACTATTTGCTTTACGTCTCTTATCTGATGAGAGCTGTTTAGCAACTAACAGTGATCCATTATCAATTTTTGCGTTATTCGGTTCTTGATCTAACGGATTGGGGAGAGTATCTCGATGTTTAGTTTGTGGATCATCATGCATTGACAATAGCTTTTATTGTGGAATGTGCGTCTTTTCAAGATTTAACGCATTAGCGTTTGTCATTTCTAACATCATATTGGTGGCTAAGACCAGGGATTACGGTATATAATTTGACTAGATTATTCCTGTAATACAGTAGCTCTTTGCTTTAGCCTTGGGATGAACGGATTGCTTATTATTGTTATCGATTGACTTTGATTTATTTGAAGCCACAACCTGGCTCTATGCATAATCATCTTGGATAGCAGGCAAAAACATATTTACGGTAGTATCATCAGTTATCGTTGGGTGAGCACGACGAGCGAAAGCACAAGTTACATGGAGAAAAGGACTACAACACTGCAATCAGATCTTGGATAATAGTAGGCTTGGTTATTGTTGATGAGAAACTGTTGGAGACTGATGCATGAAAATGTTAATTCTGAGCAGATACTACTACTAACGATAGCTATTGTACTGATATATATATTATAGATATTCGTTGTTTTGGGTACTTTACTTGACTACAGAATGTTAAATCTGGGTTCGTAATACGGTATAAGATGATCTTCCGGACCAACAACAACTTCGGATGGATATTTCTCCATGATTTACTAAGCGAGTTGATGCTGCGTAGTGCTTGACTTTTGTTTCTCATTTAATTCTCTATACGATGGTATCGTTATTATTAGTATTTCCAAAAATATGTCGGGTAGTGCCTGCTTGAGGCAAATCAAAATACATGACTTTGAGTTACTTCATGAAGGGAATGTCTATTAGGTGTTTTTGACTTTTAGATTATGTTGGGACTGATGTAGACCTATCGAATGGTTTTTGTTTTGGCCAAATCCAACAAGTCCTCATAAAGATATAGCCAAAAAACCTTACTCCGGGAAAATTCTTGATTTCGTCCATTGTTTGACCTATGAAGGCAAGGGCCCAAATCGTATCTGAGTTTTTTGGTCAGATGGATTTTGTTTATTTCTCCATGTAGAGTGAAGCTAGAGCCTCGGGTAAGAGCTAAAACGATAGGAAACGTCTTGCGCTACAATAATGACCAGTATTGCAAGCAAGGTTATCTTGATACAGATCGAGATATTATCGAAAAACCACCAAAATTTGACGAAAAACGTTTTGTCTGTTTGAGAAGTCTAGTGTTGATCAAATCAGACAAAAGTAATGTCATTCGATACGCCTTCAAATTCTACACAAGTTTGATATAAACTTGAACATATGTTTCTTATCAACAATTGCCAAGTTTAGGTCATGACAAAATTCATGATGAATAAGGACTCATTCGAACCAACATGGATTTCAACCTCAGTTTGATATCAGCTACCACCCTATATCCAGAAGAGTACACTCGTGACGTCAAGTTTGCAGCTTTTTCTTTCTTTCCCATTCCCCCGTTTTTTCTTTTTCCATACCCCCGTTTTTAATACTACTTTTACTGCCAAACCTATTATTCAACTTGTTATTGAAGTCAATAGCAGAAAGTTTATCAAGCCTGTGGTTGTTGTTAGTTGCTAGCATATGGAGGTGAGTGTATTTACTGTATCGATTGTCCAAGTCTATTATTAATTAATTATTCTTTTTCTTTGTTGACTAGAATAGCTACCGACAACTGCTTCAAAACAAAAGAAGAGAACAACGACGCAACAACTGGTAAACACTGCTTCGACTTCTTACGTTGTTATTATTGCCACCACCACCGCTTCTCTGAATACGACGGTATGTACCATTAGTTATTATTATTTTTCATTGAATCGTAACTAACTGAATTTTCTCTTATTTTTAGGAAATGGTTGTGTATACCCTAAACTCCAGCAACAAGGCCTCTGGTGCTATTTCTCGCTGCTTTGACACTGTCTGCAGCATGTCATTTGCAATGCTGTTTTTGCTTGGTTTAGTCCTGTCTGCAACAAGTCATTAGTAGCGCTGTTTCTCCTCTCTGGTCGGTTGTTTGGTACTGTTTGCAAGTTATGGGTCGTGCTTGTCTCTCTCGTTTGGTGCTATCTGCAAGTCATTTATAGCACTGTTTGTGTCTTCTGGTTTGGTGCTCTCTGCAAGTCATCTCAAAAGGCGTTACTCTCTTCTGGTTTGGTGCTATCTTCTGCAAGTCATTTGTATTGCTAACTTTCTCGAGTTCAGTGGATCAGGTTAGTTTCAATGATGTCTGCTGTTCAATAATATTTTACTAATTACAGGAATTTGACAGAATATAGGCAGCAAGCATAAGATGGTGCTCAAGTACATTAGATACAGAACAACCTGTTGTGATTTATTGCTCATCAAGTAAGTATAAATTACGTAGTACATTGCTAGATACAACATTGCTGACTATTATTGTATTACTTTGATGTGATGATATGTAGGCAACAAGTAATAAGGTCACGACAACTAATGGATGATTAATGATGGATACTGGATGCAACTACTGAAGCTGCTAACAGTCGATTAGTAGGTAAGTTTATGATATAATGGCGTTGATTATTGAGGAATGCAATACTAATTATATCCTGTGGACTATGTATAGGCAAGCGTATAGCAATGATTATGGACACTACTGTTGGATGCTGCAGGATATCAGTCAAGTTATTTTTTTTTGTCGAAAACAACCAGAGCAATAGCTGTAGATACAACCCATCATTCATTTTTGTTTGTTTATCTTTCTCCCCCTTATTATTTATCTTCACTCTCTTTTTTCTTTGGCTTTTCGCCCTTATTTTTTTTTAACTTTCATTAGCACATAATATCATTACCCTCACTATTTTTCTTTCTTCTTTCTATGTTTCTTTGAAGCATATCTTTTTTTTCACGTTGAGTGGATGTGCCTATCACTGAAGCTCAACAATAACAAGATTCCGAGGCTAGGATTAGATAGGCTGGTCCAAACTTAATTGTTGATTCTACTTACTTAGCGACAGTTGAGGGTCTTAATAAACATAATTCCTCACGTTAGGGGTGTAGTAAGGCACGCTCTAGCACCTGAGGGGTGGTCTAATTGAAATACTACCTAATTGCATTTTTGGGTAGTACTTCAAATTCCGCCTAACAACATTGCAGAGGAGAACTATGGCAAAATTTTTCTAGGTTTTTCAGTATATAGAGGTAATAAATAGATGTAGCTTTTCTACGTTTCTGGGCTGTTTAATGCGTTGTTTTCACTGATGTAAGAGATTTAGTCGTTGAGTTATGCGAAGGAACATGTAGATTGCTTTAAACTTTAAATAACATGTAAACTTGTTATATCCAGAGAAAAGATACAAGTAGCGATAATATAAAAAGATAATAAAGACTTGTAAAACAAGCCAGATACGAAAACTAAAGATTTATTAATTGAATTAAGCACACCTTTTATATTAAATCATAATCGCTAAGTCAATCAATCTATCTTATTGTTTAATTCATATTAGGTCCAATGCTTCGATTTACTACGGAGTATTTCTGCTTGAAGGATTAACCATCATAGACAACAGAGATACTACGGTCATTGAATGTAAGAATTTGAATAATAGAAAAAATGCCAATTAGAAAAATGAACATTCATAGACGTCTCTATTTAAGTGTTGTTCTAAAGTTCAGGAGCGGTGGCAATATTAATCAATAATATATACAATGTGCATTCGTTTTACAGTGCCGTTTCTCCCCGATTACGACATTTTATGAAATATCTAAAGGTAAAAACGAGAACCGTACAATCAAACTAGCCTAAAATAACAAACTTAAAAAGAACTTAGGATGGCATATTTTGAATTTGAAGTCTTCGACGTGCTTTGTGGTGATAATGGGATTCGTTCTACTTCAGCAGTGTATATAGCATCAGTGTGGCAACTGTATTTAGGCGCAAACTGTACTTTTCCCGAAAAAAAAAAAACCAACAGACTCTTTTATCAATAACAATGCTCAGTATACAAGATATTGTTTCAAAGTTTCAATTCACTCGTGTATTATCCAACGATACACGAACCAAGCTTGTTTATATATTGGGCCAAATTGATGGACAAGATTGCATTATGTCGTTTGAAAAGACGCAATATGATGACACGAATATACCTACATTAACACGCACTGTCAACAACAACACGATGAACGACATTGTTGAAAACAACATTTATGGATGGTGTATGGCTCATCTTGAAAGCAAAGAAGCTGACACTCGCATCAAAACCATTTATCCTGCTACCGATGTCCACATTGCGAAATACGAAGCACAATCTCGCGTAATGCTTGTCGAGACACCTGAATTATACCAGTCCATCACATTGCCTTACATCAAAAGCATTCCCGAGAAACGCACAGCATGGGTGCACAATATCTTGAATGGATCGGCTGAAGCGGATCGAGTGATTCACCATGATCATGATCCTGAGAATGGATTTGTCATTTTACCAGATATGAAATGGGATGGACGTAACGAGACCTTGTACTGGGTTGCTATTTCTATGCGATCTGATATTTTGTCTTTGCGATCGCTCTCAACCCAACATTTGGAATTCTTGAAAAAATTACGAGAGACAAGTTATCGACTCGTCAAGGAGAAAGCAGATCTGTTGCCAAGTCAGCTGCGATTATTCATTCACTATCAACCATCCTATTATCATTTTCATGTGCATATTACAGCAGTAGCCTTCTCTGATGCACCTGGCGTCGTTTCAGGACAGGCTCATTTATTGGACACCGTCATCAACAATATCGAGCTCTATCCAGATTACTATCAAAAAGCAACCATTCCGTTTGTTATTGGAGAGAACCATCAGTTAGCCAATGAATATGATAACAAATAAAATCCAAGTGGCTCGGTGTGAAAAGTTGACATGAACGCAATGTGTGTAACTCTTTTTTGAGTGTGTGTGCATTTTCCATGCTCATTTAGTCTATCTCCTTTTTAGATTCTCTCCTTTTTTCTTCTTCTTGTATAAATATACATATAGCGATAAATGAATGACTTGCGCCAACAACAAACACACCAGCAGCAGCAAGCAGATGGCAAAATGAATGAATCCACCTATCTATTACATCTCTTGGCCATCATCTGTATAGAGTACCTGTATCATTTGTTCATTCAAACTCCTGTTTCAGCAATCAAAGCATGGTCCAAGCATCCTATTTCACTGCTCATCTTATTCTTGATACTATTCCCTGTCTACGTACTAGCAAAATGCTGTATATCCATATCAAGATTCATGGCCAAGATCATGGTGATTCCAAGAGACATTCGATTTCTCTATATTATCAATGTCTTTTTTTCAAGTAGCAAAGAGCAACAGCGTCCAGCATTGTTTGATCTTGCACATATGAATGACGATGACGACGAGGATGACCTCAATCGATACCTGGAGAGATGTTCCATCTGCTTTGACTCTAAATTGGACTTGTGTTTGGAATACTGCAGAGATCAATTTTGTTTGGAATGCTTTCAACGGTATAGAATAGCGCTATGAAAAAAAAATGCATGTATGACACTAACAAATAAGCTAGTTATGTTACAGATGTTGTTCAATCAAGCTGGGGTCTTAGCATAACAAAGATTAGATGCCCCGTCTGTAGAGTGTATATCCATCAAGTGGAATGGTCGAAATATGTGCCTGCTGCAACAACTGAACTCTACAACAAGTTCAATCAACCGTTTCGAAGTTTCTCTAGATGTTGTTCACATTGTGAAACAGAGCTGGCTCCATGTGATTTTAAGAGAATCTATGATAAAAAGTGAGTACAGGACATGTATAAAAAAAAAAAAAATACATAACCCATGTTTATTCTATCAGTCAATCCAAGGTGATAGCCACCATGATTCAAGAGTTTATCATCACGGCCCATTTAAAATGCACTACAACAGAGCAGAGACTAAATTTGATAGAATGCAAGCTTCAACAACAGTATTACGTGCGATTGTTTGAAAAGATGGAATGGAGAAACTCGACGATTATCGATATTCATCATCAATTGATCCAGAAGCTACTCCAGGCATGTCAAACAGTAGATCAGACTACCAAAGCCAAAGATATCTCTCTCAAGATATTGCAACTTGAGCTGAGACCAGACACATGGAAGAGACTGCAGTTTGACCATATATCCATGTTTTCAGACATGAGCTGGTAAGACCACATGCTTACACTTGATTTTGACAAATGCTTACGCTATTAGCATCATAGCCCAACATGCTGCAAAGAGATGTGCTTGCAATGCGGAGAAGATAGTCATAGCCAGGTTGCAACATGTGAGGAAAATATGAAGCAACTGATCCAACAAAACGAAGCGACTGGATCAAACGCTGATTACATACAAACACTGAAATGGAAGATGGAGAATAGTCGAAAATGCCCTAGTTGTTCCATCATGATCAACCGAGATGAAGGCTGTAACAAAGTGGATTGTACATTGTGTGGATTTAGCTTTTGCTGGGAGTGTCGATCAATATGGTCAGAGGTTTGTATTTATGTGCGGTGCACCAGGACAGTGTAAGCTCAAATAAAATATATTAGAGTTGCAGCTACTTTGTTTGCATTAATGACAGAAACAAGCAATCTAGCCAGAGTGATTTGCCTATAGCCCAAGGAGAGGGATCGAATACCACTAGTGCGCCAAGAGTAAGTGATTGATGTCGGATAAAGTAGCGGATAACTGACAGTATATTACAGGCTGAACTAGGTGTTCCTGATATTCAAATTATTCATGCTAGAGGCGGCCAATCATAAGTAGCATCACGAAATAAACTCTGGATGTACGCTTTTGGAATCACTTGATGGCAGTTATTTTCTCGTTTTTTTTATTATTATTATTATTAGTTTCAAACAGGGGGAGAAGGGACGTTTATAATTAGTTTTAAAGTAGTAGAAATTTAATAGTCTTCGACCAAAGTGCCCGAAGTAATGACAGAATTCATCTCTTTGAAAGACTCTGACGCCATGATAATATTGGATGGACAAGGATACTCTTTCAAAATGGCTTCATGCAATTGTTGAATTGTTGTATTCAACAAGACAGCATCACCTTGTTGTTGAGTGAATTGAACCACACAGCTTTGGGGATCCAAATCAGACATGATCAAATCAATTCTACATTTAACTTGGCGAGGTTTAAGACCGTCTTGCGATTTTGTCTTGATTTCAGCCTTGTATCGAGTAACACCTGTTCTGTCACATTTCTCATAGAATCTAGCTTCATTTGTCTAATAATAGGGCATTTGTTTAGTACAGTTCAAAATTCAAGTTATCATGTAGCATTTACCTTGTTCATTAATCGATGCAATGATCTTAAAATACCAGCTGTATGAGTACTGTAAACCACCAGGGAGCACACTTTAGGCTGCTTGAAGAAGAATAAGTTATTAAGCCATGAAGCCTTGGCTGGTTGTGATGGAATACTGTTATTTTTGTTGCTGGGCGTAGTGGGTGAAGCAATAGTAGAGCTATTCGATAACAAACTAGGTGTAGTGGGTCTATTGTTATTCGTGTGTTGCTGCTGTTGAGCTAATGTAGATGTGCTGATGTTGCTGCCTCTGCGATCCATTGATTTGAATGATACTTGACTTGATCTGCGAGGATTGCCAGTGGCATATACATTGCCGCTGGATTGCTTGTTCATGACAGATTTGAAAGTAGGTGGCACTTTTTGTGCAGGGGATGTTGGTGCTTGACAATAACTACTGTGAGTGCTTGAACATGTGCTACTACTACTACTTAATGTACTACCATCAGATAAAGCAGGAGGAGGTAAAAGACTGGAATCATTAACAAGTGTCTTTTTGCTGCTAGCCATTGTGTTGTTTGAGCTTTCCTTTTGCTGAGCTTGTTGTTGTTCGGTTTGAAAGAGTGACAGATCCAGCTGCTTTCTCTGTTTACGTGAGTTGGAGCCAAGTGTAAAGCCAAATTTCTTTGTAGAGGAAGAGGTGATGGTTGAGTCATTTCTAAAGGCGTTGGGGATACGAAGCGAGAGTCGTTTAGCGCTGAGAGTAGCTGATTTGTTTGATTTGCGGTTCTCCTTTTGCTGCTCCATAATGATGCTTTCTTCTTCGGGATCTTCATCAGAAGGATCTACCTTATTGCGTTGTAAAATATGACTCGTAGGTCTTAGCGTTGATTTAGGTGGCACTGTAGGTGAGGCAGGCTCCTTCATTGAAGTAGAAGAGATGGCAAAATCAGTTGTATTGATCGGCGTACGGTTAAAGGGGTTCTTGCGTCTTAAAGTGCCAACAAGAGTTGCAGCAATTGGCTTTGAAGTAGGGGTTGGGGTAACAGGACTTGATGGAGCTGTTGTTGTGCCTGTAGCAGCTGTGCTATTGCCTTGTTGAGATGCATAGGGATGCACTTCTGTGTTTTGGCTGTTCCTGCATTGACGTGAAAAAAAAAGGTTAAACAGTGTATCAACTACATATCACTGCTACATTTTACCTTGCATCCTTGCTTTGTCTACGAGAAGGCGACAGAACATTTTTGACGAATCGAGCGTAAAAGGTCTCACTCTTCTTCATTTTAGACTTCTTTTCATCACTAGGTGCTGCAGGAGTAGCAGGTAAATCATCCACCACAAATGTAGGTGCACGTTCAGATCGAATAGTGGCAGCAGAATAGCGACGAAGCACATCGGATTTCGATTGTACTGGAGTTGAATCGGATGGCATCCAAGGTGCGACAGGGCGAGTTCCTACAGCAGCAGCGGAACTCTTTCTTGCTGTAGTAGTAGACCCTGAATTGATAATGTTACTATTGGCGTCCACCATGGAAAGACACTTTCTGTCTCGCTCCGTTCTATGACCGATGGTTCTGTAACGACGTCTAGGGGCATCTGCTGGAGAATGAATACGAGGTTTACATCCACTCAATAGGTTAACTTACCGGAATAGGCATCTTCAGTATCATCGTCGCTTTCGTCGTCGTGGTCTGCTTGCCAGTATCTCTCGGCATGCTGTTGCAAAAGCACATAGACCACCTTTTGCATATTATGTCTACATGAAGACTGGTTAATGACGACCACAAAAGAAGCTATAAAAAGACATTTTACTCTTTTTGAACCAATGCATTGATCACTGCTTGATTGTTTGATTCGCCCCACAAGAACTTGATAGTCTCCAGTATGCGATCGTCAATTTCAGAAGCATCGTTGACAGGCTGACCAATTTCTTTTTCGGTAGGAGGGATTGGAAGCACAGAAATGTTGATGGGCTCAGTTTCCCGAAACCATGGATGAGACATGATCTGCTGCATATTCAGTCTTTTTGATGGATCCACAACGAGAATGCGTCGAATAAGATCTTGAGCTGAGCGCGATATGTTGTCTGGCATAATGTATTTACCTGACTTCACTTTTTTCAGTAGCTGGCGGATATTCTCGTCATCGAATGGAAGATGGCCAGTTAATAAAGCGTACAAGATGACACCGCAAGACCAAATATCACAGGAGGAGCCGTTGTATGGCATGCCAGCTACAATTTCAGGACTAGCATAATGAGGAGAGCTGTGTATATTTGAGGGTGAGTAAATCGAGTCTAACGAGTCTAGCGATAGTAACATTACCCGCAGCTAGTTTCAAGCATAGAACCTAAGGGTTGAAGTGATGCCATACCGAAATCAGCAATTTTAATGCTATTTCTAGAGTTCAAAAGCAAATTTTCAGGTTTTAAATCACGATGACAGATCAAATGGTGATGGCAATAGTCCAGACCCAAAATGATCTGCTGGAAATGATGTCTTGCTTCAGCCTCGCCCAATCTTCCTTTACTGACAAGATATTCAAACAGCTCGCCACCTTCAACATATTCCAATATAAGATATCTATTTTGAAGATGGTTGAGTATAGGAGTTGCGTTATATTATATACATAGGGGAATTTCATGGCTCATGGTGTTAATAGGAGAGTGAGGGAGGGGGGGGGGAGGTAATCATAATAATTATCCAGATGAATGATAGGAGAAAGGCCAAAGAAAAAAAAAGTACTTACAAATCTGAAGAAGCTGGATCGTCAATCACATCAATGAGCGACATGACATTTGGATGGTGAATCAATTTCATAATGGCAATTTCTCTTCGAACAGCTTTTTCAATAGCAGGATTCGCAGCTAAATGAGCTTTACTGATGATTTTTATGGCAACTTGTTCTCCTGTATTTCTATGGACACCTAATTTAACTCGGCCTAATTATAATAAAATTAAGATATCGTGTATATATATGTGTGTGTGTGCCTGAATTCATGGTTTTTGTACCTGAAGCACCTTTTCCCAGCGTTTTTCCTACTACATAATCTCCAATGCATTTTCTGGGTTTTTGTTGTTGAGAATGAGTTGAGATTGCACCAGAACTACGACGTCTGTCTCGCATTGATCTGGATGACCTGCTGGATGAATGATTTGCGACGGTTGCTGCTGATGCTCTTCGGGAATTCGGATTAGATCTTTGATATTCTGGAATTGTAGGTGGGTAGAAATATGGCTGTGGCTGATCTGGAGCAAATGAAGCCATGGTGGATTGCATCTTTTATTTAGTGAAAGAGTGAAAAAGAGAGAAAGAAAAAGCCAAAATGTCAAATAGGAAAAAAAAAGAAAAACAGTGTATTATAAACTATAACCGATTCCTAAATAGGAGCCCTATACAATAATGAAAATATATAAAGAAAGCAGGAGTTGATTTCAAAAAGGCAGAGAAGAAAGGGAGTTATGTAAATGAAAAGAGAAAGAGAAAGAGAGAGTGAGAAAAAAAAAAAAAAAAAAAAAAGAGAGAATGAAATAAGTAAGGGAGATCTCATAATAATAATAATAAGTTGACAAAAAGACATCTTGTTCTAGTTTATTATCTCACATGGTAATGCGTTTCCATTGATTGTATGCATTTAGCGTACAGAGATGCCTCTTTCTGCTGCTGACTGAAATCATGCAAACTATCCAATTTTCTTGTATAGTCTCTGAATAGATTGCGATATGAACGCATAATAAATATAGATATCCATCAATACCACCGAAAAAAAAGCACTACTAAAATCAAAAAGTAGGGTTCAACTGTGATGGGGACTTCACAAAGAAATGCATCTCGCATGACACTCGTCATTTTTTAACTAAGTCTTGCTTGCTTCTCCTCCTCCTGCTTCTCCCTTCTTTTTTCACTTTTGCTTGTGCTGCTGCTTCTGCTGCTGCTTTTGCTTGTGCTGCTGCTGCTTGTACTAAGAGGGAGTGTATATCGAACATCCCTTGTTGATATTATCTAATTTTAGATGCTGATGGCTTTTCAAAAATAACTCTTGTAAATATTATGATAATTTACATTTTGCCAAGGAGATGGGAAACATGATAATTCCATGTCAATGCAATTTCGAACACTTCTCTACATGCATTGTGTGTGTGTGATTTATATACAAATAATGTACTATGTAGGTATCCATGTAGTAGACCATAGTATGCACATTCTAGAGGAAAGATACATACAAATCCATGACAACCAGTGTAATTTCAGCTTTAAAATGTGGCCATCATCATGTATCGAGTTAGTGGGTCATTAGCATCAATTGCATCTTGCAATACTGATCTAATTCTGATATCTGATGGTAAAACGATACAGGAGACATGCTAGAGCAACTTAGGAGGGCAGGTTTTGTTGCCGCAAGTCTTCATTTCGCTATTATATTGAAATGGCTTCATGAGCCATTTTGAGTGACATTTGATTCGAATGCCCTACATGACCCAAATGCACTTTAATTTGATAGGTTTATAAATTGATTGATCTCTGAAAAGTATGCATCAATTAGTATGATATGCTATCGATATGGTACTATTTTATTTATTGATTATTAATGCAATGGGCCGTTCTTGAAATGTTTCATATACAAATGCTTTTTGGGCGAGTTTTTTTTTTTTACACTGAAAAGAAGCCTTCGCCATAGACAACACATTCTAATGCTGTGAGATGATCGATTCGCCCTTTAATTTTCTTTGCAAGATCATTAGTATCCTTGTCATCTGCTTGCTGTTGAATCCACTTGACTAGATGCGTCAGGTTCTGGATTCCCTTGATACACCACCATTGAGTATCCTGACTCTCTGGGTGAACAAAGCCAGGGCCGATAATTACAACGCCATAAGCCCACCATTGTTCGCTGTTTCGATAGTCCGAAGCATGATTCAAATGGTCCAACAAATCATTGAATATCCAATATTCATTACCAAGCATATCGACACCTGCAGGTTCCATTCGCTTCTGTGATTTTGCACTTGCTATATTCAATTGGATCTTTTTCGTCTCTAAATCTATGCGTTCATCCCGTATCAACGTTTCAAGTTCATCCAGCTCGATTTGTGCAGCTTTTAGATCTTCTCGTTTACCACGTACAGCCATAAGTTGATTGATGCGGGTTGTTAGTTTGTAGCGTTTGCTCTTGTTTTGAGTTGCTTCTACATTGTATTCTTTGCTATACTTTTTGAGTTCGAGCACCATATCGCGCACTTCTTTGCTGGCTGAGCCTGCATGGTTGGGCACACTCAATGATTGTCGAATTTGGGTATGATATAAAAGTAATTCGAGTAACATGTAGACCAGCTTGAGTTCTGTTTGTGCTGGCAAAAGCGCTGTATTACGAACAGGCTTACGATAGCGTTCGATTTCCCTCAATAGCTCTTCCTCTTCGTCTATATCCATAGCATCGTACTCTTCGTCATCCTCATTTTCAGCTTTTGGTTTCTTCAACGGAAGTGTGGGGACAGGAATGTCTTCATACTCTGCCAACACAAGTAGCTCAGCAACATCTTGCCATCTTCTGCCTGTCATGCCTTCTGTTGTTAATACCTCCAAGAGTGCTTGGTTTCTTGACTGGTTGTCCAAATAATACTGGGCGAGTCTCTTCTCCT
Source organism: Mucor circinelloides (assembly GCA_037974945.1). NCBI lineage: Eukaryota > Fungi > Mucoromycota > Mucoromycetes > Mucorales > Mucoraceae > Mucor > Mucor circinelloides. The sequence continues at coordinate 611,745 of JBBNAA010000023.1, read as the reverse complement.
TAATCCAACCAGCTAGTATAGCTTTAGCTTTTTGTGGTATTGTGTCTTCTGTAAGTGGTGAAAGTGGTGCGTCATATTCTGTTGATTGACTCATGATCGATAAACAGTGAAATACTAAATAAGCTCCAAGCTTTTTGATTTTCCAGTCTCCTTGGACGTTTTGCAAGTTGTATAATACTCGATCATTTAACCCATATAACTCTCCAAAGCGAAATATGAATTCACGAATCTGTAAACGTAACCAAAGTTCCTCTTCAGAATATAACATCTCGAGCTGTTCAAGCTCTGGTGGGTCAATCGGCTTCACTGGTGCCACGTTGAATAGTAATTTCGATCCCTTTTTCCTACATGTACGGTATGAGTTGAACGCCTATGCCGCTTTTTCTTGAAAAATAAACCTACTTTAGCACTGACTGCTTTGAGCAAAACCTATATTTCTGATGTTAGTATACCTGGAAGCTTGTCAGATAACGTTTACTATTTACCCGCATTTGCATAACCCTCTACACACTAAACACGCCCATTTGAAACTAGATATGTCTGGTCTATGTTGTACTATGTCTCCGTTTTGATACACATAATCCGTTTCATTATTCTTTATCCAATCCATGTCCTCGTCTGCCCGCTCCTTGACACATGCGTCGCAGAAACTATATGTGCAAGGCTCTGTAGAGTCTTGTTTCAACGCTGTACAACAAATCCTTGGTCTTGATATCTACACGCCATTGCGTTCAGTTCTATACAGATATCCATACGGGCACTGTCATCAACTTACATCGCATTTTTTACAAAAGTCTTCATGCTCATTTGGCTCTTGTTCGATGGTGATCTTCAGATCTAGAATTTCCTGCTCCAATTTCTCTGCATAATTGTCCCTCTTCTTGGTAACTGTTGAAGGTGATGACACCGGAGCAAAACATAACCTAATGGATGGCTCGATATGTTAGACAGCGCACTTGTGTCTGTCACCTCGATGTACTCACCTTGTTTGTTGAAACTTTGGCTTGCTAGGCACTTCGTTCTTTTGATTAGCCTTCACCATAATGTCAGAAACAAACGCGCTGGAATAATTTTTTTATGATTGGCGTTTTAAGGTGTCTCGCGTGGAAAAAGAAAGGTGTAACGTTCAATACAGTCAAATCGTCACAAAAATGAATTCACGCTTTAAAATGTCAAAAGAAATCAGATCTACTTTCATGAAGAGATACAGCAATTAAGTTCATATGCATATCTTATAAAACCTTAGCCTTCTATGTGGTTAACTCCTCTAAGCTCATTTAGGCCAAAAGATGGAATCATAATAATTTTCGATTAAATTAATCTACTGCGTGTAAAGCATAAGCAAAGTACCATCGCCGCGCACAAACTAAGAAACGTTTACAATTAAGATCTACCTTCTTAAAGCTACGTCTTTTGTAACAAAGTATTAATAGTATACGGTTTCAATTTGAAGCAGAATCAATACGATGTAGTATCTTCAACCCCTTAACCTTTCTTTGGCTGCTGGTGGTCAGATACAAAAACACCGAATCCAAATTTGGCAATTTAGAAGCAATGCTTCTTGTCGTAAATTCTGTTCTGATTAGTAATGGCTATAGGCAGGAAGCTTCGTATCATACAGTGCGTAAGCAATATATCAGTAAGATGTCTAATGCTTGTACTTCAGGTTGAATTCCTTGTATTCATTGAATAATAGCTCGATTAACACGCTTTATACATGAAAACCAGGAGACGACAACATTTGAATGCAAAACATACCATTCATTGAGCATGTACCACCACGCTTCAATTCCTTACCATGTGGGACGAATTCAAAGTCAAGACGATAGTGTTGGAACCAACAGTTGCCAAGCAAAATGTCAAGCCATTTTATTTTGGAAAAAACGTGCAAAACCTTACTTTCCATGTTTCACCAATGGTGCCTGGTATGGTACCTGATTTGCTGGTTTGATCTGCATTCCAAAAGGATGAGAGGCTGTGTTGTGTTTAAAGCGTCGTCTAAACCATATCAGATCTGCGTAAACAACATGAATTCTACTGTAGCAAGAGAGGACATTAGGAAGAGTAGGGTAAAGTGATAGTATATCTTTTTGTCAGGAGAATTCAAGCCATATCTACAGCAGAGATTCCACGACTTGGAATGATATCAAATTGGCATCTAGCGCTCGAAACGCTGAATATCAAGAAGGAACCTTTTAGAATCAATTGACATGTTTGTAAAGTAATGTGTTATCAGTTTGATGTCATCAATTGCCTGTTCTCACTGCTTTTTTTTTTTTTTTAAGCCTAACTACGTAAATGCTGTAATTTTTTCAGTGTGGGGCAATGGTTGAATGGCATTTAGTGAATGTAATTAAATTGAATTCGCCATGAGTTTTTCGTATTATTTATCAACTGATTTCTGATTGACGTTTAATTGATATCCCAGTCGCCAATGATCACCCCCCAGTCAAAGTTATAAAGTGTCGTTATATGACTTTTTGCAGATGTTGTGCTACATTGATTACTGACTCACTATCCACATTCACTAGTAACCTTAAATCAAATGTACCTTAAGTTGCACAAGCAGTTGACGTTAGCCTCGTTTTTTTTTTTTGCTATTTGTTGAAACATTTACATGTGTATGGGATTCCTTGACGCTATTTTGCTTTAGATTATCTATCATCAACTTGGAATGAGACTAAATCGGATAGCATCCGAGAGAAATGTTGTCAAGAACCTTAAGCGACAAGCAATTCCTACTTTCCCTAGGTTTTCGCCTTCCTTCAATCTTGTACATCATGCGGATGACCAAATAGGACTTGAAAAAAAATCTCAAATTTCTTCTCAAATGTAACATTTCTTTCATGTTTCCCCCTTTTTTCTTCTCTTTTCTTCATATAACTTTTTCTGCAAAATAAAGTAGAAAATTAACAGAATTTTTTTTTGTTTTCTACATTTATTTTTCTCCTCTTATTCTGTCCTTATTAAATAATAATGAGAATTCCATCGGGATGCTCCAGACTAGAAACTGCAACAATTGTGGATAAAGTGAAAGGATTGATTTTTGGTAAAAATTTAATTTTTTTTTTTTTTTTTTTTAGTTTGAACAACATGTTTCTTATACTATAATTTTTAAATCAGGTGCTATTTTGGGTGATAGTCTCGGATTAGCAACCGAAGGATTATCTCGGTCAGAAATTCGAGCAATCTATGGTGATGGGCCTATACGCTTTGGTATGGACGAAGATGGTGTCCCATTTCATCGTGATGAATACAGATCAAAATTCGAAGAAAAGTAACGCACCGTTCAAAAGTGTATCGTATACCGTACTAACATCAATGCAGTGATTTTGGAGACGATGCAGAGCAAGTGTTGCTGGTCATGGAGTCTCTTTTCGAGAATGGAGGTCATTTCCTACCAAAGGATTTCGCATCAAGACTATACAGCTATGGAGAACATGGCATCAAAAATTTACACAAATTACCAACGGGAATGAATGCAACCAACCAAGCAGTTTTAGCTAATCCAACCTATAAAACGAGTCCTGTAAATATCGAATCAGTCAAGCGTTAATGTCTGAAATATATACTAATCTATACTGTAGCAACAAGCTGCAATTGAAGTCTGGAAAACAAGAAACAATCTGAGAGGTGCTAATGGTGCATTAGTTAGAGCCCCATTACTAGGAGCACTCAAATTTTGGGATGGTACAACTGTTATTGAAAATACCACAGAGTGCTGTCGTGTCACCCATCCTGATCCACGTTGTATGATATCATGTGTTATAGCGTCTACTCTAATCGCTAGGCTATTGCGAGGCCAAGATTTAGAGATAGAAATCAATCATTCTCCAACACCCAGCATTGATCAACAGCACCAACCATCATTCAATTACTTTATCGATACACTTCCTGTCAACGATCGACTGCAAGCATTAGTGCGAAACGTAGTAGAAACCAACAAACCCATGCTAATAGCGCCTCAGACAGACCCCTTATTCATTACACCAGAAACAGACATGAATCAAATGCAAAAATATTACCATCAGCTTGTAGATTATTGCGTTCCTAGTTCATTAGGCGATCTTGCCCTTGATGATAGTGCCGATTGTCGGGATACATTCAAATGTCTAAGCGCCGCCCTGTACTGTTTAACAAGAGAGGTACCTTTACAATCTGAAACTGAATACTTTAAAAAGATGTTGATGGATGTCGTGATGCAAGGTGGTGAAGCGGATACAAATGCTACTGCTGCTGGTGCAATGCTGGGTGCTAGATTTGGATACAGTCAACTGCCTACTGAGTGGGTGGTTGGAATGAAGCGATGGGAATGGCTAGAAGATAAAGTGGATGAATTCTGCTCTCTGCTCAATTGAGCCCCCCCCCCTTTTTTTTTACCTTTCTACATGTACTTTAGTTTTCTCCTTTTGTTACTGTATATTCAAGCTAATAAAGATATGAGAATTTACCCTTTATGATGCTATTCTGGCAGTCTAAAACAACTTCTAGCTTGAACAATCACTCGTCAAATGCCTTGAAGTTTGGCTGCACTTTAGCATAGTATTGAGTAGTAAGAGCTAATGTAAGTATGCTCTCTACCGGTATATGGATTTCTGCCATTGATGTAGACCCAAATAATTGTAGAATAGTCATATTACAGCTACAAATGCAATTACTGAGGTTTTACCGCTGTTTATGGCACTTGATAGAGTGTAATTGCATATCTGTGCGCTTATATTACGGTGCTACCCTTAATAATCTATGGTGAACAAAGTAAAATTGCACAGGGAGTGTAATATATGTTGTGGTTGTTTGTCCATCAAGTGAATAAGACTAGACCTATGTCTGAGCAAGCTAATTTTTTTATTTATTTATTGGAAAAGTCTCTTTGGATCTCATAGGTAGTATAAAAGCATTACCAAAAACGGCATTATAAAATCCGTTAAGTCAAGACGACAGTCGATTAATGTAGAAATGAGCATCGTCAGGCACTTTTTAAATAGCTGCAATTCGTCCTTTTCTATATAAATTCGCATTAGTTTTATTTATTTATTTATGACAGTACGACGTATAATTAAAGGTGTAGCCTCATACAAACAACAAATAACAATTGGGTATTCCATCTGTCAGGGGGGGGGGGTGGAGGACTTTAATGGAAGGGTGGCTCCTATTTCTTTGATATTTCTATTTTTGACAACGCACTGTAGTAAGGCGTCGAGCTGAAAGAGGGAGAGAGATATGCTTATGCAAATCGTTAATATTGACATTTAGGCTTCAACAGCTTTGGCGCTGCTTTTAATGGCTTAATTATTCTTTATACATAAGGGGGTTGCAAACAGATCGTGATATATAAATCTAGATAAGACTGATTTTATAACATGTCTTTGTTTGGTATAACTCGGTGTACCTTATTGTGATGCGTATTCATTTAGACTGAAAATGAGTTTTGTCCTGGCGATTACTTGGATTTCTTGCATGTTCTTTTGCCATCTAATGGCATATTTTCGATCTCATGGATCAACATTTTTATTAGATTCCGTGGTGTAACGTTCTATTTACATGAGGGTGTCCATTATCAGTCAGTTTGAATGATAAAAGATAGTGGTTATCTATACTTTTGTCCTTGTGGTGAGACAAAGGAAAGAGTATATTTTGTATAAAATAATAACAAGAAGGAAAAAGCTAGGAAAGGAGTAAAAAAAAAAAATATAATAATACAGGATTTGCGATAGAGGAATACAGATATACACATATCTATTCTTACTTTATGCCCATTGACTAAGACACAAAGGAAGAATGGAAGCAAGTAGAGCAATTAGTTTAATAAATTATGAATCTGCATGACAGGGCATGGTTCATTGTTCGCAACTGCTGCTACTGCTACTGTTGATTGCGAATGTGATTTTGGTGATGTGGATGTATGGGTTATATTGTCATTGTCTTTTGCTGTGTTGTTCATTATAGCAGACACAGGGGTATCAGGTAAGCTTGGTGTTGGTGAGGAGGTCTTGGTTGCTTTTTTTCTCATTGATGTAGAAGACCCTTTAGCGAATGCTCCATTTTTAAATTTCTCCATTTGAGTAGGATCTATGGTCCAATATCCACCTTTTCCTCGGTGGTTGGTGCCTACTAATTCAGATTTAGGCACTTTCTTAAAGCATCGATTAAGGGAAAGATTATGTCGAATGGTGTTCTAGATGATGTATATTGCGCTGTTAAAAATCAATGTATATCATGCACTCGCCATGGTTTTACCTGCCAACCAGTGTCTTCAGCGTTATATAACGCTGGATATCTACCAGTAATCCATGTGTATATATCTCGTAAAGTCATACGTTCATTTTCGCTTTCCAGTATTGCTTGTGCAATCAAAGATGAATACGAAAATGGTGGTCGTCGTCTCTTCCTAGGCGGTTTGATCAAGTTCGGCGCCATGGGTATGAAGGATTCAGAGACGATATGATGTTGCAGCTGTTCATTCTGGGCTTCAGACCTATATTGCTTCACAGAGGCTACGATATAGGGGTGGCGCATCATCACAGGAATTGGAGGTAAATAGCCGGCATCTTTATCTCTGTCGCCATCGTTGGAAGAGGTATTGGAATCCATAATGTAGATTGTGTACTTCTCTATGCTTTATATTGATCTTTCTTAATGTTGGATGTGTTGCTTATAAATTCAATTATCGATCGAGGAAGAGAGAGTGTGAGTGGGAAGAAAGAGAGGGAAGAAAAAAGAAAAAGAGATAAATGAAACAACTACAGCATTTAGGAAAAGATTTTATTCAATCAATGTCCGATGTAGTCAATTCATGTAAAAGTGAGCAGATCTACACAGATGAGATCTTCTGTATCCAATGTTGGTACAACATGCGTATTTTGTGGATTGACATGTATAAAATGGCTATTAAATAATGATGAAATCAATGGACATGGTCTGCGTAGTATTCTGAGTCTATTTCCATTGTTGTTGTACTATACTATACATGCAACCCATTCCAGGATCTCAAGCTTATTTACCGTCTTTTTCTAACTGTGTCATGCTCTTCCTTCATAGCTCTCTTCTTTCTCTCTTCTTCATACGCACGTCTTTTACTATGCATCGTTATCAGCTGCAAGTTGCAAGTACTGCTATCGAATGCTCACCTTTCTCTCTCTGCTAGTTGATTTCTGACTTCAGGATATGTGGGTAAGAGAGATGGATCTTGAGCTCTAGGCGCTTCTTGGAAATAAGGATGTGCCATTGCTTGCTTTACATTGAATCTTGATCTAGGATTATATGTCAATAGTCCGGCCAGTAGCGCGAGGGTGTTTTCGCTGTATCGAGGAAACACTTCTTTGATGTTGCTAAAACTAGATAAAAAAAAAGAGTGGCATTTCAATCTTTGGTCATGTCTTTCGTATTGAACATAATACTACCTTTGTTTTGGTAATACAAGCAGTTTAGCCGATGGTAATTTACTAAATCCAGGCCAAATTGTATCATTAGGTGATCCCAATAATTTAACAATCATATCTAATTGAGCCTGCTCTGTGTTTCCTGGTAATAATGGTTTATGTTGCATCAGTTCTCCCATAATACACCCTGCTGACCATAAATCAATTGATGTTGTGTAGTTGGAATCGCCAAACAATACTTCTGGTGCTCTGTACCATAGTGTAACAACATTAGGTGTCATTGGTTTTCCTGGCAAGCTCAATGTTCGTGCTAATCCGAAATCAGCTATCAAATTAAGCGATTTAGTGAGTGAGATGCCTTCTTTTACTCGCATGTTGCTCTTACCAATCTTTAGTAACCCTGACGATGTCAATAACAAATTTGACATTTTCAAATCTCTATGAATAATCGAATGACTATGGCAGTATTCTAATCCTTTCAGTAGCTGAAGCATCAAGCATTTGACTGGTATGTTGTTAATCATTAATCTGTTGTTTGTCTGCAATGATACTCACTTTCAGAGGGAGTGTACGGTGTTGATACCATATCTAATAAACTTCCTAGATCCTAACAAATAAGCACTGTTAGTATATTTTGTAAGCAAGAGTCGTCGTTATAATGCAAATTCTTTACTTGTTCACAATACTCCATAACCAAGAAGATGGATTCGAGACGAGGTCCAACTGCAACATCTGTTACATTGACAATATTTTGATGTCTCATTCTCTTCAAGATACTAATCTCTCTCAAACTGGACACTGGCATGCCATCTGTTTCCCTTTCCATTCTAATTTTCTTCAGGGCAACAATTTGTTTTGTCTTTTTATCAACTACACGGCTAGATGCTAACGTTAAAGAAAATCTCCCATCGTCTCTACAATGTTGACGTACTATACAACACCATAAGTGCCTTCTCCAACTCGATTTAGTTTCTCAAAATCCTCCACATCTCTGCATTTGCCAAAGAAGGGCGACTCTTTGCAATCGATTGTTGTCCCTTTGACACTTGTCAATTTGATGGTACGAGGCGTTGATTGTGGCGATTCGGCCATCGAGTATTTGTTGTTTTTATACCAAGAAAGAGGTGCGAATTGTTATTGCGAAAAAATGTAACGGTGTTCTAAACATATTGCGCAAGCCTCTCCTTCCATTGTCCCATTACGCTTGTTGAGTATATGCGTGCTTTCAAAAAAAAAGCTGCATGGTAGTATCATTGTCTCGGTTCATCTATAGATTGTCATTAATGCTCATGCTGTTCTCTGTTTCGTATTACGCCTCCCAAGAGTCTGTATCAATGGCAAAACGGTCTTTTTTTAAATGTCAATTGATCCCTTTTCATCAAATGGTTTTAGCTTCAATCATTCCAATCTTCTTTAACGTGCCTTTGAAACGTTTTTTTTTGAACTGGTATTGCAAGATAGATTGAGTCTTGCATATCATGAGTAGTGTTGACTCTAAAATAAGAGCTAAAATTTTGAGTGAAGCAATTTAGCTTTTGTGAAGACTTGATATAGCTCGAAAGGATGTTGCTAACTGCACAACCAAAGATTACTTTGAGCACAATTATATAGTATATCGCTCCAACTGATCTAGAGCCTCCATAACTTGACTTATCGCTGCCGATATAATTCTTTCACAATACTCCAGGTCTACATCAATAGGAAAATTCATGTATGGGTAGGTAGCATGCTCACATGAACTCTTACTACTCAATGCTATGTATACTACAACAGAGCCAAAATTTGATGCATTTGACGAGTGATTTCTCGAGTTAGAGGCTGTTTTAGACCTCCAGAGTAGCTCCAAACAATTGCTCTCAACTAGCAATTACCTACTGATGCATTTTCTCTAATTTTTGGGATCGATGAAAACTATTCAAAAACCATGAGCAGACCCTTTACAAAAGCACTAGAAATTGGTTGATGGCGTTTTTGACCCCAGAATAGAAGGTTTTTACTATGGCATACCCAAGATCAAATTGATTCTACTGATCCAGGGCCACATCTAAAACCGGTTTTGTGATATGGAATCACGGGATTTTGGCAATAATTCACTTTTTCTATTTTTGCAAATTGCTTGGTGTTTTCAGTCAAAAAAATCAAGATAATTAGTACTATTATATGCGTCGTAAAATTCTATCAATAAATATACTATAAAGTAGAGCATGCTGATGACATCTTACATAGCCGATTTTGGTAAAAACGTTTAAAACTATGTTTTTTTTTGGGTATGAATCGCGTCAATCCTGACCATTGTGAATACTACTTAATAAGAAGCGGATGATTCAAACCCCGACATTGCTTCAGAATGCCATCTTCACGAAAGCAATTGATGTTTTCAGTAGCTAATCTTGCATGGATATTATGTGGCGCCAACTATCTCAAAGCGCCACTGCATATAAACTTAATGAGAAAATATTTGACGAGATATATTATCAATATGCCGATTTGAACATGGAATACGTAAAGACCGCCTTATTGAAAAATGTTGAACTGCACAAATCTTCACAAGACATCCATCAAGTCAAAGCAACAAAGCAACAAAACATTTAATTTTTAACGACTGACATTAGAAAATGTAATAGATAAAGTATAAGATATATCTTTGAGGCAGTAGACGGGTTATCCAAGATGCCAACCCAAAATATAAAATCACTTAAAATGCATCAATATATGATTCATGTTGCGACGACTTGGACTTTCTGAATGGGCTTTTAGTACATATACTTGTAAGCTATTAATACAAGCGAGCATTTGTATGTTATCATTGGTTTCAAGCAGCTAAATTTTGTTTCCTCAGCACAGCTATTCCTGGAGTTTTTACTTTATTAGAGCCAAAAGCACTGACGCAGATGATGTAAATGTCTGATGATTACATACTTGCTGGAGCAAACATGCATCATCAATATTATTTATAGTTGTATCTTAGCGACTATATATACTCAAACTGTGCTCTACATTCTTTCCTTGAGATCAAGGCACTTTATTTATTTATCTATTTTTCTTTGGTGTCGTTCAATCCATCGGTTGAAATGATGAGACAACAATATATCAGGAGAAGAGACAGAGATAACAGCACACTGTACATTTCAAAAGGACGTAGCAATAAGCTGCTAATCGATGCTTTTTTGATGCTTGTTGCTGCAGACAAAAGTATAATTTCCATGTGTCATACGTATCTACACTCGTGTATGATTTGCAAAGATCAAGAAGAGACTGCAGCCAGAGAGAGAGAGAGAGAGAGAGAGAGAGGGGGATTCAAAGGGGGAGGGGGACAATGTAGAGATTCAGGGGCATGCGTAACATTCACCACCACTTTTTCATTGTTATTTGTGTAACTACTACATTTGTTTCTGTAGCTCCCTTTTTAAACATTCTGGCATACAGGTGAAATGCCAGAATAACACGATGAACATATTTTTGCAAGCCAAATTTAAACAGTCTTCTTGCATTTTGTCTAGATGCCTATATATATAATTAGGTTACAGTGCATCTTGCTCTTCTTTTCTTATTCCTTCTTCTCGTTCAGATACAACCATGTCCACTTTTTATATCTACCCAATCGATCAGAAAGACCATCAATTCCAGCATCAGCATCACCACCAACAACCGACGGATGAACCTGGCCTTAGTCAACTGAAAACCCTCAGTGCCACCGGTCTCTCGCGAATATTAGAAATCCCATTATGTTTATTAGAAAATGCAAATTCCAAGGATCAGCAACAGCAGCAGCAACAAGTGTATTGGTATATAAGATCTACATATTATACAAAAATTAATGAAATTAATTTATCGTCTACATGATTGGTATCTAGGCTTACAAACGCACATTTGAATAATAGCAGCAATAGCAGTATGACACCCTCTCATGCTGCATCCAAAGACGAAGCATCCTCCATGACCGCGACAAATGAACTTGTGACTCATAGCTTTGCAAATCGAAAAAGATCCATAGTAAAGCGTAGAAAATCAGTGTTATCTGCGTCTTTCACTGCAGAGGACGAAGCGGAAGCTATACGTATTGACAGGGAACAAACTCTGGCTGCATTGGAAAGAGGTCATCGGAGCGAAGGGGAAAGAAAAGAGGAGAAAGAGACACAAGAAACAGTAGAACAAAAAGAAGGGATTTTCGAACATGATCCATCATCGAGTAGGGAGTCAATAATAGACACACCAAGTAATATATATTCTCAAAAAAACTTGACGTTTGACGGTGAGTCCATGTATATTTCATTGTTTAAAGAATAAAAAAAGAGACTAACATGGATGATTTCTAGTCAACGATGGTGATTTACATGATTTCGAGTTACTAGCAAAGCCTCAAGAAGCGAACAGGGGCAACATTGGAGAAGAGCAAGAGGAGCAAATTATCATCCCTTCCAAACAAGTAAAATTACAACAGCAGGAACAGCAACAACAAACAGAAGGGGCAAACGTGGTAAGCCCAAAAGACTCTGCTATTGATTTACGGGCCACTGCATTAGAACAGGAAACTAAAGACAAAGAACAAGCCCATGTTGATATTGCTGAAGACGATTCATGCACAAAAGTGATTGATCTATCTCTTGTTTCTTCTTTATCTTTATCTTGTGCTCCTCCTTCCTCCTCTTCCTCTGTCTCCTCTGTCTCCCCTTCTCCTGCAATGACAACAACAACATTGAAGAAAAAGTCGAGCTGGTCGCCCAGACGGATGTTTTCTGCTTCCTCCAAAAAATCAACTATAGAAGATAAGCAAGACAAGTTTAACATTTCATCCTTGTTTTCTCGAAAGTCCTCATCACCACCATCTAAAAAAATCAACCAAAACAACAGTAGCCAAAAATCCCTAAAGTGTACTAATACAGCGAAAAATGACAGTTGTACATCTTCGAAAAATGCAGTTCCCTTCAATTACACAAGATTGCCTATTCACACAGAAAGAGCCATCTACCGCTTATCTCACTTGAAACTTACAACTCCAAGACGCCCACTGCGAGATCAAGTGATTATTTCCAATTTAATGTTTTGGTATTTGTCTATCGTTTCTACAAATAGCACCAACACGGAAAACGAGCCAGCGCCTATGGAACATCTAGCCATGACAAAAAAGGCATGCCGAATGCAGCAACAGCAAATACAGCACAAAAAGAGGAGAATGAGAAACCAAGTAAGGCCGGAAAACAGCAATGCAATGGACATCATTACAAAGCAGCCAAAAAAGCCTCATCAGTATCGTCTTCATGGAAACAAAAAGATGGCTACAAGACCCTACTCGAATAACTCGAGTTCTGAAGATGACGACGACGATGGAGATGACACAGACACAGATTCAGATGATAATTCAGATAGCTTCTCATTCACCTCCTCAAACTCGTCTTCATCCATGTCGGAGGATGCTGAACAGACGGACGAAAAGAAAAAGACGAGAAAGTATTCAATATTCAGTAACAAGAAAAAGGATAAGAAATGGCTTCCTTCTTTCTCCAAAGGAAATAATAGACAGCAACAGCAACAGCAACAGCAACTGCCGCCAGACGACGAAGATGATATACCCTTAGCAATGTATCAAAAGAAATAAAATATTTACAGTGTTTAATTTTTTTTGGGTGTGTGTCTATCTATACTATCTATCTATGTACATTTATATGATTTGGAAGTGGCAACAGACCAGCTATTTATGCTTTCTCCAATATGATTTGTGTAATCTATTAATATAACCTGAAAATGTGGAGCCTTTTGTGCCAACAAATTTCTCGCCTTGGCTTGCCACTAGCGCATCAATGAGAGGGATCAAGTATTTTCTCATGCTTTGGCCTGTGTGCGATGTTCTGTACTGATCCATATGACTCCATTGAGGATCCTTATCGTCCAAAATCTCGGCCAACGTAAATGTACAGGGTAAATGTTTCCATAAATCTCGAAATTTAGCATCGTGTCTTGGTTGGACAGCATCTGTGGCCAGAAAAACAAGCTTTGTGCGATTTTGCTTGGCAAGTGCTACACAAGTCGATAATTTGTCGCTATTTGGTATTTGATTATCAATGTTGGGAATGCTGGAAATTAAATGCTGAATGTTATCAGGTATCGCATGAATGAAAAGTCCATCTGCTGTACGAAGATGGGCGCCAACGAAATTGCCAGCGCCTCCCAAGGCTTCAACAACGATTTCAGTCATCTTGAGTACGGCGGGATGCTTGTATTTGATGCTATTTTTAAGCTGCTCAAAGAATATCATGTTTTCTGGGTTCTTTATGGGAAATTTGCCAGTGCCGAATAAGCTGGTGAAATGGATCAATTTCTGCGTGTGGTTCTGAAGCTGCGTAATGTCCAAACTATCGTTGTATCTTCCTAAAAATCGGTTCTTGACAGGTTGATCGTATATTCTCCAATCGTAACGAGTTTCATCTATCAATGTGCATGCTGAGCAAATCAGGCTGTCTTTTATAGCAGCGTAAGCAAACCTTTGTAAAACAAAATATCGCCGTCCACATAAGTGCCAGTTTGAATGTCTCTATTGTTTGTTTCTATGCCAAACGTATCTTTCAACCAATTAAAATCGCTTTGCTCTCTTTCTATAATTTTGACATGTCGTTTTGCCCAATTCAGATCGAACAAATCATCAAAAGACGCCAGGGCATACTTTGAAGGGTCAGGGCACGATGCTGATTTCCTTGATTTCTTGTTTTTAAACTGTTTGCAGTAATCGTTTGTTGTATCGCGATACGTGTGATGCTGATATAGCTTTGAAAACTGATTCCAACCGAATGCTTCACCCAATAAAGCCTTTGGTAAAATCAGTGTCCGATTTAGATACCAAGCTAACAGGATTCCATTCTCCACTAATAGTGACAAAAACAATGAGATACTTGCAATATAAAAAAAGAACAACTATGCCAGTTGAATTACCTTGAATTAATTGATTTTGGAATCCACTGTGCGTAAAAAAGGTAATGTACTTTTCATTCGATGTACTACGAGATGCTTTTGCTGTGGAGAAAGGTGCTGGTATAATGGATGATTTAGTTGTTGAAATGATCGAGTGATTGAACGGAAAGGACAGTGATCGCTTTTTCGATTTAGATGTGTTTGTATGATATTTTATTATGAATGATATGAATAATATCACAAGCAAAACAATTTTACTCGAAATACTATACTTCATCTTCATTTTTTGTGCAAAAAAAAAAAAAAGACTAAGAGAGAAGAAGAAGAAGGGTAACAGACCACCAGAAATTAAAGCTAAATGACAATAAACCCCTAACTATTTTTAATTGGGGGAGAAGCCAGTAGCACAAAAGAAAAGAAAAAAAAAAAAAAAGGCTCTCTATTAAATGCTCTGCAATCCAGACCTCTCTTGAAAGTCTTTGTAAAACTGTATCATTTCTGGTGTAATACGTCTTGTGAATGTAGCCAATGATTTTCTGAAATGTCGCATCTTGACCGCATCAATATGGAGGTCTTCTTCCATGGCAAGAAGAGCTGCTTCTTGGCAAATAGCCACTGCTTCTGCACCCGAGCATCCGTGGCTCTTGTCGGCTATTTCGTCTATATCCACATCTTGATCCACTTTCATTTTCTTTAATTGAATTCTAAAGATCTCTCTTCTGGATTCGAGATTGGGCGGCCCCACATACAAGATGCGATCGATTCTGCCGGGACGTAACAAGGCATCATCGATGATGTCAGGCCGATTCGTTGCTGCCACCACTGTAACATTGACCAGCGCTTCAACGCCGTCCAATTCATTCAATAGCTGTGACAAAACTCTGTCAGCCACCGAGGTACCGCCATCGCCAGATGAACCTCTTTTCACCGTGAGCGCATCAATTTCATCCTAATTTAAAACCAATAAATAGTTTATAAATAGCCTTTAATACCGCCAACGAACAAAACTTACAAAGAAGACAATGGAGGGCGACGCTGCCCTTGCTTTGCGAAATACTTCGTGCACTGCCTTTTCTGATTCACCCACCCATTTGCTGAATAACTCGGGCCCCTTGACCGCAATGAAATTAGATCCAGCTTCCGTGGCGAGTGCTTTTGCCATTAGTGTCTTACTACATCCAGGTGGTCCGTACAACAAGATGCCTTTGGGTGGTCGAATGCCTAATCGAGTAAACGCTTCAGGATGCTGTAATGGCCACTCTACGGATTCTTTCAGTCTCTGCTTGATATCTGCTTGACCTCCAACATCCGACCAGTAGACTTTAGGCACTTCCAGTAAGATCTCTCGCATAGCACTGGGTCTGATTTCAGCCATTGCTTCCGTCATGTCTTGCATATTCACTCGCAAGTCCACATCCTGTGCAGTGGCGCATCGTTTGATACATTTCAATCCAGCCTCTCTACAGACAGCCGCCAAATCAGCGCCTACATAACCATGCGATTTGCTTGCCAACAAGTCTAATTGGGATGGCTCCAGTGTGTGGGGTATCTTCTTCATGATGGTTTGTATGATGGATTGTCGAGCTTCTGCAGTCGGTATACCAATCTCTACTTCTCTATCAAATCTGCCTGGTCTACGCAATGCTTCATCCAGAGAATTGGGTCGATTCGTAGCTCCAATAACAACAACGCGTTGGTGCTCAGTATTGGCACCATCCATCAAGGTCAATAACGTTGTCACTACTCGTTTCTCTAATTCACTGGGTGCTTCATCTCGTTTGGGGCAGAGTGCGTCAATTTCGTCTATAAAGATGACGGCAGGAGCGTTCTGCACAGCTTGCTCAAACAGGTCTCGTAGCTTTTGCTCTGTCTCACCGTAGAATTTACTGACGACTTCGGGGCCATTGACAATGATGGCATGTGCTCCAGTTTCTTGCGCCACAGCACGGGCGATCAATGTTTTGCCTGTGCCTGGTGGGCCAAACAATAGCACGCCTCGAGGTGGTTTTAGGCCATACTTTAGAAATAATCCAGGGTTGTTTAGTGGTGTTTCAATCATTTCTCGAACAATGTCAATCTGCTTTGCTAGTCCTCCAATTTGATCATAACTCAACTCTTGATTCGGTTGCTCTGCTTGTGGTTGCTTGGTTGTTTCTGCAGCGTTTCCATGGCTGACCTTTGTTTTCTCCGTGATTGTATAAACGTCGGCTGGAGTGTGAGATGTGATGTCAGTAATCTGAACTCTGGATGCGCTTCCAAGATAATTAAAGTCGATGATTTGAGATTGTATCACATATTTTTGCTCCACTAATGCGCTTGACGGGTAAATAAAGTAGCTATTCTGTATCCAAATTCAAGATACGTACCCAAGAATTGTTTGATGAATGTCTGAAAGCTCGAGTTGATTGCAAATATGGGTGTGGATATAAATTTGAGCTGGACATGGCTTGCTTCTATCGAACAAGATGGCGCTACCTTTTCTATATTGACCAGTGCTCCCAATTCTAGTGCTCCACTCAGTCTCATTACTGTGCTCAATTCAATTGCTAGAATCGCCATGGATTAGCGTCTCGTCAAAGATAAAGCGACATGTTCTATCACATACCTTCTGTTGGCACCGTAAGAGAAGGCCAAGCAATACCTATAACCACCTGCTCTAACATGAGCCATTATTCGATTTACATGTTTTCATTTTGAACGTACCCTTTCATTTTGGGTGATTTTAACGAGATCGCCAGTACCAATTTGGTTTCTTTGCATGAATTCCAACGAAATAAAACATCGTGTAGGCGCTGCATTGATTTGTTGTGCTGCTTTGACTTCAAGTGTCATGATGATATGCTTAGAAAACCCCTCTTTTTCTGTACAAATTTTTTTTCTTCTTTTGCAAACATTGTAACAAGTTGAAACTCAAACATCTCTCTAGGTTGTGGTACTGTCTTGCTTTTAAAAGCATTGCTGTTGTTGATTTGAGTAACCGACTCTGTCAAAAATGATGATCTCTGTCTAATGATGGGCTCCTCATACTCTTCTAGCTTCTTCACTAGGAGACAGTGCATCATTTTGAGATGTGATATTCTCAAACCATCATGAATACTGTTTCCCAAGCAGCTATTCAAACCCCCACCACCTCATTCATCCACTAGGCACGTTGATTTGTATTGTTGATATGTATATATATACAGTAATCAAAAAATCTTTATTATTGATTTGGACGACGAGTTGAATTATACTTGATAACAGCTTCTTCAATCTTTTTGAAAAAGTCTTCTCTACTATGCTTATCCGAGATAATGAGGAAGGGTTCCCAGCTCATGCTTCTTAGGTAGATAGCGATACCTGTAGGCTCTCGTTTGATGGTCTGAATCTCTGTAAAAGGTTCTTGCCATTCCACAGACAATTTGCGTGTACGAATCAACATGACACGCGTTGTAGTCAGCATGGCAACACGTTCATCGTTTTGCACATGGCAATGAGCAATGTAGGTATCGTCCATGTATTTGCCTCCATCCACATCTTTGAGCCAGTGCTGTCCAATGGCTTCTCGCAATGAATACGGTTTCAGTAAGCCGTCTGTGCCAATGTAACGAGGGTAACGTACACGCTCAATCATGTTGGTGTCTGTGGGTGTGGTTGTGTTGCGGATGCCTTCAGTGACATTGCTAGTGAAATCAAATACACCTACTACGGGCTTGGTTACTGCACCGACTAGACCTTTGCCAAAGCCCTTGAAAAATCCACCAACACCGTCTTTGGTAGCGCCTTCCATGGGACGTGTCTATGTGAATTGTCCTGTTAATCACACATTGCGTCTATACAATAGGCTCAACTTACCACAAGACCAGAAAAGCCACTAGTGACACTATTAGCAAAAGACGTAGCACCTTGAGCTACACCCACAAGCGCATGCTTTGGTCTGTTTCTAGCCATGTTCATTCGACGTCTATCTTGATACTCTCTATCCATGGTAGCAGCCGATAACCCTTTGCCAATACTGCCGGTAAATTTGGTGAAACTATCAGATACACCAAATACACTCTTTTTGACAAACCCACCAAATCCCTATTATGACACTGCCGTTAACATACCATTTGGAGATGCATGCAATTCTACCTATACTCTACCTTGGCTATACCATAACCCAAGTCTTGTGGTCTATCGCTCATAATCAAACCTTGCCATGGCTCATAAAACAATTCAGCCACGCCAGAACTCAAGTTGTTAAACAAGCCCACAGGATTACCCAAAAAGTCTGCAGAACCAAGAATTCGATGCACTTGATAAATCAGTTGATCGCTATAGTGAATCGAGATACGGTTGGCTAAATCAGGGCCACTGGCCATGATATTTTCGATCGCTAATGCATTGAATCGCAAGGGAGCTTGATTGATGTTGCCAATAGCCATGGTCAATGCATTGACGAGATACATGAGAGGTGTGTTTGTTTGCTGCACCTTGGTTTTATCGTCTTCTTGGCCAGATCGTAAAAAGGAGAGATCAAATCGAATGGGTTGAATGCTAAAGACTTCAAAGTAGATTTGAGCGATATTGTCATGTGGTTTGACGTCTGGAATATCTGTAGTGTATTCCCAGAGTTTGGCATCGTGGGTGGGGTCAGAGGCAGTGGAGCCGTCATCGATATGGACGAGATCCATGACAGCGTATACAAATGTTTCGTCCAGTTCGATGCTCATTTCTTGTAGCAAGATGGAAAAGTACTTGAAATACACCACACCATGCGAATCGTCCTTGACACGATCCAGAGCCATTTGCACAGTAGGAAGCATCTTGTTGTCTTTGCGGTTGCCATTGTCTGTCAAGTTGGTAGGATACAGCAAGATGGGGAACACAGAGCCGTACATTTGGTTATCGATTTGAACCCAATCAATGTTCCATCGCAACGAATGATACATGGCAGAATCGGTCAATTTCAAATCAATACCCTTGAGAGTGGCATAAGCTAGTTCTTGCAACTGTCGGTTGATGATGGAGATGCCTACTTCCTTGAGTTGGATCTGGAACACAGCATTGACAGACATGTCCATATCAGCAGCTTCAAATCCTTCTTTGGCAATAGAGTCTGCAGAAGAGACAGAGGCAGAAGAATCCACGCGTGCCAAGCTACTGTTGGAAACAGGTTTGAACAGACTTTCGCTTTGACTAAAGGGCTTTAGTTCCAAGATACGACGCGAACCACGAATTTTGACGTCAATAGAGGTGATAGCAGGTGTTCCTTCGCGTGTGGTATGTCTAAAAGGCAGCATATTGCCAATTTCTTGTAGATTGATGCTTCTTTCTCTTCCATTGATGTTGAGAATGATCTTTTTGTCCTTATAAGCAGGTAAATCCCATGAATAGGGAACAGACGAGTTGGCAAGCAATCGGTAGCGCTTAATGCGGGGATTGCGAACAGGTACAGAGCTATAGTCATCACGCAAGACCACGGGGTCTTCTTGGTAGAATATCATGTCTTGGCTGGTCTTGTTGACCAAGAGATAGGGCCAGTTGTTGTCCTCTTCTTTGCGCAACACAATAAAGATGGTGGCATCTTGAATCAGCGTGGATACCTTGATCAGTGTATCCTGGTTACCATAGTCGTTGGACAATCGAATATGCACATCGCCAATGTCTTGAATATTGAATGGAGCAGACCACGCATTACTGTATCCCTCCAATTTGATGGTCAACTGCTTTTCGTTCTGAACACGAATATTGTACAAGGGGATGCGTTGGTGTGCCTCCAATATGTAGTCGTTCTTGGTCTCTGGTACACGGTAGCGGATGTTTTCATCAGTTTGATTACTCAGTACAAATCGAGGTGTAATGGTGATGGTCTTTGTGAGCTTGAATTTGCCTTGTCCTTCTTGCACATTGATACCGACATGAATCTCTTCAGATCGACCTGCGTTGGGTAGAGCCACGTCGTACACGCTACCAATGGCCTCAAAACTCAAGGGCTGACTCCAGTCTGAATGATCCACTTGAATCAGGGTTCTGTTGCGGTTGTCGACATGGGGATAAGAATACATGAAGGGCTCGGGCTTAGGACCTGGTTTACACATGGTAACCGTCTCTCCAGCAGAATACAAGGCTTCAGCCCAAGCAGGCTTCTCTTTAAAACTGATGGGCAATCCAGTCTTGTTGATGATAATGTACGGACTAAAGATGCTGTACTTTTTAGCTCCACCAGAATCAGGGATGTCTAATGTGTTGATGCGAATATTCAGTTTGCTCTTGTCCTTGCGATTCACTAGCTCAATGGAATGGTCAATGTCCAAATCATCTGTACGCTTGGTGCTGATGATGGCATATTCGCTGCGCTTGTAGTCTGTGTCTGGCATCTCAACGTTCAATAAGACCAAATGGCCATTCTCAATGACATGAATAGGCGTAATGCCTCCTTTGCGTAGATACGAGCTAAAATCTTGGCCCGATGTCTTGTCCACAATGCGAAAGTTGAAATCAAATGGCAGCAGGTTTTCAATTTCGATGGGGGCACTGAGTCGGATGCCCATGACGGGATACTGGCCAAACAAGATGCTCTTCTTGTCCAGACGAGCATTGATTTGAAATATGAATGGCGGCATATTGTTGTCAGCGTCTTCTGCTAGACAACTGAATGTACTCTGAGGTTTAGCAGGGCTTGCAAAGTCTTTCCAATGGAACGCCTTTTCAGTCCAACGATAGCCAAATCCAGCTGTAATATTGTTGTACGTGAGTGTGTGTTTAATATATTTGAACTAGTTGGGAAAAAAAAAGTTTAACTTACCATCAGGTCGAATGCAGAATCGATTGGTATATGCCTTTTCAATAGGAATTGCGTAGTCTTCTCCAGGAGCCACCTTCTTGACAGAGCCGTCCATATTGCCGCTGGGATCAATGGAAGCTACATCGACCGATAACAAGGTTCTGTTTTCAATCACAAGCGAAGAACGAATGGTGACAATCTTGATATTGTCTACCAGCTTGACGTCAAACACGATACGGTGCTGCACGTTTTTGACCATGGGTCGAAGCGCATGCATGTGTTCACCCTCTGTATCCAACTTGATATCACGCAAACTCTCCCACATGGCGCCGTCAATCTGGACATTCAAGTTGTTGCTAGCAAAAGAAGTAGTTTCTCGACGTGTCTTCCAATCCTCAAACCACCACGGCTTGTTGCTACCGTCCTTGATCTCTTGAATCACAGGTCCCTCTTTAGCGTTGGTTGAATTCCAAACCATAATGTTGTAACCCGTTCTGTTGCGCAATTCGTAGGGTGCCACTGTGCCTCTTTCACCACTATAGATAGTCTAAGTGGATTATGTTAGCACACATATTAATAAGTAGACAGCCAACTTACATTCTTTTGCTTGTCCATCAAATGCATTGTATTATAGGCACTCTCTAAAAAGGTATGTGTAATGTTGACATTCAGGATCGAGTTGGATATCAACTTGACGTTGAGAGGATCGTTCTTGGTGGTCGAATTACGAGCCAGTTCCAGCCTAAAGTTCCATGGCTCCATCAATGGCTCCCAATGCGAATTCTTGATATTAAAGTAATTGATATATGCTTGGAATTCCACCGTGGCAGACAGGGCCTTTGACCAATTAGCTACTTCTACATTGAATGGCTTCAAATTCATGTCCACCATGGGCGTTTCATGCAGCTCTTCAATAAGCACAATCTGAGCACCGTGGAAGGAAATACGCAACGATTCTTGGGCCAGTGCAATTTCGTTTAAGCGATCCACGTCTTTTTGGCTGGAAGGCGAGATCAGACTTTGAGCATACTCAGCCGTGGTCTGTTGCGTGGAGGCGTCTTCCTCCTTGTTCATGCTGGTGCTGTACAGTTCATACGCCTTGTTAAATATGTCTGTCACCAACATGGCATCACGGTAAGAGAGACGCAATACAAGCGGATCAATGTTCATGACAAGATCTGTCAGTAAGCCGCCTTGGTCATTCTTGGGGTTACCGTTCATGGACAGATTGACATCAAAAGGTTGAATGAATCGAAGTGTCGACTTTTTGCGCATGTCCATACGACACAAGAACATACCCATCTGTTTGACTACCAGCGCTGTCTTTGTTTGTTGCGTGATGAGTAACTCCTTGGTAGAAAGAACGACTGCTTCAGAATCAGCATGATCAGGATTAGCCAGCAAGATGAACTCGGCATTGACAATTGTCAGCAAATACGACAGCTCCATGCCTTGTTGTTGCTCTTGGTTTGCGTTGGGACTTCGGTGTTCTTCTGCCTTTTCATTGAACGGCAATGTAAAGAAATTGCTCAGCAAGAAGGCATGATCCAGCGATAAAATAACCTTGGGGTCCTTTACAGTCATGACGACAATACCAGAACGCACTGGATCAGGCTCCTTCAGGTCCAATTGGAGCTCAAATTGGTGGCCGTCTTCAATCACAGGGACAATGTGCTTGAACTTGCTGTTAATGCCAGGTCGTGTGTCGTCCACAGTGAGCGAGTGAACCACCAGATGGACATCCATGGAATCGTCATTGTACATGTGGAACTTGACATCTGTGTTATTGAGCGCAATACGAGCTAAACTGTCAGGCTTTTGGATGTTTTTTGCCTCTGTATCTGCATTGTTCTTGTAGATTTCCAATCCAATAGTTTTGGCGTCCAAGGATATTTGAATACGAGGTAAATCATGCGACTTATCCGTCTCTGTAAACATTTCAATGGCCTTTTTGCGGCTGTTTGAGCTTTCGTGAGCGACTTGAGCCAAGTCTTGACCAGGATATTCAGGCACAGATGTGTCTTCGGGTTGGCTTGAAAAGACGCGAGAAAACATGTTGATAGCATCCATCAAAAACACATACTGTCTCTCTGTCAAGTGCATGGTCACGTCCTTGATACTACCACAGATATCGACGCCAGGGCGTGTCTTGCTTTCCTGCTGAGGAATCTTGATATCCAGATTCAAATCAATGTCATCCACGATAGGCAGCGTCTGCAGTTGTTGAGCAATGTTGAACTTGGAAGTCAAGTTGATGGCACGTAAGCCAGCCTTGATGGTATTGATACAACCGTCGGATTCATCTACAAACGTGTTGGACGCCCAAATTTCACCAAGATGAGCTACGACCACATCAGACGCATGCTGATGGTTCTCGGGGAACAAGACGACGGGTGTCTCAATCACCACGTCAAAGTGCATTTTAGTAGCTGCTTGACCCAACTGCTGTGCTGATTCCAACGCAGCTTGACGAGCCATGTCGTAGGTAGACTTCATTTCTGCAAATTTGCTGAGGTAGTCCATAAATTGATGAATGGGCTGTTCTAAAAAGTTGAACTGGGCTGAACCCATACGGACATACAGTGCGTGGTCATAGCCAGGATAGCCCTCACGACCGTCGTTGATGTAGGAATTGTAGCGCAGATCAATCAATTCTTCGCCTTGAATTGTCAGTAACTGGTTGCTGGTTAAATGTTGTGGACTGTTGTGGGTAGGTGTCAAGTTGTCTGTCAAGGTGAAATTGGCAAACTTGGCAGCGACATTTACTTGTCCATCCAAAATGATGGTAGACAAATCACCCAATGACAATTCACCTGTGGCTAAACGAACGCCATCGTTGTTGAGCACAAAGTTGACACTATCCAACAAGAGACGCACATAGATACTGCTGCTGTCCTTGGGGGCAGATGCTGGCACTGCTGTTGCTGCTGCTGCTGCTGCCGGTGTGGAGACAGATGACCTGCGTGGAGTGTTGTTGTTGTTGTTATTATTGTTGTTTGACACTTCTTCATCCACAAACGTGTGCAAGATAAAGTTATTTAACTGCAAGACAGAGCTTCTCGTAACAACAAAGTTCAGTGTAGACAGTGTCACTTGTACTGTTTGATCGATGCCCTTGTACTTGCTGACATATTCAGGACTGGCCTTATCGCAGCGCACGTATTCCACGTTGACAAGGTTCTTTAGCTGTTCATCGTGGCTATGACTTTGGCCTGGCTGAAGCGCATATTGATCCGATGTCACCAAGTACTTGAACTCGTTGCCGTGCTTCATGCGATCAGTGACATCCAGTGATTGCAAAGTGAGATGCACTGTCATATCCATAGGACGCATGCTGTAACCCAGCACCAGGTTTTGTAAATCGACTTGACACAAGAGTGTCTCTGGGACATCAGCCTTTGCATCGTGTTGCGCTTCCAGCACATTGGCAAGTACGCGATCCACCTTGAAATTCAGCTCAAACATACGTTCCTCCATATTGACCATGTCCTTGCTCTTGCTGTTGTTAGGCTTGCTGATCTCGGTAGCAGACGTTTCCACTGTATCTGCATCTTCCTTGTCACTGCTGCTATGTTCACTATCAGTATCCACAAAGACATCGTCTTTGCTCTTGCTCCATAGCGGTGTATTCATCAAATTAAACCATCGTTGATCCACTTGGTTTTTCTTTTCCATGGCGACGTAATCACTATCAATCAACACATCAGTGTCCTTTTTATCGCCTAAAAGACCAGATGCGTCAATCAAACGAGGCAGCTGCATGATGCCACGGTATTTTGTGTCTGAAAAGTTGACCTTGAGCAAGGGCAAATGGCCGGATATCTTGAATCGAGGCATATCGACCGACTTGCGAATGATGCACAGCTCTGCCAAAAAGGTCATATCAATGCGATCCACCAGATGCAGGTAGCGCAGTTCCTCACGCGGTGTACGCACTTGCACCAAACATGTCTCAATGGAACCCACCAGGATCTTGGTCTGTGTTAATTGCACAGTAAACTTATCGTACATGAGCTCACGCAACTTCATATTGTCTTCAATGGTCATGTCAGCAGCAGATTTTGATTTCAGCATAGTCAAAGCTTCAGGAGGAGCCAGTCGACTTTCAACGTTGATATGACCTGCATCCATGACAATACCTCGCGATGTAATAGAGGAGCAATCTTCGGGAATAATGATGACGGGTGCATCCATATCAATTTGCAAATCAAACGTCGTATGCTGATCCAAGGCAAACTCAAGACTGGCTCGGGTTTGGTTCTTGATGTCTTCCAAAGTATCGCCGGCCACTTCAATCAAAGCGTTGATACTGTCTGCACTGGTTTCAGGAGGCTTAAAGAAATCCACAATTTCATGAATCACAAGCGGATTATACACAATATCAATATTGCGCATAAACAGGGCCACAGCATTATCAGCTCGGTTGTCCAGTGGTTTATGCTCAAACTTGACTGTAAAGAAAGGATCTTGGATCGTTGCTTGGGACAGTATTTCTGCTGCTGATGAAGATTTTCTGCGTTTCTTGAGCTTTTCTTCGTCTGTATTGTCCTTGTCCTTGGCACCCATGAGCTTGTAGTAGGGAGAATCCACACGGATACCGTCGTAAAGACACAGATCCCCTAAAGCAGCTGTGGCTGTAAATGATTCCACGTACTGGATCATGCCCAGACTGACATTGTCAAAAACAAGTGAAACGAGGTCCAAGGGCTTGTCATGAGGATCTTTGCGTACAGTAAAAGAGCCCTTATTCAGTGATGTCGTTAATGACAATAGCATAGTCTATTACAACTTTGTTAGTCCTGCAAACATGGTAATCGTATCCCGTACAACACTCACATCTTTGGGGAGATCAATGGATGCAGCAATCGCTGCTTTATCAGCATCGTAATCAATGACATCATAAAACTCGAGTTTCTGTTCTTCAGTGATAACAAGATCTTCATTCAACGCTTCGTCTTGGGCAGCATTATTAGAGTTGCCACCACTTGTGCCATACCACCAATTACTAATGCCCCAACCTTGGTTGGCTCTGTTGGCAGCTGCTTCTTCTTTACGTTTCTTTTCAATTGCTGCAAGACGTGCCTTTTCACTACGCAATTTGGGCTTGGCAAGGCTACGATAAAATCTAAGATCTTCGTAGCTCAATTCTCGTTCCAACGCATGCAATGTCTCTAGCTCTTCAGGCGATGCTCTATCCAATTTATGTTGCACGTAACACGCCAAGTACTGTTTACGATCCTCGCTTCTCTTTTTGATACGCTTCCAGGTCCAACGCTCGTTGCGTTCATGGATCTCTGATAGCACTGCATTACCTGCAAATCTAAAATAATCCAAAGGATTGGATTTGGGTGTCATGTCGCTAGGAGGGTGCAGTTTCTTGTATTTCTGTTTTTTGAGATACGAGTGGAATAAATCAATCATCAAAATGGTGTCTCTGTACTGCTCGTTGTCCACTGCAAACGAGAGCTCGTCAAACAAGAGGTTGGCATCAATCTTGGGTGTTTCTCCACCGAAATTCTTGTACAATTTGACTCTTCCTGTACCAGACACTGGTTTCAACACATATTGGTGCTCATCGGGGACATGATGTTTAGTGGCGATCTATGATATCATCAGTATGCAACCACCACCAGAAATGATAAAGTAGCCTACCAAATCCTTGAATGCAGCGTGGTCTTGATTTTGCGATAAAGTAGGTGCATTTGTATCCCAATACACGGAAAGTGATTCCAAAGTAGCCAACTAGCTCCCTTTATTAGCATATTGTCCATCCAAGCATCATATGCGCCTTACCTTGTGGATCGTGTTTACAGTCTCGCTGATTGTATTTGCAATCCAATTCTCATCCGTAGTAATCGCTGATAATTCACTCAAAGTAACACCAGCAGCAAATCGATGATCTGTCGAGATGTCATCCTCATATCGAATATGGATATTGGTGATGGAGAATTGTAAATTGTTTAAAATCTTGGTCAGCAACTGATTTGCAAACGTATCGTTTTTAGCATCTTCGGCTGCGTCATGCTCATTGGCATCCACCATCAATTCAGCATTTTCCAATTTTCTCATTTTTGCATCTTGATCTCGCTGGGCTAGTTCGTCAGCTGTCATCTACGCATATTAAAAAAAAAGGGGGAGAGGGGAGAAGAGGGGTCAATATAAGGGGTTGTGTGTGGTCATTCATATGTAGGGTTTTATCACTTACAGTGGACTCATTTCTGGGTACTGCCAAAACATAGGCATCTTTTACATGAATGACGACAGGTTTGCCTCTCAAATTGTTCCAAGGGATAGTCAAGGTGAGTTCGCCCAGATAACCTGCTATGGTGTCAGAGTCTACTCTCTCGTATCGACGGGCTGTATGCTTACCTTCCAACACATCCACAGGCAAGTTGAACTTGTCCAAAGCTTCACGTCTAAGTTTGAGGTCACGCAATGTAACCTCGCCTACACAACACACATGAATAACCGTTCAACAATTTTATAAACACAACATTACCTGACCAAATACCAACTTTAAGTTGACTATAATTCAAGTTCGAGACATACGCGCCCAACACTCTGTTTAATAGTGTCGAGACAACAGACTCCAACATTTTTACTAGATTTCGATAAAAAAGGAAAAGAAAATGAAAAAAAAAAAGAGAGAGAGAATAGACCTTTTTTGAGCCTATTTTTATGCGAATGAATTATGTCATGTTGAGCCAAATGGTCAATCCCTTTTTAAGACTCCATCACGTGAAGTCTGTGTATCGTTCAGGTACATTTGAGTCTTTTTTTATTACATGTCATTGAGTATCTTTGTAGCATCATCGTTGTTGGTAGGAAAGTTGATCGCTTCATGATCGTGTCTGCATTCCCATAAACTAAGTTGGTACAAAGTGACAACCACTAACAAATGCAGCAGCAGCGAGTAAATGATGAAAAAGTAACGAGACCATTTGTGAGAGAACAACAAACGAGTTAAGTTGAGGGTGAGTTTCTCTGCTGGATTCAAGGCATTATATCTACGGTTTTCCTCCTGTTGAGACAGTAGCGGTCAATTGAGAGTGCTCTTTTGTACACTTTAATCATTATTTACCTTTTTATGGAACTGTGTAAACGGATTCATGCTTTCCTCGTATAATTTACCATACTTGTCAGATGGATCATCCGACTGTTTATTGATGGAGCTTCTTCTGAAGCTTCTCATGGACGTGCCGGGTTCATCCATATTGACAGCGACAGAGCGGTTCTACAGTTGCCTCATGTCAGACTCAAGATTGCTGTTTGTGAGTATCGTTGACTTACCGTCATGCCCTTTTCCTGTTGCTGTCCCTCCTTCCACACATGCACAAACTTGAGCCTCTCATACAAATTCAAATTATCCGTCTTGAGCTTCTGAACCTCCATGCGTGCATCTTGCAGCGATGTCTCTAGAGATCGCACACGTTCCTCCAGCTCGTTATTTCTTTGTCTGAATCGATCACGTTGACTAATCACAATCGGCAAAATACTCTTATCTTCCTTCTTGTGGCCAGATCCATCCAGAAGAGGAGTTAATGCGCCATCAGGTGTGTGGGGAATAGGTGTGCCTGAGGAACTCTTACTCAATGCGTCCAGAATACTGGAATCAGAGTTGGATTTATGACCCATGCCAAGTAAATCTTCTTCTAGGCGTTGAACAAGTGCAGATTTCTCTTGCAATTTTTCCTCCAGTGATTGTATGCTCTGTGTGTTCTTATCAAAGGCTTTTTGAAGGTCTGCAAATGACACCTTGATTTGTGTGTATTCGCTTTCCAATTTCTTGTTTTTCTCCATCAAACGCACTTCAAGGCTGTTTTCAATGGTGCCGTCCTTCTTCAATACGTCGTCTGCAATGAAATCGTCCTCATCTTCGCCTGTTGAAAACTCGACATACTGCAACATGCGAGTTAGAATAATAGTTTGCTTAAATACACGCTGTGTGGGCTTTTACCTTCATAATTTGCAACTCTCGCTTTATCTCGTCGTAATCTTCAAAATGCTTCATCTTTTTCTTTAAGTTCTCTCTTTCTTCAGTCTAAGCCATTTGCTATATGAGCACTAGTTTCTCAGTAAGGCCATCCATGCTTACCAATGTTTTTTTCTCTGCAGTCAGTTCTTTAATCTTCTTTGATAATCTTGTCTCTGTCTTTTGGAACATGTCCTTGTACGTTTCAACGTCTTTGATGAGTTTAGTCACTTCAGCATCTTGTTGAGCCGTCTCGTTTCTATTGCCATTCATCAGTAATCGTGCATCACTGGTAACCAAATGCAACAATCTAACCCTTCATTGGTATCTTTAGATTCGCGCAATTTAGCCATTTCTTCTTTCAAATCATCATTCTTCTTTTCCAATTGAATGATTCTTCCATTTGCACGCTCGAGATCCATTGTTACCATGTCTAATTCTGCTAATTTACCGACCACTTCTTCATCTACAAACAGTGTGAGCTTGATCCCTCCATTCCATCCTTCCTCTGATGCTAACCATATTTTTGACCGTGGCCTATAAGCTGTGCCTGTGTATCGTCATGAGATTGCCTCAATTCAGTCAATTGATCCAATGCTTGATTGAGCTGCTTTTGGAGATCGTATTCACTAGTTTATCCGTAATATGAGCAAATGCACATCATCCCAACTTGTTCATCCTATACCGCTCTTTTAATTGTTTGATCTTATCACTGTACTGATCCTTCATCTCTTGCTCCATTTCACTGGTATCTTTCGATTTTCGCTCTGCCAGCTATGAGAAATAATTAATGCAAGCGATAAAACCTCAAAATACAAAAAAAGACTTTACAGATTCCTCCAGGGCTGATACTTTTTGCACCAACTCTAAATTCGTCTTTTCTGTTGTTTCCAGACGTTTGATGTTGTCGTTTGCTTTCTGCAATTGCTCTTTTAAATAGCTATTCTCATTTTGAAGTGAGGTATTATCCACCATTTTTGCGCTTTGATCCTAAAATTATTTGTTAATATCATCAATAACTCGACCAAACACTGTGTATAGATACCACAGCTATTTCAAAAAGTGGTGCTGGGTCAGGGGCATCAGCTAGTAATTTATAAACTGTCAAAAATGCATTTTCTGCATACTTTGTACGCTTGGTAATGTTGTCAATTTCAGCTTGATATCCTTTGTTGTTGTGTGATTGTCCATGTTAATCCACCAATTTATCAGAACCAATCTGTATACAAACCTTTCAACAAGGGTTTGAACTTTTGAAGCTTTTCTTCATCAGGAATTTTTTTGAATTCTACAAGCCCGTAAGTTATGGCTACTATCTTCATCTAAACAACACGTTTCTATGTACCTCTGGTTTGTTCAGCTAACTTTTTTCTTGAAACAAGGCCGTCTTTTTGTTTCTCTACAATTGCTAGACCTTGCTGATCAAGTTCTTTTTGTAGATTGGAGAGTTGGATACCCTTCCAATAGTGAATAGCCGATGAAAAGGTGTCTTCACTCATTATTTCGAGTGTTTATAGTGCAAAAAAGAAGCGAAACTCATGCGCGAGAGATTCTTTCCAAAATGGATGCTGCTGTGTTTCAATGTCTGTGTTGCTGTTGCTATGCCCATTTTCATTCAAAATGTATAAACGTTGTTGTGTATGTATATCAACATATGATGGTTGATCAAAAGATCCAAACGGCATGAGTTACATTAAACCAGGCTATTACTGAATTGTTTGTAAATTAAAAAGTAACAAGAAGCTCCTTTGTAGAATGACCGACTTCTTTAAATGCAATTTCATGATTGTGACATGAGTACTACTAATAACGCCTTGTGGTGTGCTAACAAAGCATTATCTCTACTAACGTCTGCCTTCATTGCAGTTTATTGTCATTTGATATCTTTAGAGTTGCAGCATTCTTATAATATGGCTAAATACATTATTAATCGTAAAGATAGATTGCGTCCAAGATCCAGCGGATCGCTTAAATTTAAATAGGCCCCGTTAAAAACAGAAACTACTAATAAAATTGTACCTGAATTCACCTTATTGAAACAAAAGTTTAGTATTGTGGCGAACACATCGTAGTGGAGTGTTCTAAATCTGTAACGATCCAGATCTAGCAGCTTGAACTACTATACAAGCAAGGTCATGCATCATTGTCACCGCACATCCTTCCTCCATCATAGCCTTGTTGTGTGAGCCTTTTTTCTGTAATTTCGAATGGTTTCCAATGGTGTACACAAACAATTACCTTGATAGAGTATAACAAAATCCTTTTAATAAAGTAGCTTTTTTTCTTTGTTTTAAAAAATAGATAGTAGTATGCACCTGATTGCTAAATGTTATCGTTTATAAATTCAGATTCACCATCATCAATATAATAATTATCGCGATAATTGTATTTCTTCTCTCGTAACTAACAATTATTGCATAATGCTATCGATAGGTTTACTCAATCCTCATTCTCCAATGCTTTCTATTGAAGCATCAGCAAGTACAGGCCTTGTGTCGAATATGTATTTAGTTTTTAAAAAAAAAACCAAGATGCCTTGGACTTCTATGCTTGAAACAGCAACGTTTCATTGATGAGATTTACTCAAAATTTCATTAAGTTAGCAGATAGCCTTTATTGCTTGAAATCTGCTTTTTTTTTTTTGTCTATCACTACATAATAGAAGAGTTTGTAGAACCTTGAATTGGGTTGGTTCTTTCTTTGTCACGGTAAAGAAAGTTTGTTTCAATTTTGAAAATCAATCATATCTTAATAAGTGCTGATGAAGCATTCACTATATAATATAGCTCATTCGAAAGCTTGAATCAAAGCGTATCTGTTGATCTTAAAACCAAGTTACATCTAGGCTTGTGTTTTGGCGTAATACTCCAAAATAATATAATTGAAGCCTTTTTGCTAATTGTGGTACTATCCTGATTTTTTTTACTACATACGAAAAAAGTTATTCAAAAAAGAGCGTGAAATTCATCAGGTAAAGAATATCGTTTAATACATTGCAAGATATATATAGATAAGAGTGTTTATATACTATTCAAACTGAGGGATTTAATGTGAGGATAAGGTGTTGGATGTGAAGATCTGGATGACAACAGGACAACAATAGATTACATCTATTATCATAAGCACATGATTCATGGATCAATAACTGAATCCAGTTTCATATTGACATTTTGTGATCTGATGTGATCTACGCTTGAACTACTAAATGTTTTACTGTATTTTGATATTCTGTTTGGAAGCGATACATCAGAAAACTTGAACAAAGCGTAATAGAAAGCATTTTTGAAAGAATGAATGAACACTACGTTTCCAAGCAAAAAAGTACCGCCCTGTAAAATGAAGGGATAAAAGCAAAATGCAATTAGTACTACAACACTTGATTGATTCTATTGTCGATCCAAAAAAAAAGCACAAAATCACTTGTACAGCTGCATGATTTCGTCATATTTCAATAATTGCCGACAACCATAATAATTTATAGTATATACTATATCTTCTCTAGCATACTGTAACTTCTAAATCCTAAATACAAGTGAAAACAGCGCATTGAACAGCCCAGAAACGTCGAAAAGCTACATCTATTTATTACCTCTATATACTGAAAAACCTAGAAAAATTTTGCCATAGTTCTCCTCTGCAACGATGTTAGGCGGAATTTGAAGTACTACCCAAAAATGCAATTAGGTAGTATTTCAATTAGACCACCCCTCAGGTGCTAGAGCGTGCCTTACTACACCCCTAACGTGAGGAATTATGTTTATTAAGACCCTCAACTGTCGCTAAGTAAGTAGAATCAACAATTAAGTTTGGACCAGCCTATCTAATCCTAGCCTCGGAATCTTGTTATTGTTGAGCTTCAGTGATAGGCACATCCACTCAACGTAAAAAAAAAAAAATATGCTTCAAAGAAACATAGAAAGAAAGAAAGATAATAGTGAGGGTAATAACATTACATGCAGATGAAAATTAAAAGAAATAAGGGCGAAAAGCCAAAGAAAAAAGAGAGTCAATGCAAATAAGGGGGGAAAAATAAACAATCAAAAATAAATAATGGGTTGCCTCTACAACTATTGCTATGGTTGTTCTTGACAAAAAAAAATAATAACTTGACTGATATTCTGCAGCATCCAGTATTAGTGTCCATGATTATTGCCATTCGCTTGCCTACAGTATACATAATAATAGTCGTCCAAAGGATATAATTAGTATTGCATTCCTCAATCAACACCATCATATCATGAACTTACCTAATCGACTATTAGCAGTTTCGGTTGCATCCAGTATCCATTAATTATCCATTAGTCGTTGTGGCATTATCCTTGTTGCCTACACATCACATCAAAGTAATACAATAATAGTCAGCATTGTATCCAGGAATCTACGTCATTTATACTACTTACTTGATGATGAGCAATTCACAACAGGTTGTTCTGTATCCAATATTCTGGAGCACCACCTTGTGCTTGATGCCTATATTCTATCATATTCATGTAATCAGTAAGATAATAATATTGAACAGCAGACATCATTGAAACTTACCTGATCCACGGAATTTGAGAAGAAACAACGTAGCAATACAAACGACTTGCAAAAGACAGCACCAAACCAGAGAGTAACGCCATTTGAGATGACTTGCAGACAGCACCAAACCAGACACAAACAATGCTATAAATGACTTGCAGATAGCACCAAACGAGAGAGACAAGCATCACCCATAACTTGCAAACAGTACCAAACCGACCAGAGAGGAGGAACAGCGCTACTAATGACTTGTTGCAGACAGCACTGAACCAGACAAAAGCAGCAGCATTGCAAATGACATGCTGCAGAGAGCGTCAAAGCAACGAGAAATAGCACCAGAGGTCTTGCTGGAGTCTAGAATGATATACACAACCATTTCCTAAAAACAAGAGAAAATTCAGTTAGTTACGATTCAATGAAAAGTAATAATTAACCAAAGATACATACCGTAGTATTTAGAAATGGCAATTGATACGACTTCAAAGAAGCAGTGATGGTGGTGGTAGTAATACCGTAAGTCGAAGCAGTCTTCACCAGTTGTTGCGATGTTCTCTTTTGTTTTGAAGCAGTCGTCGGTAGCTATTCTTCTAGTCAACAAAGAAAAAAATATAATTAATTAATGATAGACTTGGACAATCGATACTACAGTAAATACACTTACCTGCATATGATAGCAACTAACAACAACAACCGCATGATTGATGACCTTTCTGCTATTATTGCCTTCAATAACAAGATAAATAATAGATTTTTCTAGCAGTAAAAGTAGTATTAAAAACGGGGGTATGGAAAAAAGAAAAAAACGGGGGAATGGGAAAGAAAGAAAAAGTTGCAAACTTGACGTCACGAGTGTACTCTGGGTATAGGGTGGTAGCTGATATCAAACTGAGGTTGAAATCCATGTTGGTTCGAATGAGTCCTTATTCATCATGAATTTTGTCATGACCTAAACTTGGTAGTTGTTGATACTAAACAGTTGTTTAAGTTTATATCAAACTTGTGTAGAATTTGAAGGCGCATCGAATGACATTACTTTTGTCTGATTTGATCAACGCTAGGCGTCTCAAACAGACAAAACGTTTTTCGTCAAATTTTGGTGGTTTTTCGATAATATCTCGATCTGTATCAACATAACATTGCTTGCAATACTAGTCATTATTGTAGTGCAAGACGTTTTCTATCGTTTCAAATCTTATTCAAAGCTCTAGCTTGACTCTACATGGAGAAATGAACAAAATTCATCAGACCAAAAAACTCAGATAGGATTTGGGACCTTGCCCTCATAGGTCAAAAATGGACGAAATCAAGAATTTTCCCTGAGCAGGGTTTTTTGGCAATATATCTAGAATGGCTTGTCCGATTTGGACAAAACAAAGACCATTCGATAGGTTTACATCAGGCCCAACATAATCTAAAAGTCAAAAGCACCTAATAGACATTCCCTTCATGAAATAACTCAAAGTCATGTATTTTGATTTGCCTCAAGCAGGCACTACCCGACATATTTTTGAAAATACTAACAATAACCATACCGTCGTATAGAGAATTGAATGAAAAACAAAAGTCAAGCACTACGCAGCATCAACTCGCTTAGTAAATCATGGAGAAATATCCATCCAAAGTTGGATCATTTTTCACATTTTCCCTTATTACTGCTTCACATCGTCTATTATCAGCTCAAATTTACCCCTTAATGGTCAATCAAAGTGCCCCAAATAACTATTAGTATACATACAACAAACATTCATATATCAATCCAATGACTTTTACTAGTAATATCTGCTAAAAATTGATCAAAATCATGAAACTATTATCCATATCTCAGCAGCCAACATAGCTACGCAAATTTCGTTTGCACCATCGCATTTCTTACAAGAATTCTTTATAATAACATGCTAATAACATGCTAATCTTGAAGCTGTAGCGTCAATGTTTAAAATCTCGATGTTCAATCGTCCAAAAGTCGAAAAGTCAAAAATTGGAAACCGTTTTCAACATTCATGGCCAGATATAAGGTCCCCTACACTATAGTAAAAAACTTGAAACTATTGTAGTCCTATGAAAATGAGGCAACTTTTTAGCTGAGGACATGGTAGTATTATTAGAAATGCTGCCTTCTTGTCGTCTAGATAACTGCTGGCATTGGAGAGTGCACAACTTAGCAGGGAGGAGACGCATGCCTCATTTTGGAATGCATAATAAAAACAAAAAAAAAAAAAGCTACAATCATCAGTCTTGAAAAGAACACTCATTATAGCTGCTAATAATGTCTTCTGTAGAAGAAGCAAAAATCATTTCTTTTGTTACATCAAATCTGTAACAGCTTAGTTTGCTAATCATAGCCTATCTATATAAAATCTGCAGCAATGTGATGTGTTCTCGCACTAAAAGATTTACTGCACTTCTTCGAGATCTGCTGGCTGAAGTGCATTATTATTTTGGATCGTATTATCGAGTTAGTCTATATTATTAAGTTATTATCTAAAAGAACAATACAGTAGCAATAATGCTTCGATAATAAGTAGAATATTATCCTTTGCCCCGTGAGAGCTTTATAGTTTACTGCAAGAAGTACATATTTAAAAGCTTTTAAATATCTGTCAACAAGCTTGCTTTACACAATAAGCATACAAGATGTTAGTCAAACCTCAAACTTTCAAATTTACATGCTGTTTACAGAATTTTACATGTACTTTCGCATAGTGTAGTGTTCAAATCACTTCAAGCAATGAAAACAACGCATAAAACAGCCCAGAAACGTCGAAAAGCTACATCTATTTATTACCTCTATATACTGAAAAACCTAGAAAAATTTTGCCATAGTTCTCCTCTGCAACGATGTTAGGCGGAATTTGAAGTACTACCCAAAAATGCAATTAGGTAGTATTTCAATTAGACCACCCCTCAGGTGCTAGAGCGTGCCTTACTACACCCCTAACATGAGGAATTATGTTTATTAAGACCCTCAACTGTCGCTAAGTAAGTAGAATCAACAATTAAGTTTGGACCAGCCTATCTAATCCTAGCCTCTGAATCTTGTTATTGCTGAGCTTCAGTGATAGGCACATCCACTCAACGTAAGAAAAAAAAAGGTATGCTTCAAAGAAACATAGAAAGAAAGAAAAATAGTGAGGGTAATGATATTATGTGCTAATGAAAGTTAAAAAAAATAAGGGCGAAAAGCCAAGAAAAAAAAGGGGGGAGAAAAAGAAACTAACAAAAATATATAGGTTATTATATCTACTACTATTGCTATGATGGTTGTCCTCGACAGAGAAATATTAACTTGACTGATATCTTGCAGCATCATCCAGCAGTAGTGTCCATGTTCATTCCCATTCGCCTGCGGCTATGCATAATAGTCAGAATGTTATAATTAGTATTGTACTACTTTTCAATAAATGCCATATGATGTACCTACCTCAACAATAGTCAGCAGTTCCAGTTGCACCCAGTATCAGTGTCCATTAATCATTCATTGATCGTCGTAACCTTATACTTGTTGCCTACAGATTGAGTCAAAATAATATGATAATGATAATTAGTAATGTATCCAGCAATAATCGACGTCATTTATACTTACTTGGCGAGCAATTCACAACAGGTTCTGCATCTAATGTTGTTGAGCAATACCTTGTGCTTGTTGTGTATACTCTATCAAATTCGCATAATCAGCACGGTATTATTGAGCAGCAGACACCATCAAAACTTACCTGGTCTACCGAAACAGAGAAATGTAGTACTGTAGCATTACAAATAACTTGCAGATAGTATCCAACCAGAGAGTAGCATTACAACCGATGACTTTCAGAGAGTACCAAACGAGAAAGTTATAATAATACTTCAGATGACTTGCAGATAGCATTGAACCAGAGTAATAACAGCACTTGAGATAACTACTGGCCGGTAGTAGTAGCATTGATGAACCAGAATGCAACAGTATTTAAAATGACTTGCAGGCAGTAGTGTTGAACCAGAGTAGTAACAGCACTTGAGATGGCTTGCGGATAGCGTAAAACCAGAGTAGTAGCACCAGAGGTTAATAAGTTTGAGTTGATAAAAAATCAAAACATTTTCCTAAATAATAATAAGAGAGAATTCAGTTAGTGGCAATTAAATAAAAGTAATAATCTGTGGTACGTACCGAATTTTGAAAAGACAGCAAAGGCGTTAGAGACGTGGTGTCGGCAGCAGCAAGTCGAAGTGTCTCTCGGTTTTGTTTCGTTTCGAAGAGCAGCAGTGAATACCTATTATTTGGATAAAGAAATAAAAAGAATCAATAAATATTAATCTTAGATAATCTATTCAGCAACAAGTACACTCACTAGCATATGGCAGAACCAATGACAGGCTTGACGAACTTCTTGCTATTGCTTCAAACAACATTAAAATGAGTAAGAATTGTATCAAAAACGGAGGAAGGAAAAAAAAGGAAAACAGGCGAGTGCAGCAGCAAAAGCAAAATATTGCGCATTTGACGTCACAACTAGTGTTTTAGGTACAGTATATGGTCCAGCTGACATCAAACTGATGTTAAAAGTTCTATTATAAGATCATCTAATGAGCAATACCCAACGAACAAGACAACGCCTCACTATTGGGCAAAACTACGAAATACGTATTATGCATGATGGCCAGTTTCCTGAACTTACTACGCAAGAAGCGCTCGGCAAACGGGTTCAAGAAGAGTTCAAACTTCATAAACCAGCTTGCCAAAAAAATCTTCTCGAACGTTTTGAATGCAACGGAGAATATTATTCTAAAGCTGTATGCAAACGGAAATGTCAAGGAAAAAAGCAGTAAGGAGATAGCAATTCCTTCGCTAGCAGATGACATTCTGCAGCTCATTGAAACCATGAACGAGAAATCCATCCCTGTCAATTGCGCAACTGTTATTCCTTTTTCTAAAGTAATAATCGCAAACAAGAAGTACAAGATGTACCTACTACTACCTGCGAGTCGTAGAAAGACATTCTCAGAAGAAGGATGGCTGACCAAAGCTCTCAAAAGGACTGTTGCGAAATCATGACGTTTATATGAAGAAGAAAGCTCTTCTGTCGATGATCTTACATCCAGCAATTTCAAAAAGATGCAGAATTTTTTGGAGCCTTACGATCTCAAGGATATCCTAAACTTTGACAATACGGAAGCCTATTACGAGCAGCAAGTCCGTGGTGGTAGGGTGAACTGGTAGAACTCTCATATGCCACTGAGGAGGCTCGGGCACAAATCTCACCAGTGATTGCATGTTGCTTGATGATTTGACGTACTACTGATATCTTATTAGTTTGGTGCTGTTCTCCTTTCCAGTATCAAATTCACGCTGATCCAAATAAAATCATCAACTTTAGTATAAATATAACAAAGATCACCGTAGACCATAATAATACATGTCCTATTAAGGCTGTTACACAATAATTTGAGAAGATCCTCTCGTAAACGTTCAATGGTAGTCTGTAAGGTAGTAGCTACTATCTTCCTCTCCTTGGAATCTTGGCCTGCCGAAGCTTCACGATGATGCTTTTTGTTGAAGAAGGCTCGCATCTCTTGATACTCGTCGGCTTCTGAGCGAAGTAATTCAGCATTTTCATTCTGCAACTTGTTGATAGAGCTATGCAGTGTCAAATTCTCGTCTTGAAAAAACTGTTGAGTCTCTTGATGATTTTCGTCAGCTGTGCACGAATGGAGTTTATTTCCTCTTCTTGAAAATCGCGTGTTCACTGCTGGTCTGTAGACTGTTGGTTTTCAAAGGTCGAACGTTGTCGCAGTTGATCAAACTATTATTATTTCCAACTTTGTTGCTCTTCAGTAATAAACTGTTGTTCCATTTCGTTGTTTCAAATTGTGGTTTTCCTCTTCCGCTTGTTGGACATAAACCTTCAACATCTCCTCCTGGTTAACTGGTGGAGCAGTTGGTTGAGGGTAATATACTTCCTGTTGAGCCAGCGTATACAGTAACCAGCACAGCGAAAGATAGTATAGTAATTGAACAAGACGCAAATATACTGAAGTTTATTAATGAAATTAAAGGGCTATTTACACTAAATTTATGAGTCATCACACAAGACAGTAACAAATGTTATTCACTTGCAGCTGAATCTGCCCATCAACTGAGATGTAACCTAGTAGCATATTCCATTATATTTGGAATAATTACCTATCAAAGAGTGCCTTAATCTTATATAGACAGTTGTGGCGATCTTGGCACAACACTTCCAAAGCCCAATGGTTGTTGGGGTTGGGTGTATTTCCAGCCATGGTGGTGTTTACTTTAAGAAATGAATAGGAGCACTACGTTGTATATATATCTAGGCTTTTTCACCAATGTAAGAAGAGCATCGGAAAGAGATGATGTGGTATAAACTGAGTTTTATTGTTATATTGTTTGGATAAGATATACGTAGTATATGGAGTATAGGCTCTCACAGAGAAGTAGTATTACATAATAATAATGAGTTTCTCAAGTATCATCAAGTGAGTTAAAGATCAATGGGTCACTTTTAATTTTGGTTTTTTTTGGTTTTATTTAGCGTTTACTACAATGACGCTAGGATGCTTTAATTCTTCTATTGTGTCGCTGCTGTTCCCAGTGACACGAAGCCAGAATCAAATACTTAGGAACAAAAAAGAATCATGTATGTTTATTAATTTTTCCAATGAAATAATAATGAAAACTGCTGTCAAGCTGGAGTAATCGGATGATGCATAAATCCAACAACAACAACTGATAACTGATATAAGAAACACCGCTCTAAAAATGACTATTTTTGGGCTTTTATACTGTAATAATACCACTGTTTTAAAGATATGTGGTTGATTCCAAAAAGAAATTGGGTATCCATGATAATATAATAACTTGGATATCAGATTGAAGATCAAAAGTAACAATAAGCTTTATTAGATCCAATCCACTAAGATCTTGTTATTTCTCCCACCACCACCCTTATTCTTGACAACAACGACGGTAAAACCATAGTATGCATGTTCTCCATAACCAAATACCTTTACTTGGCTTCATTACATAGTAATAGTTTCCTTTCAAATTTCAAACACTCTTATACGAGTCTTATTATTTGTTTACTACGCTCAGTGTATCATTCATACAACCCAGTGATCATTATTGAAATTGCAAGAAGCAAAAGCTAGGGCGTGGCAGATCTACTCTCATTTGAAGGTAAATCTATGCAATGTTATCTGTATTGAGATTTTGAATGTAGTATACAACCGGGATCGCTGAATTCCTTGCGGAACATCAACAACTTGAGAAACTAATATGTTGTAAAGACGGCGGTAACGTGATGAGCTCTATAAAATGCATCACATTGATGAATTCGAGATTTGACAGTAAAGCAATTGATAACAGGAGGATTAATCAGGTTTCAACTGTATTCCAAAACGAAAGCAAAGAGCCACTTTTATTACAGGGCGACGCTTATATTATATTCGATCTTATAATGAGCTATTACTAGAGTCGAAATATAGCCAACAAGACTAATGGTTAAACTAGACAAATATTTAATTATTGAAAAGCTTTTGTATTGATAAAGATTTGATAGCAACAGGTGAATGAAATGGTGGTCATGTACAGACAGGAGACTGGAGAAGAGGGGCTCCTTTGCAGCTTCGAAGGATTATTAATATCTATCAACAGATGCAGAGAAAACGTAGGAGACAACTTCCTTTCTTAGACGATTAAAGAATTCATTACTACAGCAATCTGCAAAGATAAAACGCTGAATAGAGTCGGTGTTCAATCGCTTTGTGATACTTTTTTGGAATTGAGTGCGTTTTGATGAGTTGCATAAATCCAAAATAATGGTCGACTCACTTGATCAACGTACAAAAAGGGTT
Organism: Mucor circinelloides; assembly: GCA_037974945.1. NCBI lineage: Eukaryota > Fungi > Mucoromycota > Mucoromycetes > Mucorales > Mucoraceae > Mucor > Mucor circinelloides. The sequence continues at coordinate 570,371 of JBBNAA010000023.1, read as the reverse complement.
AACTATTTTGCAGCTATTGAATGATTTGTATAAACTCTACTGTATAGGATCTTATAGCTCTTTTATTCAGCTACGAGAAATATTTAAGCATTAGTCAACACTAGTGTCCGGTATAACTGTTAACATCACAGTAGCACTTCGAATGAACAAACCCCTTCATCAATGATTTGCAATATACTCATCAGCTATGAGTATGATATGCAGATTGCGAACATGAGGCCATGTGTTCAAGTATAGAAGAATGAAGATATATATTCATCTTTGGTGGGCAGATGATGAGCCCTTTGGATCAAGTCTTCCTTGTGACATGTAAGCCAATTATTTGAATCAAAAATCAATCTTTTCTGTGGCAGCGTATGTATATATACACTTTCCTTAATAATTATAATGCTATCTAAGCCGGTTAGGATAAACTTTTAGCGGGAACTGCAATGCACAATGCCTGCACACTGCAATGTACAACTCTTGGAGACTGAATATTCCGCCTTTTACCATAGTAGACAACTTTGATTGAGCAAATCATTTTCAAAAGGACTACATTTATGTATTATTTCGAAAGGTTAACATCACCAACTTGAGCGTATAGAGCTATAACACTGAAAACATGATTGAACAACATCTTTAAATATGTAAAAGCTTCCAACAATGATATGTTTGTATCATTATGCACAGAAAGAATTATCCGAGTTTATTCTGTATAAAAAAACAGAGCCATTTGTCAAGTTAGGCATCTTGCTATAGAACATGATAGAATCATCCACAATGACCGTAGTCTCCTTCTTGTACGATACAAGTTTCACCGTCAGGACAATCGTCCAGTCCAACTATACATGCCCTGCCTTTTAAAACAATGTATGAGTTGTGGAAATCAACATTTGATGTTGAACTTACCTGCCGCACTTGATGTTGAGATCAAGTTATATAATAAAAACATGAATAGAAAAAGCTTGTTTCTGTTGCAAATCATAGTTTGAGAATGTATATATAATCAAAAAGAAAAAAAAAGAAATAAACAGATGAGTATAGTGCTTTATATATTACTGCTATTGTGGGTGCTGCTTTAGATCACAAGAAGAAGAGATATTTAATTAAAGATGAAAAGAAACAAATTAGTTTCATCATGAATTAAGAAACCTCGCCCCCGATGTTTATGCCAACCCTTTCGGCCTTGGTTTACGAATTGATATTACAACTGAAATGGTTTAATGATGATATTTCACATTGCATGTTGGCTTTGTTTGATGTTTGGACTGAACACAGGATCTCGAAAACGTCACAAAAAAAAAGAGGGACAATGCTTGTTTGCCGTAGTTGATGTGCGCGCGTGTGTATCCTGTCTGTATTCTTTTGTCATCATGGAAGCATTCAAATCACCCACTCGTCCTACTTCTCAAACGACTGCATCATTGTCGAATTACGTTGATTATACCCCAAGACGCATACAGGCATCATCCTTCGATCATAGCATAGGGAAAGATGAGCCAAATAGTATCAATTATGCCAAGCAGAGACGATCCAACTTTTACCATCAAATTGCATTAGAAGCGGATGAAAACTTTGATGAGAAATCAGATTACATGGATTCACCAGCAGTTAGACGTATATTTTCTATCAACGAAGAGGTGATTGACGTAGAGAAAAATACATCTTTTCATGCATCAAATCAATCAAGGCCCACACTGCCGTCATTTCCACAGTGAGTTGATGAAAGCAAACAATTAGTTGTTTCTTAAATAACAAGCATTCCCTTTCACTACAAAGACGAACACATTGGACCATCAAGGATTTTGCAGTTGGACATAACCTTGGCATGGGAAGGTTTGGTTCGGTCTATCTTGCCAAAGAAAAACGATCTGGACAGCTAGTAGCTCTCAAAATCCTCAAAAAACAAGAATTGGAAGAAGCTGAAGTTGTTCTATTCCTGAAGCGAGAAATTGAAATCCAAGGACATCTAAAGTAAAGTATGGATTTGTTCATTCAAACGGGCTATGTCTAACATGAAATCTCGGTAGTCATCCCAATATAACTCGACTATACGGTTACTTTCATAATGAAGACAATGTCTACCTTGTTCTCGAATATGCCGGTGATAGTGATTTGTATACATGCCTGGAAACATTTAAAAGATTCAGTGAAGCCGAAACTGTAAATGTAAATATAACTTTATAAACTTCGACCTTCCAAATGTATGGCTGATCCCGCGCTTTTTTTTAATAGTATGTCATTGAAATTGCTGATGCTTTGGCTTATATGCATAGGCTTGGCGTGTTCCATCGAGATATCAAATTAGAAAACAGTAAGCATCCCGAATAGCTGATTTGAAAAAAAAAAAAAAAAAAAAAATTGATCCTTGGCAGTATTAATTAGCAAAGAAGGCGGCCTAAAAATAGCAGACTTTGGCTGGGCAGTTTATGATCCAAAACCACGGTAAAACTCAAATTGGTAGCATTAATATCAAACTAATAGATGAATCATATAGACGCACTACATTTTGTGGTACATTGGATTATCTACCGCCAGAGATGATCAAGAGACAAACGCACAATGAATCCGTGGATGCCTGGGCATTAGGTATCCTGTGTTATGAGCTGCTGGTTGGCAGACCACCATTTGAAACAGACAAAGTTGAACCTGAGGATCTAGAAAAAGCATACAGACGAATCGCCGAATCCCCTTTGGAATTTCCTATTGATATCAGTGTGCATGCTCAAAACTTTATCTCCAAGCTGCTTCAAAAGGATCCATCGCTACGTATGAAGATGTCGGAAATAGAATCAGACCCTTGGGTGAAATCATTTCATATGATGAATGTTTAATGTAGGCTTGGGTGTTTGTTTATTAAGTAGAGAGGGTTTTTAAGAGTGGAGGAGGAGAGGGAGGACGAAAGATATATATGCGATTGAAATATAAAATAAAAGAACCAAAAAATAAAAATGATTGAGAAATAAGAAAAAACGAGGGATATTTACATGATAATTTGAGGTTCAGTGATGTTTGCTGAAATAGTTTTGTGAGGTAAAATGGATCCACCATTGACGTAGATTTCATCGCTAATGGTAACATCATCGCCCAAGACAGAGCAGCCTTCTAATCTTGACCAACGGCCAATGGAGGAATGCCATCCAACGATGCTAGATTGAACCCAAGCGAAATCCTTGACCTTAGCACCCTCCATAATGACACAACGCTGAAGACGAACACCGTCGCCAATAACAGCATTAGGGCCAATGACTACATTAGGACCAATGCGACAATCCTTGCCAATCTTTGCAGAAGGATGCACAATCACATTACCCTTATACACATAATCAAGAGTGGGATTAGCGAGTTCTTGAGGCTTGTTCTTTGCTAAATGAGAGAGGTAGAGACAGGTACCAGTCAAATAATCCTTGGGTTGACCAACATCCATCCAGAAACCATCCAAATCAAATGTGTGAAGTTCACCATCTTTAGCAATATTGGGAAAGATTTCCTTTTCGATTGAGGTAGGTTTCAACTAAATTTAAATGTTTAAATCACGCGATTCCAGACTCAAAAGAATATTGTAAGCCTTACCTCAATACGTTCCAAAACAGAAGGGTTGAAAATATAGATACCAGCATTAATCTTGTTGCTGATGAATTGTTGGGGCTTTTCAACGAATCTCTCAATCTTTGTTGAATCAGAGTGGTTGACGACAACACCGTACTTGGAGGGATCGTCGACTTTAGTAACCTAGATAAATGAACCACGTGTTTAGTTGGATGTATAAATTGAATTTCAAGCAAATCACTTACAATAATTGTACCCTCGTTACCATGAGATTGATGGAAGTCTCTGATTTGCTCAAATGGATAATCACAGATAACATCACTGTTCAAGACAAAGAAGGGAGAGTCATCCTTGCCAAGAATCTCTCTAGCCAAAGCCAAAGGACCAGCGGTACCAAGAGGTTCAGTCTCAACAGAGAAGGTGATATTGACGCCATATTCCTTTTCATACTCTTTCAAAGCAGCAACCATAATTTCAGGTCTGTAGTTTACAGCCAAGACAATATCCGTGACACCAGCCTAAAATGATGTTACTATTTAGAGACAATGGTAACGTTTTTTTTTTTTTTTTTTTTTTTGTAGGTCTGTACCTTTGCAAGACTTTCGATTTGATGGAGAATCATAGGTCTGTTGGCAAACTCAACGAGGGGTTTAGGGAGAGTGAGAGTAAGAGGTCTAAGACGAGTACCAAAGCCTGGAATGAGGGCATGTGTGAGTCAAATAAAAGTCCCCAATGAGCCTTATTGCAACTTACCACCGACGAGAATAAGAGCCTTCATGTTATAAGAGATATGACAAGAGATAAAGATGAATCAAAGAAAAGAAGAAAGGAGAAAAGAAAGGAGAAAGAAAGGGAAATCTTGGAAAATGGATCTATTTTATACCAAACTTGTAGCACAGACCCTTTTAATCAAATGAAAAGAAACCAAGCTCAGAAAGAAACTAATATTACCCAATAACATAGTGTCACAATTCTCTCTTTATTGAGTATCCTTAAAAAAAAACAACCTTGCAGATCATTTGTTTCTCTTCAAGGCCATGGATTCGACAGCAGAGCTCAAGCATACGTACCGTATTATACAGAAAAAACTGGCCGCATGTCAAAAGCAGAAGCGTCTGATTGTGCAAAAGGTAGGTCGTCACCAACAAGACTAGAGTACAAGGCTCTATTGACACGCGTTTCTTTGCTTGTTGTAGAAAACAGTAAAAAGAACGTTGCTGCAAGAATCACAGCATGTATTACAAAACCATCTTGTTCATGCACTGACTGAGAACATGCCCAAAAAGCAGCGTATCTTGCTGGACAATCAGCAAGACAATCTGATACCCATCTTTTCATCTGGTACTACTGCTTTTCGTGGTAGCCAGGTTCAATCCAGCACGGCACCAGATCAGCCAAACCACGGATATGAGATGGTGCAATGTCGTGGATGGATCATGGACAGACGAGTCTGGCTTCAAGCGACATGCCATGCATTGTAGGTGTATCTGTGTATGTAAATAGGCTGCATTTAACCTTAATTCCTGCCTACAGACATGCCAATATACAGCAGGCACATCTCTGCTGCTTACCCAACAGATTTCTGCCTGAAACGACGTGTCTCAACAAATGCAACAATGACGAATATCAACGCCTGTTTCTCTGCTTTGACTTACTGCCAGACACTTGCATAGATGATGTTCAGTCGAAATTGAGGATCTACTGCAATTATCAACAGGGAACACAAACGTTCTCAACAGAAACGTGTTTGATTGAATGGCTTGATGGAAAAAATTTATCTTGGTTTGGTATGTTTTGTGTGTGAAACGGGCTGTTAAATATTTGGGTAATGTTACTAAAAATAACGCACCAAGACTCGTTGTCGATCTCATCCAGCCAAGTCATACTCCAAGCTTATTTCCCGTGCCAAATTAGTGTGAAAAATGTAGATGCTTATCATTTCAATCAACTGATGAAACACAGTCAGGTAAACTTGTATTTGAAGCTCATGTCCTATTGCAACGTATTCACAGGTGCATGTAGCCTCTCAACGACCTATTTTCATACATTCAAGACCACCGTACGCTGATTCAAATCAGGGCCAACAACGCCATTGCTATTTACGCTCTAAATTACACATCTCTATCGTTTATTGTGCGCTTGCTGGGTAGCAATGCTAAAATGACATCAATAACAAAAGATGCTACTCGAAATTTAGTCGTGTCCACAAGCGAGTATTATGTGTCACCAAATTACAAAACTCGTGCAAAAGTTTCTTTAATGACAAGCCAATTATTTGCTATTTAAAGTCTCTTGTCTAAATGCTTCTAGCACACTCTTTGCTTTACCACTCTTGATTGAATCACGTGCTTTAGATACACCATCCTTAAAGTCTGAAGCAACACCAGACACGACTAATAAAGCCGCTGCGTTCAACAGTACAAAATCCAAGATGGGGTTGTTCTCTCCCAGTTCACCGTTTAATAATTTAGCCAATGTTTCTGCATTCTCGAAACAATCACCACCTTTCACTTCTGACAAGGCATGTGTTTGTAAACCGAAATCGCGGGTAGGGTGTAATGATCCCACTGTGATGTCTCCACTGCCATGAATTCTCCAGTACTATCAGAGCGTAAGGTCCCTGACTCCAACTCGCTCTCGCTCGCTGTCTTATACACTTACATTTGTTTCGCCAGCTGGACTGATCTCGTCTAATTTCTCTGATCCACACACGACCAATGCTTCCTTGACACCAGTTAATTTGAGCGCATTTGCCATCAATTCTCCAATTTCAGGTGAATGCACTCCGACCACCACACGTGTAGGATGAGCAGGATTTGACATTGGACCCAGCATATTGAACACGGTAGGCACAGCGATTTCTTTTCTTAATGATGCAACGTGCTTCATAGCAGGGTGATATGTTTGTGAAAATAAAAAGCAAAAGTTGGTTCTGTCCAGGATACCAGCCACTTGGTTTGGCTCGACGAGTGCAATTTGACAGCCATGAGCCTCCATTAAATCTGCAGAGCCTGATTTGGATGAAGCTGCTCTATTACCGTGCTAAACCCAAAATATCAATACTTGTCTGTCTCTCTCTCTCTCTCTCTCTCTCTCTCTCTCTCTCTTGTTTGTCGCTTAACTGGTATCTTACCTTGGCTACTTTGGCTCCTGCTCCTGCTGCAACCACAGATGCTGTAGTGGATACATTGTATGTGTCATGTCCATCGCCACCTGTGCCCACAATATCAACTACATTGCCTCTCAAATGCTCGAAATCCGTGTAAGGCACTAATCTAGCATGACTACGCATGGCAGTGGCACAAGCTGCCACAATACGAGGATCATTGTCCTTGCCTTGTAATTTGAGTGATACTAAAAAGGCGGATATTTGACTGGGTGTGGCAGATCCCTTCATGATTTCATTGATGGCGTGCTCTGCATCTTGGGGTGTGAATTGAGCTGGTTCGTGGACCAATTTCTTGATGGTGTTTTTCATATGCTGACTAGTTTTATTAGAAATTAAAAAGCAAGAAAAAAGGAAGCAGTAAAAAAAAAAAAATTTTAGATTATCAAGAAAAAAGGGGTGGAGAGATTTGCTTATGTTATGAACATTTGGTTGGGAGGCGGAGAAAAACAAACGAGCTGGATGAAAGGTGAGTCATTTTGCTTCATCCCACTTCATCATGGTATTACAATCGTTCATGCAACACGGGAATTTATTGCTCTGGAGGGTTAGTGAGACGCACTGTAGAGCATGTTAGCGGCCGTCTGATCACACTTTACATGATGTGAACTTACAGTAAAAGTTAAATGCCACTGCAATAATCAAAAATATACATAAAACGGTAGGACCAACTCGATCGTCGTACGGTGCTGCCTCTCTATTTCTAATTTTGGTGGCTCTCCAATGGAAGGTATACAATGCATAAAGCATGACAAACATGGCAGTGACTGTAAACAACATGGCTGATAGACGACTGATGCGATCACCAAAATTCAGCAATCCAATGGCTAATCCACCAAGCACAACTGTAAAATTCAACCACGATAAAAATGTACGTTCATTGGCAAAGAATACTTTGGGCTCAACTCGAACAGGTAGTGCAATTCGTTTGCCTGCTGGTTCAAGTAGTGGCTGTGATGACATGATGTATGTATGTGAGTAGGAGACAAGGAAGAAAGAAGAGGGAAAGAATGAGACATTTGACATTTTGCTTATCATAATTAGCTCCGTGACTAGACGCATCAATTTGAGACATGATGCTGAATAGAATGATGTGCTTGAGTGATTCAGATCAAAGCAAGCTGTTTCTCATCTGCTCTAGTTTCTCACTTCTAGAAGACGACTCTACTAGTCAGTAAGCTTGTCTGCATCCAAAGGCGGGTCAGTTAACGCTAAGGATTCTTTCTTATGTGTATCACTACAGGATTGCAAATCAGGCTGATCCTTCATATCAATCGGAACACTTTAAAGTATAGATGGCACGGGAAAAAAAAAGAAGCCATATTTTGATGCCCATCCAATGTTTGGCTGCCAGGTGGATCAGAGCAAAGGTGCATATCTTTTTTCAGCATCTTCAAATTGCTCTTTGACACAGCCATCATTTGATGAAGCATCAATGTCAGTTTGATCTTTGAGTTTAGCAAATGAAAAGAGCGCCGTAGAAGGGCTTCGATGTCTCTACTACTGATCGAAACGAACGGGCTTCTTAGATTTGCACATTGTTATGCTACACAAGGTTTCATTATTGCAAGACGCTGGATAATCTGATTAAGCCGGATACAAACACTCAGTCAAATAAAGTAAGCGTATAGGTGAATACATGCTGCTCACGACAGCAACATCCTTCAGAGACACGCTTTGCATGATTGATCTACCTGCCTTATCGTTGGCTATGTGCCAAATGTATATCCATGCCCTTTTTTCAAAAAGCGTTCGCATTGTTGCAATCGTTTTGAAAAATCCCCGTTTTCAAACGAAAGAATACCTCAGATAGCTCGCAAAATAGCTTTGTAAAAGCAAGGTTAAACTACCACAAGCAATCAACGTCTACTCGTGCTTGATGTGCATTCATTTAAGATTCTCAAACATCAAGATACACGCACTTCCATGCTCGTTTGCGTGTGGCTTATTGGTTTACATTTGCACTCCTCTGCGCCCTAGGAAAAGAAGCAACTCGAAGGTCATCTCTCACCTCCCCTCTCCCTCTCTCTCTTCCTCCCTTTCGCTTTACTTACGTTTAATACAGCTATGTCATCCCCTATTCAACCGCCACCTAATATACGGTAAATATATGCAATCATAGCGAGGCTTGAAAAAGAGACATGAATACCCATCAATCCTTCTTATCTTGTTTAGGTCACCATCTGTTGGTTCACAACAATCTTCTCAATCTACTTCTGGCGCTGTATCAGCAACAGCTCCATCAGTACCTTCGCCTTATTCTCACCATCTTCCTCCACCATCTAATCTTGCTCAAAATGCAGGTTCTCCATCTATTGTATCTCAACAACGCCAGCCATCTCCATCAGCAGCAGCAGCAGCAGCACAATCGATGAGTAACTCATTGCCTCCACCTCCACCATCAAGAGTAACTGAATTGCCATCCATATTATCTCCTCCTCGTAATAGTGCTTCTCCTTCTTTTGCTCATCATCATACACTGCCTCCTGCTAGCTCGCTTTCCAGCAATGATCATTCCAGCGGACCAAGCACTGTCTTGCCACCCATTCCACCTCGTACAGCTACTCCACCTTTCAATGAACGTAGACCAAGTATTGTGAGACAACCCATTCAACAACAGCAGTCATCTCCTGCACAACAACATCATCAACCACATCCACAGCAATCATCTCAACAGTCTTCAAACAACACTACATCAGCTGCCACCGCCACTTCTCCTTCATCGCAAGGCGGTGGTTATCGACCTTTGAATGTCAGAGATGCCTTGACCTATCTTGATCAGGTCAAAGTGCGCTTCTCTGATGATCCTGATGTCTACAACCAATTCTTGGACATAATGAAAGACTTTAAGAGCCAAGCGTAAGTGCATCACTGTGGTTGTTGTTACCAACAGACACTCATCTATCTCATAGCATTGATACGCCTGGTGTGATTGAACGCGTATCTACTTTGTTCAAAGGTCATCCTACCTTAATTTCGGGATTTAATACATTTCTGCCTCCAGGCTATCGTATTGAATGTTCTACAGATCCTCGTGAACCTGATTTGATTACTGTCACGACTCCAAGTGGTGTTACAACAACAACAGGTGGTTCTGCCAGCAGAATGCACATGGAAGCGGAAAATTCTGCCTCCATGCATGGACATCCACAACAGCATCATCACCATCAGCCTCCTCCACCGCCTCCACCTCAGTCTTACTATCCTTATGGCCATATGCATCAGCCTCCTCCACCTCCACCCTCTTCAAGCTCCATCCATCATCAACCACATCAAGGCGCGTCTTCAGCCCATTCAATGCATTCTATCCCACCACCACCACCACCTCCTCCTCAGCAATCGCACCCACAGTCCATGATGAGCCAGTCCATCTATCAACAGCCTCCACCACCACCTAGTCAGCATAATCGTGCGCCTGTCCCTCCTCCTCTTCATCATAGCCCAACTCAACCCTATGCTCCCACCGAGAAACGCTCACCAGTTGAGTTCAACCATGCCATCAACTATGTCAACAAAATCAAGGTAAGTTTTGCAAATTTTGTAAGGTGTTTGATTTTGCTTATTGAGTTTTGTTTTGGCTAGAACCGATTTTCTGGTGATCCTGAGGTGTACAAGCAATTTTTAGAGATCCTTCAAACCTATCAGAAAGATCAAAAGCCTATTCAAGAGGTAAAAGTCCAACGCTATTACAGTTATATTTGATACTGACTCTTTTTGTTGTCCAGGTTTATGCACACGTTCAATTCTTGTTCAATGGCGCACCTGATCTGCTAGACGAATTCAAGCAATTCTTGCCAGATATCACTGGTCAACCTGCCAGTGTACTGTTTGATTCCATCTCACCATCGTATTACAGTGGTTCAAAGCGCAGTGCTATCGACAACTCGCCCAACAACAACATGCTTCCACCTGGTAAGAAGAAGCGAGTTAACAATACACAATCCAAGAAGAGCAAGCTCTACAAGGAGAATGGTGATATCATGTCAAGCAACATGCGTGATCCTTACAGCTATCCCAACTCTCCGTTTGATCCCGTTCGACCATCTGTATCTACGGAAGAGATTGAATTGTTTGATCGTATTCGCAAGCACATTGGAAACAAACCATCCTACGAAGAATTCCTCAAAACATTGAATTTGTACACTCAACAAATCTTGGATTTAAATACCTTGGTGGAACAAGTGGGCATCTTTATCGGCAACAACAAGGAGTTGTTTGATTGGTTCAAGTCTATCGTTGGTTACGAACCCAAGGATCATCCTATTGAAAAGCCTACCAACCCTATACCTAAACCTGATCTTGCTCATTGTAAAACTACTGCCGACAGTCCAAGTTATCGTTGTGTCCCAAAGAATGTAAGTGTGTTTGGACGGTTTGGATACTATCAAATTTGACTCACAGGTTTATTGTTGTTGTAGTGGCAAAATCAACCTTGTTCTGGTAGAGATCAGATTGCTTGGGAAGTGTTGAATGATGAATACGTGTCGCATCCTATCTGGGCAAGTGAAGATGATGGTTTCGTCGCTTCTAAAAAGAGTCAATACGAGGAAGCTATGCATCGTTGTGAAGAAGAACGTTATGATTACAATATGAATATCGAAGCTAATTTGAATGTCATTGCTCTATTGGAACCCATTGCTCATCGTATCGAAGCCATGTCCATGGAGGAACGTGCCAATTTCAAGTTGCGTCCTGGATTAGGTGGTCAATCTGTTACTATCTATGAACGTATTATCAAGAAGGTGTATGACAAAGAGCGTGGCATGGAGATTATTGAATTATTGTACTCAAACCCTGCTCAAGTGATACCTATTCTCTTGAAACGTTTGAAGCAAAAAGACGAAGAATGGAAGCGTGCTCAACGTGAATGGAACAAAATTTGGAGAGAATTGGATGCAAAGAATTTCTACAGAGCTTTGGACTATCAAGGTATTACATTCAAGAGCAACGATCGTAAAGCCATGGCACCCAAGGCTCTTGTCAGTGAAATTGAAAATCTGCAACACGACAAAAAGATGAAAGAAGGAGGATGTAATAAAGCAGTTCACAGCAAAGAAAGTTATCAATTCAAATTCGCATTCAACAACAATGGTATCTTCAAAGACGTTACTCGTGTCATCTACTCTTTTATCGACAGACAAACTGGTTATACAAGCAGTGATCGCGAAAAGATTCGAACTTTTATTCAAACCTTTATACCACTTTGTTTCCAACTTGACGATGTTGTGCCTGAGGGTATGTCACACTATGCAGATGAAGTCGAGGAAGATGACTTGGCTGAAGACGATGATGATAACAATTCGACCAATACTGAAGAATCAGAATCTGATGTGGCTCGTTCTCCTCGCAAAAGAAGTCAATCTCCTTCTCGTCGTAGATCTGGTAGAAGTCGCAACCACCATGAAGATGAACATACGATGGACTTATTGCGTGATGTGCTTACAAAGAACCAAAATGCGCTTGACGAAAGTAGCTTGACTGTGCGTTCTCGTTCTCGATCTCCTTCTGCACCTCTGGAAGAAGTCGCTGTTGTCAAAACTGAGCTTGATACCACTGTCATTTCTACTTTGACTGATGAAGCTGACAACACTGCCGCTGCTACTACTGATTCTCCTATGCGAATCAATGAGGAACCTTCTGGCGATAAACTGTTTGCTGCTGCTGCTGCTGCCATTGCGCCTGGTGTCAAGAAGAGAATCTTGTATAGCTTCTTTTGTAACACTACATTTTATTGCTTCTTTAGACTCTATGAAATGTTGTATGAAAGACTATCGAAATTACATAGATTGGACGAAGAGATGAAGAAGCATCCCAACATGGGTAAACGTGTCAATAAGGTGGCTCGTGACCTTGGATTGTATAGTAGTCGTTTTGATGGTAAGAGGAATCGGTGTTTTATTTTGAGGATAAGTGAACTTACTCGTTTCACTAGATGTTGATGTCTCCAAGGGCTATTACAATGCTATTCTTGAAATGATTGATCGATTCTTTGATGGTGATATCGATCAACAAGTCTTTGAGGAGCATACGCGTTATATTTTCACAACAGATGCATACCTTATCTTTACAATGGATAAACTTGTCCATTCCATGGTGAAACAGGTAGAGTAAAGTGTTCACTTGTACATCTGACCTTGCATTAACACACACTGTTACTAGATTCAAGCCATCACAGTCGATCCCAAATCAGTCGAACTTATTCGACTATTCCGCAGTGACAAGGGACTGGAATCCATGTCACCTAGAATCTTGTCCGTGTATCGATTAAGAGCTGAAGATATTGTTGGATCAGAAGAAAATCTTTACAAACTAAATTTCGTAAGTTTACATCAGGGGTGCGTACCATGGTCAAATGTATTGACAGTTTCTGAATTAGGATAATGACGCTAGAAACATGACAATCCAACTCATTGGTAAAGACGACTACATGTTGGAGCCTACAGCAGCCGACAAGTATGAAGACTATGTTGCAAGTTATATGGATTGGGTGAACACAACTGAAGGTATCGATGCATCAAGTATGAAGCCCACCTTCTTGACTCGGTAAGCATTGTTTTTCTGTTAAAACTAATCAACGCTAACAGGATGCTTTATAGTAACCTGCGACCTCAAGATGAGCATTTGAACAAAATATTTGTTCGCTCTAAACTTCAATACAAAATCGATCAAGATACCTATCACATGTACTACATTGTTGGATCAGAAGATATATTTGTTCGTCCTGATAATAGCAACAAGCAAGGCGAAAGCGAATCACCGTCGACGATAAACAAATGGGACGCATGGGTAGAATCATCGACCACAGGTTGGTCAAAGGGATTAGATGAAGCAACAAAGCAATCCATGGAAGATGAAGCAAGAAACTTATTGTCATAAGGAACTTTTCTTATCCCTTGCAGAACTATTAAAAATCATTCCATTTTGCTTTATAATTATATCTTAATTCATTTCAATCTCTTTATGAAATTATGCTTCCGTTTTCTTTTACATATACACTCAATTGCTCAAACATACACACAAATACTCACCTTTTTTTTCTTAAATAAATATATCAATGTACACACAATAAATCCTACTGCCTTTTTGACTTATTTTGCTGTATATAAATGATTTGGGTATGTGGGTGATAGGTTTGCAAACGATCATGTCGTTCCTTGTACTTTCAATTATCAACCGCAATGAAGCAAATTTTCACGTACATTGGAGAGATTAATGCACTTTTCAAATTACTCCGTTATTATTTTTCTTTAAGGATTGCTTCATTTGAACGTTTTCTTTTACATGCAGCGTATAAAAGGCGTCCCTTAAAGACTAAATTCAACCTTCTTCTGTGCGTAGATGATGAAACACATCGTTCATACAAAAAAAAAAAAAAAATCTCTACCTAAATTGCGTACCACATTTTGTTTCCTTTACAAACGCATTAAATCTTGCTTATGCATACTACTAATACTATCATAGTTGTTATGTCAAAAGTCAAAGATAACTAAATCTGCCAAAGAATTACACTTTTATTCACAATGCATCCAGAGCATGCATTTATATACTTTTCATTATACTGGGGTCTACAGTATAATGATGAACTATTATACCATACGATTACTATCTGCCAATAAGTGACATGTAAATCATGCTTCTCATGATTTACCCAAAGGTGGTTAAGAATAGCCTAAGACCTTGAGTGTGAGACTTTACTACCATATTTGATATAACAATAGTTTCTGGAAAAGGTCGTTAGTCACCCCATTACTGCGAATGAATCTCAAAATCAAGTAATATCGAAACGCTCACCACGTTAAAGGATTATTCAGATCGATAAGACTGCATCTAATTGTATATTGCAACTAACATTTGTTACAACACACAACATGCTCCTCGCTAAGCGAAGAACTAAGGACTTTTGATACGTTAAACAACAAGTAATATGAATGGACAGTCTTCATTTCCAAGTCCGATTTCGGAGTTTTTGGTCTATTTGGAACCCCGCTCTTGCGCATAATGCGAAACTGCAATTGAAATTTGTGTAGCTAATTTTGTTGTTGAGATATGAATGATTTGATGAAATTGATGAAATTTGAGTAGATGGTACTAGTAAAAGTGATTGGATTAATATGAGAAGCATGGTTGTATGCATAGTAAAAGTTGTTTTAGGTACTTTGTTTGACTAGGAAGTGTTTGATTCTGGTTTGTAATAGATGATCCAAAGCAGTAATAAGGGAAAATGTGAAAAACGATGCAACTTTGGATGGATATTTCTCTATGATTTACTAAGTGAGTCAATGTTGCGTAGTGCTTGACTTTTGTTTCTCTTTTAATTCTCTATACGATGGTATGGTTAATATTAATATTTTCAAAAATATGTCGGGTAGTGCCTGCTTGAGGCAAATCAAAATACATGACTTTGATTTATTTCATGAAGGGAACGTCTATTAGGTGTTTTTCACTTTTAGATTATGTTGGGACTAATGTAGAGCTATCGAATGGTGTTTGTTTTGTTCAAATCTGATCAGTATTGGCAGAGATATTGGCAAAAGTCATGTCGATGGAAAATTGGATGAGAATGGCCAATTTTCCCTTACCCTGACAGGTTAAAAAATTAGCTGATGATTTTTTTGGTCAGACGTTTTTGCTCATTTCTCCATGTAGAGTCAAGCTAGAACTTCCAGTAAGAGCTCAAATGATAGGAAATTTTTTGCTTTACAATAATAATGAATGTTACAAGTAGGTTTGCTTTGACAGAGATGGAGGTTTTCTTGAAAAACTATCCAAATTTGAGGAAAACTTCCTTGCCCATTTAAACGGTCTAGGTTTGACCAAACCAGACAAAATTAGTACCATTTGATGCGTCTTTTAATTCTACACAAGTTTGGTATATACTTGATTAAGGGTTTAGTATGAACAATTGCCAAGTTTAGGTCATGACAAATTTCAAAATGCATTCATCGTCATTTTCAACAGTAGGGTTTTCAATCTCAGTTCAATGTCAGCAACTATGCCTGGAGAAAGCTTCTCAATGCATCATCCTTTTTGAATTGAGAGCGTGGCATAACGCACATAATAAGTTGCTAATCTACTGTTATAGAAGGATACTTTACTTGTTAATGAGTGTTGTTTTCAAGACTGGGTGATTGTATCTTACTTTTTCTTGTTTTGTTTATGCATTCCAAAATGAGGCATGCATCCACTCCCAGCTAAATTTTGCACTCTCCAATGTCCATTATCTCGACAACAAGACATTTCTAATACCATGTCCTCAGCTTAAAGTTGCCTCATTTTCATAGTACTACAATAGTTTTAGGTTATCTCATATTCTGTATGGGACCTCATATCTGGTCATGGATGTTGAAAACGATTTTCAAATTTTGACTTTTGGACTTTTGGACGTTCGACAACCGAGAATTCAAATATTGATGCTAGAGCTTTGAAATTAGCACTTTTATATAACCATTTTTTGCGCATAATGCGAAACTGCAATTGAAATTTGTGTAGCTAATTTTGTTGTTGAGATATGAATGATTTGATGAAATTGATGAAATTTGAGTA
This sequence comes from Mucor circinelloides, assembly GCA_037974945.1. Classification (NCBI taxonomy): domain Eukaryota; kingdom Fungi; phylum Mucoromycota; class Mucoromycetes; order Mucorales; family Mucoraceae; genus Mucor; species Mucor circinelloides. Next base: position 554,131 of record JBBNAA010000023.1, on the reverse strand, counting down.
GATGGTACTAGTAAAAGTGATTGGATTAATATGAGAAGCATGGTTGTATGCATAGTGTTGAGCCAGCGTATACAATAACCAGCACAGCAAAAGATAGTATAGTAATTGAACAAGACGCAAATATACTGAAGTTTATTAATAAAATTAAAGGGCTATTTATACTAAACTTATGATGAGTCATCACACAAGACAGTAACAAATGTTATTCACTTGCAGCTGAATCTGCCCATCAACTGAGATGTAACCTAGTAGCATATTCCATCATATTTGGAATAATTACCTATCAAAGAGTGCCTTAATCTTATATAGACAGTTGTGGCAATTCTGGCACAATGATGAATTCGAGATTTGACAATAAAGCAATTTGTTATGTCAAAAGTCAAAGATAATTAAATCTGCGAAAGAATTACACTTTTTATTCACAATGCATCCAGAGAATGCATTTATATACTTTTCATTATACTGGGGTCTACAGTATAATGATGAACTATCATACCATGCGATTACTATCTATCAATAAGTGACATGTAAATCATGCTTCTCATGATTTACCCAAAGGTGGTTGAGAATAGCCTAAGACCTTGAGTGTGAGACTTTACTACCATATTTGATATAACACAATTGATAACACGAGGATTAATCAGGTTTCAACTGTATTCAAAAACAAAAGCAAAGAGCCAAATTTATTACAGGGCGACGCTGCTCATATTATATTTGATCTTATTATGAGCTCCCCTGGATCATGACGACTACTGCGAATAATAATATATAAATCACGGAGGGCTAAAGATAAACTTGTGTAGTAGGCTGATTTTGATAGGTTGATCAACCAGGACTCTACACAACGGTTACAGCCAATTAAAGACAGACCAAGATGTGCTGCATAGCTAGGATGGACTGAGGCGAAAGTGATAATAACCAGTGAATGTATGCTTGAATACAACACACAACAAGAGCAAACTCCATTAGATTACTGGCACCTCCTTGAATGAGCATGTGGCAAGTAAACTTTACCATAGCTGTTTCTACACATAGATCACCTTGGATATTCAAAAATATATGCGTTTCAAAAAATAAATTATAGTAAATTAAAATGAAAATTCACATCTTAAATTATTCATTGTTGTCACTAGTCCTACCTTGTACAGTATCTTTCTTTCTGAGAAAAAAAAACATTACAACCCTATGGTTTCATCATCATTAATAATATGCGCTAAGATAACTGTTGGATTCTTAAAAAAGTAAATATAAAAAAACCAATATATTGACAAGATACGAAAAATCAAGATAATTTTTTATTAAGGCTTCAATTTCACATCTACTATTTATAAGAATTTCTAAAAGGCATAAATTTCTAGGTGACTATTGTAATGGTTAATTTGAATGACTAATTGATTGACTGAACTTCTTTCTATTTGACAGATCGTTATCATTACAACCCAATCTTGACATCTCTACTATTCTTGACAGTTCCCTTGTAATTCTTAAGGTACACAAGCTCGTACAACATTTACCTTATTCTTGATTTGAAACAAAGACTTTATTCTTCAAACTCAAGTTGTGGAATTTATAGCTATTTGTAGATATAAACTCACGGAAAAAAAAGAATAAAAAAACAAAATGTCAACTTGATAGAGGTATCTCTTTATTATCAAACTGACAGGTGTAAAAATAGACTGAAGAATCTCTACTGGCCAGGTAGATGATCCTTCTTATATATTCTAACAATGGATAAAAGTTCTACTATGAAGGATTGACATATAAGTCAATTCAGATTAATTAACCTAGCAATTCATGCTAAGAGAAATCTCAGTGAACTAAACATACTTTAGCTCATCTGGATGAATGAATAGACTCTTATCCGAAGTACCCTGATCTGTCCTTTGTATGAGGATCACTAATATCGATCTAGTAGCATGTATCCTATAGGTACAGTCTCTTAGTCTACATTAGTAGTATGTGTCTGAGTGTATATCATTGTTCTGTATATATCTTAGCACATATCTAGATATATGGCATGTCTATAGCATGTCACTATGTGCATGTCTATATAGCATAACATATATTGTACAAGTCTGTAGTACATAATGTATCTGTAGCTAGTATCAAGGATATAAGCATATGTCATATAGTGTGGATCTTCAAGTAGTGAACATCTGATGCATACATCTTATATTGCATCGATCTTGGCATTTAACCAAATATGGGAAATATCCGTAGTCAATGTCGGGATACAAGCATCAGTCTATAGCGCCATCCGTGCTAATGGTGCCATCTATATCTTATGTTTGTATATGGTATAAATCTGTAGCGTACATTTAATTCATTAGTGTACATCATAGTTTATATCAGAATATGGTAACTGGATGAACTGTGTACGGAATTCAGATCATAGTGGATGTATTCCACACAAGTATTTCAATTACCTGCTTCAATCTCCAGTTGAAGCTGAGCTGCTCAAGCTATCCTTTACTATTCTGGCAGATCAATAATAACTTAAAACTGGCAATTTTGTGTGTTATATGTTATATTAGGAAGACCCTAAAATGGAGTTTTTAGGTACAGCCCTAAGACGCCCCACTGTAAATGACTATTTGATGTACCCTAAAGTAGACATTGATAATCCAAAAAAATTGTTTGATGAGAAATTTTAACTTATTAAAAATTGATGTTTTTTGTTATTAATGTTACAACAATGCCAAAATACGCTATAAATGGGCTTTAGTAAATGTAATCTTTGTCAAGTCGTTTTAGGGATCCCTGAAACGTCCTAGAACAACTGAGGGCTGTAGTGAAGAAGCACTACAGCCCTATGATTACCCTAAAACGCCCTGAAACGACCCTGAAATGGCGATATTGTAGGGCGTATCAGGGAAGCCCCGAACTGGAGGTTTTAGATACAGCCCTCGAACGCCCTCCATAACGGCTGTATAATGGTCCCTGGTACGGCTTCTATTATCCCAAGATTAGTGACATCTCAGGGTTCCAAAATTAGCCATTTAATGGCTTCCTTAAACTGCTGCTTAGATGGCCATATACAGACTACCCTAATTCGAAACCTGGTATGGCCATTTAATCATACCTCAATACGTCCATGGTATGGCCGTCTTGTGCATCACTTAGTGCTCCATGGCAGCTGTATCAGGGACTTTCTATTGTACATTCATTGGCTCGATAAACATCTATTTCTTAAATATTGCAAATGATGGCATGCATTCATTGGTCTGCCATGTTCATGACACATCGTTTTTACTTTGCTTATTGGCTTTTAACACATCTTAAATCATTGAAATATGGATCTATTGGGTCATTTAGATTTTTTGATTGTTAAATTGAGGTTTATTATTGGGTAAAATACACTGCCATTACGCAATATTGACATGTATGATACGCTGCTGTAAAATGGCGTGAATCATCATTTCTATGGTGTGAAAAATAACAGAGAGACAGTGGATAAAAAGTAGCAATGTCGAATAGAATAGATAATATCTTTTGTAAATACTGTAAACGAGGCTAAAGCATAAAACATGATGATGATCACGAAACATCAAAACCCAAAGAAACTAAATCAGCAATATTGTGGTGGCAGGAGGAAAAATGACCAACGGTAAAGCGAAAGAAATTCCGTGCTAGCTTATGACATTTGGCATCATGTAATATGGCTTTAATTTATATCTATGACAGTAAACGAAAATGAGATGTTGATGATCAGCTTCAATTAATGTAAAGGAGTGTATTTGCAACAACTTACTATTATACACAGCGGATATCATGAGCAGCTTAAAGAAGCCAAACCAGAAGCAGACATGATTAGCAACCTTCTTGTTAACAGATGTGTCTCCTGCTGTTTGTGTAAGAAGAATTAATATGAAATGTGCATACCAACAGACATGGAAGTTGAGCAATGAGGACATTTCAAATACCTTTAGCGCGACGATGTGTAGACCAAGATGTGTGATAGCGCGAATACAAGAGCTCATAAAGCATGAACGCACAACGATGAGACATGAGCTTGGCCAGCTGGTACTAGGTTCGCAACAATTAGCTTTACTAGAAGAGCACAACATTATTCTGGAACCTACTGCTGAAATCATGTCATGAGTTTCACGAGAAAAAGCATTTCAAAATAGCCTTCTGCGAGCATCCAAAGAAATCATAAACTTATTAATTTGAGCATCATACATATACATCCGTGATGTTAACCACAAGCAACCTTCTGTACATACCTTCAAACGTTTTTATGTTTGAACAAAAAAAAATTAGAAGGAAAGAAGAAAATAGAAGAAAACGAATCGATAATCTTTTTATTCACAATAAAAACACCCAATTTAGAAATACCAAAACAAAGAAAAAAGTATAAACTGTTTGATGATTGCCAGTTGTTGTCATGTCATTTTAGCTATTATCCATTAAGTCTTTTTTTTTGTAACTACCATGGACAACTTTAGAAGTAATAGATGCCCTCCAATTGTTGCATCCACCGCCACATCATCCTCCAGTTCCAATGCTGCTTGTTGTATCCAGAGAAAGATACAAGTGGAGATAATATAAAAGTAAAATAAAGACTTGTAAAATAAGCCAGATACGAAAACTAAAGATTTATTAATTGAATTAAGCACACCTTTTATATTAAATCATAATCGCTAAGTCAATCAATCTATCTTATTGTTTAATGACCTGATGTTTGACAAGTGTCAAACATGTATATTTACAACACAGCATTTTATCAGGAACAATGGTCTGATATAGAATTTAGGTTGAGTCAGGCATTGTCTCAAACATGCCGCAATCTTCCCAAATCTCTTATTCAGCACAGACCATTTAGAATGTTCTCAAACAACTAAGTAGCTTGTTCCTTATCTTGAGACTCTATCAAAAGATCTACTAGCATCAAATGAAGTATCGTGATCCGATTATAACTGAGTTATTCTAACTCAAGTATCCCGCTGGATGCAACAGCCCCCTTCCAGGATCAAGATAATTCATTGATTTGTCCCACAACCTTAAGTCATAGCACCATCTAGATACAAATGCCGTATATACAAATATATACATATATAAATACAAATATTTACAAAGAACAAAATATGGGTAGCATCCGTCATTAAAAAACCTTTAAAAAACCTATCATAGGAAAAATACATAATAAGGTAAAAAGACTAGATCAAATACCATATAGATTCAGCCCTTAAGACCGGTTAGCTTTCTGCGCAGTTCGCTTTGGTTTGCGACTAGCAGACTTATTCCAATTTACTGTTGCAGGTGCAACTCTACGCTTTCCAACAGCTTTTGCACCATTTCTTCTACCCCAATACAATTCAATATGCTTGGTAGAATTGAAATTCTCAACAGGTTCCCATGTGTTTTCGATAGGATCATCAAATCCCTTCCACTGCACCAAGTACTGGTAATTACCTGGCGTTCCCTTATGATCAATAACCGCTTGAATTTCGTAATGCTCATTCTTAAATTCATCTACAGTTATAGGCTTAGGGTTAACAGCCGCTTTGTACACAATATGATGAGTTGGTACATCTCTACTCAAAAGAGCACCAGTTCGATCCATCAAAGTATAAGCGCCGTTATCTGTCACATTGTGGATAAGATAGGGACCTTCATACCGTTCATCAAGTTTGTTCTGTCGATGCACATTCTTGATCATCACCTTACTACCAATAGGATAAGGGTTCTCAATGATCTTGTGCTTCTTAGCAAACTTCGCATGATCAGCTTTCTGAGTCTCCAAAACACGCTTTGAAATAGCAGGTATAAGAACATCCTGCACAAATCTATATCGCTCATCGATAACCTTCTGATCAGCCAATTCTGAACTAGGAGTTGGTTCCACCTTTGAATAATCAGCAAGACCGTTTGGTTGGCGATTAAACATAAGTGTATAGGGGCGAGATTTGTGCAACCTAGCATATTTCACATTTATACAATAATTTACCCAAGGAATATAATGCTCCCATTGATCACGCTTTCCTCTGAGCAACTTAACTGTCGTTGTCTTTGCATGTTTAATCCAGCTCTCAGCAATTGCGTTTCCTAAGGCGTTAAAACTTAGAGAGAGCCTTCTATCTATGCCACTGATGTTTATCATTGCTTCCACAACCTCGTTAAGCCATTCAGAACCTCTGTCGGATGTCAAAATTTTAGGCCATCCAAAAAGTGAAAAGACATGGAGTAATTCACGAGCAATTGTAGTAGCATTCTTATCAGGAATACAACGAATAACAGTAAATCGAGTAAAGATATCTGTTAACACAAAGATGAAGTTGCTACCGAATGAACTTGTAACGCCCATATCACCAAGATCCATACACCAATGATCCAACGGTAAGTCAGCTTTGGTACTACGGAAAGGATGATATCCTTCTCGAGCAATATTGTACTTGTTACATTCAATGCAATCACCTAAGATCCGTTCAATATCCTTACGCATATTTGTCCAATGGAATCCATCTCGATGGATAGCAGTTTCCACATGTTTAATTCCAAAATGACCAACCAAATGTTGAGCAATAATCATATTGTCTCTTTCATTAGCAGGTGGAGTAACATAATCAGCAAACTTGAGAGCACGTAAGATCAATTCCTGTCTTTGCTTTGACGAGGCAGCTGATGTGGTGCTTTCTTTCATCAAAGTAGGCTTCACATCAACATGTCGATCACTCGCACAAGAATTCACTTTCGTAACCCGCACAGGGTTACGTTTCATTTTAATAGATGGCGTTGTAGTCTTCAACTTGGAACCCATCTTCTTCTTTCGCTTTAACTTTTCACCACCATCAGCATAGTACCTGCCCCCCAGAAGATGACGTGCAGAAGCATCTTCATCTTCATAAAGCCGAGATAAAGCATCAGGTATCACATTAAGAACACCAGGTAAGTGAATAATGTCAAAATCATACGAAAAAATGTTCTCCCACCACCCTAACAAGAGCGTATTGGGGATCTCTTGAGTATTCAAATAAATCAAGCTCTTATGATCCGTGTGCAAGGTAAATTTTCTCATATACAAAAAGCGATGAAACTTTGCTAATGAATAACAGATACCAAGCAACTCTCTCTTCGTCGTGCTATAATTTCTTTCTGAAGGAGATAGTTTACGTGAGACCAAACCCACATAGCGAATTTCATCCTCAATGACTTGGTACAGTATACCACCAATCGCAGTGAGACTAGCATCAGTAGCCAGATGAAATCGAGCAGAGAAATCAGGAGGAGACATGACCAACGCTTTGGTCAATGCTTCTTTCAAAGTAGCGACAATCTTGTCATGGCGTTTAGTCCATACTTGCGACAAATCCTTGTATTGCTTCAAAGAATCAAGATCCTGAGTCAAGCGAGAATACAACGGAATAGACGAACGAAAGTATGACATCAAACCCAAAAAAGAAGCAAGCTGTTTGCCCGTTTTAATAGCAGGCCATTCTGCGATATTGGTAAGTTTTCGACCATCGGGTACCAACTTGCCATTAATCACACTCCATCCCAAAAGATAAATGCTACGCTGAGCAAATACAACCTTTTCAGGATTCAAAACCAAATTAGCCTTTGTCAAGCGACGAATCACTTCGGCAACAAGCTTGTAATGATCTTCCAGCGATCCATTACTACTACATAAAATATCATCGACGTATATGGTTACAGAGTGAGCACCATCAGTGGGATATGTAGTCGCAGCAGTCGACGTATTCAAATCAGACAACAAATTCTGCAGTGTACGGACCACAACTGATCCAACATGACGAATCCCGTAAGCAGCCTTCTTAAAGGTATACTGAGTATTGCAAAACGGTGACGTAAATGAAACTTTGTGAGCATCCTTTGGTTCCAGTCCAAAACTGGTAAAACAAGCGTGGATATCTAAACAAGTATGGATCATCTTCGTCCCAATGTTCTGATGAATAGTCGAAATCAAGGGTAATTGTTGCTTGTCATCCACCTCCAAGATCGAATTCAACTTGCGCACATCCAACACCACACGGGGCTTTGACATATCGTAGTTGCCATTCGCATCCTTTTTCTTCACCACCAACAAGGGATGATTAAAACGAGTATGACTAGCCGATCTTTCAATTACACCTTCATCAAGCCAAACTTGGATCTGTTTGTTCACAGCATCACGATAGGCTTCAGGCAAAGGATACTGAGCTCTCCAGGCAACACAACCAGGCTTAGTATCCAACTGGATAGTAGAATCGGGCAAATTACAACGAGTATTTTTCATGTCAATTTGCGAATTCTCCACTAACAACACATTTAATAGTTTCACAAAAGGAGCACGGTCCTCCTCACTACCAAATGGATCTGCATTAGGTTTAATCGAATCATCAATTGGATCTGGTAATCTCGGGCCAGCTTGAAATCCATGTCGACTCACTAAACCACTAATGCCAATGCCAATCTTAGAGAGAATATCCATTCCTAACAAGATATGCACATTTTCTTCAGAATAAAACGAAAATACTTCAAACATATGACTTTTATTGATTCTGTTATATTCTAAATTAAGCTCCACAGAACCAACACGAGGCACAGTAGACACTTCATGAGCCAATTGAACGACACCATTGCCATCATTAGCACAAAAACCAGGATGAGATCTTCCTCCTAAATAGTTAAAGAACTCATTAGTGATACAGCTAAACGTAGCACCCGTATCCACAATACCGAAACACACAACATTTTGAACCACAATAGGAACACAAATGGAGTTGGATCGCATTGCAGGTGGTGCACTAAACACAGCATCAAACTTACATTCTTGTGCCGCCATGTTCAACAACAAGTCAGCATCATTAACACACACACTGGACATTCCGTCAACCAGAGACGAAGCCTGAACCTTCATCTTAAGGTCAGCTTCATCCTCGACAGAATGATCGTCGGATTCCGGCATCTCAATGTCAGTATCCACAGTGGACACAGCAGCAGGCACAGCAACAGGAGAAGAAGAAGAACCGGTCATAACCTTAGCAGGTTCAGCCACAGCTGAAAAACCAGCAGAAGACACAGAACTAGAAGAAACACCTTTCTTCTCTTGAACCACACGATTGCCAAGCTCAGAGTTCACCGCAGCATCCACCATTGACTGGATGTTGTTCTGACGCTTGCGCATCATACGAACAACCTTGGAGCCACCACCAGAACCCGAACGAATTGCAGTGCCACAGTTACCAGCATGACCCTTGCCATAATGGCCATTACAATCCTTGCATGTACGCTCAGCAATATGTTCAGCAATAGTCTTGCCAAACTTGGACACAAACTTGCCTTTGTGATTGCCATCATGAGCACTACCAAAAGAACGACCATGTTGACGACTACCAGAGTCACTAGCAAAAGAAGAGTACTTGGACTTCTTGGCTTCACCAGAAATCACCAGATTAGATGACTCAGCATCTCGTTTCTTGGGTGCACTAGAGAGACCAGAAGCCACCTTGCCTAGCTTCTTATCAACAGCAATGTCGAGACGACGAGCAACAGAAGAAACAAAATCAACATCATAAAATGAAGATTCAGAGGCTTGCCCCATGGCAACCATAATCAGTCTAGAAGTAGACTCAGGAAAGGCGTCAAAGAAGACCTTGGCAATCACATACTTGTCAGAGACCTCAGAACGCACCTTCAAACTTTTGAATCGTTCCAGAAACGCATCAACAGACTCAGTTTCCAACTTCACACAGTTCAAAAACTCACGAATACGAGCAAAACGGAGCTGTTCCTTGGGGACACCATAGCGAGAAACGATAGCATCCTTAAAGAAGGACCAAGAGACAACAGAACCATTCACTTGAACGAATTCATTGAGCCAATCACGAAGATCATGACCCAAACAACGAGGAAGGAGACGGAGCCAGTTGGAGTCAAAGTCAAGACCATGACTATTGAGGACATCCTCAAAACGACGTAGACACTCTTCGATGTCAGCAAAGGATTCCCTCTTTGCATCTCGGATAAAACCAGGCCATTGGAACAAAGGTAAGCCGGTAGGTACCACAGTACTTGAACCAATAGCAGCAACCATGCCACCATTGGCCAAACCAGGAGAAGCACCAAAAGTAAAAGAAGAGGTAAGACCAGGAAGACCACGAATTGACTCAAGATCAGCCGTCTTGATACGCAAGAGTTCCCTCAAAGGATCGACCTCCTCTTTGGGCTTGTCACCAGCAGTAGCAATGTCAATGCCAAGTCGACTAACCTCGTCGACAAGACGACGAACAGCATCATCCAAGGACAAAGGAGCAGTAGAATCAGATGGAGTAGACATCAGAGTGGTAAGGGTAAAAAAAATTGGGTTTGTAAAAAAATCAATAGATCCGGATTATACGGCTTAAAAAAATGTTGTATCCAGAGAAAGATACAAGTGGAGATAATATAAAAGTAAAATAAAGACTTGTAAAATAAGCCAGATACGAAAACTAAAGATTTATTAATTGAATTAAGCACACCTTTTATATTAAATCATAATCGCTAAGTCAATCAATCTATCTTATTGTTTAATGACCTGATGTTTGACAAGTGTCAAACATGTATATTTACAACACAGCATTTTATCAGGAACAATGGTCTGATATAGAATTTAGGTTGAGTCAGGCATTGTCTCAAACATGCCGCAATCTTCCCAAATCTCTTATTCAGCACAGACCATTTAGAATGTTCTCAAACAACTAAGTAGCTTGTTCCTTATCTTGAGACTCTATCAAAAGATCTACTAGCATCAAATGAAGTATCGTGATCCGATTATAACTGAGTTATTCTAACTCAAGTATCCCGCTGGATGCAACACTGCTGCTCAAGCAGCCAGAAGACAATCCCGTGCTCCTGAATTTATCCACTCACCAATCGCTATTGTACCAGACTATATAGATGGTATGAATGCCTACGTGAAAATGCCCGAACAAATAATTTTCTAATAAAAGGGTAGCTAACCAATACAAAAAGAAAGTTTAGAGCAAGCATATTCTACAGTGCTTACTGTTGAGCCAGCGTATACAGTAACCAGCACAGCGAAAGATAGTATAGTAATTGAACAAGACGCAAATATACTGAAGTTTATTAATGAAATTAAAGGGCTATTTATACTAAATTTATGAGTCATCACACAAGACAGTAACAAATGTTATTCACTTGCAGCTGAATATGCCCATCAACTGAGATGTAATCTAGTAGCATATTCCATTATATTTGGAATAATTACCTATCAAAGAGTGCCTTAATCTTATATAGACAGTTGTGGCGATTCAGGCACAACATAGCCCCCCCAGATTAAGCAATCTTTGATAATATTCCTTGAGAAATACAAAGAATATACAAGATAATACAATTTCAAGAAGAATAAACAACTATCAAAAGTAATCGTAATATAGTGATCAGTCAGTAAAAAACCTTAAAACCTATCATAGGGGAAAATACTAGGTAAAAAGACTTGATCATCATTACATTTAGAAAGCCTTTTAAGACCTTTAGCATCAAGGCTACCATTTCATTGTTATCTTTGAATAGCATACTGTTTTGAGCAATTCTATCACCGTATCGATCCAACGATATTCAGATCAGACTCTTCACACAAGCAACAACGTAGTACCTGTCAATGTGTATCTGACTATTGGAGTATTGTAGTTACCGATCTTTAGCAATATTACACAACAAAATCATTTCAAGACAGAGTTACAATCCGTTCAATGTGCTATACATTGTCCAATGAAATCATACACACAGTTTGCATAGCATTTGTTAGATACCAATGCCTCATAATTGTGTCATCTGTAGATCAACCGAAGTTGAGAGATCATGTGAAAATGTCCCTTTCATTTGTATACAGGATGGATACATAAGCAAAGTCAGAGATTGTAAGTATGCAACGAGAAGGTTCCTTTGCTTTGTTTCGTATATCAAATATGCGCAGGTGTTCCATCCTTTGAAGACATGTAGTAAACAAAGTGGCTTGTACATCATTGCAAATCGTAAACAAATACAAACAGAAAGACCCTTTTAGCAATACCTATTTGACCGTTTTACACGTTTTTCATTTCGAAAAATCATGTACTATCACCGAAGCATATAACCAACCCCCCAGAATATGGTATGCGAAAGAGCAAGAACATATTCTTCTAGACGAAAGAAAGCCAAAGCAACATGTAGAATAAGTATTCTGTACCAATGGATTAGACCAAAATCATCTAACAATAGTGGAACCTGCTGCAGTTACAGCAAGACAGGACGACTTCTTTTTCTAGTGTAGAGCAGACGTAGAGAAACGTAGCAGGATTTATACATAATACCAACGTTCAGACAAGACTGTCAATGTACACAGTGCTAGCAATGCCAATACAGGAACCAGTGAAGGTGTGTCAAACAATCCACGAGTGAAACCATGTCAAACTATTACCATTCTATCAGACAAAGCAGGAATAGCAATAACAACAGGCATACAAAATAGATGTGCACGAGCCAACAAGACGAACCAGTTTATAGAAACGACACTTGCCTTAGATCCAGCATGATTATTCTGGAGTTCAACTATAAGCGAGCAACTCAATCAAATATGGATATTCTATCAGTACACATTCAAAGGCGTTACAAGCCAAAGAATTATTGTACCCAATACAGCATCATCATATCCAAGCAACTCTATGATGCGATGACGAGTATCAAAGAGGAAACTGTTGCAGTCCAAAATCAGCGAGCGATGTCTAGGTACTACTACTCTACTTGCATGTATCCAAAGCTATACTGTATAGCTTAGAAATGCTTGTAGCACCAGCGACGCAGTTCTTCAAAGTAACATCAGAAGTTACATGACAGAATGACCAACAGAAACCAAGATCTACCTGTAGCAAAGATATCCTAAATGTGCGACATATCACAGAATCATTTCCATGGAATAATTTACTAACAAGCAGAAAAACATTGATCTCACTAAGCGATTCCTTGATCACCTAGAGACAAATCAAGCTATTGAAGATTTAATCAGTCAGTCGCCAAACCCAATGACAGTGGATCTAAACCAGCTATGTGCAATGAACGAATGCAACGAAAGTACCGATATCTTCTATAGTGGTACAGCATATATAATACGATACGATATACCATTCACAATTATCTAGGTAATTATTATACCAAGTAATGAAGGATTCAATTTATAGCTACTAGTTGAAAAAGTGGATTACGTTTGTCCCAAGTACATTGATCAACTATTCTCAGGAGATCTTAAACCACACTATCAACGACAGCAACCATACAATCATCATATTTTTCCAAGTACAGTGTCCTCAGTAGCGTCAGCAGTATCACTTGTCAAGCAGCATAACAGCAGAACTACAACCAACTATACACGATTACAACGATTTAAATTAGCTGAAAAACATTGCACCCAAGGCATTTTATCCTTAGTGAAAGTATTCATATCAACCAAAACGTCGCCAAAGCCACAGATAACAAAAAGATCTAGAAATGAAATCTAAGCAGCAATACATAATATCTACCGCAAGTAATACAAGTTGGAAAGCAACATCTAAGCAACCTTTTTCTAGTAGTTGTTTAAGGAACAGCACACATATACCATTCACATGCAAAAACTAATACTAATGTTTGAATCAAAGATGTTCACCTTCGAATTTCAATGCGAGCGTAAACAGCAATAGCAACTTATTTACTTGAGGTGTTCAAACTTTAGTAGACTATCACCATTGATCGGTAGAATGAAAATTTAACAAAATCAATAGCACGTAATGAGAGGCGATCGCTATATCACACACATCATTCCAAAAAGTACCATTACAAATATCCAGCATCATTCGCGATTCATCAATAGCAAATGTGACCAAAACAATTCAAGAATTTAGCTCAAGATGGCGTAAACAGCAATCAAGTAAGGATTCACAATAGCAAAGCATCAACAACCATATTGAAGATCCCTCCACCATTATATCACAGACGAGTACGAACTTTTCTTTCTATACCACATTTCCAGCTATTCAACAATCAACTCAAGTATCCATCAAGACATTTCTCATCCATCAGCTTCCTTTAAAACCGAAGATCAAGTCTTTGTAGTACTCTTTGAAGAGATTGAAGCTTGCTAGAAGTCAATTCGAACCAGTATCACAGAGAATGAATCCCGAGAATTCAGTGTCAATAACAGCTTTTGTCAATCGTAGACCAGTTCAACCCGACGAAATAGGAAACGAAACCACTTGTAAGTACTTCAAGCACCCATGCAACCTCAAGAGAGCTCTTCAATTTTTAGCCATTTAGATGTTCAGCGTTAAAAGTGTAGGCAACCACAGAAGCAAAAAAACTTCCCTCCGTAGCTAACATACCCAACTTTTCTTTACCAACACTATGACCAGAAATATATAGATTTCAATCGAAATGTACAGCCAAAGCAGCAACAGTAACCTAGCAACTATCCATACGAAGAAATAGCATTCATCATAGACAGACAATACCAAAGGGATTCTTGATCAGCACGCGTTTGAGAAGCAAGATAATCACCAATTTCAGTACGCAAAAAGTTGACAGCAGGGAGAAAGTAAGCAGTTATGACAAGGAACCAGGTAAGCACCAATAAACAACAATAAGTATCAGACTTATTCTGTTCAAAAAAATGTTGAGCCAGCGTATACAGTAACCAGCACAGCGAAAGATAGTATAGTAATTGAACAAGACGCAAATATACTGAAGTTTATTAATGAAATTAAAGGGCTATTTATACTAAATTTATGAGTCATCACACAAGACAGTAACAAATGTTATTCACTTGCAGCTGAATATGCCCATCAACTGAGATGTAATCTAGTAGCATATTCCATTATATTTGGAATAATTACCTATCAAAGAGTGCCTTAATCTTATATAGACAGTTGTGGCGATTCAGGCACAACACTTACCCTTTCTCATGCATTAGAAATGAAGATACACACAGAAAAAAAAGGTTCTGTACCTGAATTTTTCAAAGGCTCTAAACTTTTTCCTACTAGTAAAATTGATTTTTTATTTTTTTGATAATTTCTTTTGGTCGTTTTAGGGTTCCCTAAAACGTCCTAGAACCACTGCGGGCTGTAGTGAAGTCGAAACTGTACCAAGTGATTAAAAATAAGTTACCATATGTCAAATATCGAATATCCTTGATGGTCTAGTGGCTAGGATTCGTCGCTCTCACCGACGCGGCCGGGGTTCAATTCCCCGTCAGGGAACATTTTGCCGCCCTTCGTAATGATGGTGTGTGTAGACCTTTTTTTTCGTTACCTTTGTGATCTCATCAAAATGCAGAGGACTACCTGCAAACGATGAGGTTTATTATCATGTTAATGGAAAAGAGTAAGTTGATGTATGCAATTCATTTGATGCATTACACCAAACATGCATAGTTGATCAGCAGCTCGAATTAATAGGTTGATAAATGCTCTTTTATCATCTCGAATGATGAATTAGTAAAAAAGAAAAGAACATTTTCAACTGCTAAGATTAAAAGAACTAATGGTACACGGCCACACTGGGCATCACCATGACGACATAGGCCCACATAAACGAAGAGTTTAAAATTATGATGATGAATTTGTGTAATGTAGCCGCATCTAAGAATAGTCGATACAACCAAGATTATTTGTTTGTTTGAATCCGCAATGACAATTGCATTTATTTATGTAAATATTATTAAAGAATAAAGGCAGTAGAGATTAATAGTAAGCGATGATAAAAAAAATAATGATGGAGTAAAATGTACAAATGGCAAGGAAGAGGGAGGGGTAATAAAGAAAGTCTACAGTAAAAAAGTTTAAAAAAGTTATTCACAAAAGTCTAAGTATGATAAGAAACTTGTTTCTTAACATTATGGCCGAGCAAGCTTGTATGTTCAGACAGAGTATCATCCGAATCGTCCAAGACACTATTCACAACATCTATTTCTTCTTCAATCAATTTGGCACTTGGTTTCCATGAAATAAGCAGGACACCACAAATAGTTACAGCCACACCAAACATAACGAGCACTAGATGCCACCAAATGATACGATTCCATTGATCATAGTAGACTAGACCATTGAAGAGACAAGAGACATTGAATGTACAAGACGAAAGAGGAATCATGATGACAGTGTCGCACAATTGCAATCCCTTATTCAAGTAATACAACTACAAGGCATAATATGTCATGTGTTACTATGATTCGTTTCATTATCATGTAGCGCCTACATTACCTGTAAAATGGCTGTCAGCACCATCATTACCAACAGTATCCAAGTTAGAGCATATTGCAACTGATTTTTATCAAATACAACGGATAAAATGATCAATTCCAGTCCACTCTTGGCAAACAAGATACTTTGACTACTAATGTTGCCAGATAGAACACCATAACTGATACCACAATACTTTTTCAAGTCTTCCATAGTGACCCATTTACCGATCAATTTACCCATGTTGGTAGGAGGCATAGCAGCTGATTCCATTAAATAGTACATTCGTTCAAAATAATGTGTTGCTAGTAGGCCTGTGATGATCACAAATTCCAATATGCTGAAATAGGCAATGAATGCTGGCTTTTTGTACAATCTTATCAAGTCATCGATATCATGGTCTGGTTCAGGGATGACACCAAACAAACCAACAAGCAGTGCACCAATGACAATAAGTAGTGTACCTATTCTCTCCAGTTAGTTTTATAGAATAAACATCGAGTAATGTTAAACTACCAATAACTGTATTTCTCTTGAATGGATCGCCCAAGACAATCTTCGCAGCAATTGCATTAAATACGAGGCCCATAGCTCCGATTGGGGCCAAGATAACAATGGGAAGGTATCCAATGGAGAATATAGACCCAATGATGTTGGCAGTCAAAAAGGCTGCAAAGCTGATGACCCACATAGGCCTCTTGATTGCATGTTTGCGAGCTTCCACTGGATATACTGTGTCATTTAATATATGAGATTTTCTTTGAAATGCCATGGCAAACGACTGCACTAAATTGGTAACAACTGATACACCAATGCCAATCCAAAACTCTCTTGTGTATGCTTGCTGACTGTCATCATCTTCATATTCAATGCCATGCGAATTCATTATCATTGCAGTTTTGTGTATCCGTAAAAAAAAAGTTTAAATATGAAAGAAAGAAAAAGGAAAAAAAGGACCCGGTCGGTTGCAATTAATTTTACCTTTTTCTACCTTTCCAAAATAGCCTCCTAGGTTAATTTGCAGTGTTTAGTTTTTCCACTTGAAGTTCAGACATGATTTTGAACAAATGATGGTGCAATGAATAAGGAGAACTCCCACATGTGACAAGTCATAAAAACGATACAATATCCCTGATTCAATTTAGCCGGCGTGTGAGAGTATAGTTTTTTTGCTCATGATAATGACATCTCAACCACAATGCTGTAGTGTCTTTGTATGGCCTAGAACTGGCTGAAGGCGGATGGAATGGCTCACAACAAAGCAGACACGTTGCTAAGCATGAAAATATGAATATAAAAAGATGGTGTACTCTTAATATGCTTAGCATTTGGACAACCATCATTTTTTTTTTTGCATATGGCGGGCATTGAAGGCACCAGTGATAGTTGTAGACATAATTTTGGGGCGTTTTGTGAACCTCGACAATCATCCGCCACCAACTAAGCTTCGCTGCCAAGGTTCATTCATTTGTGTGATTAGTAGTGATCCGGAAAAAAGGCCTGTTCAGTCCCAATTTCAACACACAACGCTGTAAACTCTTACTAGAAGGTAGATACATCTTGACATTTTCCATTCAAATCGATGATGGTTAAAGTTTGAGCCATCCAAACGAATAATCCCTGAATTCAAGTCCTCAAAAAACAATACTTATCAATGTCAAATGACATCTCAGTATCCAGATCCTGAAAGCAGTGTTTGTTGTCAAATTGCTATATTTGAGCATACATTTTAACAATCCAGATTAATGATCAAGGTTTTATTAGTGCCAATGAGTTATGTGTGTTTATGGTGTTGTTGCTGTTGCTGTTGCTGTTGTTTCTGTTGTGGGTGCTGTAGATGATGACTGTGCTGCTGCTGTTTCTGATGGTGGTTGTGGCGACTGGATTGATTGATTCGTAGGAGAAGGCGGAAGTGATACTTGTTTTGCTTCCTCCAATACCTCTTCCTCGTCGGAAGCAGGTAATTCTGGCGCATTAAAGATTGTATCACTGTAGGTCACTGAGTCTGAGCGTGGTTGCCCTTCATCCGCTTGCAATTCTCTGTCGCTCTTTTTGCGAGGTATTCTATGCAATAAACCATATCCAACATCGCAGCCTAACGAACCGTTTCCTCCCCATTCATGATTAGGTACAATGATACATTCTCTGCAGCTATCCCATTCCGAGTTGTATAGGTATAGTCGAAGAGGTTTGCCCAGATATTGCTCTACCAAATCATAGAAATCATCCTCATTCCTCAAGGTCATGTGTGGGCTACCTATAATGTAGTCAGAGTAGGGAATAATGCCAGCCATTTCAGCAGGGGAATTGGGTGATACGTCCAACACGTGCCATACATTCTCTCCAGCACGCTCAAATGAACAGAATCTAATTGAGCAACCTATGATGTATATACTCATCAGCAAATTTATGCCTTTTCTTATGCCATTGATATCCTTACCTATTAAACTCTTTTCATTTGGATCGTCAGGGTGCCAATCTCTGCTTGGGGTCAAAGTAATTTCTAATATACTATTAATATGAATTTGAAGATGGTATATCTCTCATCTTTGTTACCTCGAAATGATTGCTCTTTGCTAGAATAGACACCCATAGGCAAAGGCTTTCCTTCGTATTCTTGCAATGTCTTCAACAATGTTTGACTATCGCCGTTATTCTATTGATGCTGAGTACACTGAAAGATGCTTTTACCAAATTTTCTTACCAAAGGGATGCCATTGATATTGACGATATAATCAAAGAATTGCTCGATTCCTGCGTGAAAAGCAGGAGAATTCTCCTTTACCTAGCAAAACACGCGAAATTAGCATTTGATCATGCCGATTGAATGGTTTGATGGTTTACTTTCAACACATGGAAACCATATTGTCCTTGTTCAGAACTCTGTGCTCCTCCCATTATGTATGCTTAACGAGGAAAAAAAAAAAGGAAAAATAAATGTTTGTGTCTGCCCCCCTCTCTTTCTCTGCTTAATGTGTGTAAATTTGAAAAAGAGCTTGAAAATCATAGTATAATAGTAATTTGATCAATGTGTTTATTCAGTTTTTAACTTCTTCATGATGAGGCTTTTTACATATGGCCTCCACAGAAAATAGCCAATACCCAAGACGACGATAATGGCTATAACAATCTTGTATACCTGATAGAATAGAAATCCAAAGTATAGATTCTCTAACACTAGGTTATATATCACTGGTTGGATCTCCATGTGTTTGATTTGTGATACACCTGTGTATTCAGCAGCTACTTGCAATATGAATGATAAGCTTCCGTCTGGTCGTTTGCACTGATTGACGATCTTCAAGTGGAAATCAGCTGGTGTCTGTAACAAAACTAGCATTAATAGCAGGAATGGAAAGCAAGGTTTGAGATACTTGCTATAGCAGGGTACGATATCCTAATCTCGTAATTTGCATTGTCTTTTACGCCGTCCAAACTATACCATTGGAAATTTCGTCCTGGTATTATGCTGTTCTGTATCTCTGAAAGTGGTGGTTTTAATGAAGTTGCCTCTCGTGTTTTGCTTAATGCTCCAAAATGAGGGTCGCAAGATGTCAGTTCTCGAGAATTCACTTGCAAAATCAACTTTTCTGTGTTTGCCCAAACATATTGAATACAAAATAGGGCAGCTAATATCAATGCTCTCTTCATTGTTGAAGGGTTAAAGTGCAATGAATCAAGACGCGAGAGATTTGATTCAGATTCAGATGCAAAATGTGTGTCTGTTGCTGCTGCGACAAGTGTTGATAAAACTACGGTAGTCCGAAAAAAACCCCATTCTCTTTTCTTATTCATACTGTATCAAGCCATGTCGTCTAGAGCATTAAGAAGACTCCAAAAAGAACAATTGCCTGACATTGCTCCCAAGAAGGATCAAGATTCTGATGAAGAAGTTGTAGATTCCGAGGAGGAAGAGGAAGCTCAAGCCAAACCCATCAAACAAATCAACCCATTCGACTTGGTAAATAGCTGCAAACAATGTACTTTGATTACATATTGACATGCCACGTAGCTTAATGGAGACGATGATGATGTTGCAGAGGAAGAGGAGGAAGAGGAACAAGAAGAGGAGACTGCAGAGGAAACCAAAAAGCCTGAGCCCGTTATTGAAAAGGTAAGCCTGTCGACTACTACTACCACTGCTAGACCGTGTATCGGCACTTGGACTAATGCCTCTCAAGTCATTCAACAACACCAAAAAGAACAAGAAGAAGAATAAAAAGAAGAACAACAAAAATGACAACCATAATACCAGTACTGATGACATGAGTATGAAGGAATTGGACAGAGTATTGAAGCAACTTGGAAAAACGTAATTATAACTGCACCAGGTCTGAATTAGAGGCTGAAGAGTTTATTTTCAATAGATCTTCAAAGGCAACCAAGGGCAATCAAAACTTAAACACTGAGGAGCGTCGTCAATTACTAGCTGTCAACTATCGTCATTTGGATGCTCAAGCTGAGATGAAGCGTTTGTTTGGCTCTCATGTTGTGAACAGTGAAAATCGAGCTTCTCAAGGAAGAGTTTTGAAAAAATCGAAATTCACAACACCAAAGAGCGATTGGCCACCTTACAAACGACACGGTTTATCTATGGAGGTTGTCGAGACAAAGGACGGTATCACTTACTATGCTTTCAGACACTCGGAGCAGTATCAGGAAGTTCAAATGGAGTTCTTGAGAGCTATTGCCACTCATAATCCTGAAGCCTTGTTGTTCTTGACTAGAAGACATCCTTACCATGTAGATAGCTTGCTTCAATTGTCTGAGATTGCAAAGCATAGTGGAGACTGGACCGCAGCTGGTGACTTTATAGGTATAGTATAGGTCTGTGAATACAAGGTGATTCGATACTCATGGTTCTGCACAGAACGGGCCTTGTATGCTTGTGAGAGAGCTCTTCATCCTCAATTCTCTCTTGGCACTGGCACAGCTAGATTATCCTACAAGAGGTCAGAGAATAGATCCTTCTTCTTGGCCGTATTCCGTCATATTCAATTCTTGACTCGTCGTGGATGTTGGAAGACAGCATTTGAATTCAACAAGCTCCTGTTCAGCCTCGATCCCGTGTCTGATCCTTTGGGAGCTTTGCTTTCTTTAGACTATCACGCTCTGTCTGCTAAAGATTATGAATACGTTGTTAAAATGCAGTCAGAATGGAAAACAGATGGCCATCTTTACCCCGTTGAACTTGCTGATATGCCCAATTTTGCTTATTCAGCAGCCTACGCCAGATTCAAGATGAGCGAAAAGAGCAAAAACTCGGAGGATGTTGTTCAGGGCACCAAGATGATGAAGGAGGCTATCCAGAAATACCCTTTGGTCTATTGCCGACTTTTAGAGAAGCTTGGAGAACCAGAAGCCGATGAAATTGTCCAATTGACCCAATAGTAAGTCTGAAGTACACGACACTGTATGGATTATTCTAATGCACAATCCAAGCATTCCCAATGAATACATGGATATCATGCAATTATCTTATATAGAACGCACCTTTGAAATGTGGAAGGAACCTGAGGTCTTGGAATGGCTCAAGAGTGTAGGATCATCCACTCTACCTGTTGTCGTAAACCAGCCTCAAAAGATCCAGCAAAAGCTATTGTGCGATGAAAAGGAGAACGTCCCTCTGAGTGTCTGTCGTTATATTGTCTTGATTGACATCCAAAAGCTGTTATCTTATTTGCCATCAAGTGTCACTTCATCCAGTTACCAAATGTACGACCCTTTACCACCCGCCGACTCAGAAACCATGTACGATATCGACGAGCGTGCGTCCTTTGGGTCTGGAGCTGCGTCTTATCTCGGTGGAGCACCAACAGATCCTCAAAGTTTAGTGAACATGATGAGAAATTTGCTGACTGGTAACCGACTACCTCCTGGTAGTCAGGAAGAAGTCCAGCGACTTTTAGTTGAATTGGAGAGGCTGCGAACAGAAAATGCTAACCAAGCTCCTGGAGCATTTCCAGATGACGGAAGCCAAGATGATGAGTATCCTGAGCTTGTTCAAGAAATGCGAGATGCTGCTGCCGAGGAAGGGGAACAAGACGAGGATGATGATTTGGGGCATATTGAACATGAAATGTGAGTCTGCTCAGTTTGTTTCTAGTACATGTGCACTGTTGTTAACTATAATACGATTAGGTTGAACAATGCTGGTATGACTGCAGACGAAATGATGGAAATCATGAATGCAGTTGGAGATGAAGATTTAGAAGTGCAAAGAGCTTTAGCAGAGGCATTTGAGAGAAATAACCGCTGATCGAATAAACACTGCTTTATTATCCTTCATTTGATTCAGTGCCATTTCTACCTCTTGATGATGAGCTAGATGCGGATGATGGAGGGGGGTTTCTAATATAGCCACCGATGCCCAAGAAAGAGGCGGGCGTAGTAGCATTACCCGCTGCGTTTCCAAGCTGTGATTGCATACCCTGATCTTGATCCGAGTTAGAGGATAAGCCTGCTGTCTCATTTGATACATTCTGCATAGTGGTGACAGCAGATGTACTGGTGGATGAACTGGGTGCATTTAATGCTGCTGCTGTTGCCATGGATGCTGAGGATGAAGATGAAGTAGCAGCCTTCTGCGCTGTCTCTTCGGTGTTTTCCGTCTTGAGAACAGTTGTATTGAAGCTTCCACAATGACCACATTTATGGTAAAAGAAATGGTACTTGGCAGGCGTCTTTTCTTCGCAATCATTACAAAAAATGTGGGATATAAACTTTTCATACTCTGCAGGCATGGGTTGACGCTCTAAATCCTTGTCGAGTCGATTAAAGTATTCGGACATATCACCTAATGATTTGAGACAAGTTGGACATTGGTATGATGTTTGGATATAGGCTGTATAGCAGTGTTTGTGGATGCAATGTCCACAAGGCTATTTCTCCAGTTAATACACAGCATTTACTCCCAGGATATCCAACGTACCATGAAAATGACAGTCGATGTGCTAGTAAACATGTATTCACCACAAATAGGACAATCACTCTCCAGGTTTCTCTCGATACACTTGTGATCTTTCATGGTGATATTCAAACATATATTACATTTTTTACAATGGAAAAAGTCCTTTCCTAATCCATTGCCTTGTCTACAGATGCCACAGTCATCGCAGTGATAGATGGCTTTTTTTGGGTCATCATCCCACAGCTTGCATTTATCACAATAGTAGCGAGCCACTCTTTCTCCACAATTGCTGCAATCTTGAGCGGCCGGTTGCAATGTCATACATAACATACAGAGCATATTCTTGGTCTCATTTCTATCGTTTGTACATTTAGCACATGGCCAATTACCCATTCGTCCAAACAAACCTCACAATGTTGTGATCCTCGACATCGTCATGGCAAAATCGACAAGTTACAATCTTTTGGCAGCAATTGGCTTGCAATTTGCATTTTCTTTGATAGTGCTTGCATCCTAAAATCCCTTTTTCTTCGTTCTGAATTGCAACCATTAGACAATGGCTGGTTTTTTTTTAAAGTGAATGTTGTTGCTTACATTATACGATTTGCTATAATCATTTTCAGTTGAATTGAGGCTGGCATCAGCTTGGCTACTAGCAGGAGGATGTGTTGTACCATGAGACATCAAGTACTGCGTTTATATGAGCCTTTGTCGCTACCAATGCTTGTATATCAAATTTACCTGTATTTGCTTGGCTTTGTCTCTAGGCGTAAGGGTTTGATCAAGCTGGATTTCCTTGATTTTCTTTCTCAATTCAGCTTCGTTGATAATGTGTTTCTGCTCTGCCTCCTTTGTCGAGCCAGCGCTGGTAGCAGCAGGAGTTGTTGTGACAACAGGCGCAGTTAAAGTAAGCACTTGAGCAGGATGGCCTTCTTCAGCATCTTGCCAATCTTCCTCATCTTCTTCGTGATTTATCTCGTGATCATAGTCTATCTCGCTATCAGAGTGTTCTTGCAATGGAGGTTGACTCATTTTCTATTAGAATTCCCAAAAAGAAAGGAGGGGGGAGAGAGGGAGACAAAAGGAGTAAAAAAAATGGCTTTCTTATGTACCAAACCCTATATTTAACGTCAGACATTCCAGTTGACAAGGATTATCACTGTATCACTTGAATTTAAACATTTATGCAACTGATGAGGCTATCTTTGATGATTTGGATATTATTCCAGTTTTGAAGGCATCTCTATGATATGTTTGATATACTAAAACTGCTGATTTATCACTATGAAGCAGCTTTAAAACTGATTTGGATCACATCCTGCTTGTGTAAAAAGAGCGGCATCTATTATTTCTTTGGTTACTATTATGATTTGATGCTGTTACTGTGCGCAATTGGATCAAAATACAACCACTTTTCAAGCACAAAAATAAAAGTAGAAGATGCTCTGTGCGGCTCATCCAACACGAGAATCAACCATTCTTTGACATCTTGTGGTCTCCAATGTCTACAGCTTTAACACCCGCTAACCTTTGGATTAAACTGTATAGCATAGCCCTGGATTGGTCCCCCAAACAAATCCGATAGCATAGTTCATTATATCCTATCAGACGTCCTGATTGATAAATCACGAAACTAAGGAAACCGTTATTTAATAGAAAATCTACTTGGCGTGCAATGCAAAATACCACAATTAAAATGTTTGATTTAAGGTAACCTCAGTAATAAGCTAAGCCATTGACTTGAGAACTACTGCACTTTCCTTATGAAAACATGCACATTGACTTCATCGCTACGGTAACACATGGGCTAAACTCTTTCTCTTTCTTTCTCTCTCACTACCGCAGTTTTGATTTTACGTCGCCGCAGCGTGTTGTGGTGAATCTCTTGTATGATATAAAAGCCTAAATGCTAAACTAGTTTTTTTTTTTTTTTGAATAAACAAACCAACTTTTCTCTTCTTCTTCTTTTTACAGAATCATCGAACATCAAAATGTCCTTCACCACTTATCCTGCTGCTCTTCCCTACTTTGAGGAACTCCACAAGGAAGCTTTGTTGAAAGATTTGATTGCTGAGCTAGTTCCTATTGATGCTGGTAAAGAAAAGAAGATGGACAAGGAGGAGGATGTGGTAGTAGATGGTCTTGACATCAACAACAACAGCAAGTTTATGGAGGCTTTTGAAGAGGTAGCTAATCAGAGACTCACAACAAATGGCGCTTTGACCAATGCTTCGACTCGTGATGATATCCTTGATCTCTCGTACGGATTG
Organism: Mucor circinelloides; assembly: GCA_037974945.1. Taxonomy (NCBI): domain Eukaryota; kingdom Fungi; phylum Mucoromycota; class Mucoromycetes; order Mucorales; family Mucoraceae; genus Mucor; species Mucor circinelloides. Next base: position 528,761 of record JBBNAA010000023.1, on the reverse strand, counting down.
GACTCGGTTCAACCTGAAGGCCGACATGAAATGCTCAAGGCTGCTTGGAACCAAGACCCTGAGATGACTCTTCACATCATATTTTACACCCGCTCCATTCATCGTGGCAAGTCTTTGGGTAAGGCTTTCTTTAACGCTTACTCTTGGTTGTTGCTTCATCATCCTCGTTCGGCTCTGGCCAATTTGCATGTATTGATTGACGGAACTGTCCGTACAGATGCTGAACTTGAACACACTAGAAGACAAGCAAAGCAAAAGGCTCAAGCTGAAAGTGATGGCTGGGAGACTGTTGAAGAAAAGCATGAATTGTTGTCTCGTCGTGATTTCAAGACTCATGGCTGCTGGAAGGATCTTTTGGTGTTGGCTACCATCTATTGTCAAGGTCAAGTAGGTGGAATCTCGTGCGGTGAAGAGTATCACGCTCTTGTCTGGCCTCCTACTCCTCGTAATCAGGCCTTACGTTCCAAGGCAATCACCGAACGTAACAAGCGTTACAAACGTAGAAGCAATATGACTCCTGAGGATGCTGCCAACGATCTCGAACACTCCAAGAAGATGAACATGGAGCATAACAAGAAGCAAGAGAACGATGCCAAAGAGAGGCGTTTGCAAGAGCGCAAGAAGCGTAACCAAGTTGTGTCTGACCTGTTAGAGAAGGACAAGCTTTACAGAGCATTGCATTTTACTGTGGCTAGATTGTTTGCTGATCAACTTGTCGAGGATATGAAGCAGTTAGAGAAGAACAGGCAAAACAACTTGAAAGGACGTCATGCTTTGGGCTTCAATCTTAGTATGGCAGCCAAATGGGCTCCCTCCTTGTGCAAGTCTTATGACAAGCATACTCTCTTGGCTACTACTATCGCTGAGTTGCTGTTCCCCCCTCAAAAGTATCAAGAAAAGGATGAAACTCGTGTACACTATCTGAACAAAGCAAGAGAACTGTATCGTAAGGAATATCTGGTACCTCTGAGATCTGCTATGGATATTACTGAGCACTACATGAGCCCTGGTAAATGGGATAAGGTCGATTTCCGTCATATTCCATCTGTCTGTCTGCAACAAAACATTGGTAACTTTTTCAAGCATGCTCCTGATGCAGTCGTTGATTATATGAGCGAGGTCGCGAGAGGAGTCAAGAAGGTCAGTGGCGCTACTCTTGGTCCTAATGAATTGGTGTATCGAGTTTGCAATGGCGATATGCCCAAGAATCTCTTGAAAGTGCTCAAAGACAAACCGGATCTCAATCAAAAGTTTATAACTGCTCAGGAACAGCTTGTCAATGGCCAATGGGATACTCTGATTAAATCTATTCGCGATACATCTTTGTTAGCTGCTGATAAGGAGGAAGACAGCGACAAGTCGAAGAAGAAGAAGAAGGTTGATCTCGGCGAATGCCTCGCTATCTGTGATGTCTCTGGTAGTATGATGTGTGGCGGTGATAAACCTGAAAATCAACCCATGTATGCAGCTATTGGTCTTTCCCTGGTGATTACCAACCTTGCTAAGCATCCTTACAATGGCGCTGTTGTTACTTTTACTGATAGACCTCATGCGTTCAAGGTGGATACAGACAAACCATTCAGTGACCAGGTCAAGACAGTGATGGCTAGTGAAGTCGGCTTCAACACTGATATCTGCAGAGTCTTTACTGATGTTCTTTTACCTATGGCCAAGAAACACAAGCTGGCTCCTGAAGACATGGTCAAGCGTCTGTTCATCTTTACTGATATGGAGTTTGATTCTGCTGACAATGGTATGGATAACTATCTCACTACTCATGAGTTCATCAAGAAGCAATATGAAGACGCTGGCTACAAGGTTCCTGAGCTTGTTTGGTGGAATCTGTGCAATCAAAATGTTTACAGATCATCTAAAGAAATGACTGTACCTGTTACCAAGTCGGATACTGGAGTCTCCTTGCTTTCTGGCTTCTCAGCTGCTATGATCAAGTCTTTCCTTGATGGTGATGTAGATGATGAAGTAGATGACGGAAAGGCCGTTGAAGAAGCTGATGACAATCAAGATGAACAGGACGAAAACAGCACAGCAATGGATTTCCTCAAAAAGTCTGTTTACCATGAAAGTTTCAACAAGATTGTGGTCATTGACTAAACTTAGATACATATACCCTTCCCACAAAATGTACATAAAGAAAAATACCCTAAAAACAAAATAAAATTTGCATATATTACCACTCTATTTGATAAGCATAAAGAGGTTTCGCTATTTGTGCGATAGACAATCACTTTCTGCATGAGTATCGGTTATTCATCGCACTATTTTACTCCACATGCAACTATACTGTCTTTACTATGACGCTAATGCGCACATAATTTTGGCTGTTAGATATTATGAGTAGCACTGCGGTATAAGCGCATAGAATGCAATTATATCGTGATATCAAGTGTCACAAACTGCGCTAAAGCCTACATAGTTTCGCTTGTAACTGTAAATATGTCCCTTCTTCGATACTCCAGGTATACATCTATGGAAAAAAAACCCATATGTGAATAGATAACATACTTATATTGACTCTTATTAATCCATACTATACTAAAACAGAGCCAACATTTGATGCATTTGACGAGTGATTTCTCCAGTTAAAAGCTGTTTTGGGCCTCCAGAATAGCACCAAACAATCGCTCTCGTATAGCACTTACTTGCTGATGTATTTTCTCAATTTTTTTGAGGTTGATGGAAATCAGTCAAAAACCATGAGCTACCCCTTTTGCCAGAAGTCGAAAATCAGTTGATTGCGTTTTTGATCCCAAAAATGAAGACTTTTACTATGATGCATATTAAATCAAATTAATTCTAGTGATCTAGGGGAGCATTTCATACCACTTTTGTGAGACCTTTATATATGGCATCTCGGCATTTCGGCAAAACTTCACTTTTCATATTTTCGAGAATTGCTCAATAGTTTTAGTCAAAACAGCTACATTTAATAAGACCATTATATCCGGGATAAGAATCCACATATAAATACATTAGAAAGTAGGGCACGAAAAGGATAGCTCATATAGCTAAATTTAGCAAAAACGACAAATAAGCACATTTTAGACATGAAATCGAGCAAATCACGAACAAGGATATTCACTGCAAAATATTCAAACCCAGCCAACACTGCCTGCTATTGCTACTGCTGCTTTTAGACTGGCAAAATGGCCCATTCATGATGGCAATGGATGCTTTCTATAACTAATCCTGCATGGATGAAACGCGGTACCATTTATATAAGGATGGGTATCTATAAAGATAGTAAGTTATTCTCAGAACTATTTGATGATCATTACTAACTCCATTCAATCCCCAGAATTATAGCTGTTCCCTGATAGTCGCCAACCTTATAAAGAGTCATCATAATGTGCTATCGGCTAACCATTGATAATACAACGTCTTTTTTTAAGAGTAACCAGTTATGCAAAAATTAATAATTAATAGTGTAAAGAGTAGAAATTACACAAAGAATAACGTTTTATAATGTGAAGAATGACATTGTGCCCATAAAAAAAAAATACTGTATGATCTTTTGACAACATCGATACCTGGTACTTGTAACAATATCTTGATTTCTTGGGAGCAAATGCTTATGCCCATGAGTCATAGTCTTGTGGTATAACGGCGAATTTCTTGTACACGAACTCAAAATAATTGCATTTCACCAAGCTTGGTTCCTTTGCTGTTCCTGAAACAACGGATCACAGTTGTCAGGTGGTTCTCTGATAAGGAAGGAAAGTCGGTTACGCTTGCATGCGCAATGCTAACGAAGAGACATTCGAAAGTTACCAAGTATTTGAACGCGAATCGAGGACTAATTTGTCTTGATGCTAGCGTCCTGAAACACTCTTTTCTACGGTTGTAACATGACAATTGCGAATGTACAACATTACTCGAGAGCTTCTAAATTAAAACAAATAAATAAAGCAAATATCTTGGGAGAAAAATGTGCTAGCAAACGTTCTTCTTTCGCTTCGCCTTTGTTTATTTTCTTTTTCATCAAAAATTTTATGGTGCCACACAATAATGAACCTTACTGTTGTTATGATGTATTTGCAAGGATGTCATCCAATGCAAATTATGAATCATCGTTCTAAATCATCAAGTTTTATATTGTAATTTCGGTAAGCGATGACAGGTGAGATAGAGAGCATGGAAACAATTGCTCCAATAGAAAAATTTTCCGCAACATACCAGTTCTCCTGGTGATCCTCTAATTTTTTTTTTGTAGATGCGAAAAATAGTATACTCTAAATCAAATACATGGAAGCTATTAAAAGCGCGCTATGCTGAATAATGGTAAGGTATTAGACACAACAGGACTCAAATTATCGTATCATAGAACATTCTTTATAATACATATTTTGCTTTGCCAATAGATGATGGTTTATTGTGATACCCAATAACAACAACCTTTTCGCTACCATTCTAAAAGAGTTCAATTTAGAAAAAAATGCTACCGTAAATGAACCACTCAAATGGACCTTAAATTGTCAGGGCGCCTGTTGAATCAGAGAGGCAAGCGCCAAGAAGTGCTGTTGTAATTTGCTGAAGAAGTTTATACCGAGAGCACGGTATTATATGTTACACTTGACATTATAACACAAAAGTGGGTTTTCTTGTGTGAGTTTCGTTTTATTTTATTGATTGTATAAGGCATATAATATAGGTTGATTGGGATTCTTTTTTCTTTTTTACAAATTTTTTTTCAAAAAAGAAAAAGGAAAAAAAAAAGGAGGAAAAGGTCTTTAAGCATATTTTACACAAGTCGAATGAGTGAAAAGAAAAGAAAGTGTGTGGTAATGGAAAGAAGACAGAGAAAAAGAGAAAGGAATTATACAATTACAGAGATAGGGTGGAGATAGTAAAAAGAAGGGATTGCAAGTAGAGAGTATAGAACATTTAGGCGCCTTCACTTTTCACTGTGCTAGGTGAAGAAGCTGCATTTTCATCAATAGATTCAAGCTGTTTATCGTTGTTTGTAGTCGATCCAGTCGAGGAAGAGGAACTTAACCTTGCATTTGTCCGTCTAACCGATTTGCCCTTGTTATTGCTCATTGCTTCAAAGTTTTGCCAAATGTAATTCTTGCATTTGTCTGCGTTGGGTAGATCTTGAATCATTTTTGCGATAGTATTTTTGCGAAGACCAAAGAAATCAGGGCCAACAGGATTGTGGCCATAATCCATGTTACGAATAGCAAATGCTCTCCTCACTGCAATTGTCCAGACAGTAGTGGGAGTAGGCCCTCTCCAGCATTCAGAAGGGTTATCATCAGCATTTAATTGGAACTACAAGTCATTGTTACTATAAAATACTCAAAAAACGAGTGCTGTAACTTACAATAGGTTCATCGCCACCATCTAAAATTTCGCAGGTGTATTGAGTATCACTATGAGGGTCTACCATACTTCTGTACCATCTAAAAAAAATAGAGTAAGTGGGTGTTATAGCAATATTAAAGAAGGATTCAATTACTTTTTGACTCTATATCCAACGGGATAGATATATCTTTGATTATGAAAAGCTGCTTTATCCCAAACAACAGTTCCTAAGCTAAGAACTGTCCAGGAATCTACTTCAGCAGGCAGAACGTAACTGCCGTCTTTTGTTCGTTCCACTTCAACAAAAGGTCGAATATCGTTTGCATTAGGCGGCTTTGTATCTCTCTTTTTTCTTCTGGATTGATGATAGTACGTATCAGTTGTAGGATTCAAACGCGTAGTTGCCATTGCACCATTGCTATTACTATTGCTGCTTGTAGTAATCATAGAGGAAGATTTACTTGACGAAGGCGAATGGCGATGCACAGTAAGATGGTTGCTCATTAGCTTTGTATTATTATTATGATGTTGCTGTTGTTGCTGCTGTTGATGATGAGAGGGAGAAGAAGGTGAAAGGTGCGGGCGGTATTGTTGATGGAGATTAGGAGGAGATAGCTTTCGTCTTTTGATAACTTCTTGATCAAAACTGCTAGAATCATATCGACTACCAGGCCAATCTGGATCTAATGCAGGAGGATACGAAGGATGGTGATACTCATCTTTTTGCATTTCTCGAGGAAAAGAAGAGGAAGAGGAAGAGGAAGGATTAAATGACGGTAAATGATGAGCATCTTCTCTCTGCATTGGAAACTGTAATGTATTTAGCTGACGATGAGGCGGAGAAGACGATGTCAACTGGTGATGTTGTTGACGACTCTGTTGTTGCTGTTGGAGTGTAGGTGATGTGCTATTGTGATGATGACGAGAAGGAGGAGAAGAAGTAGTACTGGAGGGATATTCATTGTTATTCCAGATAGAACGCATAGGAGGAAGATAGTGCTGATTTTCACTTTTGGCTGGCACTGTATGGCGTACAATCGGATGAAGTTGTATAAGCACTTCGATATAGCAATCGTATCGACCACCTTTGTCAGATTCTGTTAGTTTGCCTGTCACCTGAGCATTGTTGTGATCATCGTTTAGAATAGCATTCAGAGTGCCATGGCCCTCCCAAATAATATTCGATCGAGAATCGTGAAGAGGAGACCAGTTTTCGACAGTAATGCTTTCTTCAAAATTGGCACTGTAAATAGCCGTGTTACTATTCATCAACTGATCTGGGCTAGTAATAAATAAATAAATTAGATACGAAGAGTGGTTTGTACAGTAATCGCTTATACCATGATGAACAAACAGATGTGAGGCATTTCTTCAACGGCACGCTGACCCATTTTCTATCCTTGAAATCATCTAATTCGAAATCAAATGTGCATAAGCAATGTGTATCAGATCCTTTGAAGGTGTAGAAGATTTTGACTTGAAAAAAATAGGTTAGGATCATTGTCTTGAAACACGTAAACAGCATCATTACCTTTGCTGATTAACTTCTTTTCTATTGTAGTTTCTTTTGGCTGTAGAATCTGATTGATTGACATTGGTTGATGGCTCATCTTTTAATGTTATATATGTTGCGATTATATTCGATGTTGGCGTGAGAAATAAATATCTAAAAGATGAACAGCATTATCTAGATATCGAATATAAAATTGTGTAATTTTTTATATACAATTGTATATATAAAATGTGTTGTTTAATTGTTGTTTCTATTATCGCGGTTCCTTGATTTTCTGTCTTTTTTTTTTTTTTTTTTTTTTTTGAAATGTTTATTCTTAGTAACAGACTAGTTTTTGAAAGTAGTAAAAAAAATAAAAAAAAAGTGATTGAAAAAGGGAAGAAAAGGGAAAAATGGGAACAAGAGAAATCTGATGTAGATAATACGAAAATATACAAGAAAAAAAAAAAAAAAAAAAAAGAAAAGAAAAATACACAAATTTAGGACCCAATTAATGTACCCGAAACAACGACCAACAAGCGGGATTTATGTTTAAAATGTGAAGGAAGGGGTCAAGGCAAATGAATACATTCGAACGAGGGCGCATGATACATTTGTAATTTGCATTTTTTTATACTGGAAGACAAGCTAGGCAATGTATCTGGCTTAAAGAAAGCAAGAAGCAAACGGTAATTTCAGCTGGTTGACGATGCGAACTAATCTTTTTTCCATTCATCCTATCAGGTACAAAAATTGAAATTGAATAATTTCAAATATTCTAGAACAATAAAAAACGATGTAATAAACATATCATGTTTTATTCGGATGGATTATGTTTACTTGTACCTTTGCAAAGAAAAAAGGCAATAGAAACTTGGCAATACCGTTGTGTGTGAAACATGCTTGCTCTTAATATGCTATTACAATGATCACTGATCAATGTTCCAACACTTTATTTGTACATTGACATGATTACAGATTTGATTGGGTACACACACATGTATTTATCTCTCGATTCGACTGTATAAATGCATCTGGCTTTTCTTTCTCCAAGTAGACTTAAATGGACTAAAATTGACCTTGACCTAAATTTGAAAAATCCTTCCATCAATTGTTCAATTGGACCAATGTTCTTGCAATCATGTTTGTTAGGAGCAAGATTATTTGAGTAAATGCATCAAAGCCCAATTCTGAACTCCTACGAGATTGTGCGTTTAATACCGCGGGGGAGTCAGGTTTTGCCGTCAGAACAAGTTAAATGAAAGGATGAGCACGTCATTTGAATTTTTTTCCATAACGAATTTTTCCAAGCTGCATGTGTAACTCAATGTTTGACAGTGTATTGTATTGTGAATTTAGTGTAACATTGTAATGTAAATTATATTCCCATTCTACGGGCTAATTAAAGCTTAAAAACACTTACCACGATCTAGGAATTGTACAAATTAAATGCTCACGCTCACACACACTTTCACAAACTTATTTGAGTGGAGTAACATTTAATTGCGATGCCCTCTCATCTCTTGCAATAATAGGTACATATACATAATAAATATCATTGGCTAGATCGTGGAGCCATCTGTTTCTTTTTAACTGTAATAGCACATTGTCTTAAAAGGCCGACTAAAATTGGCCGTATTCAACAGGCAATCGAGATGTAACCGAGCAGAATGTAATCTCTGAGTTTAAGTTCTACATTATTGCATAAGTTACCAGTGATGGGATCTGGATTACTTGTTTGGATTAAGTCTATTTCAGACATGCGGCCGTAAGGATGGAAACATATCTATATCAAATTTTACTGATCGAAGTTCAAAAATCGATAGAGAATGCTTCGATATTAGATCAAAATATTGAAGAAATAAGTTAGCTGAAATCAAAGACCTTCGGCCTTGGCCGAATCTAGAACATAAAATGTAGCAGATAAAAAAAAAAAATCAATCATAAATCTTGTACTATTGAAAATATAAATGAACTCGATAGAACAATTAACATTCTTTCGCAATATTGATGCAATTTTTGAACGTTTAATGGATCCCTTGTAGTGAAAGGCTGATTTGCCTTAAAATAAATATTAATCATGTGCCGAATATGTAAGTGTTTTCTGCTTTAGAAGTAAACGTTAGAGAATGCTCCTACTATCGTCAATGGAAAGGCCACATGAATGCAGTAATGGAAAAGGGATGAAGCTTATTTGAAACTGAAACTCAGTTGCAATGTATTGATCTGAAATCATAGACGAGATTACATAATATACTCCGCCTCCTCCGATTCATCTCCGACTTTACTTTTCAGGAACGAACAAGTGTTTCTGTATCCTTCAATCATAAAAAGTCCGAGTTTGCTGAGTAATCCAAAATATGGAGTCAATTGATATTTTATTTTCGAAATGGCATGCCATAGTCTGAAAAAGAAATTATAATTATAATTCTGATCCTAGGATCTGTTGTTGATGTTGATGCCAGCAACGCTCTTTAGCTTCAAAACAAGCATTTTCCCACCTTACTTTCTCCTCCCACACCTGTCGTAATTTACTGTAGGCCAATCCACATAAAGTTTCGTAGTGATCAGTTAATTCTTCTAATGTAGCTTCTAATTTTGAATTCAAAAGTTTCTCTTGCTCTAGTTCTTGTTGCACCAGCATTAAAATTTCATCTCCTTGTGCCATCCCAATGTTGTCACAAGGCATAGTTTGAACTTGAATATGTCTTGTCTTGGGTTTCCTCTTTTTGTTTTCTTCTCTTTGCTGCTGGTGATCATTGACCATTGAAAATACAACCTCTAGCGCCATAGTATGCTCCCGAGCAACACTTTTCGATATCAAATCACTAGGCTTTTGTAGATGCAATTCTTTGTAATGATTGAGTCGTTGCTTTAAACCTTTTTCAATGATATCATCTTCCTCTGCTACTACTGATAGTGATGTTGCTGATTGGGGTTTCGGTAAAACGTTCAGTATTTCTTCTTCGTCTTCTTCAGGTTCTTCTTCAAAGTGCTGTTGTGGTTGTAAACAAGGTCGCACAATAGCACCTCCTTTTGATAGTAATGGTGCGGGTACTAGCATGTTTGGGGTATTATTTATACTACCGACATTGCATTTAGGGAGAATAGTTCCTTTTCTCATGGGTATTATGGGATGCGACGATGATGGTGATGATTTGCTATTCTTGGGCTTGAAATTAAAAGGATTGGCAATGATTTCAATGTAATTTTTACGCTGCTTCTCATTAGTACTTGATGCTGTAGATTTTCTTTTTCTAAAAAATAATGCAGACGCTCTTTTGGGTGCATCCTTTTGGAACTCCTCGGGACATGTTGTATTCAAGAATTCAACTAGTGCTTGTGTGCCCGTTTTTCGTTTGCGTGGTTGCTGCTGATTCCAACCGTTTGATGTATCTTTCTCTTCGTCGGATTGATAGTCTTCTTCTTCAAACGTAATTCTTGCATCTTTTGGCTCAAATGAAGATTTGATGGCCATTTTTATATTTTCATAAAATCAAGAAACAGTAAAGAGGAAAAAAGAAAAAAAAAGGAGTCAATTTATTCATTTTTTCAAGAAATATTACAACCATATATAATATTAGACTGAATTGTTTAAACAGCTTGTAGATGTAGTATATAAGGAGGAGTCCATACAAATTTTATTGTATATTAGGAGACATTCAATCAGAATATTCGAAAATTTAATAGATTGTGGTACCATGCTAACTAGTTTACTTTGCTTTTTTGTTAAAAAATAAAAATATAAAACAGAATTTTTAATTCTGTGAAGAATGCCTCATTCAGACGTCAAGATCAATGCAAAGTACCCGGTGAACAACAAAAAGAACGAAGTAATAAGATTTGCCAAATGGAGAATAACCCTGCATCAAAAGGCTTGAGTTTTCAATACCAGCTACACTCGGTATCATGTAAGCTCAGACACCTATTGAAACAAAGGTGAATAATATCAATGTTAACAAAATGTTTTTGGTTACCCAAAATTACCAATTGCACGGACAGGATAAAAGGAATTCCATTGCCGTTTAATCGATACATGCAAAGAGACAAAACGGCCACAACCGAGAAAGTGGAGGATCAATGTTTTGAGCAATGATACACAACAGGTATCAAATAATTAAGTATATTGATATATTTCGATACTTCCCTTATCATATATGATATATACTATATCTCAAATATACCTGCCTTAATCTATGCAAGAATGATAAACTACCTACCATCGGCTTACAGAGAATATATTGATTTTTTTTATCACTAAAACCATCATTTGACATCCTTTTCCTCGAGAAACATAATGAATATCGCATCAAATCGATACAAATTATTTGCCAAATACATAACTTGCCAAGAGACGAATACTGCTTCTTTTTGATCTTGCATCAATAGAATTCGTTTTTTGACACTTCCAAACTTCAAGATGACACAGGAACGAGCGTTGTTTAAAACAAAGTTTCTTGAGGGTCCTTCCACGGAGAGATCAACATCGACAGCCAAGATCGACACAGATTCATCTCAAATGTTAAAAATAGAAACTCGAGTGATTTGAAACAAAGAGGTATCTACCAGCTTAGTCATCGAAAAGCAAATTTGCAACAGCAATGAAAAATACCAGTCTGATCCAATTTAGGTTGCTATAAGATATTTGAACATTTGTATGTTTTTTTTTTCAAATACCCCTGCCCAAATTTATCTTACAACATGTACTGAATTTGGGTAGTTGTTTATGATGAACCTTCTAGTTCTTGACAATTGCAAGATCTCATCAAATGAAAAAGTAAACAATTGGGCGGGGAGCGACTTCCGATAAGCTGACATAAATCACATCATACCATTCATACAAAATGACCGTGGAAAAAACTAATAGACGAAACAATTATTTTAGATTTCCTTCCTATTCCCGTGAGATGGTCAATTGATAGCATGGGCACGTTTTGACGGAGTTACTTTGAGGGCTCTTGCCATAAAGAGTGCTAGTACGCTTGCGTGATAGCTAGTCTGTCAAATGCTGCCCAAAAAAAAAAAACGTACACAATACGTTATATGCAACAACATATCAAATGATCGTCAAATCCACATCTTCTCTTAAAAAAACTAGGTTTCAACGATCAATCAATAGGTAGGACTACACAGTGTATTACTTTTCGCACAATGCTATTTTGTACGCCATGGTTCATTATGGGCAACACCGCAATTTAAGCGCACAGCTATGTGAGTATACCATGTTAAGCGCCAGGAACTGTGCTAAAACCTTCGTAATAAATTTACTTTTAGCTGTGAATATGACTCTTCTACAATGTCCAGATCCATACTAATTGGAGCAACTCATATACGAATACACAGTATACTTACATTGGCTCTTATTACCCAATAATATACTAAACCACAGCTAAATTTGGATGCATTTTTCGAGTGATTTCTCCAGCTAAAAGCTGTTTTAGGTCTCCTGAATAGTACCAGACAATTGGTCTCGTATAGCACTTACTTGCTGATGTATTTTCTCAACTTTTTTGGGATTGATGGAAATCGGTTCAAACCGTGAACTACCCCTTTACGAAAACATGAAAAATCAGTTTATTGCGTTTTTGGCTCCCAAAATGAAGACTTTTGCTATGATATATAGTAAACCAAATTAATTCTAGTGATCCAGGACAGCATTTCATACCACTTTTGTGAGACCTTTAGATATGGCATCTCGGCATTTCGGCAAAACTTTATTTTTCATATTTTTGCAAGTTTCTCAATATTCTCATTCAAAAAGCTTAACACAATTAGCATCATTAGACGCACCATAAGTTTTTTTATAAATGGGTTAGGAATTAGGGTACGTAAATTCCAACTTTTATAGTGGAAGCTGGCAAAAACAACAGTTTTTTTTTAGACCATAGAGCGAGCAAATTTTGACTAGAATCTTTCACTGCTACGAATATTTAAGCCCAGTAGCAGCTGGCTGCTGATGCTTTTATGCTGGCAGAAAGGTCTATTCATAAAAGCAATTGATGCTTTCGAAAGTTATTCCTGCACTGATGCTATGAGAAACCGACTGAATTAAGAATAAATTACAAGTGAAGCTGGAAATACACTGTCAGGACTACCTGGTGATCATTACTAACTCGATTCCTTGCCCAGGATTGTAGCTGTTCCCTGCTAGTTGTCAAGCTTTTGTCAACCTATAGAGATAATCCTTCCAGTCATAGAAAAATATATTATTGACTAGCCATTGATTGCATATTATACCTAAATAGTGGCTATTTGTGCAAAAGGTGGTATTTTATTGAGCTCGAAGTACCAATTGTGCAGCGGGTATTTATGAGTTGCAATTCTCCTAGATAGTTCTTGTTTAGTCTGTATCAAGCATATATTGCCATCACCAAAATTATGATACTCGAAATAATGCACACGAAAACACACACTTCAAGCATAGAAAGTGTATGGGTTATGGTCAATTTAACTAGCGTAAGGGGAAGAAACCGTTCAGGCTCCAACAGAGATTTTAAAGAGAAACATTCCTAGATAACACCAAAAAATGTGTGGTGCGTACTCGCAAATTCCAAATGATGTGAATCTATATGCGTTATCTTTCATCGGCAAAGCTTAGATACATGTTTCTTGTATCGATATTCATATATAAGCGTGAGGCTAACATTGCCGTGTATACATTTACAATGAAGCATACTACAAGTAGGAGACAAGCATAAATATGGCAAAGGAGTATGACAAGTTGAAATTAACATGCGACAATATACTTTAATGGTATACGTAATCAAGAAATCAGTTTAAACTTTTCAGTCTTGGATTCACTAAAGCTAAGATCAAATGAGGGAATGGGCTGCCCGAAAATGACAGTCGAGAGGCCAACAAGACCAATAGCTAGAGCCGACATGGAGTTGTGGGCCTTGTGAGTTTCACCTTTTGTACGCAAGACGCAATTAGGGTTGGTGCAGACAGAGGCACCATTGACGCTACGAAGCTACTGCTTGTTCTTCTTGGTAACCAGCTCCTGTGGGTGAGATGTTTTACTATAGCAGAACAAGCAGGTTTGGCTGGTGTTATGCTCGTTGGTGACTGTAACGGAACAATAGTGGCTGTGCTTCTTGGCTTTTCAGGCACCTACAAAGCGCATGTGTCCCTTGATGGGAGAATTGATATTATAACCTCGGCCGCCGACAAATAATAAAGGCATGTTTTCATCTCTCTTTCACGCAAAACCTAGTGAGAAACCGCCTACACTAGAACTGGTACTGCTGTTCGTTTCTGCATCTCGCATTGAAGTAGTAAAAATCACGATGATCCTGCTTCCCGGGTTGATGCAAGTCAAAAATGGTATCCACCTTTTGAGGAGTGTTGGCAGTGGAGAAAGGGTCATCTTTCTTGATAGATTCAAAGGCGGCTACCTGCTTGTCCAGACTAGTATGTTCCTTGGACTTTTCCAGTTTTGACCGTTGCTTCTGCTGACCAGATCCATGATCTATATTCTTATTAGTGGTCTTGAAAGCGCGTGGTATGGTAGCATCATCTTCAGTGCCAGTAAGATTCTCTGCTACGGAGGCATGTCAATATAAATCGCGCAAGTACAAAAGTGTCCAAATACTCTACCTGTGCTTTCTAAATACTGAACTCTGTTAAACAACTGTATATGGCGCTGGAATTTGGTACCGCCGAATGTTATCTCCTGACTAAATAAGTTCTGGTTCAAAGTGACATCCTCAGCCTTCACAAACAGATATCTCCTTCACATGGGTTTTTTTTTATTGGAAGGGGGGGCATCGGGCACCACAAAAGAGCTTCTCTTCTTGGATTTTTCATTGGTATGATCTTCACGCAAGTAGCGTCTAATGACATACAGGCTTCTCCTGGCTGCTGACAATTTCTCCTTGTTCTGCCAATTGCAATGTTGATTCTACCCCATTCTTGTTTTTCTTGCTAAATCAACAGGTACAATTCTTCATTTGACTGATAATCTTCCTTGTCATCTTCTTTAGTATCTCCTTTTGATACCTTGCTCCATTTTGATTTGTGCAGCTTGATTTTGTTTGATCTCTTTTGACCTCTCTTTTGTCTGCCAAGAGCTTATCCCGCTCTCGATCAGGGGTTGTCAATTCAGTTTTCAACAAAGTCTTGCGTCATGGATAATGTGAAAGTTTTGGAGCGCATGAGCGGCTTCTTGCGCTTGTTCAGAGACCCATCGCAGTTGCAGAGTACTGGGTGCTTGATCATTGCTCTGGTTAAACTGGCTTCCTTTAAACCAGGACAACGTATCATATGTTGATGAGATCTGAGACCGTACGACTGACAAATTTGCCCTACTTTTTTGAGATCGAAGAAGGAGCCAAACATTGCGTTTTTAACTCCAAAGCCGCATCAGTACCAGGAATCAGACGATTATCAAAGTCATACGCCTCTAAAGCTAGCCTATCTCTACCAACGTTAGAGCAGAACAATGTTTACAATGATCTACTATCAAGCTTCAAAGCGCTGTGCTGTCCAACTGGTGTCCTCATGATCTTTCGATAGTGTGAAAATTACTTCGTTCTTGTCCGTTAAATACTTAATCTGATGCTGCAAAAGAGCTTCACAATCGTCGTATTTGTGTAAAACTATTGCACATGAACAGTTGAGCTTAATAGATGAACTGAACTCTTCTGACAAGGCTAATAGTCTTCCAGCTACCATTTTTGGAAATGCGTGGTGCTGGTATAAACCTCATTCAATAATCGATGTACTGCCCTGGTCAGATAAGCAGGTACAAAAAGTTAAGATTTTGACAGTTCACATGCAATCATGGCTATCCGCATCTGATCATCCAGATCAAGAGCCAAGAAGAAAACTTCCCTTTCAATGACAAGCCAACTGTGCACTATTCGACCGTATTTCCGCATTTCTGTCAAGATATGACAATTGCTTTTTATATATGATAAAAAAAGATCTACAATTGTATCCAAAAAATAAAGGAAAAAAGAAGTAATCTTTTAGTCTTTTTTTGATACTTGGTGTTGTTTATAGGAAGGAATAAATATTGATAAATTAATTTTATTTGGTGGCGGCCATGATCTTGGGAGCAGCCTAGATGACAAACGCAAACGTTAGCAGGGGTGGTTAGGTTTTCAGTGCTAGACACAATCACTTACACATTCATCAGCACAGTGCATAAAGTGGAAGAATTCTTCGATACCTAATCACAATCACAAACTTTCAGAAAATAGCACTCTTCGATACAAGATGTATATACATACAGTTTTCGCTGGATCCGTTCTCAACACGCTCGTTACATTCATCAAGGTGATGCTTCAAAGCAGAGCATTCTTCAGTACAGACTAGATTGATTTTCGATTCAAATGTCAATGCTTCCTCTCTTTTTTTTTATCCTCGTTTCCATTGTAACTAGAATCTAATTACCTTCCCAAATAGCAGGCTTAGGATCCTCGGGCTCCTCCTCCTCTTCTTCCTCTTCCTCTACCTCCTCTTCAGCAGCGGCGGCTTCCTCAACTTCTTCAACGGGCTCCTCGACTTGGGGCTCTTCGTCAGCGTAGACGGTAGGCATGAAACTAGAGAAGAAATCAGAAAGACCCATTTTGATTATATGTATATATTAATGGAAGTTAATGTAGAGTGGGGTTTTTTGTATGTCGAAAAAAAGTGAAGAAGAAAACAAATTTGGGTTTCCATCCTGCTTCCAACAATTATAATTTTGCAACTGGGGGCTCCCACTTCAAGAACAGCATCCTTTTGTTCTCCTATGTGACGCAATCATAATAGGATGTCCGGGCAAGTGTTGATTGAAGAACGCCGAAAATCACGTACACTTCCAATAAAGCCGCTTTATATCACATAAATGTCAAGATTGTTTGCGAACATACCAGATTGGATCACTGAGCAATCTGACAAGAGACTGAATGCACTAGTATCAAATGAAAAGTTAACGAGGATAAAGCTGGTAGGACTGAAGCTATGATCGCCTCGTAGAGTGTTTTACTCATGTCAATCACCAGGCAATGCACATTTGTGATGAGCGCCAAACAGAATTCGTTATTATGGAGTTGGCTGATGACAGTTTCTTCATACCTGCTATTTTTAAACCAGATGATATCCGCAAAAAGTTTGGGTAATCATTGATGAGTCATTTCGACATTGATACATCTAGTAACGCTTTGTATAGTCTATCGGATCTGCAGCTCAGTATCGATACACTGGAAGAAAGAATATTAAAGATCAAGACATATGCCGTATCTGCCTATAGATGCAACAACAGCCTATATCCGTATCTGATTGTTACTGATTTTGAATACATCAAGGGACGGTCTCGTATTGACAATGACTTACAACATGTGTATACGATGAAGCGAGTGGAAGATTGGATAGATCATGTACAGCAACATATACAAAGCTTGGATGATCCAGTTTCCAAGATGTTTCCATCCAGCGGTACAAGCCAAAATAGTCTCACACTATATGCAATACTTACTAAACTTTCCTTTGCTAGCATTGACGGCGCAATATCACAATCTTGACACATTCGAATGCCAATTGGAAGCGATATTACCTAGAATGTACAGATTTGAAGCAAGAGTACCAGTGAATAATTCAAGAGAGACAGAACGCTTACACAGCCCACGCAATCGTGCTGAACAGGATGTTGTGGATTATGCAAGTGATATAAATACGCCCTTGGGAGCGCATAAGTCGATGAATCGCGACACTGCAAGAGACGGAGAACTAGTAACGACATCGCATATGATACCCTCTACTGCAAATCGCCCTTCTCAAACAGAGATTCACTCTCCTGCATCGCCTGTTCGTTTAACCCTCCAAGCATATCTTGTTTCTACATTTGATACTATGGAAGAGATCCCAGATGAAATATGTATCGATTCAGAAGACCCTGAGCTCAAAGTGAAGACACAAGCCGGAGCTCACCCTCCCAGGTCACCCATAAGCTCTCCCAATCACCCTACCACAAGCCCACACCTGAACACAAGTCCAGCTACAGCTGTTACTGCAAAGTTCACTCCCGACCCCTTGCCTTCGTCTCCTTTTTACTACTCTCTTGAGGCCTCAAACACTTCTGATCCGATGGACTCATCAAATGCAGCAATCCATAGTAGCTCCATGCTAGTAGATAGAGCATACGAGCTTAAAAGAGTACCAGAATACTTTGATTCCTTCAAAAGACGTCGACTATTTTCGGATTATCGACTTGAATATCTAAAGTAGCTCGAGCACGAAACATGAAGCACATATACCCAACTTGTTTAAAAAGTCACACAAATAAAATAACGCGAACCTTCTTTTATCGAAAACTCTCTTTTCCTCAAACCTAGAACATAATAATGAACGATCCAACACAAATAGAATTGAAGAACCCACCTAAGGATGGCATCTCAAATGTGTGTTTCCATCCCACAGATCCCGATTGTTTATTGGTGTCTTCCTGGGACAAGGTAGACTATTCGTTCGAGACATCTCGTATGACATGTTGACTAAATTTACGTAATAGACTTTGCGATTATACAATGTGGAGAAGAACGAGCTATTACAGACATTCAACACAGAGTCAGCTATTCTGGATTGCTGCTTTGGTGACGACAATGTGGTTTATTTTGGTGGTTTGGATCGAAAGGTGAAAATGTAAAGAGGGGCAAGCTTGTCAAAAGGCCTTTGCAAGACCCAGACTCACCTGCTTGAATTAGGATCAATTTAGACACAAACGAGGAATCAGTCATCGGCGAGCATGAAGCACCTGTCAGCTGTGTTTGCTATGGATCTGTTACAAGTATGATGCAGATAGCTGGTTTCAGAGGAGCATTGAATTGACATTTTTTGTTGCATAGAAAAAGTATACACTGGATCATGGGACACAACATTGCGTGTGTGGGATGCTCAAACCAGCACCGAGCAGCACAAATTAAAATTGAATTGCAAAGTGTTCAGTATGGATCTACGGGACGAAAAGTTGGCAGTTGCAATGAGCGATCGCAAAACACACATCTACGACATTAGAGACATGAGCGCGCCTTGGCAGGTAAGAGAAACGACTCTCAAGTACATGCTAAAGTGCATCCGATTGATGCCCAACGGCCAAGGCTATGCCTGCTCTGCTATTGAGGGCCGTGTTGCATTTGAATATTTCGACATGTCTCCTGAAGTGCAAGCTAAAAGATACGCATTTAAATCCCATCGTTTAACAATCAATGATACAGAAGTGGTGTATCCAGTGAATTCACTCTCATTCCACCCAAAGTAAGTGGAGCCAAATTAGCACACGATCCATGATTAACGTTCTTGCTAGGCTTGGTACATTTGCATCCGGCGGCTCTGATTGTGTTGTCAATATCTGGGACGGTGCCAACAGAAAACGTGTAAAGCATATGACTGGATATCCTGATGAAATTGCTAGTTTATCCTTCAACCACGATGGATCCAAACTGGCTATTGCTAGCAGCTATACATTTGACGAAGGAGAGCGGGATCATGCACCAGATACTATCTTTATCAAATATATTTCTGACTCGGATGTTGCACCACGCATTGTTGCTTAGATGGCTCACCTGATATATACATATATATATATATATATATATAGCACTATTTGATCTGCTGAAAATAAAATGATACAGCCATATTTGCAAGTTCATCAGTTACCGCTAAAGCATTGAAATCTGAATAGTAGACGTGTGTGTGTGTGTGTGTGTGGTAGGGGAATGACTAAGTATCAAATAAAGCAGCATTCAATACTATTGATGCCAATCAACATAGATGCACCATGTGCTTCGTTGAGAGCACTGTACATGTTGCTACAGTGAGAGCGGTAAATTTTGTCGCTTTGAGAAAACTAATGTTCGTAACCAAAAAATAAATGTCATTTTACCAAAAATTAATGCCACTCTGACAAAAATAATTGTCCTAAAAAACAAATCCATTTGTCCCTTTATATCTACCTTTTAAAGCAAGAAATAAAAACTGACCCAAAAAATCATGCCCAATTTTTTTACTCAAAACAATTAGAATTGAGTTTTATTATAATTCTGAATGGTCAGCAAACTATACTGGTTGAGCAGTAAAATGTTTTTATTGCCAATACAAATGCTATAAAGCCATTACAAATCATGTATAATGCGTGTATTTACAGCACATTAGAATATGAGATGGTTTATATACTATTCTAACTGAGGGATTTAATGTGAGGATAAGGTGTTGGATGGGAAGATCTGGTTGATAGGACAATATATTCTATCTATTGTGATGAACATACGACTAATGGATCAGTAACTGAATCCAGTTTCATATTGATGTTTTATGATCTGTTGTGATCTGTGCTTGAACTGAGTTGTTTTGCTTTACTGTAATTCGACATCAGGTTTAGAAATGATACATCACATCCAAATTTACATGCTGCTTACAGACTTTTACATGTTCATTCGCATAGTGTAGTCTTTACATCACTTAAAACAACGAAAACAACGCATTCAACAGCCCAGAAACGTAGAAAAGCTATATCTATTTATTACGTCTATATACAAAGAAAACCTAGAAAAATTTTGCCATAGTTCTCCTCTGCAACGATGTTAGGCGGAATTTGAAGTACTACCCAAAAATGCAATTAGGTAGTATTTCAATTAGACCACCCCTCAGGTGCTAGAGCGTGCCTTACTACACCCCTAACGTGAGGAATTATGTTTATTAAGACCCTCAACTGTCGCTAAGTAAGTAGAATCAACAATTAAGTTTGGACCAGCCTATCTAATCCTAGCCTCGGAATCTTGTTATTGTTGAGCTTCAGTGATAGGCACATCCACTCAACGTGAAAAAAAAGATATGCTTCAAAGAAACATAGAAAGAAGAAAGAAAAATAGTGAGGGTAATGATATTATGTGCTAATGAAAGTTAAAAAAAATAAGGGCGAAAAGCCAAAGAAAAAAGAGAGTGAAGATAAATAATAAGGGGGAGAAAGATAAACAAACAAAAATGAATGATGGGTTGTATCTACAGCTATTGCTCTGGTTGTTTTCGACAAAAAAAAATAACTTGACTGATATCCTGCAGCATCCAACAGTAGTGTCCATAATCATTGCTATACGCTTGCCTATACATAGTCCACAGGATATAATTAGTATTGCATTCCTCAATAATCAACGCCATTATATCATAAACTTACCTACTAATCGACTGTTAGCAGCTTCAGTAGTTGCATCCAGTATCCATCATTAATCATCCATTAGTTGTCGTGACCTTATTACTTGTTGCCTACACATCACATCAAAGTAATACAATAATAGTCAGCAATGTTGTATCTAGCAATCTACTACGTAATTTATACTTACTTGATGAGCAATAAATCACAACAGGTTGTTCTGTATCTAATGTACTTGAGCACCATCTTATGCTTGCTGCCTATATTCTGTCAAATTCCTGTAATTAGTAAAATATTATTGAACAGCAGACATCATTGAAACTAACCTGATCCACTGAACTCGAGAAAGTTAGCAATACAAATGACTTGCAGAAGATAGCACCAAACCAGAAGAGAGTAACGCCTTTTGAGATGACTTGCAGAGAGCACCAAACCAGACACAAACAGTGCTATAAATGACTTGCAGATAGCACCAAACGAGAGAGACAAGCACGACCCATAACTTGCAAACAGTACCAAACAACCGACCAGAGAGGAGAAACAGCGCTACTAATGACTTGTTGCAGACAGGACTAAACCAAGCAAAAACAGCATTGCAAATGACATGCTGCAGACAGTGTCAAAGCAGCGAGAAATAGCACCAGAGGCCTTGTTGCTGGAGTTTAGGGTATACACAACCATTTCCTAAAAATAAGAGAAAATTCAGTTAGTTACGATTCAATGAAAAATAATAATAACTAATGGTACATACCGTCGTATTCAGAGAAGCGGTGGTGGTGGCAATAATAACAACGTAAGAAGTCGAAGCAGTGTTTACCAGTTGTTGCGTCGTTGTTCTCTTCTTTTGTTTTGAAGCAGTTGTCGGTAGCTATTCTAGTCAACAAAGAAAAAGAATAATTAATTAATAATAGACTTGGACAATCGATACAGTAAATACACTCACCTCCATATGCTAGCAACTAACAACAACCACAGGCTTGATAAACTTTCTGCTATTGACTTCAATAACAAGTTGAATAATAGGTTTGGCAGTAAAAGTAGTATTAAAAACGGGGGTATGGAAAAAGAAAAAACGGGGGAATGGGAAAGAAAGAAAAAGCTGCAAACTTGACGTCACGAGTGTACTCTTCTGGATATAGGGTGGTAGCTGATATCAAACTGAGGTTGAAATCCATGTTGGTTCGAATGAGTCCTTATTCATCATGAATTTTGTCATGACCTAAACTTGGCAATTGTTGATAAGAAACATATGTTCAAGTTTATATCAAACTTGTGTAGAATTTGAAGGCGTATCGAATGACATTACTTTTGTCTGATTTGATCAACGCTAGGCGTCTCAAACAGACAAAACGTTTTTCGTCAAATTTTGGTGGTTTTTCGATAATATCTCGATCTGTATCAACATAACATTGCTTGCAATACTAGTCATTATTGTAGCGCAAGACGTTTTCTATCGTTTCAAATCTTATTCAAAGCTCTAGCTTGACTCTACATGGAGAAATGAACAAAATTCATCAGACCAAAAAACTCAGATAGGATTTGGGACCTTGCCCTCATAGGTCAAAAATGGACGAAATCAAGAATTTTCCCTGAGCAGGGTTTTTTGGCAATATATCTAGAATGGCTTGTCCGATTTGGACAAAACAAAGACCATTCGATAGGTCTACATCAGGCCCAACATAATCTAAAAGTTAAAAGCACCTAATAGACATTCCCTTCATGAAATAACTCAAAGTCATGTATTTTGATTTGCCTCAAGCAGGCACTACCCGACATATTTCTGAAAATACTAACAATAACCATACCATCGTATAGAGAATTGAATGAAAAACAAAAGTCAAGCACTACGCAGCATCAACTCGCTTAGTAAATCATGGAGAAATATCCATCCAAAGTTGGATCTCTTCTCACACTTTTCCTTCCTACTGCTTCCAGTCGTCTATTACAATCCCAAATTTAACACGCCTTGGTCAAACAAAGTACCACAAACAACTTTTAGTATCCATACAAATAGCATTTATATATGAATTCAATGACTTTAACTATTAGCATCTACTCAGAATTAATTAAATCATGAAATCGTTGATATCTCAACAAATAAACTAGCTACGCAGAATTAAATTGCAGTTTCGGATTTCTTGCAAAAATTCAATATAATAACATGCAAAAATCAAAGCTGTAGCGTCAATTTTTAAAATCTCGATGTTTGATCGTCCAAAAGTCCAAAAGTCCAAAATTGAAAATCGCTTCCAACATCCATGACCAGATACATGATCCCATACACAATATGAGATAACCTAAAACTATTGTAGTACTATGGAAATGAGGCAACTTTAAGCTGAGGACATGGTATTAGAAATGCCTTGTTGTCGAGATAATGGACATTGGAGAGTGCAAAATTTATTAGCTGGGAGTAGATGCATGCCTCATTTTGGAATGCATAAACGAAACAAGAAAAAGAAAGCTTCAACTATCCAGCCTTGAAAACAAGACTTATTAAAAAGTAAAGTACTCATCTATAAGAAGGAATGAACAACATATTATGTCTATTATTGTGTCATCACGCTCCGAATTTAAAGAGGATGAAAATATGAGAAGCTTCCTATGTATAAGGTAGATGACACCGAACTGAGATTGAAATTACTTTTACTTTGAAAGAGGACTGATGCATCCTGAGATCTGTCATGACCTAAAGCTCTCAATTGTTGATATTAAAAAACATGCATTCAAGTATTAGGCATCAAACTTGAATGAGCGTACTACGAACATCTTCACTAGGCCGTAGAGGACTGGAAGAAGAAGGTTATACTCTCCGATGAAAGCCGAATAAATCGTTGGTGTTCGGATGGAGTCGAGTGCACATACTATTATAGGAGTGATCCTAAGTCGCCCTTCAACTGCAAGTCAAACAGAAAGCGAGAATATGGATCAATGATGGTTTGGGGCTAGTTGATTGCACTTGCGCCACATTACGCGTGTTGTCTGCTTGAGAGATTAATGAATTGGAGCTTGTATCAGCTTTTTTTGGGCATGAAATACTTCAATACACTGTGCTATTGCGGGTTAGAACAACATGAGGGCGTTATATTTCAATAGGATAGCAGGACTTGTCACACTTCTTCAGATTCCACTTGCTATCGGATAGATAAAAAAGACATGATTTATTATACAAAACATTGGCTATTCGGTAGCCCCATTCTGGCCCCTGTCGAGCATCCTTGTTATGAGATCAAGTTGTGCTTTGATAAATAAATATCGCAAGAAGCCATTCAGTAGTGTCGATCAACTGTGGGACAAATTCGACTTTAAGTGGAATAAACTCAACCAAAATACCATGGAACAATACTACAACAGCTGTCCAAAAAGAATCCACGCGGTGATTAAGGCAAGAGGTGGTGGATACACTTCCTTTTAGTTCTAAGCCATAAATTTAAATTTTAACAAAAATCAGCAATTAGCTTAAATAACCAACTTTTGCCTAGTTGACTTGCAGTTTTTTTACAGTAGTTAATGCGTTTTTAGAAGTCCTGGCACACTATATTATAGTTTCAGCGTAATACGGTAGGTGTTCGCTGAGATACATCTCAATATAAGTTTGGTTACGCAATTTATCAAACAACTGTAAGTGATTAATAATGATATGTACAAATTATGCAATCATGCAAGATTCAACACCAGTCAAGTATATTTCAGTTAGAGTTTGACTGATTATATAAACATTATCTTTTTTCTCTTACTCTTAATTTGCCCTTAAGTTTACATACAATCACTACAGAGTATCATATCTATATGTGGAACACAGAAACTATTCGTTATACTTTGAATATTGTCCCACCATTCTTACAGTCGGTAGATACGGTACATATAGAATCTATATATATTTACATCTATACCAGCAATTGAATACGCGGCGTAAATGCAAACATATCATGATAAAAAAGAGAAATATTTTGTTATACATTAATTTGACCACTTTATTAGATAATCAGAGACAGCTTATCCAATACTTGAACAAAAACGTATATCAATCTGGCCAGCCGATGGATAGCGGCGACATGTTGTTGTACGAACAAAAACAGATGACAATGAAGCAAGTCTATTCAGAAACTGTATTAATGACTGATTTATTGAACGAGAAGACAGCGAGATCGTTCTCTACATGGTGCGGCACAGCCAAGTTAGATCTGACGCTTGCTGATCAAATTCACAAAATGCAAAAAACTGATGATTCTAAAACCAAAATACGATACCGCTTCCTTTGGGTTCTAAAAGGCATCCATCGAGGTATATTATGCTGATACTTTCATACCTTTGATTTTCATACTTTTTTTTTGTAGAATCAGTTGCTAGACAAATACTAAATGTTAGCGCAACGCATCAAGACAGACTACACGGTTATAGAAGCGAGGGGTGTACATTAATTGGTTATATAAGGAAATTGCCTGGAAAGAAGTCAGCCAGGAGCAGACGTCAACTACTAGACAGTATGGTAGACAAGTTGACAAAAAATTCTTCTGTGGACATGGTGTTTGGCTCTTACAGCTCTTCGGCGTCAGATGAACTATTCACAAAACGTGATACCACCACAACCACCACCGCCACCCCAAGAACTAAAGGAAACACCTAACAAGATAATACAGAAGAGAAGTGTAATGAAGATTCATGTTGGATTTTTTTTAGAGATTTTTATTGATTATTCCGGGTACAGAAGAATAGAGATGAAACTACCACAAGAGACGAGCGCAAAATAATTTTATGACGAGTAAGATAAAATATATATGGATGATAATTATGCCAGTGATAAAGAATAAAATAATAAACTCGTTGGATTATCACGAGGGTAGCGTGACGACCACAATAATGTTAGAAGAAGAACCTGAAATTCATCGTCGATACGGGCTAAGATATCGAGTCGGATCCCGGCCAAAACTGCTGCAGCGGTAAATGAGGTGATAAATGGGGTGATAAATGAGGTGGTGTTATCGGATACAGAACGGAAATAGCAGTGTCAGATAGTGGCCAAACGAATAAATACTGATTTATCAGAATTAAATCATTTGGAAAAAAGTATAAAGTTGATCAGGTAAAGAATATCGTCTACTGTATCATTACTTTACATTATTGGAATATGAGAGAGTTTATATATTATTCTAACTGAGGGATTTGATGGGAGGATGAGGTGTTGGATGGGAAGATCTGGCTGATAGAACAATAGATGATTATTATATCTATTGTCATCGTCATGAACATTATACGACGTACGTGTTGTATTCAAGCATACATTCACTGGTTATTATTATCACTTTTGCCTCAGTCCATCTTCCTAGCTATGCAACACATCTTGTTGGTCTGTCTTTAATTGGCTGTAACTGTTGTGTAGAGTCGTGGTTGATCAACCTATCAAAACCAGCCTCCACAGGTCTATCGTTAGCCCTTCGTCATTTATACTTTCGCAGTAGTAGTCATGATCCAGGGGAGCTCATAATAAGATCGAATATAATATGAGCGTCGCCCTGTGATAAAAGTTGCTCTTTGCTTTCGTTTTTGATGAATACAGTTGAAATCTGATTAATCCTCGTGTTATCAATTGCTTCATTGTCAAATTTCGAATTATTCAGCAGTATGACTAATACTGTACGCGAAAAAAACGTTCCAGTGTTTTGCAAAATTACGCTGTTACACTTATAACTTTTCCAACATTCGTTCGAATTAGAAGTCCAAGTACGCATATAAAACTGTAGGTTCCGAGGCACAAAATGACATGCTTTAGTTAGTAATGCACAAAAAACTGCTTGACTGAGACGGCGTTAAAGTGAAAAATTTCAATTTTCGAATAATGTAAATTTTGCTTCATTGGCTGGATAGTCTTATAACTTGAGTAAAAATAATCCGAGAGCTTTTATTTTTTACATCAGTAGTGTTTGAAATGTTACATATCTAAAGAGTGATCAAAAATTACAAAAAGGCCTGTAGTTTTGTTTTTCTCCTGCTATCGTTTGACCATCTTTACAGTACCACTATCTCCAGTATCACGCGTCCCATTCCGTAAGGACTTCAAGAATCTATCAAGATACTGTTCAGTCAAGATTACTTCCTCCGTAGCATACAAAAAGTCTTCCCAGATTTGCTCTCAAGTATACTTCCTCGCTATAGAAAAAAGATTTTTGGTTAAGCAACCCGACCAAAATGAAGAGGACAAAGCAAACTCAACGCGCAGAATATGAACTACATTGAGAGGAATCTTTGCTACGGTAATTCCAATAGCGCTGGAGTTGTGCGGTGCTATGTTGCTTATATGGGATTCCAAATAATCCTCCAAAGTATGCAGTCCATGCTTAAGTGCACTCGTTCGAAAACTAAAAGGAAGGGCAAAACCAATTTTATCCGTATGGGCAGCCAGGAAAAGCGCCTTGCTCGGATCAAAAGGCATCTTCTTCTGACTGAGAACGACCGGCATAAATGTGTTTTCTCCGATCAAACTAAGGTCAACGTGCGGAAATTTGAGGACTGATCTTTTTACTCGATAGACAGGCCTTTTGATTTGATACATTATCAAACTGAAGCTCAGGTTCAAGGAGATGCCGGTGGAGCGCTTTCTTGGGGCATTATTTCAGCAAAAGAACCCAGTTATTAATTTAGTAGTACTGATGGAGCTGTAAGCTTCGAGGCTTATACCCAAATCATCGGTTACTTCTGGTGGACACTATAAAATACTATGCGCTTGACAAGAAAGCGTTTCGATTTCAGCAAGACAATAGAAGACCAAATACTTTTGGCCCCACCAAGAAATAGCTAGAGCGTCATAGATTCTCTCTATAAACTGTTCTCCATTGGCCAGCCCAAAACTCGGACCCGAACACTATTAAACATATGTAACATCAATTGCGACAAGTACCCTACTAAGACTACCAAGGCCTCAGAACCAGAGAATGAAATCCAACAAAGATGGTGCCGGTTTACAGAAGACGACTGTCTTAAGTACATCTACAGTATGTCACGCAGAATTAGAGCGGTTAGCAGGAGTAAGGCGGGACCAAAAATATATTAAGCTTTTTGACATTTCATAAATTTCAACTTTCAATTTTCAAAAAGCTGCTGAGATTTAATCAATTACACAAATTTTACGCATGATACATAATTTAAATGCCAATTATCAAGGCTACCTTTTAATATTAAGTACAGACCAATAACTTAAATATTCATGGAGAAAATAGACAATATGTGCAAAATAGCAAAACACTGGAACGTTTTTTTCGCGTACAGTAGATCAGTAACTAAATCTAGTTTCATATCGATGCTTTATTATGATGATCTGATGTCGTCTGTGCTTGAACTGAGCTGTTTTACTTTAATACAACATCCGGTTTAAAAATGATACATCACTGGTTATTGTATACGCTAACTCAGCAACCGCTCTCCAAACCAGTTAAAACGGGTACTATTCAATACGCCTTTCAATCCTACACAAGTTTGATGCCTAATACTTGAATGCATGTTTTTTAATATCAACAATTGAGAGCTTTAGGTCATGACAGATCTCAGGATGCATCAGTCCTCTTTCAAAGTAAAAGTAATTTCAATCTCAGTTCGGTGTCATCTACCTTATACATAGGAAGCTTCTCATATTTTCATCCTCTTTAAATTCGGAGCGTGATGACACAATAATAGACATAATATGTTGTTCATTCCTTCTTATAGATGAGTACTTTACTTTTTAATAAGTCTTGTTTTCAAGGCTGGATAGTTGAAGCTTTCTTTTTCTTGTTTCGTTTATGCATTCCAAAATGAGGCATGCATCTACTCCCAGCTAATAAATTTTGCACTCTCCAATGTCCATTATCTCGACAACAAGGCATTTCTAATACCATGTCCTCAGCTTAAAGTTGCCTCATTTCCATAGTACTACAATAGTTTTAGGTTATCTCATATTGTGTATGGGATCATGTATCTGGTCATGGATGTTGGAAGCGATTTTCAATTTTGGACTTTTGGACTTTTGGACGATCAAACATCGAGATTTTAAAAATTGACGCTACAGCTTTGATTTTTGCATGTTATTATATTGAATTTTTGCAAGAAATCCGAAACTGCAATTTAATTCTGCGTAGCTAGTTTATTTGTTGAGATATCAACGATTTCATGATTTAATTAATTCTGAGTAGATGCTAATAGTTAAAGTCATTGAATTCATATATAAATGCTATTTGTATGGATACTAAAAGTTGTTTGTGGTACTTTGTTTGACCAAGGCGTGTTAAATTTGGGATTGTAATAGACGACTGGAAGCAGTAGGAAGGAAAAGTGTGAGAAGAGATCCAACTTTGGATGGATATTTCTCCATGATTTACTAAGCGAGTTGATGCTGCGTAGTGCTTGACTTTTGTTTTTCATTCAATTCTCTATACGATGGTATGGTTATTGTTAGTATTTTCAGAAATATGTCGGGTAGTGCCTGCTTGAGGCAAATCAAAATACATGACTTTGAGTTATTTCATGAAGGGAATGTCTATTAGGTGCTTTTAACTTTTAGATTATGTTGGGCCTGATGTAGACCTATCGAATGGTCTTTGTTTTGTCCAAATCGGACAAGCCATTCTAGATATATTGCCAAAAAACCCTGCTCAGGGAAAATTCTTGATTTCGTCCATTTTTGACCTATGAGGGCAAGGTCCCAAATCCTATCTGAGTTTTTTGGTCTGATGAATTTTGTTCATTTCTCCATGTAGAGTCAAGCTAGAGCTTTGAATAAGATTTGAAACGATAGAAAACGTCTTGCGCTACAATAATGACTAGTATTGCAAGCAATGTTATGTTGATACAGATCGAGATATTATCGAAAAACCACCAAAATTTGACGAAAAACGTTTTGTCTGTTTGAGACGCCTAGCGTTGATCAAATCAGACAAAAGTAATGTCATTCGATGCGCCTTCAAATTCTACACAAGTTTGATATAAACTTAAACAACTGTTTAGTATCAACAACTACCAAGTTTAGGTCATGACAAAATTCATGATGAATAAGGACTCATTCGAACCAACATGGATTTCAACCTCAGTTTGATATCAGCTACCACCCTATACCCAGAGTACACTCGTGACGTCAAGTTTGCACCTTTTTCTTTCTTTCCCATTCCCCCGTTTTTTTCTTTTTTCCATACCCCCGTTTTTAATACTACTTTTACTGCTAGAAAAATCTATTATTTATCTTGTTATTGAAGGCAATAATAGCAGAAAGGTCATCAAGCATGCGGTTGTTGTTGTTAGTTGCTATCATATGCAGGTAAGTGTATTTACTGTAGTATCGATTGTCCAAGTCTATCATTAATTAATTATATTTTTTTCTTTGTTGACTAGAAGAATAGCTACCGACGACTGCTTCAAAACAAAAGAGAACATCGCAACAACTGGTGAATACTGCTTCGAATTACGGTATTAATACCACCACCACCACTGCTTCTTTGAAGTCGTATCAATTGCCATTTCTAAATACTACGGTATGTATCTTTGGTTAATTATTACTTTTCATTGAATCGTAACTAACTGAATTTTCTCTTGTTTTTAGGAAATGGTTGTGTATATCATTCTAGACTCCAGCAAGACCTCTGGTGCTATTTCTCGTTGCTTTGACGCTCTCTGCAGCATGTCATTTGCAATGCTGCTGTTTTTGTCTGGTTCAGTGCTGTCTGCAACAAGTCATTAGTAGCGCTGTTCCTCCTCTCTGGTCGGTTTGGTACTGTTTGCAAGTTATGGGTCGTGCTTGTCTCTCTCGTTTGGTGCTATCTGCAAGTCATTTATAGCATTGTTTGTATCTGGTTTGGTGCTGTCGTCTGCAAGTCATCTCAAATGGCGTTACTCTCTGGTTTGGTGCTGTCTTTTGCAAGTCATTTGTATTGCTAACTTTCTCGAGTTCAGTGGATCAGGTAAGTTTCAATGATGTCTGCTGTTCAATATTATTATCTTACTGATTACATGAATATGATAGAATATAGGCATCAAGCACAAGGTGGTGCTCCAGAATATTGGATACAGAACAACCTGTTGTGAATTGCTCATCAAGTAAGTAGTATGAATGACGTAGATTCCTAGATACAATGCTGACTATTATTGTATTACTTTGATGTGATGTGTAGGCAACAAGGAAAATGCCACAACGACTAATGGATAATTAATGGATACTGGATGCAACCGAAACTGCTAATAGTCGATTAGGTAAGTTCATGATATGATGGTGTTGATTGAGGAATGCAATACTAATTATATCCTTTGGACGACTATTATTATGTATACTGTAGGCAAGCGAATGGCAATAATCATGGACACTAATACTGGATGCTGCAGAATATCAGTCAAGTTATTATTTTTTTTGTCAAGAACAACCATAGCAATAGTTGTAGAGGCAACCCATTATTTATTTTTGATTGTTTATTTCCCCCCCCCTATTTGCATTGACTCTCTTTTTTCTTTGGCTTTTCGCCCTTATTTCTTTTAATTTTCATCTGCATGTAATGTTATTACCCTCACTATTTTTTCTTTCTTTCTATGTTTCTTTGAAGCATACCTTTTTTTTACGTTGAGTGGATGTGCCTATCACTGAAGCTCAACAATAACAAGATTCCGAGGCTAGGATTAGATAGGCTGGTCCAAACTTAATTGTTGATTCTACTTACTTAGCGACAGTTGAGGGTCTTAATAAACATAATTCCTCACGTTAGGGGTGTAGTAAGGCACGCTCTAGCACCTGAGGGGTGGTCTAATTGAAATACTACCTAATTGCATTTTTGGGTAGTACTTCAAATTCCGCCTAACATCGTTGCAGAGGAGAACTATGGCAAAATTTTTCTAGGTTTTCTTTGTATATAGAGGTAATAAATAGATATAGCTTTTCTACGTTTCTGGGCTGTTCAATGCGTTGTTTTCGTTGTTTTCGTTGTTTTAAGTGATGTAAAGACTACACTATGCGAATGAACGTGTAAAAGTCTGTAAACAGCAGCATATAAATGTGGAAGTTCGAACTTTGATGACTGAAATCTTGTATGCATATGTTTAGAGTAAACTTGTTAGTAGACGTTAATATATACTTGTTGTAGTAAATTATAAAACTCTCCCTGGGCAGCAAACGTTGTTCTGCTTCTATCTCGAAGCATTATTACTATTGTTCTTTCAGATAACTTGATACAGACTAACTCACTACAGTCCAACACAATACGCTTTGACTGGATCTCGAAGTGCAGTTTTGTGTAAGATGCACGTTAGTATACATTCATTGATTATTATTACTTTTGCCTCAAGCCATCCTACTACTACTAGTAATAATGCAGTACATCTTTGTCTGCCATAATTGGCTGCAACTCTTAGAGTCGTGATCGATCTACCTCCTATCAAAACCGGCCCACCACACATCGATTATGGTCATATATGTTCCGCTGTCATTTATAGTTTCGCAGTAGTTATGATCGAGAAAAGCTCATAATATTATCGTATATAATATGAGCGAAATCCTGTAATAAACCGTTCTGTTGTGCTTTCTTTTTTGAATGCAGTTGAAGCCTGATTAACTCCCGTGTTATCAATTGCTTCATTACCAATTTCGAATTCATCAATGCAGTTGTTGATAAAGCGGTATACGACGTTTTTTTGTGCCGCGATCAACAGATGCAGAATCCAGAACAACAGCCTGTGGTTCACTGTGATAGACGACAAGCAGGTTGGGACGGAAGAGAATGAGGCACAAGCCAGTCGAAATGTGTTCGTAGATGTTTTTGAGACGATATCGCCGCCCTGGAAGACTTCGAGCTTTTGAACGAAAGGCGAAAACGAGACCATCGGCGGAGGGCCTTTTGGTTGGCCAGACAAAACGGAAGGCAAGCATAATAGTTGAAAAAAACATTGAAGCTGCAAATCACCGGATTGAATCCCTTGGAATATTTTTTTTGGTGCGTGCGGCCAGAGACGAAGAGTTTTATCCTGCTAGTCTTTTCAATAAAGGAGCCTACAATCAGGGCTGGATTAGAAGAAGGCATCAGTCACAGTTACGTTCTTCATTTTAATAAAGCGTTAAGAGGGATGAAACATAGTTTGATAATATGCAGGGAGAGGAGGAGGCACTGTTAACCCTACTACTGTCTGATGGGTGACGAACACGGAGTCGTCGTACAGTGTGGCTCGAAACTGTTCAAATGTACCAACCAATCTGTAGTAGCGAGAATGACTCGGGATATCGGTCATTTAAACGACAACCAATTGCATACTCTTGTAGAGCGGGATTTCAAGAATATAGAATATAAAACAGTAATACTTAATACACATCAAATAAAATATGTTTTTGCGTACATAATCCGCAAAAAGTTGAGACAATTAAAATACTCTTTGAACAGTTTTGAGTTTCATTACTGTATCTGGCAACTGAAACGCTGATTAAATATCATCCGGCAGCATCATCTATCTGGCAGTCATCTTCTGGCAGTCGTCTGGCGCATTTTATCTGGTAATTGTGGCAAGATAACCAACTTTCTTTATTGCCCACCAACGTTATCATAATTATAACACTAAATCAAGCAATATGTATGCTTTTTTATGTTGACTATTCTGTAGAAGATGCTACAGAATGTGAAAAGAAAACTGAAGAAGACCTTGGCAATTCTGAAATCTGTTACAATGTTAATCCAAAACAACCAATACTTGTTTCAAGGCAGAGGATTCGTGGTGATCCATTAACATATCGCACATACTTGCGTTCTAATGATATACCAGCAGATAAAAGCTCAAAAAGAAAAAGGATTGAATTCCGTAAGCTATGATTATTCGTAACCTTCAAATGAAAACAAAGTTAATTCCTGACTCTTCTCTTGTAGAAACTGAAATTCAAGTGATTCAATTCATAAATGAAGTATACCAACCTGAAGAGCCTCTGAATACCGATAATATTTATGATATGAAAACAGCATCTACTGCGGACATATATAATACGTTCAGAATGCATACAGCCATATTTGAAAATAAATCGGTATTATCGCTTTCAAGATGGTGTTCAAATGCTCGTTTGTCCTTCTCAAGAGCCCAGGAAGAACAAAAAAAAAAAAACATTCGAGTAAGATCTTGTCATGTTATGGATTAGCAATTCCACGGTAAGCTCAAATATTGGTATCGTTAAGGTAATTTCTTAACCAATTTCCTGGTAGATGACATAAAATTAGCAATTTGCCAGTTTTTACCTCTCTATCAGGAGTCGATCAAGACTTTACAGGGAAATGGGTTTGAAATAGTGGTGCTGTGCCAGAAGTGCCACAACTGCCTGTGAAGATGAGGGCACTCTTGATGGGTAAAGATGTCTGTGTTATGGAACAACATGGGGCAAGCTATGACAATTAAAGTGTATTACCTTAGTAGCCGCTAAGGTGCCAAGGTTCATCAGATGTGACGAACATCGCGCAAAAAAAAAAGATAAATTACTCTTTTGGCATTCATCACAATTATTATAAATAGGATAAATTTCGTCTTCATCAATAAATCTTTAGTTTTTATGTCTGATCTTTTCAAATAAATATTTTCTTGTTTTCCTAATATTAAACAGATTTTATAATCTACAAACTATAACCCATTTATTCTTTGTGCTTAACAAGTGGGACATGCTCGCAAGTCCCTTCAAATGATAAAAATGAAAACAGGGTGAAACTTCCGCAGAAAATGGTGGACAACTTGCAACATTGCTCTTTGGCAACCAGAATATATGCCTCATTTTCCTCTAGCGCATCCACTCCATTCAGTGAAAGAGATATTACGACCACTACATCTGCAATTGCAAAATTAAGCAATGTGAACAGAGACACGCAAGGTAAGTCATAATAGATGAAAACATAAGGTAGAGCTAACTATTAACTCGCTACAGATATGCTTTACTATTTGCAATCTGCATAACATGACATCTGCTTGGTGTCCATTGATTATGCGGGACTTACGTTAAAATACCAAGATTTAAAAAGGTTGATGGAAAACAATGGCAAGATGAAAAAATCACAATTGATACTTTTGCTTTGGACAATGAAATCCACCTGTTTGGTACAAAGCTTTTAGCATCTGATCCAACCTTTCTGTTGAGCCAGCGTATACAGTAACCAGCACAGCGAAAGATAGTATAGTAATTGAAGTTTCTTAATGAAATTAAAGGGCTATTTATACTAAATTTATGAGTCATCACACAAGACAGTAATAAATATTATTCGCTTTCAGGTTGATCTGCTCGTAAGCTGAGATGTAACCTAGTAGCTTATTCTATTATATCAGGAATTAGCTATCAAAAAATGCCTTAATCTTATATAGATAGTTGTAACCTTCTGGCACAACATACTGTAAGAACATTTTAGACATGAAATCGAGCAAATCACGAACAAGGTTTTCCACTACTGCAAAATATTCAAACACAGCCAATACTACCTGCTATTGCTACTGCTGCTTTTAGGCTGGTAAAATGGCCCATTCATAATGGCAATTAATGTTTTCAATAACTAATCCTGCATGAGTAATATGCGGCACCATTTATATAAGGGTGGATGTCTATAAAGATGGTAAGTTATTCTCAGAGTTATATGATGGTCATTACTGACTCGATTTATTACCCAGGATTGTAGCTGTTCCCTGCTGATAGTCGTCGGCCTTATAAAGAGGATTCTTTCAGTCATCATAATGAGCTATTGACTAACCATTGATCTGGTAACGCGCCTAAATAGCGATCAGTTATGCAAAGAATAATAATTAAAGGTGCTAAAAAGAGTAAAAATTGTACAAAAAGCAATATTTCATACTGTGGAGAGTAACATTGTGCAAATAGCAACACCCGTTTATCGTACCTAACTGCCTTATGTTTTTACTTGACCTCTTTAAAGGTGGATCCAGCCATGCTAATTACAACAAAATTTCACTCAATAATTATTACTGTACACAACTCTTGATAACCTAAATATTGGATTTTGGTAAAAAAAAAAAAAAAAAAAAAAAAAAAGCATTTTGCTTATAAAAGTTTCATACAGGTAGTTCGAGATGATATAAACAACTCCTGCTATCATTTTGATGTTGGGAAAACTATAGAAGAAAATGTTATTTTGATTCAGCGTAGAACAAGTTGATCCTATAAGCTGTAACGAAGCTTACTGGTGACATATCTAAAATGATCTGACACGTGAATACTCTGAGGAAGTCTTTAAGAGCTCAAGGCTGAAGTCTAGATAGCTAGAGTCCTTTAAGAAATGCCATAAAAAAAAAGCGAGTGTTTCTGAATCAAAGAAATAACATAGTCATGTAGCATGCCAGAGATTGGTTACTGTTCAAACAGCATTAATGGCCTATTTTAACCTAGCTTGAGTTATTGAGAATAAACAGGTGCTTCACTAAAATGTTGGTAGTAGTGGTGCAATTGAACCACCGAATCAGTTGCTGTTGTTGTTGTTGATGTCCCTTATGCAATGAAAAGCTGTGTAATAAGGGAAAATGCAGCACTCGATGTGATATAGTGCAAATGAGGCTCACATTTTGTATCTGTGAGTTTTAGATGCAACGACTTTGCACCTTGTCACTAATGAGATGGAATCAAGCTTTAGTATCGATCCCACAAAGAGAGGTAGATTCGTTGTTGCAGTCAAATATGTCAATGTCCATGAGCGTTAAAGAAGAAGAGCCTTTGTAACTATGAGAGTTATTCTAAGTAATATGCTATAACGTAATATTCGAAATGTGCGTGTGAGCGTTTTGTATACGACAATGTGTACCGTCAGTTGCCCTTGCCCTATTATAATATATTTGTTTTTTTTTTTTTTTTTTTTTTTTTTTTTGTTGTTGACCAATTTCAATCCCACTCTCTTTTTTTCTTCTCGTTTTAACGTTTTGGACAAGAGAACCCTTCTTTTTCCATTTGGATATTACCCCCTTTATTGTTCGTTAAATACAGCCCCGGATATCTATATTCAAAAAACCGCGTTTTCTTCATTTACTAAACTTATACATTTTAATATATAATGAGAAGAGACGTTCGTATTCTTCTTGTTGGCGATGGTAATAGTATACAAAACGTGTACAAATACAGCAAACTAATACGCACTTGGTAGAGGGAGTTGGCAAAAGTACACTTATCGCTTCATTGATCAAAGAGACATTCATCCCTAATGTAATCATCGCAGCTAGTCAGCCGGCTCTAAAGAGTATTCACCTTTCTATCTCTGTAGGTTCAACACCTTATACCCGAAGTAACAATACCACCAGAAGTTACCCCGGAAAACGTTACAATGCACATTATGGATTCTTCTGGTAAAAATCAAATAAGCACAGTGTTCATCGATAAATAGACTAAACTAGCATTGTATTGAAGCTCGAACAGAAGATCGTGAACAATTGGAAGCCGAAATCCGCAAAGCACATGTTATCTGTATTGTTTATGCTATTGATGACCCCAATACATTCAACCGTCTTTCGCTGTATTGGCTACCCTATATTCGATCCTTGGGTGTGAATGTAAGCATATACTCAAGTTTGTATTATCTGATATTTATCATCTTTCTCCCTCCCCCACTTAGGTTCCTGCTGTCTTGGTTGGTAATAAGATTGATTTGCGTGGCAACGACGTGGCAAACCAGAGTCTTG
Source organism: Mucor circinelloides (assembly GCA_037974945.1). Lineage (NCBI taxonomy): Eukaryota > Fungi > Mucoromycota > Mucoromycetes > Mucorales > Mucoraceae > Mucor > Mucor circinelloides. The sequence continues at coordinate 491,193 of JBBNAA010000023.1, read as the reverse complement.
AAGATGAAGTGATACCGATTATGAACGAATTCAAGGTACGAGCGATACTTGCCATTTATGCTAAAGAGGTTCATCTAACTTCTGTATTAGGAGGTGGAAACTTGCGTTGAATGCTCGGCCAAGCAATTACTAAACGTTTCAGAAGTATTCTATTTTGCTCAAAAGGCGGTTCTCCACCCTACCGCTCCTCTGTACGATTCAAGAGAACATGTATTGAAACCACAATGCGTAGAAGCACTCAAGCGTATTTTCAAATTGTGCGATACGGATAAAGATAACATTCTCAACGATGATGAACTGAATGAATTTCAGGTACAGTAGCAATTGATCCCAACAGACAATGAGCATGATCAACTAAATCAACATCAACAGAGAAAATGTTTCAATGCTCCTCTACAACCACAAGAACTTGATGGTGTGAAAGATGTAGTTAGGGAGCATGAACCTACAGGAGTAAGCGACGTAGGTTTGACGGAATCCGGCTTCATCTATTTACATTCGTTATTTATTCAAAGAGGGCGTCTTGAAACAACCTGGACAGTACTTCGTAAATTTGGATATGGCGATGATTTATCACTACGCGAGGATTTCCTACTGCCAACGTAAGTGTGGGCTTTATAGGTAGTGTGAGATGCCAATTGATTGTGTATTGTCTAGATTGGAAGTGCCTTCAGAATGTTCTGTTGAATTGAGCCCCCATGGATATCAATTTTTTGCTGAACTATTTCAAACATTCGACAAGGATAAAGACGGCGCATTGAATCGAGTTGAACTGGATTTTCTGTTCAGCACATCTCCTGGAAATCCTTGGGCAAACACAGGATTCCCTCATACAACAATCACAACTGAGACTGGTGCGGTTACTTTGCAAGGATGGTTGGCTCAATGGAGGTATGCTGCCTGTTATAGATGCTGTGCTTTTTTTTGGTAGATTGACAGTTTAATTAGCATGACAACTTTATTAGATCATAGAACAACCTTAAAATACTTGGCATATCTCGGTTTCGAGGGTGATACTCGCACAGCTTTAAAGATTACCAAACCAAAGAAGGTGGATCGCAAAAAGGGCAAAATCCAACGAAATGTCTTTTCTTGTTATGTGTTTGGTGCTCCAGGTTCAGGAAAGGTAGCTTTTAATGCTTGAAGCCAAATACAGAGAAAGAGATGAACTGACGCTTATTTTACACAGACTTCCTTATTGAAAGCATTCGTCCATAAACCATTCTCTGAGAAGCATCAGGCAACTACGGAACCCTTTCATGTAGTCAATTCAGTGGAGATGAAGGGCGCCGAAAAGTACCTGGTGATGCAAGAAGTGGAGCCAAATCAAGTTGCTGAAATTCTGTCCAGCAAAAAGAGATTAGATCAATGTGATTTGCTGTGCTTTGTATACGATACCAGTGATGCCAATTCATTTGGTTATGTGGCTGCGTTAAGGGTAAGTGCAAATATTCGCCTTGTTGTGTGGCCCCTCTCTCATGTATCATGCAATGGACATAGGAAAAGTACAAGATTGATCACGTACCAACAGTTATAGTCGCTACCAAATGCGAATTGGATCTTGTCACTCAACGTTGTGAAGTTCAACCCGATATTTATTGTAGAAATTTAGGACTTGCGGTTCCATTAAGTGTATCAGTAAAGGAGAACCAGATGGCTGATTTGTATCATATTCTAACTGGCGTGGCTATGAATCCGTAAGTTACTTGACGACAAAGGCAGTGATCAGACATACTAAGAAAACGCTCTCAATAGAACAATTGCTACTCCAGGCTCAAATAAAGACAAGACAGAAAAACCTTGGACTACAAAGAATTATCTTACTTTATCTTTGGTAGCAGGCGTTGTGATACTAACTGGCTGGGCAGGTTTCAAATACTTGAAAAACCACTCTGCTTTCTCTAATCATAATTTAAATGCTGCTGCTGCCACAGTTGCCTCAAAGAAAAAAGAGTTTTCATAATAAAACAATCTGTAATTCTATAACATCTGTTTCCATATTTTCACTCTTTATTATTTAGTAATAATCCATGTCACTATTCTTGCTATTGCCCTGTTGATTTGCCTGATCAAAGTAAAATTCAGACACTTGTTCACTGGATGTGGCATTTTCAGGGTCTTTATCATCACGCACTCGAATGAAACGAGGGAAACGTAAAGAGATACCCTTATTGGGATCCACACGACCTACACCAGCCATGTATCTGGGACTCACACTGAGGTCAGCACACTTCACTTCCCAGACTTGAGTTGGAGCAAACCAAATGTCAGGCTTCACAGCATTTTCACCTAAACAATAATATTGCTTGGGAGCATCAATGACATGGTCCTTCAATGTATCGTAAAACAGCTGCAAGTTTTCATCCGAGAAACCGGTACCAATCTTACAGATGGTTTGATATTCTTCTGTTTCAGGGTCATAGCAGGCCAAAAGGAACGCACCGTACACAGATGTACGCTTACCACGTCCATAATAAGCACCAATTACCACCAGATCCATCGAGTCTCCAACGCCATTCAAATAGTCCTTCTTCACCTTGAGCCAGTTACGAGAACGTTTAGAGGGTTCGTATGTTGCCTCGGCGCTATCGAATGCTTTGACCATTAAACCCTCACAGTTGCTAGTGATGGACACGTCCAAAAATGTTTGAATATCTTCGATGTTGTTTGAATCCATGTGCTTCGCAAAGTAGAATTCATGCTCTGTTTCTTGGAATGCACCAGCAAGTGCCTCACGACGTTCCTTGAGAGATTTTTGTAACAATGATTCGCCATTCAAATACAAGCAATCAAACGCAAACACAGCTACTCGCACAGTGATATCTTCTTCCTTGACATCTTTACGCTTACGAGTACTCAAGACTTGGAAAGGCAAGATTTTGCTCTCTTGCTTGTCCCATGCTACTGCTTCACAATCCAAAATGAAGGTGGTGGTGGTTGGTTTGATCCACTATCAGTATGAGGGCTATAAGCAAACTGTGTATACACTGATTCATCAAGATACTATACCTTATTAATTGCATTCATGATGTCTGGATATCTCACAGACATGTTTTCAGAGTTACGACTATAGACATTGATGGTGCCGTCTTCAAGTCGGTGAATCTGATCAGAGGATTTAGTGCTCTTGTTGCTGCTATTTTCAGTTTTGTACTATACCTGTGCTCTCTCACCATCATATTTGAATTCACAAGTAAACGTTTGTCCCTCAAATCGATCCAATACATCAGTCAAGCTCTTTGTTGGATGCGCCAACATGGGCTTCAAGGGAATGCCAGGGTGCATGGTACAGTGGTCTATTAACTCGTCCAAGGGGTATTTCAGTAAAGCAGGAATAATGATATCATAAGATGGCAGTTGACTAGAGAAATTAGATCTTCAAAAGAAACACACGAATAAAAACGATACTTACTTGTACACATATTTCACAGTATCCACAGCAGTTGATAACAGCTCTTCTTTTTTGGAAGTTGATATTTTGGATTTAGCTATTGCAACATGTTGGTAATCTGAGTGAAATCACTGTTGCATGTGGCTTACATGTTTTACTGAGAACAACGGCTTGTGCTAATGCTGAAAGAACAGTTTGCTCGGCTAAACCAATACGAAGCTTGCCTTCCAAATGTCTAATAATAAATTTGGCCTCTTCGTCTTGACAGGCGACCAAAAGGCCTTTGATCTTGTCGACTTTTTTTGATTGTGCCTACCATGTACAATGTGAATGACCAAGCACAAACAGACAATGTATATACCTACAGAGTTACCCGTAATTTTAGCAATCTCTTTGAGTGTTTTAAAGACATGTGGAACGCTCAAAGGCTTGGGCTTAAACAGTGTTCTTTGCGAACCTTTGCTGTTCTAATAACAACCGTTAGATGACAGAATAATCTCTCTCACTCTCTATTTACCATTGCAACAGTGCCAAGATCACCACACTTGACATAGTCTGCTTTCAACTGCTTCATGTCTCGTCCAGTTGACTGTGCTACTGCTTTCATCAACAATGACTCACCTATGCCCAATTCGAGGCCCTCGTAATCAGGACAAAGCTACGGAACGCTGTGTCAACCCTAGATTAAATAACCCGCTATTTCCAAATCAAACCTTATTGATGCACATGTAAAGCAATTCAAGTAAACCCTCTGGTGTTATTTCAATGACCTTGACAAACAGTGTAACAAGATGCTCTGTGATCTCTAATCGCTTGGTTGTATTTTCACACTTTTCAAATGTTTTACACAGGACAGAATAAGGAACTCTGTATATACCCACATCTTGGTAAGTCGATTGAAGTTGAAGGATCCGAGCAGAAAACTTACGGTGTGTCTTTCTTCCAATCAATGCTTGACTTTCCGGGCCCTACAGAAGCGCTTTTTTGTATTCAAGCAGATGAGTGACAATGATCCTCGTCAAGAGCACTGATATATTTACATTGTATGGATGATGGACATCATTTCCAATTTCTCCTTCTTAGCTTCCTTCTCCTCAGCAGCTGCTTCCTCAATCTCCTTGTCAAATTCGTCATCTGAATGCTCTAATTTATCCTCTTTCTCGTTTGTAGAATCAACCTCCATATTCTCATTTTTGGAAACATTTGAAGATGCCTCTGGTTTTACTGTTGGTTCGTCTGATGCAGTCTTTTTTGCCTTTAGCTTTGGAAGTGCCTCTTCTTCATCTGATTCTTCAGTATCTGAAATGATGACTCTTTTGCGTTTCTTTTGCTCAGTTGTATCTGTGGGTGTAGGTGTGGACGCAGTTTCTACTGGCTCCTGCTTGGCTGTAGCTAGTTTAATGGGTGCTTTGTTGGCATTATTACCAAAGAAAGAGCTATCAGTAAAGTTAGACTACTGGCAGCCATCAAACCATTGCGTTGTTTACTTCAAGCTTAATTGCTTTTTCTCGGGTTTCTTCTGCGAACTCATGTTACAATACACTAAAAAGAAATAAAGCAAACGCGAACGCAAAATCAATACGCGACAATATAATTGTCCAAATTTTTTTGTTGCATTGGGTTTCAAAAGCAGTTGCGACGATAAATACAGTGCTTCCAACCACTAACATCACAGCCAATCAAAACCAATGTCATTGTAGTTGGTGAAGAGTACAAATACAAAGTGGTCATTTTTTAAAAGTTTATAAGGGCATTTTATTTTGACACTTTCAAACTGATTTACCGAATGCTGAATAATGTTTTCAAAGATGAACAATTGGTACAGCTTCACTAGCCTCAATTATTCTAGTAGTAAGAGTTTCTATATCACTAAGCTTGGTTCGTCTTACTTTAGCTTTTATAATGGGCCATAATTATTAAAATTATGCATCAAGTAGTTTACAGCCAGTACTTTTAAGCTGTAAAATCAGTAGTAAAAAGCAGTCGATTTAAAGTAGTTTACGACCACAAATATTTTGGGATCATCCCTTTTCTTCTTTTATTTCAAGAGTTCTATGTAGCCATAGACAAAGCTCGACATCAACGCCTTATGATCAGTCTACAAACATGTAAGTAAACTTTCTGACATTCACTATTCACTATTGAGACCCTCTTTTTTTTACAGCAACCGAAAGAATCATCAGAAACAACTGATAAAATAGCGAACAGGTTGGTACAACAGATTCAATTACTGAAGCGGAAGAACCATTTGAGGAAAGAACCACCTGTTTACAATGCAGTCTAGAGGGTCTTCCCAGACGAACGCATTTTAATTGTGCAATGAACAATGCTCAGTCGACAGACACTAACGTCGTTAAAGCTGTGGAAGCACCAACTGCTGTAAAATGTCGCTATTGCAATAGAGAGGGTCATTCAAGACGCACACACTTCAATTGTGCAATGCATCCGGGGCCCTACGTTTTTGTACCGAAGCGAAGCGAATGTCAAAAACGTAGGGAGGATGCACGCCCGCGGCAGCGCGACGGCGCCCCCTGAGCGAAGCTAGGATCAGCGACTAGTAATGATTTAAAAAAAGGAGTTCTTGGAACTCGAAATAAGGGTTGAAGGAACGTTATTGGCAGAATTGGGAAATACGATGGCTGTAAGGTTTGATATTATGCTTGATAATTTGATGCACTACCTTTAACAAATTGAATAACATTAGATGATTGAACATTTAAGTCGAAAAGACATAAAGTGTCAGATATTTGATGGTTACAGAGCAGCAGATGAACTTGATGCCAAGATCTTAGACATTTTTTTAGCTTAGTAAGGGTTGTTGATTGTAATTCAAGTGAAACATATATTGATATCTGTTATTACTCTGTGTAGTATGGATAAGCTTCCTGATGAACCCTTGTTAAATCATACAATCAAGGAGGCTGAATTAATAACGAAATCCTTGGATCCAATATTGAATGGGATGTTAAATGATCATGATACAGATCATACTTTTATGTGGTAAATATTGCTTTAATGTCTTCAATAAATATGTAAGCTCAATATAGTTCTCCTTAGGACAAATACACATAGCACTGGTACAGAGGATGAACGCCCAGATGCAGAGATGGAGAAATCACTCGTCAAATGTGTCAAATTTTTAGCAATGTTTAGCATACTATTGAGTAGTAATAGTTAATCTAAACATACTGTCTACTCGTTTATGAGTTGCTCCCATTAATGTAGACCTGGAGTATCGTGGAAGAGTCATACCCACAGCTACAAGTCAAGTAATGAAGGTTTTAGCGCAGCTCATGGCACTTGATTCACAGTGGTACTGTATGTCTGTGCGCATGAATTGCAGTGCTGTCCATAAGGAACAATGAAGCACAAAGTAAAATTGTGCAGAATGTAATTTTTTTCAACAGTGTAAATAGCAATATGCATAATAAATAGGAGTTGGCTGAAATGCCTGGCCACTGTAGCGGATTTCAAACAAAGTTCAATGAATGCTATACTTGAATACATGAAAACAACCAACACTACTGCCGCCAGCAAAGAAGAGAAAAGTACTCAGATATACTTTAGGTAGTCTATTATACTTTTATCGCTAACTTTTGATACAAGTAAGATGATAATTTTTGCAATTCACGCCTCAAATTGACAAACATCCACACCCATCTTGATCTGAAATTCGCCAAATCCTTCCCAAATAAAGCCTGTGGGCACGTTTAACTATACATTCTATTAACTGCATACATAGAGATGAGAGTACGCTGCAAGTAGTTGGATACAAAGAGCTAACAATGCTTTACTTTGCTTTGCTTTTGAAATACTGTCACCTTTCACCATTGATGGAGCATTACGATAAATTCACCGTTGCTTGACGTTTAAGGGTGGTCATTTATATATTTCCCACAGATCAAACCAGCGTCGAGACGAAAGCCAGTAATGCAATTTGTTGTTTTCCTTTGGCAATGCAAAACACCGGTAGCACGCATCGAGAGCTTTTGATAACTGCTATAATCTGCTTTTCTACTTTCTGATCATATAAGCATGTATCACAACGACATATGCACATTTGAACTATCAAGATGTTTAGGCGTACGACGTCACTTGTAATTTTTTTTTTCCTTGCCTAATAAATATGTGTGTTTTCAATCCATTTTTCCTTTTTCCTTTTTTCTTTTTTCATTCACTTATTTTCAAAGAAAGAAGAATACAAGTTATAATTTAAATGAGTACAACAGAGCGAGCACAGAGTGATCTTAAGAAACTCAAGTCCAAATATAATTCACAATTGTCAACCTTAAAAGAGCTATTTACAGAATGGACAGACGATGATCTTTTATTTACACTTCAAGATGCTGACGGGGACTTGGAATTAGCTATTGATCGAATCAGTGAAGGTAGTTGATGACAAGTATTTATTGTATACATGGGATTGCTCACAAAGCATTAATATGACCAAAAAGGCCATGCTAATCAATGGGGTGAGGTTAAAACCAAGAAATCGAAAAAAGAAGCTGCTGCTGCCAACAAGGCAAATTTAGAAACATCTGTATCAAGCGCAGCACCATCTACTACATATCCTTCCTATAGCAATACTACGAGTAGACAAAGCAAACCTTTGAAGCCACGCTCCTCTGCAGCATCGACATTAACAACAGCAGCAACATCTTCCTCTCCAAGTCGATCTGCGCATCACCCAAAATCCCATGCTGTATCCTGGCAATCGAGTAAAAAGGCAGATTTTGATGGTTGGAATACACCACAACAAAAGATAGATGATGGAAATGGTTGGAATACTGTGGAAAGCAGTGCCCCTAAAAAAATATCTTCCACTCCCTCTTCTTCTACTAAAACAAGTAATACTCATGGTGGTGGTGCAAAAACATGGGCTAGTTTATTACAGTAAGTTTCTTGCATCTCATTCGCGTGCATGCATAATCAATATTTATATGTGAATAGATCAAAAGCTGAGCCTGAGCCTGTCAAGAAGCCAGTGACAAATGATTCAACTGATGTGCCCGAAAAGGAATTACCACCACTTCAAAAAGTAGACGATGCTTGGTTAAGCGGACCAACATCCACGAATGATAGCTTAAATCAATGGGATCAACCCATTCAAGAAACCACTAAATCCTCATTGTCACCATCCTCCCCACCACCATCAACCACCACCAACTCTTCCACTACCGCCACAACAACTACCGCCACACAACCACAAGTCAAAAAGACGCTCGATGATGGCATTTCAATCGATTTTAACTCTTTGAGCCTGAAAGAAAAAGAGAAAGTTCCCGAAGTGTAAGTCTTTACTTTTTCATTGAATAACGCCAAATCAAATATTTTAATAATAATCGAAATTACTTGTTATAGTAGTTCCAATCATCCTAGTGTCGCAGATTTATTAAACTCTGTGAAACAGCAAGACCAAGCACCCACGAGTCAGCCTGTTCAGCAGCAAGCTACAGAACACCAACAACAACAACAACAACAACAACAACAACAACAACCATATCATCAGCAACAGCCTACAGAACAACAATTATATCACCAAATGTATCAACAACAGCAACAACAACACCAATATCAACAATTTGGTATGCATGGTTATGGTAACGCATTTAACGCTGGATATGGTATCTATGGTAACAGCACAAACATCAACGGTAATGCTGCTGCAGATAGCTTCTTCCAGCCTTCTTCCGGATTGTTCAGTAGCCATCAACAACACCATGACAGCGATTCTAATGTAAATAACTCCACAAAAACCACAAGCGCTTCTACCACAACCACTGCTGCCAGTAGTGGCATTCCTGCTGTCAATGACATGTATTCACAGCAATCACAATATAACAATATGCAGTCATTCTATCCTTATTACTACATGCAAAATCAATTCAATGCCTATCCTTCTTACGGTCAGCCATCCCTTAATCATAGATACGATCAGCCTGGAGCCGGCAATTTGGCCAACAGTATGGCATCACCCTATGGTGGTGCATCTTCCGCTTACTCGAATCAATTGTATGGAGGGTTTGATGACTTTGGGTTAGGCAGTACTACACACCAAAACACAACTGCTGCTTCCCCTGACGCCAATAAAAAGTCCACACCATCTACTACCGCCTCTGCCACCTCTAGTATTCAGCAACCTTATGCCAATTACTTTAATGGACAATCACCCATGTTTTCATCTTATGGACAACAAAATCGTAATAGCGGAAACCAACAATATTGGAACCAATAGATTTATTGATTTTGAAAAATAAAAATAAAAACGGCGCACATGTTATCGGTTAAGAGGTTTTCGATGGTAGACGCTCATCAGTTTTGCTTCTTTTTCATCAGTATGAGACTTTTATAATGGATCAAGTTGTTGCTCCAAGTAAAATCCTGGACATGATCTTCATCATTTGGATGAAACTGGGAGTATTATGTGCATCAATTCAAAGACAGTATTAGCATTGAAGTCTACAAGTGCTTGGAGTTATTCCTAAAGATTAACAAATAGAGACAGAAACCCAATCGCAAATGTGTCTGGTAAATGCTCCTCATCCAACACGTATCAATTCTTACACTGGGCGTATTGATGTAATATACTGTTTTTGGCTATGGCCTGTTGAAAAGAGTCTATTAACTTCAGCAGTTTGAAACCATTATACTGTATTTATAAATTTTTGAGTAACAAAGAAATGATTTTATATAATGCTATTCGAAGAAGAGAGCTGTGGTGATATTGGTAACATCATGTCCAACCTGACAATGTGTCCTTGTTGTTGATGATGAAGACATTGGAATCCACTTAATGGCTGACTGATGGCTTCATATAGCTCCCTTATATCAATCGCACCATGATCATGATGATACATTTCTTGCATCATTTGATGTACCTGAACCAATGTATGGTAATTTGGCTTGACAAAGTACTTGTGCTGTGCTATTTCATCCAGTTTTAAATACGATGACTTTGCTCTTTCCAAAATTAACGAGCTTTTGAATATAACATCTCCAAATAATTTGCCATGCACATTGTCTGATAATGCTGTCAAAGGTGTCCACCCGTTCGTCCATTTTAGACTGTTGTGGTCGTCTCCTCCTGTTGAGAAACGCCTATTCGATGTATTGTGATGTTTGACAGGTCCGAACAAGAAGTTGGAAAAGAAGGAATAATGGTTTTCATTACCGTTGGAAACAATATGTGGTGAAACTGATCTTGATTTCAGAGGACTACCGATAGGCCCAGCGACTGAAATTCTGCGTCTGTTTGGTATAATATCGACTGTTGCAGAAGAATCTGAGAGAACATGATGTGGATTAGACGCTGGCTCCTCTTCTTCATCTTCTTCTTGCGATATCTTGGTATTATGTAATTTACGCTTTCTCTCTTGATTCAGTTTCTCTTCTGCTCGCTTCTTTTTTAATTCTTCTTCTTCTTTACGTTTTTTCTCTCTTTCAGCCGCTTTCGCCTTCTCTTCCTTTAATCGTCGCTTCTTTCTTTCTTCCTCTTTCCGTAATCGCTCCTCCTCTTTTTGACGCTTTTCTTCTTCTCTTTTTAATCTCTCTTGCTCTTTGACCTGTCGATCGTGCTCCAATTTCTGTCGTCGTAGTGCTTCAGCTGCTTCTTCCTCTTCTTTTCGCTTTTTTTCTAGCTCTAAACGTTCCTGCTCCTGTTGTAATTTAAGCTGGCTTTTTTTATGCAAAAAATCTTCAGATGAGTGCCTGATTAAATAACACTGATTCTTGATCTTTACCGCTTTTTATCCCTTTTCTTTTCTTTGTCTTGCTGCTTTTTAAGCTCTCTTTCCTGACGCTGTCTGTCCTCTTCCTCTAGCTCTTCAATAAGACGTTTTTGTCTATCTTGTGCTACCTTTTCTCGATAAGCGGTAAGGACTCGTTGTTCAAACATTCTAGCTGCAAACACTTGGAACATTTTACGACCCTCTTCCATTCTTTGTTCCTCTGTTCGTGCATCCTGCAAATGTATATTGATGAGAAATTGATTTTATCGAGTCTTTATGCATAATTACTTTATCATTGTCTTCCTTATCTTCGTCGTCGTCGTCATCATCATCTTCATTTCCATCATTGTCGTCGTCGTCCTCATCAAATAAATCACTGTTGGCGACTTCTCTTTCTTTTAGCATCTTTCTCTCGGCCAACTTTTCCATCATATCAAGGAACTTTTTGCCATCATTTTTCAGCAGGTCGTCAGCTACTGTAATAATGCTTCCTTTAACAGTGAGGGTTTTTGAGAACTGAGGTTCCTTTTTGGTTGCTACAGGTCGGTAATGATCCCCTTCTTCATCGTCGTCCTCATCATCGTAGTCATCGTCCTCATCGTCGTCGTCGTCGTCTTCATCGTCGTCTGAATGACTGTCGCTGCTGTAGATGCCGTTTTGTTGTTGACGATAAGCATATTGCTCCAGCTCTTCATAATAGGCGTCGTACAAGACCTCTAATTCATCTTCAATAGCAGTTCTGTATCTATGCATTTAATACGGGAATGTTTGGTTGAATGGGATAAAGAATATGTACCTTTTTTTACCGCATACAGAGCAGTTACAGCTGTGTCGTTGTTGTTCTTTCATCTTGCGAAGTACGGCTTCTTTTTCCACTTTGACTAGAGATCGTCTCTCCTCTTCTGAAAGCTGCAGCCAGAACTCTCGAATGCGTTGCCTTTCTTCGGTGTAATTTGTGCTTGTCCAGATGTCGCTTCGCTCATGCTTATCGACTAGCCAGCGCGTATTTTTCTTCTTGTGAGTTGAGCACATATCTTTGCCGTTCTTCATGATGGTTATAGAGGTAGTTGTTACTTTAATAGGATTCACAGCACTTTGTTTCATGGAACAAACTACAACGCTATCAGGGTATTCTTATAACTGTGTTCTTGCTTTCGATAAATGTTGAGTTTTTTTTTTCTTAGTATGAATGTAATGATTTACGCTTACAAAAGATGCACAGTTTTTTTTTTTGGGAAAGAATGAGAAAGAAAAGAGTGTTTAAAAGGAACTTGGTACAGGTTATTCAAGTTGAGGACCGAGAATCGCAAATTGCACCTTGAATGAAATGTATCGCCTATTGAAAAAGCACAATCAAGCAAAGAAAGTGTAATACCAAGTGTACGCTGACGCACAAACGCAATGAAAAATTGAATAGTATATCAATTATCATTCTATTGAAAAGGGGGCTTGATTTTGGGATTTATCTCCTGGAACAATCAACATCACCCTGTTGATTTAATTAATCACCCAACAACAAAAAAACTGGAGATAAATCGTGTGTATCACCTCATGCTTTTAGCATCATGTTGTGTTTTCAGTTGCCTGGAAATTTTTGGAAATTTTTAGTCAATAAAGAGCGGCCAAAACGATTCTATTCTAACAGTATTTCTAGCTATCTTTGGTAGATCAAAAAAAAAAAAAAAAAAAAAAAAAAAGGCAGATATAGTTTAGACTTGTTCGTGCTCAAATACAACAGCGAAATGGGGAGCGTCCTCTACCACATCTTGATGTGAAAAAGTCTGAAAATAATATAATTTGAAGAGTATCATCAAGATACTTTTCCTGGTTGCTGTTCTTGTTTACATCATCATCTTCCATGTACTTATGCAAATACCTTGATTCCAGCTTTTTTCTACCGCATCAGATTGAATTCGAATCAAGCAATGATGAATAAACAATTGATTGTCCTGGCAAATATTGCTCGAGGATGCAAATGCCAACAGCAAAAAAAAAAAAAAAAAAAAAAAACTTGTGCAATAATGACTTGACTTTTCCTCTAGTATTTGTATCACAATGAATTATACTGTTCAAGAAAAACATTTATGGCAGTTTCTTTTTCTTTTCTCTCAAGTAAAGCAAATGGTAGCTGAGCAAGATCAGAAGTTGGCCGACTATCCTGTCATTGTATCCATAGATTTCGGTACGTAAAATCCAATCTGATGGCTATCGACACTGACACTGACACTGATGACAATTAAAAAGGCACAACGTACTCCGTAAGAACTAATAGTAATAACCATCCTATTCAACAAAAAGAAAGCGATTAATCAAATTCATAGGGCTGCTGCTATGCTCTTCAATCTAGTGATGACGATGAGATATACGATGTAACACGATGGCCCAAGAACAATGGATTTTATGCGAAAACACCAACACTTCTATATTATCGAAATAAAAACAATAAGCTGCTGGATTGGGGAAGAGGCGCTCGATTACAATCATTGAGGGTAGGCATCAGTTCAATATGAAATTAAGTATAGATATCTAAATTATACGCAAGCCTGATCAAAGTGGTACATTGTTGCAATACTTCAAGCTCGCTCTTGTTCAACCAGATGATGTGTCTTTGCCCGAGGGCAAATCACCTGTGGGTGTGATTTCCGATTTTTTGAGAGTATTCCATGAACATGTATGTGAACAACTACAAAAAACAACCCTCTTGCATGATTTCAGACAGGAGCAATATCAATACGTAGGTTTTCAGCATGGTACTAGAAATTCTCATAGCACTCACACGAAAAGCTCCATCATAGTGCCTCACAGTGCCTGCTATTTGGTCAGATGAATCCAAAGCCATTATGCGCGAAGCTTCAATCAAGGCAGGCATTATTGAACAGGACGATCCCATTCATCGATTAGAGTTGATTAGCGAACCAGAGGCTGCTGCTGCTTACTGTGAGTACAAGTACAAGTCCTGGAATCTATCGAACGGAAACACATTTATGATTGTAGATGCTGGAGGAGGCACCGTTGATTTGATTACCTAGTAAGTGATAGTAAAAACATCCTAATCAATGTACACGATTTTTTTTAAAAACTTTTTTCCAATCAAGCCTGATTGAAGATGTTACGCCACCAAGAACACTGAAAGAAGTGACACGCGGCCATGGCGGCATGTGTGGCAGTGCGTTTATAGATCAAAACATGCGGAAACTATTGCAGTCTAAATTACTGGGTGAAATGCCAGTCTGTATGTTTGAAATGATGATGGACAATTTCATTCAATTTGTCAAGCCAAATTACCTCGGAGACGAAGAATGCTATAGGCTCGATGTTCCTGCAGGCGCATTGCCTTATATTCCAATGCACCTACTCGATGATGTAAGCTGACTCTGTCTGCGTTTCTATTAATGGCCCTCTAACTCGTGTGATTTAGGGTGATTTGATGGTGTTCTCCTTACAAGAATTGCGAGATGAAGTTTTTAATCCGGTTTTAAAGCAAGTTGTGGAGCTTGTTGAGCAGCAACTCAATCAAGCGGGTGCCTTTGTAGATGCTATTTTTCTAGTTGGAGGATTTGGATGCTCAAGCTATCTATACGATATACTTAAAATCAATTTCAGTCATCAAGTAGGAGAGATTGCAATGCCTCCTTCTGGCGAACTTGCCATTGCTCGGGGTGCAGCGGCATATATTAAGCGACCAAATTTAGTTACTAGCAAAGTACTACGACGAACTTACGGTGTGCAAACTCGTCTTCCGTTTGAAGAAGGTTTAGACCCTGAAGAGAGCGCATTCATCACAAAGGATGGCATAAAACGATGCTCTACAAGATTCGATGTCATTGCTAGAAAGGGACAACGTATCTCGATAGATCAGAAAATTAAGCGCTCTTATTGGATTGAATACCCAAAGCATACAGAAGCAGATCTCTATGTGACAGATCAAGAAGATGTACCGAGACAGATTACAGATAGTTCTGTCATAAGATTGGCAGAGATTCCAATCAAGATGCCCTTACTTTCCCACATTAAGCCTGGCACCCGAATGGATGTCACTATAGAATTTTCGTTTGGGTCAACCGAGATCAAAGTGCTTATTTATTTAGCTGATACAGTTAGTGAGCATGTATTGGATATTTTTGACTCATTTACATGACACTCTTTAGTCAATAAAATGAACACTACAATGCTATTGTTACAGAAACTTCTATCTATCCCCAACAGAAAATTGAAATGTGATCGTCAAAGAAACACCGAACTGTGATACTTGCAACATCCACCTTTCGATGATGAATAATTTGTATGCATGACGCGTAATAGCAAATACTATACTTGCTGCTAATATGTGCTGTGTTTACCATAGAGTTGACAGAATATTCAAGTCATAATGCCTCTTTCAAAGCAAATTGGGTAACTGTGCATCTTAAATTCTTGTAATTCACTAAACCAATCAGCACTGGAGGATTTTTTTTTCCTCTCACATTTTTTCTCTATATATATTAAACTCCTTTTTTTTACCATTTTCTTGTTTTTTCCTTTATCTCTAAAACAAAATACAACATGTCTACACCAAGAAGAAGAATAGAAACTGATGTTATGAAACTGTAAGTAGCTGTTGTACTGATCGTGACGAAATGCTGACATAAAATTAGCCTTATGAGTGATTATGAAGTAACATTAGTCAATGATAATATGCAAGAATTCTACGTTCGTTTTCATGGACCTACTGATAGTAAATTATCTTGCAAATTATGTTGAATTCTTCCGATATTGACACTGTATATATTATAGCTCCCTTTAATGGCGGTGTATGGAAGGTTCATGTTGAATTACCTGATCAATATCCTTACAAATCACCGAGCATTGGCTTCATGAATAGAATATTTCACCCAAATATCGATGAAGTGTAAGTATTTGATGAACTAACAAGATTCGTATAATCTCACGACTGCATATAGTAGCGGTTCTGTTTGTTTGGATGTTATAAATCAAACCTGGAGTCCAATGTTTGGTAAATGTAGTAATGTGAATTATGAAACGGCATCATACTGACTTACTGAGATATTCAGACATGATTAACATCTTCGAAGTTTTCCTTCCGCAATTGCTTCGATACCCCAATCCAACTGATCCTTTAAACGGCGAAGCTGCTGCATTATTAATGAGAGAGCCAGCCAAGTATGAGGTTAAAGTCAAAGGTACGGTGCGAAATGTATTGTAAGCGATCTATGAATATTGGGTTTACTAATACGTTTATCATGAAGATTATGTTTCAAGATATGCTACAAAAGAAGCCGCTGATGCTGCTGCTGATGAAAGTTCTGATGAAGATGACATGAGTTCAGTTAGCTTTGACTCTTCCGAGGATGAAGCTGCGGGTATGGAATTGTAAAGAAATAATAAAAAACGAGTAAAATTATGCATGTCAATTCAACTATTCTTCTCCGTTGTGTCAATAACCAAATATCGACTATATCAACTATCAAATGTCTTTTGCATCGAACTTGAAGAGATAAACATAAAGTATTCAGTTTTTTATTTTTTTAACCATTTATTACATGGAAGGAAAAGTTGATTGATATTTTTCCTCACAGCGTTTGGGCGTTTGACTCTTTGCATTGCTTCTGAATTGGACATATCTCTTACTAGACCAAAAGCCATCATATATCAAGAGTCTTGTCTGAGCCCTTATTCGTGTCCATCAACATTTTTCTGCGCAAATTTGCTTCGGCATATGGCACAAAAAACTAAGCAAAGTCACGTGATACAAAATTTGCATTTTGCATATATGGTTTGTTTGCTATTTGTAAAAATCATCAAATGGCCTAGCTAGCTCAGTTTAAAGATTGTTTTTATTTAAAGAAATTTGATGGGCACTCGGTATGAGCATGGCCTAATTTCAAGATACTACTATAGATGTCAAGAACCAAAAACCCTCAGAGCACAAAACAGGTAAAAATGTTGCAGAAGGAGGTAAGCAGAGCAGGAGACTACTGGTTTGAGTGATATTGATCCTGAGGGAAAACCAACGGATGGGAACTTTGATATTTACTTACCACCGTGGTACCGCACAAGGAAAACAATACACCAAAGGTTCATGCACAGAGAGATCAAGATTTGTCAGAAAACCACAATGATCCTGGATCAGGATCAGGAGCAATAACAGCCAACGGATGGACAAGACAATCAATAGCATAGAGCAATTGAAGCAGGGCAGACCAATATCCAGGAGGACCAGCAGAAGCTTTGTCAGGTAGACAGTTGAGAGCATGATCAATGCGATGCACACCAGGTGGAGCAGGAGGCAAAGCATCAAACAAATCAAGATCCAGAGCACGGCAGTGAAGGAAGTGATCACGAGAAATATGAACACCCGGAGGTGACATACACGGACACTCCTCACGCATGTTGGTAAAACGACCAAGACGCCAGCGCACAAGACGACTACGAGCGATACGACCAAGAGGCAGATACAGAATGGGATCAGGACGGGTAGTGTCAGGGCGACAAGCACGAAGCAAGGTAAAACGACCAGTAGCAGTAGCAGCAGCCAATTGACGATCAACTTGCTCTTGCCAATAGTCATCAAAGACTTTGACGAGACCAGCAGAGACAGGTGCAGGATCAGGCAGAGACAAATACAGAGGGTTTTCACATATAAAACGATCCAACCGTGTATAGGTCAAACTATGACGCAGCAGAACCAACAGACTATCCTCAGGCAAAGTAGCAGCACGCAGAGCAAAACGAGTAGCCAGAACATTGTAGCGATGTTTGATACTGGGAATACAGGTAATGTGTTTAGCAACATTAACCCAAGTACTGCCCACAAACATGCCAACAAGACGGTTTTGGAGAGCATCAAGAGCAGTAAAATCACGAGCAGACAAGTGCGAGATAGCCAGACCATATTCAATCTTGGGTCGAATAAAAGCCTTGTAGAGACGAGACGAAAGCAGCAGCGAGAAACCATTACGGTTGACACCAACCGAATTCAGCAAAGCCATGACCTTGACAGCACCAGCAGACCGAAGAGACATGATACCAGGAGCATGTAGACCCTTATACCTAAAAGGCATACCAAGGTACGTGAATTCTTCCACAACAGGAAGAGCTTCATCATACAAAGTCAACGGAGCACCAGCAAGAGCAGTAGCAGTACCAAGGACAGCACACTTTGACGGTTTCCACCTGTAACCAAGAGACACAGAATGTTCAGCAGCCAGATCCAGCATATGCTGAACGTCAGACTTAGACCCAAAGACAGCAACATCATCAGCAAATAACAGGCTATTGATAGCAATAGGATCATTACCACCAGGAGGAGAGACCATAGTAGCACCAGTAGCAGCAGAGCGCAAGAGACTCGGTAAGGAATTAATATACAACGAGTACAGATGAGGACTGAGCACTGAGCCTTGTAGAACACCAGTGGCAGGAGAGAAAGCAGCAGAGTTATGGTTGGCTATCAACACAGAGACAGACACATCATCAAACAAGTTGATCAAGAGACCCAGAACAGCACGAGGAAGACTAGAACCAGCCAAAGCTTGCCAAATCACACGGCGATCCACAGTATCATAAGCAGACTGGATATCCAAGAAAGCAACAACAGGACGACGACGATGAGCCAAAAAGTAATCATGCATCAAGTCATGCAAGCAGAGGGCTTGATCCAGAGGACTACGCTGGGGACGAAAACCACCTTGAGCAACATCAAGAGTAGGAGAATGAGTATCTAACTCAGGCATAAGAGAGAACTCAAAGAGCTTTCGCATAACCGAAGTCAAAGATATAGGCCGGTAGTTGGCAGGATCAGACGCATCACCTTTCTTGTAGATAGGAAAGACCTGAGCTTGACGCCAAAGAGCAGGAGTATACGACCATTGGTAACAGAGAGTGAACAGCAAAGACAATACTGGAGCAATCTCATACACCAAAGACTTGAGCATCTCAGCTTTGATATGATCGGGACCAGGGGCTTTACGTGTTGGGAGTCGCTTAATGTGAGATACAAGAGTATCAACATCAAAAAGAGACATATCCGCAGGCACACGAAAAGGCAGAGCAGAATCATTAGCTGGAGGCGCAGCAGGACGTGTGGCAGAAGCAAGCAAAGAACCATCGTACACCGAAGCAAGATGAGAGCCCATAGTAGACACAGAAGCAGCAGGACCATCTGGATGTGTATAAGTGGGAGAGGATTCTTTATTACGCTTAATGCGCTTGATAGCAGCAGTAGCCTTTGAGAAATCACTCTCCAACGCAGAACAAAACTGTTTCCAGGACCTTCGCTTTGCAGCTTGCACCAAAGAACGGAACTTCCGGTGTGCGTCTTTGTACAGTACCCATTTCTCAATTTTAGCATACCCGAAGGCATGCCTCCATTGACTGTAGAGACAATCACGAGCAGCAGCAGCATCTTGAATTGCTTGCGTCCAGTACTTCTTCCAATGGCCAGGACGACCAGATTTTACACCAAGAGAACTATCCAGACATTCATACAAACATTGATTCAGAGAATCGTTGAGTGTATCAATATCAGGACGAACACCACCAGGAGAACTAGACACCAAACCAGAGAGAGTATCAACCAAAGGAGCCACTGAAGATCGAAAGGATTCACGGAGCAAGCCCAAAGGCTGCTCTTTCGTCAATTTCGAGAGCTTCCACTGACGTCGAGGAGCCAAACCAGAATCACCTAGAGACACAGTATCATCAGGAGGTGGTACATACTCGAAAGTAAGACACATTAACCGATGATCAGAACCAAGAGAGAGATCAGACTCAACCACCAGTTGAGGGTTTACCAAAGCAGCCTCACCAATATTTGTTAAGAACAGGTCAATGATGCTACTCATTTCTTGCTGCTGCCGGAAAGAGGAGTAGGTTTTCACACCAAAAGCCAAAGACGCATTCAAAACAGAGAAGCAATACTCATCAAGCCAAGGCTTAAGAGCATTACCACGAGCATTCACAGTAGCATCGCCAGTTAAAGAACCCAACCGAGCGTTGAAATCACCACAAAGAATTGTATCCCTAGTCATAGGTAATGAACTAAGGGCCGAGAGCACCTTATCAGAGGATAAGGGTGGAGGAAAGTATACACAATGAACCGTCAGGGTGCCAACCTTAAGTGACAAAGTGTGCGGATTATAAGAAGGTAGTTGAGAAACAGAGAAAGGACAGGAAGGAGAGACAAAAGCTGTAATACCACCAGAACCACGGTTAAAAGCACCAGGTACTTTTGAACCATAGAGGTGATACTGAGACCAGTCTGTGGGAAAGGAGCCAGAAGTAAGCCAAGTTTCAGTAACCAGCAAGACGTGTGTATCCAAAACATGAGACAGAACATCATGCACTACTGATTGCTTAAGACCATTCGCATTCCAAAGAGAGAGAGAGACATAAACCGAGGGGACATAGACATTGATATTATTTAGCAGTACCGATGATTCAGGCATGGAACACATTAATGTTCCATATCAGAGCCATTCTCATCTGTGACAGAAGTGGAATCCTCTCCTTCAGAAAGTTCCTCATCAGAGTCAGAAGCAAGTCGACGACGGAAAAAGAATTTGGCCCTCTTGGGTTCCTTCACAGCGTAACGTTTGGCAGCAGCAGCAATAGCAGCAGAGAGATCATCTTGACCAATCCAGCCTTGTTCAGAAAAGTACTTTCCAACAGCACTCACATTGAGTGGATGCAAGAAAGACAGAGTTTGCAAACAGCGAGTTTCATTGAACTGATAGATCAGAGCATGACGTTCAGGACCAGAGAGAGTAGCAAACTTAGGGTCAGCAATGTTGTCAGGGTTGAGAGCATCAAAATCAGTAACAATTTCAGCCTCGCATTTGGTAACCAGATCAAGAAATTCTTCGACATATTGCACATGAAGAAGAATACCAAAGACGTCAGGACCAGGGAAAGAGATATCCAAAATACGGCCAAGATCAACGCCGACATCCTTAAGAGTCGAGCGAATATCAGAACGCAGAAGCTTACCAGATCGACCAAGGTACACATATTGGTAGCCTCGGGGCCCTTTAGCAGCAATAGACTTGAACATACGTCCAGCAATACGACGCTTTTTGGCCAGATTCTTTGAAACGACAGCAGGATCGGGGCGGTTAGCAGCAGCAGAAGCAATTGTCAAAAAACTTTTTTGACCGGTGGCAGTAGCATCAGTATCCATAGAGATATTGGCATTAACAGTAGCATTGGTAGTAGTAATTTTAGGCTTTGGAGAGCCTTGGCTAGAAGTACCTTTACCCCCCTTGACGGGGTCCGAACCAGAATTGTTGTGACTTGAAACAAGACCCTGCAATTTTTCAATTGCCAGGTCCTTGGCCTGTAAAACTCTTTTCAATTCTTCATTTTCCTTTTCCAAGAGGTCAAGGCGTGTAAGAAGATTGTCATGTTGTTGCACTTTGTCGGCAAGTAAGGTAAGCTGTTGCTGTTGTTCCTGTACCGTATGAAAGAGCTGAAGTAAATCCACATTCTGTAGATTGGAATCCATGGCTGAGAATATTTTATAAAATTTGGAAATTTAATAAAATATGAAGGAGATGTCCAACAAACTTGAAACTATAACACAATGTACTTTGACTAAAGGCAAGTAGATTGGTATAATTAGGGGCTGATTGGAGTGTTGCTTGTTGAGTTATTGCGTTTTTCGTGGTTTTGAGAAAACTTTTTCCAAAAAGGGTGGCAAAAAGTGATGAAAAACGGAAAGAGATGCCTAGCTAGCTCAATCGGTAGAGCGTGAGACTCTTAATCTCAAGGTTGGGGGTTCGACCCCCCCGTTGGGCTTTCTTTTTTGCTTTAGAAATACTTTGAAACGTCTCACCTTCTGAGATTAGAAACTGGTGTCGTGAGTAGAGATATAGTTTTTAGAGTAGACTTGAATAAATGTATATAAAAGAATATATATGAGATAAAAGATGTTCTTTATTATTTTACAATTTGATTTGATATTTATACAAATTAAAAGGTTACACACTGACTTTGTGTATAACCTTTTAAATAATATAAATAATGTCAAATCATCAATTTGTAAAATAATTTTGCGAAACTAGGAGTGCTAGTTACGAATGTAGTAATAAAATTAAAAGATAAAAGTGACCAAGCAGATCTAAATATATATGATGAGCACCAGGTTTATAGTACTCCAACTAGTAAAATATAAAGATGATGACCAGATAAAAATAAAAGGATAAAAGAAATATAGTACATTGAATCAATACCAAACAGATAAATATGACAGATTCAAGAGATCTAACGAGAATATAAATTCAATCAATTAAATAATAAAAAGATGTAATGAGGCTAAGTAGATAACTATGAGGTAGAAATTAGCTCCATCTCTGTCAAAATAAACCTACTTGTAACATTCATTATTATTGTAAAGCAAAAAAATTCCTATCATTTGAGCTCTTACTGGATGTTCTAGCTTGACTCTACGTGGAGAAATGAGCAAAAACGTCTGACGAAAAAATCGTCTGCTGATTTTTTAACCTGTGAGGGTAAGGCAAATTTGGTCAAAGATGGCCAATTTTGCAAGGACATAACTTTATGTGATATCTCGGCCAATACTAATCAGATTTGAACAAAAAAATAACCATTCAATAGCTCTATATTAGCCCCAACATAATCTAAAAATCAAAAACACCTAATGGACGTTCCCTTCATGAAATAACTCAAAGTCATGTATTTTGATATGCCTCAAGCGGGCATTACCCGACATATTTTTGAAAACACTAATAATAACCATATCATCGTATAGAAAATTAAAAAAGAAACAAAAGTCAAGCACTACGCAACATTGACTCACTTAGTAAATCATGGAGAAATATTCATCCAAAGTTGGATCATTTTTCACATTTTCCCGCCTTACTGCTTCACATTGTCTATTACAAACTCAAATCTAACACATACTAGTCAATCAAAGTACCTCAAACAACTTTTGCTATACGTACAACCAACATTCATATATCAATCCAATGACTTTTATTAGTAGCATCTCGTCAGATTTTGCCTTTTTCACAACTCGTTCATTTCTCATCAACAACTCACTCTATTCAAATTCTAATTAAAGTTTCGTCTTCTTGACAAAAATTGGTCATAACAACATGCTAAGCTCGAAGCTGTAGCATCAATATTTAAAATCTCGATGTTTGATCGTCCAAAAGTCCAAAAGTCAAAACTTGAAAATCATTTCCAACATCCATGACCAGATATGAGGTCCCATACACAATATGAGATAACCTAAAACTATTGTAGTACGATTAAAATGAGGCAACTTTTAGGTGAGGACATGGTATTAGAAAGGCCTTGTTGTCGAGATAATTGACATTGGGGAGTCCACAATTTAGCTGGGAGTAGATGCATGCCTCATTTTTGAATGCATAAACGAAACAATAAAAAGTAAGCTACAATCACCTAGTCTTGAAAACAACACTCATTAACAAGTAAAGTATCCCTCTATAACAATAGATTCGCAACTTATTATGTGCGTTATGCCATGCTCCCAATTCAAAAAAGATGATGCATTGAGAAGCTTTCTCCAGGCATAGTTGCTGACATTGAACTGAGATTGAAACCACTACAGTTTAAAATGAGGATGTATGCATCCAGAGATTTGTAATGACCTAAACTTGGCAATTGTTGCTAATAAACAGTTATTCAAGTATATATCAAACTTGTACAGAATTTAAAGGCGCATCGAATGGTACTAATCTTGTCTGGTTTGATCAGCACTAGACGTTTCAAAGCGACAAAACATTTTTTGTCAAATTTTGATGGCTTTTCAATAATATCTCCATCTCTGTCAAAATAAACCTACTTGTAACATTCATTATTATTGTAAAGCAAAAAAATTCCTATCATTTGAGCTCTTACTGGATGTTCTAGCTTGACTCTACGTGGAGAAATGAGCAAAAACGTCTGACGAAAAAATCGTCTGCTGATTTTTTAACCTGTGAGGGTAAGGCAAATTTGGTCAAAGATGGCCAATTTTGCAAGGACATAACTTTATGTGATATCTCGGCCAATACTAATCAGATTTGAACAAAAAAATAACCATTCAATAGCTCTATATTAGCCCCAACATAATCTAAAAATCAAAAACACCTAATGGACGTTCCCTTCATGAAATAACTCAAAGTCATGTATTTTGATATGCCTCAAGCGGGCATTACCCGACATATTTTTGAAAACACTAATAATAACCATATCATCGTATAGAAAATTAAAAAAGAAACAAAAGTCAAGCACTACGCAACATTGACTCACTTAGTAAATCATGGAGAAATATTCATCCAAAGTTGGATCATTTTTCACATTTTCCCGCCTTACTGCTTCACATTGTCTATTACAAACTCAAATCTAACACATACTAGTCAATCAAAGTACCTCAAACAACTTTTGCTATACGTACAACCAACATTCATATATCAATCCAATGACTTTTATTAGTAGCATCTCGTCAGATTTTGCCTTTTTCACAACTCGTTCATTTCTCATCAACAACTCACTCTATTCAAATTCTAATTAAAGTTTCGTCTTCTTGACAAAAATTGGTCATAACAACATGCTAAGCTCGAAGCTGTAGCATCAATATTTAAAATCTCGATGTTTGATCGTCCAAAAGTCCAAAAGTCAAAACTTGAAAATCATTTCCAACATCCATGACCAGATATGAGGTCCCATACACAATATGAGATAACCTAAAACTATTGTAGTACGATTAAAATGAGGCAACTTTTAGGTGAGGACATGGTATTAGAAAGGCCTTGTTGTCGAGATAATTGACATTGGGGAGTCCACAATTTAGCTGGGAGTAGATGCATGCCTCATTTTTGAATGCATAAACGAAACAATAAAAAGTAAGCTACAATCACCTAGTCTTGAAAACAACACTCATTAACAAGTAAAGTATCCCTCTATAACAATAGATTCGCAACTTATTATGTGCGTTATGCCATGCTCCCAATTCAAAAAAGATGATGCATTGAGAAGCTTTCTCCAGGCATAGTTGCTGACATTGAACTGAGATTGAAACCACTACAGTTTAAAATGAGGATGTATGCATCCAGAGATTTGTAATGACCTAAACTTGGCAATTGTTGCTAATAAACAGTTATTCAAGTATATATCAAACTTGTACAGAATTTAAAGGCGCATCGAATGGTACTAATCTTGTCTGGTTTGATCAGCACTAGACGTTTCAAAGCGACAAAACATTTTTTGTCAAATTTTGATGGCTTTTCAATAATATCTCCATCTCTGTCAAAATAAACCTACTTGTAACATTCATTATTATTGTAAAGCAAAAAAATTCCTATCATTTGAGCTCTTACTGGATGTTCTAGCTTGACTCTACGTGGAGAAATGAGCAAAAACGTCTGACGAAAAAATCGTCTGCTGATTTTTTAACCTGTGAGGGTAAGGCAAATTTGGTCAAAGATGGCCAATTTTGCAAGGACATAACTTTATGTGATATCTCGGCCAATACTAATCAGATTTGAACAAAAAAATAACCATTCAATAGCTCTATATTAGCCCCAACATAATCTAAAAATCAAAAACACCTAATGGACGTTCCCTTCATGAAATAACTCAAAGTCATGTATTTTGATATGCCTCAAGCGGGCATTACCCGACATATTTTTGAAAACACTAATAATAACCATATCATCGTATAGAAAATTAAAAAAGAAACAAAAGTCAAGCACTACGCAACATTGACTCACTTAGTAAATCATGGAGAAATATTCATCCAAAGTTGGATCATTTTTCACATTTTCCCGCCTTACTGCTTCACATTGTCTATTACAAACTCAAATCTAACACATACTAGTCAATCAAAGTACCTCAAACAACTTTTGCTATACGTACAACCAACATTCATATATCAATCCAATGACTTTTATTAGTAGCATCTCGTCAGATTTTGCCTTTTTCACAACTCGTTCATTTCTCATCAACAACTCACTCTATTCAAATTCTAATTAAAGTTTCGTCTTCTTGACAAAAATTGGTCATAACAACATGCTAAGCTCGAAGCTGTAGCATCAATATTTAAAATCTCGATGTTTGATCGTCCAAAAGTCCAAAAGTCAAAACTTGAAAATCATTTCCAACATCCATGACCAGATATGAGGTCCCATACACAATATGAGATAACCTAAAACTATTGTAGTACGATTAAAATGAGGCAACTTTTAGGTGAGGACATGGTATTAGAAAGGCCTTGTTGTCGAGATAATTGACATTGGGGAGTCCACAATTTAGCTGGGAGTAGATGCATGCCTCATTTTTGAATGCATAAACGAAACAATAAAAAGTAAGCTACAATCACCTAGTCTTGAAAACAACACTCATTAACAAGTAAAGTATCCCTCTATAACAATAGATTCGCAACTTATTATGTGCGTTATGCCATGCTCCCAATTCAAAAAAGATGATGCATTGAGAAGCTTTCTCCAGGCATAGTTGCTGACATTGAACTGAGATTGAAACCACTACAGTTTAAAATGAGGATGTATGCATCCAGAGATTTGTAATGACCTAAACTTGGCAATTGTTGCTAATAAACAGTTATTCAAGTATATATCAAACTTGTACAGAATTTAAAGGCGCATCGAATGGTACTAATCTTGTCTGGTTTGATCAGCACTAGACGTTTCAAAGCGACAAAACATTTTTTGTCAAATTTTGATGGCTTTTCAATAATATCTCCATCTCTGTCAAAATAAACCTACTTGTAACATTCATTATTATTGTAAAGCAAAAAAATTCCTATCATTTGAGCTCTTACTGGATGTTCTAGCTTGACTCTACGTGGAGAAATGAGCAAAAACGTCTGACGAAAAAATCGTCTGCTGATTTTTTAACCTGTGAGGGTAAGGCAAATTTGGTCAAAGATGGCCAATTTTGCAAGGACATAACTTTATGTGATATCTCGGCCAATACTAATCAGATTTGAACAAAAAAATAACCATTCAATAGCTCTATATTAGCCCCAACATAATCTAAAAATCAAAAACACCTAATGGACGTTCCCTTCATGAAATAACTCAAAGTCATGTATTTTGATATGCCTCAAGCGGGCATTACCCGACATATTTTTGAAAACACTAATAATAACCATATCATCGTATAGAAAATTAAAAAAGAAACAAAAGTCAAGCACTACGCAACATTGACTCACTTAGTAAATCATGGAGAAATATTCATCCAAAGTTGGATCATTTTTCACATTTTCCCGCCTTACTGCTTCACATTGTCTATTACAAACTCAAATCTAACACATACTAGTCAATCAAAGTACCTCAAACAACTTTTGCTATACGTACAACCAACATTCATATATCAATCCAATGACTTTTATTAGTAGCATCTCGTCAGATTTTGCCTTTTTCACAACTCGTTCATTTCTCATCAACAACTCACTCTATTCAAATTCTAATTAAAGTTTCGTCTTCTTGACAAAAATTGGTCATAACAACATGCTAAGCTCGAAGCTGTAGCATCAATATTTAAAATCTCGATGTTTGATCGTCCAAAAGTCCAAAAGTCAAAACTTGAAAATCATTTCCAACATCCATGACCAGATATGAGGTCCCATACACAATATGAGATAACCTAAAACTATTGTAGTACGATTAAAATGAGGCAACTTTTAGGTGAGGACATGGTATTAGAAAGGCCTTGTTGTCGAGATAATTGACATTGGGGAGTCCACAATTTAGCTGGGAGTAGATGCATGCCTCATTTTTGAATGCATAAACGAAACAATAAAAAGTAAGCTACAATCACCTAGTCTTGAAAACAACACTCATTAACAAGTAAAGTATCCCTCTATAACAATAGATTCGCAACTTATTATGTGCGTTATGCCATGCTCCCAATTCAAAAAAGATGATGCATTGAGAAGCTTTCTCCAGGCATAGTTGCTGACATTGAACTGAGATTGAAACCACTACAGTTTAAAATGAGGATGTATGCATCCAGAGATTTGTAATGACCTAAACTTGGCAATTGTTGCTAATAAACAGTTATTCAAGTATATATCAAACTTGTACAGAATTTAAAGGCGCATCGAATGGTACTAATCTTGTCTGGTTTGATCAGCACTAGACGTTTCAAAGCGACAAAACATTTTTTGTCAAATTTTGATGGCTTTTCAATAATATCTCCATCTCTGTCAAAATAAACCTACTTGTAACATTCATTATTATTGTAAAGCAAAAAAATTCCTATCATTTGAGCTCTTACTGGATGTTCTAGCTTGACTCTACGTGGAGAAATGAGCAAAAACGTCTGACGAAAAAATCGTCTGCTGATTTTTTAACCTGTGAGGGTAAGGCAAATTTGGTCAAAGATGGCCAATTTTGCAAGGACATAACTTTATGTGATATCTCGGCCAATACTAATCAGATTTGAACAAAAAAATAACCATTCAATAGCTCTATATTAGCCCCAACATAATCTAAAAATCAAAAACACCTAATGGACGTTCCCTTCATGAAATAACTCAAAGTCATGTATTTTGATATGCCTCAAGCGGGCATTACCCGACATATTTTTGAAAACACTAATAATAACCATATCATCGTATAGAAAATTAAAAAAGAAACAAAAGTCAAGCACTACGCAACATTGACTCACTTAGTAAATCATGGAGAAATATTCATCCAAAGTTGGATCATTTTTCACATTTTCCCGCCTTACTGCTTCACATTGTCTATTACAAACTCAAATCTAACACATACTAGTCAATCAAAGTACCTCAAACAACTTTTGCTATACGTACAACCAACATTCATATATCAATCCAATGACTTTTATTAGTAGCATCTCGTCAGATTTTGCCTTTTTCACAACTCGTTCATTTCTCATCAACAACTCACTCTATTCAAATTCTAATTAAAGTTTCGTCTTCTTGACAAAAATTGGTCATAACAACATGCTAAGCTCGAAGCTGTAGCATCAATATTTAAAATCTCGATGTTTGATCGTCCAAAAGTCCAAAAGTCAAAACTTGAAAATCATTTCCAACATCCATGACCAGATATGAGGTCCCATACACAATATGAGATAACCTAAAACTATTGTAGTACGATTAAAATGAGGCAACTTTTAGGTGAGGACATGGTATTAGAAAGGCCTTGTTGTCGAGATAATTGACATTGGGGAGTCCACAATTTAGCTGGGAGTAGATGCATGCCTCATTTTTGAATGCATAAACGAAACAATAAAAAGTAAGCTACAATCACCTAGTCTTGAAAACAACACTCATTAACAAGTAAAGTATCCCTCTATAACAATAGATTCGCAACTTATTATGTGCGTTATGCCATGCTCCCAATTCAAAAAAGATGATGCATTGAGAAGCTTTCTCCAGGCATAGTTGCTGACATTGAACTGAGATTGAAACCACTACAGTTTAAAATGAGGATGTATGCATCCAGAGATTTGTAATGACCTAAACTTGGCAATTGTTGCTAATAAACAGTTATTCAAGTATATATCAAACTTGTACAGAATTTAAAGGCGCATCGAATGGTACTAATCTTGTCTGGTTTGATCAGCACTAGACGTTTCAAAGCGACAAAACATTTTTTGTCAAATTTTGATGGCTTTTCAATAATATCTCCATCTCTGTCAAAATAAACCTACTTGTAACATTCATTATTATTGTAAAGCAAAAAAATTCCTATCATTTGAGCTCTTACTGGATGTTCTAGCTTGACTCTACGTGGAGAAATGAGCAAAAACGTCTGACGAAAAAATCGTCTGCTGATTTTTTAACCTGTGAGGGTAAGGCAAATTTGGTCAAAGATGGCCAATTTTGCAAGGACATAACTTTATGTGATATCTCGGCCAATACTAATCAGATTTGAACAAAAAAATAACCATTCAATAGCTCTATATTAGCCCCAACATAATCTAAAAATCAAAAACACCTAATGGACGTTCCCTTCATGAAATAACTCAAAGTCATGTATTTTGATATGCCTCAAGCGGGCATTACCCGACATATTTTTGAAAACACTAATAATAACCATATCATCGTATAGAAAATTAAAAAAGAAACAAAAGTCAAGCACTACGCAACATTGACTCACTTAGTAAATCATGGAGAAATATTCATCCAAAGTTGGATCATTTTTCACATTTTCCCGCCTTACTGCTTCACATTGTCTATTACAAACTCAAATCTAACACATACTAGTCAATCAAAGTACCTCAAACAACTTTTGCTATACGTACAACCAACATTCATATATCAATCCAATGACTTTTATTAGTAGCATCTCGTCAGATTTTGCCTTTTTCACAACTCGTTCATTTCTCATCAACAACTCACTCTATTCAAATTCTAATTAAAGTTTCGTCTTCTTGACAAAAATTGGTCATAACAACATGCTAAGCTCGAAGCTGTAGCATCAATATTTAAAATCTCGATGTTTGATCGTCCAAAAGTCCAAAAGTCAAAACTTGAAAATCATTTCCAACATCCATGACCAGATATGAGGTCCCATACACAATATGAGATAACCTAAAACTATTGTAGTACGATTAAAATGAGGCAACTTTTAGGTGAGGACATGGTATTAGAAAGGCCTTGTTGTCGAGATAATTGACATTGGGGAGTCCACAATTTAGCTGGGAGTAGATGCATGCCTCATTTTTGAATGCATAAACGAAACAATAAAAAGTAAGCTACAATCACCTAGTCTTGAAAACAACACTCATTAACAAGTAAAGTATCCCTCTATAACAATAGATTCGCAACTTATTATGTGCGTTATGCCATGCTCCCAATTCAAAAAAGATGATGCATTGAGAAGCTTTCTCCAGGCATAGTTGCTGACATTGAACTGAGATTGAAACCACTACAGTTTAAAATGAGGATGTATGCATCCAGAGATTTGTAATGACCTAAACTTGGCAATTGTTGCTAATAAACAGTTATTCAAGTATATATCAAACTTGTACAGAATTTAAAGGCGCATCGAATGGTACTAATCTTGTCTGGTTTGATCAGCACTAGACGTTTCAAAGCGACAAAACATTTTTTGTCAAATTTTGATGGCTTTTCAATAATATCTCCATCTCTGTCAAAATAAACCTACTTGTAACATTCATTATTATTGTAAAGCAAAAAAATTCCTATCATTTGAGCTCTTACTGGATGTTCTAGCTTGACTCTACGTGGAGAAATGAGCAAAAACGTCTGACGAAAAAATCGTCTGCTGATTTTTTAACCTGTGAGGGTAAGGCAAATTTGGTCAAAGATGGCCAATTTTGCAAGGACATAACTTTATGTGATATCTCGGCCAATACTAATCAGATTTGAACAAAAAAATAACCATTCAATAGCTCTATATTAGCCCCAACATAATCTAAAAATCAAAAACACCTAATGGACGTTCCCTTCATGAAATAACTCAAAGTCATGTATTTTGATATGCCTCAAGCGGGCATTACCCGACATATTTTTGAAAACACTAATAATAACCATATCATCGTATAGAAAATTAAAAAAGAAACAAAAGTCAAGCACTACGCAACATTGACTCACTTAGTAAATCATGGAGAAATATTCATCCAAAGTTGGATCATTTTTCACATTTTCCCGCCTTACTGCTTCACATTGTCTATTACAAACTCAAATCTAACACATACTAGTCAATCAAAGTACCTCAAACAACTTTTGCTATACGTACAACCAACATTCATATATCAATCCAATGACTTTTATTAGTAGCATCTCGTCAGATTTTGCCTTTTTCACAACTCGTTCATTTCTCATCAACAACTCACTCTATTCAAATTCTAATTAAAGTTTCGTCTTCTTGACAAAAATTGGTCATAACAACATGCTAAGCTCGAAGCTGTAGCATCAATATTTAAAATCTCGATGTTTGATCGTCCAAAAGTCCAAAAGTCAAAACTTGAAAATCATTTCCAACATCCATGACCAGATATGAGGTCCCATACACAATATGAGATAACCTAAAACTATTGTAGTACGATTAAAATGAGGCAACTTTTAGGTGAGGACATGGTATTAGAAAGGCCTTGTTGTCGAGATAATTGACATTGGGGAGTCCACAATTTAGCTGGGAGTAGATGCATGCCTCATTTTTGAATGCATAAACGAAACAATAAAAAGTAAGCTACAATCACCTAGTCTTGAAAACAACACTCATTAACAAGTAAAGTATCCCTCTATAACAATAGATTCGCAACTTATTATGTGCGTTATGCCATGCTCCCAATTCAAAAAAGATGATGCATTGAGAAGCTTTCTCCAGGCATAGTTGCTGACATTGAACTGAGATTGAAACCACTACAGTTTAAAATGAGGATGTATGCATCCAGAGATTTGTAATGACCTAAACTTGGCAATTGTTGCTAATAAACAGTTATTCAAGTATATATCAAACTTGTACAGAATTTAAAGGCGCATCGAATGGTACTAATCTTGTCTGGTTTGATCAGCACTAGACGTTTCAAAGCGACAAAACATTTTTTGTCAAATTTTGATGGCTTTTCAATAATATCTCCATCTCTGTCAAAATAAACCTACTTGTAACATTCATTATTATTGTAAAGCAAAAAAATTCCTATCATTTGAGCTCTTACTGGATGTTCTAGCTTGACTCTACGTGGAGAAATGAGCAAAAACGTCTGACGAAAAAATCGTCTGCTGATTTTTTAACCTGTGAGGGTAAGGCAAATTTGGTCAAAGATGGCCAATTTTGCAAGGACATAACTTTATGTGATATCTCGGCCAATACTAATCAGATTTGAACAAAAAAATAACCATTCAATAGCTCTATATTAGCCCCAACATAATCTAAAAATCAAAAACACCTAATGGACGTTCCCTTCATGAAATAACTCAAAGTCATGTATTTTGATATGCCTCAAGCGGGCATTACCCAACATATTTTTGAAAACACTAATAATAACCATATCATCGTATAGAAAATTAAAAAAGAAACAAAAGTCAAGCACTACGCAACATTGACTCACTTAGTAAATCATGGAGAAATATTCATCCAAAGTTGGATCATTTTTCACATTTTCCCGTCTTACTGCTGCTTCAAATCGTTTATTACAATCTTGAGTCCAGCACTACCAAGTCAAGTAAAGTGCCCAACGCTGTGAAATCAGGGATTTAGACGATTTCACAGAAAAATATAAAAAGCAAAGTAGTAGGTACAATTAAAATCAATTGTAGTATTGTATTTGGTTGTTTAAAAAATAAAGCTGAAGATTCCTGGATTAGAGTAAAAAATGATGAGTATTTATAACAATTGAGCATTAGCTCGTAGCATGAGTCTAATCGAGAGCAATAGGCGGTGCTATTGCGATATTCAGCGATTGTTATTGATGTTTTTGATTAAAAGGATACTTTATGGGGAGAATTGGCCAGAAAGGTAGATTTGCAGAACCTTGATTGGGCTTGGATGCGCTATCGTCATAGCATGAATAATACATGTAACCTTGTATTTTAAGGTGTGATGTTTTGTTATTATATAGAAAGCGTCCTTATGTAGGAAGGTGTACAAGTATGGCATCTAGGCATAGTAGGCGAATTCGAATATGTTATTGATTTGGCTTTAATTTGGATAAAAAGAACACACACTTATGACAAGCATCGGTAGTGGGAATAGATACACTATGATCAAGAGTGATTCATTCACACGATGTGCGCAATAAGGATGTGTCTTTACTTTAATATTTTTAGAGATTGTTTGTATATATATTTGAAAGGTTTATTATTTGGTTTAAATAGCATGAATGCTTATGAGTGGTATTTGATGGATTTTTAGTATTTCATTGACATTGCTTTGAGGGCGCTATTCCATTACAAAACCAGTTGCGAAAATTAAGCGATCATTGATTGAATCAAGCATAACATTTACTGATGTTAATCCATGATTAATCGCTATATCAAGCAAAGCTTACAACACAGCAAATTCAGAAACATCTTAATTAGTATTAATGCAATAATAGATATGCAATCAATGTTTAGAGTTATGAAGGTAAGTCATCTTGTTGACAATTGATGTCGCGATCCGTATACAACTAAGTTACCCCGATCCATATATTCC
Source organism: Mucor circinelloides (assembly GCA_037974945.1). Lineage (NCBI taxonomy): Eukaryota > Fungi > Mucoromycota > Mucoromycetes > Mucorales > Mucoraceae > Mucor > Mucor circinelloides. The sequence continues at coordinate 456,955 of JBBNAA010000023.1, read as the reverse complement.
AAGTACTCAACAAGATTGATCGTAGTGTGCGTTTAATGTACTACTAGTATTATAAAAAGGAGGTTTCAAATACATCAAGTTGGAAGGGGTTGAGTTAAAGAAATGTTAAAAGGTATCTCCAAGTAGACGCTTCTAACAATATGGTATATAGGTGCACTATTTGATCAAAAGAAGTATTGATTTGTGCGTTACATTCGATTTACTTTATTTGTTATGCTGTTGCAAAATGGCATTCTTCTTCAATTTATGGTGGCAGTAACTATTATAAGGGGATACTTTTGAGTAGTTTTATGCCCAGAGAACGGGGGATTAGAATAGTGTAATAATGGAGAGAAGGAGAGGGGTATCATCATAAGGCGGTAATTTTTAAGCAGCATGTATGGATGTATGATGGAAATGAGAATAGAAAGGGCACGCACATACGCAGGTATGAACAACAACATTCATAGGCATAATAATAAAAAAAAAGACCCTTGTTTTTGAGGAGTATACACTATGCGAATCATATAAACATCGTCGTATATATATATCGTTTTAAAGCCATGGTCTCCAGCTTTTATGCTTCTTTGGCTGCTCCTCCTGGTCGCTTTGTTGCTGTTTTCTTTTCCTTTGCAATTCGTTTTCATCCCATTTTTGAACATAGGCAGCTGCAGTCGCTAATATGTCTATGGGCGTTACATCTGGATGAAAGGTAAGCTCGTGTGGTAAAGAAGGCGAAGACGCTAATGACGAAGATGAAGATGAGTTATTGCTGATGGCATTCGAAGACCAGTAATTGAATTTCACTTTCTTATTCCGATTGGGATTCATGCTTTGTTCCTCACGCTCTTGTAGGCGAGAGCGGTTCATCTTTGCACGGCGGTTTTGAAACCATACCTGAAATTCATTTAAGAGTTTGTTTCTTCGTTCGTTACACAGTCTAAATCATATTATTAAAATTATCATACCTGAACCTCACGATTCGTCATATTTAATTTTTTCGCTAGTGCTTCTCGTATATCATGGCTAGGTGTATCAGTTTCTTGAAATAGTTCAGTCAATAAGCAAAATTGCTCTGGTGTGATTCTTTTTCTTTTCGGTTTATTAACATCTATCAGAAAGAATAAGAAAAAAGATGCATTAAAGGTACACACACACATAAACAGCAAATTAAAATATTACCTTCTTGGATAGGTTTCTTTTGGCGTTTCATTTTGTGTTGTAGCACTGAGGCTTCGTCTATAGTACTATTGGATAGTTTAAAGGTTGTCATAATAATGAAATTTTGTGGAAGACACAGGATACAGAACAAAAGAAATAATAATTATTAGCAGCTGCTTTTCGCAATATATATAATTCAGGAGCCGTTTTCAATGAATATCCAGGGATATAAAGGTTATGAAATGAAGACAAAAAGAAGAAAGAAGGGACACGAGTTTGGTACATTTATTTATCGGGATATTTGCCGAGCCCATAAAATCAGGTCCTCTTGAGATACTATGAGGTTTGTTTGCTATGATCTGTTGGTTGTGTTACATGGAATAAGTATGATCCTTGTATAGTTTTGAAAATCTTCTGTCTTCCTCTTTGACAAGTGTGCTTTACTGAGATCACTTGTCATGAATAATCTTCGACCAAGGCTCACTTTAGCTCAAGATTTGAGATAAAGGCTTGGGATACATAACATATTTGATCAGCACTATCAAAACAAAAAGTAGCTAGCTTTTTTATCTATACGACTCGTTGGCTGCTAGAATGTAGGGCTAAATTATATCAAATATCTTGAATATATCATCTGGTTGCATTCATGTACTGGTTTATTCGTTTCTCATAGAGAAAGCAAATGGAGTTTTAAACGGTGTACTGCTGCAGCAGGTTTTTCAAATACTTCATGACACCACATATGGATCAGTCATGGTAAGATGAGTGTGCAAGCTACAGAAAAGCTTCAAACTTTCAACATTGTTGTACTACAGAGAGAGAGAGAGAGAGAGAAAAAAGAAATTACCGGCTATTGCCTTAAACTTCAAGTATTCAAGTTTACAATTACTTCTACTATCCACTACATCGTAATTTAACTCCTTTAGACAGCAACTTGAGAGTACTAATGAAAAACAGAAATTCGTGCTTGCAACCTAGTTGCTAGTGTCGTTTTTTAGAATCTCAACATTCAATAACATTTAAAAAGCAACCCATCGATTTTAAATTTGGAAGAATTAAAATTATTTTATACAACACATAGGATGGTAAGCCAACAAAGGTTAAAGCTCCAATCTTTTAATTAACTTTTGATACATCAGATCCAATTAAGCTAATGACGGCTTCCCAAAGTCTCACATCCAAACTAAACATTTTGTATGAGAGGAAGCATGCAAATGGTTTAATTGACAATAAAAACAAGAAGTGAGGGTAACATTTGGCCAGTTACACACATCCGTAATTCCACAGCAGCAAAGTATCACCGTTAAACTAGCGATACATACGACATAATTCAGAAGAAAGTTTATTTTTATATCAAATGCAAATGGCTTGATATATTTTCTGGATTCTAACCCACAACGTGGTGATATGATTCTAAGCTACCTTTCTAAGCAAACGCAATGATGATTCTGTACAAACTTTGTAGTTTAATTACTCATCACTAGTAAATTTCTGACAAGCAATCTTGTTTTTTTGGAATTGTAATGGCTCTTTGAATACAACAAATGCTTGTATGCAGTTCAGTATTATCTCAAAAGAATAGGAAGAAACATGGTACAAAAATAAATTGAACCGCGATTTAGATTGAGAAAAGGGTCTAAAAAACTGATGTTGTTAATGTGCAATCATTGCAAGTTAATATAAATTATGCCCCTTCAGACATCATCATATACATTCCTCCCGAATAAACTATAATTTATATCTATAAACACAATACCTGTTACAGTTTATAAGGTTCGTTACGTATCACCGCCGAGAGAAATCAACAAACAAATGTATAGTGCATATGCTTTATATGTTCGAGGAATTCGTTGTCATGGAAACCAAAATAAAGGTTGGTTTCCATAGTAGCAAAGGGTTAGTTTTTCAGTAACACATTGAATGGCAATTTAGCTTCCTAAACAGCAGAAATTCAATCAATTTAGAATGTATTCATAGGTCAAAATGTACAATAAACTTTGAGGAATCAGGTCTAAATAAGGTCGTCACTGTGCTTTATTTTACCCCTCTTTTTTTCTCCAAAATTTTCTGCTTTCCCTTCCTTCCTTCCTTCCTTCCTTTATTCCTTTTAAATTTTCTCTGCTTAATTTTATTGGAATACCCTTTATTTTTTGTTAATTTTATATCCTTGTAAACCAGTTTATAACATTTGCATCTGTTTTGCTTTTTTTCTCCCTCAAAAGAAAAAGGAAAAAAGATAAAAGAAATTAAGGGCGGTAATGAAACGTTCTTGCACAGGAGATAATTCACCCATTATAAAAAAGAAAATCCGTGACAATTCAACAATGTCAGTTATCCAATATATCCACGATCTTGTAAATAATTTGGAGCAGGGCAATATCGATCATTGTTTATCCAATGCCATAGACTTGTCGAATTTCGATGAATTATCCAAGACAGATTCTGATTTACTAAATGCACTCGACTTGAATCTAAAGAAAATAGCTCAGCGTCAGCTGCAATTAGAAACTGAAAATTTAAGAAGCCGCATAATGATCCAGCAACAGCATCAACTACTTACAGCACATGGTCACGAGGAAAAGGTCATGAGCCGAAACCATCAGCAGACGGACAAAAATAATAAACATAAAGAAGAAGATGGTGACGACGGAGGAGGCGATGGAGGGACGAGTCGAACTGGGAGCAGAGAAAACGGCGACGAGAGTACCATAAGCACTACTACACCTGAAGATAATTTGACATCCATTCATGATTCATCATTGCTCGACAAATTGGAAAATTCTTACCGTCAACACCAACAGAAGAGTTACTTTGGTAAATAGCCAAACCGCATATTTTGATAGTGAATTGTACAACTAAACCCTTTTTACAGCAATTGATACCTTGAATGACAATGCTACATCTACTACATCTACTAACACTAATGCTGCTGCTGGTCTTGCTGCTACTTCTTCATCGTCTACTACTACTGCTACTCCCCCCTTTAATATTTCTGCCACTGCTACTGCTTACCCTGTCTATTTTGGCGCTACAATGTCGCCATCTATAATTGCCTTCCCTGCTGCTACTGTTCAAACTAGTTCTGATAATATTGTGTGCCCTGATTGTGTTATTCAAGCCGTCAAAGTCGCCTCTGGTGTCTTTAATGGTGACCTTGGTCGTCGTATCACTTGTAAACACGAAAGATGCGTTGTCCCTGGCGCTAACGTCGAACCTAATGCTCCTATCAATACTCTGAAAAATGCTGTCAATGCCATGGCTGATAGACTCCAAATTGTTGCTGACGAAGTCAGTTTTGTTGCTCATGAAACTGCTGTGAATGGTAAATTGGGTGTACAAGCTCGTTGCGGCAATGATATGAAGGGGTTCTGGCACGATTTTGTTGTGAACTTAAATAGCATGACTCAAAACCATCTTGAACAAGTAAGAGATATTGCTGATGTATCAACGGCTATCGCTCGAGGTGATCTTAGCAAGGCAATGACTGTACCCGTCAAAGGTGAAACGCTTTTACTCAAAAATACATTCAACACTATGGGTAAGTTAGATCAACAATGATTTTACTCACCAATATACTCATCCATATCTGATTTGTTAGTCAATCAACTGAATTTGTTCGCCTCTGAAGTATCAAGAGTTGCTCACGAAGTCGGTACTGAAGGAAAATTGGGTGCTCAAGCTAAAGTTCAAGGTGCCGATGGTATTTGGAAGGAACTTACTGATAATGTGAACACAATGGCTGCGAATTTGACAAACCAAGTGCGAGATATTGCCCAAGTGTCGAAATCTGTTGCTCGTGGCGATTTGACTAAAAAGGTCACTGTGGAGGTGAGAGGTGAGATGCTGGACCTAAAGAATACAATCAATACCATGGTGGATCAGGTAAGAGAAAGGTTGATAAAGCTGCTGAAACTTGCCATTCATGTTGTACAAACTAGCTGTCCATATTTGCTACGGAAGTGACAAGAGTATCGTTAGAAGTTGGAACAGAAGGCATTTTGGGTGGTCAAGCGATAGTCAAAGATGTAGGCGGCACATGGAAAGATTTAACGGATAATGTCAACATGATGGCGACAAAGATCACAAACCAAGTCCGAGATATTGCAGTTGTTGCGAAAGCAGTTGCCAGAGGCGATTTGTCAAAGAAGGTGAAAGCGAATGCTCAAGGCGAAGTGCTCGAATTGAAAAACACGATGAACAAGATGGTAAAAAAATCGAACCAATACATTAAAATATGATTCAGTAGATTTGTGATTAATGAGATTTATTACTTTCAGGTGGATCAACTCATTCTATTTTCTGCTGAAGTGCGGCGAGTATCACTGGAAGTAGGTGTGGAAGGCAAACTAGGTGGCCAGGCTGTCGTCAAAGATGTTGGTGGCGCTTGGAAAGATCTGACAGACAATGTCAATACCATGGCAGCTAATCTTACCACTCAAGTGCGGTCTATTGCTGAAGTAACCAAAGCAGTAGCAATGGGTGATCTGTCCAAAAAGATTGAAGTTGAAACACGTGGCGAGATCTTGGACCTGAAAAACACAGTGAATGACATGGTAGATCAGCTCCGTGTGTTTGCTTCCGAGGTCACGAGAGTGGCCCGTGAAGTAGGAACAGAAGGAAAGCTAGGCGGTCAAGCGAGGGTTCCGAACGTGGATGGTACCTGGAAGGATCTCACCGATAATGTGAACACCATGGCCACCAACTTAACAACTCAGGTGCGCTCTATTGCAGTCGTCACCAAGGCTGTTGCGAATGGCGATTTGTCTAAAAAGATTCAAGTGGATGTCAGCGGTGAAATTTCTGATCTCAAGGATACTGTGAACAACATGGTAGATCAGTTGAGAGTATTTGCTTCTGAGGTCACTCGCGTAGCTCGGGAAGTAGGAACCGAAGGAAAGCTAGGAGGTGAAGCTATTGTACCCAGTGTCAGCGGTACCTGGAAAGACCTGACCGATAATGTGAATACTATGGCGGCTAATCTTACGACACAAGTGAGATCTATTGCTACTGTAACCAAAGCTGTAGCGAAGGGTGATCTGTCCAAGAAGATCGACGTTGAAACGCAGGGTGAAATCTTGGATCTAAAAAACACGGTCAATAGTATGGTGGATCAGTTGAATGTCTTTGCTGCTGAGGTTACTAGAGTTGCCAAGGAAGTTGGCACTGATGGTAAACTGGGCGGTCAGGCTTTAGTTCCTAATGTTGACGGCACCTGGATGGATCTAACAGATAACGTTAACCACATGGCCACAAACCTTACGAATCAAGTTAGATCTATTGCTGAGGTTACCAAAGCCGTTGCCTTAGGTGACCTTTCAAAGAAGATTGAAGTTGAATCAGGCGGCGAAATTCTTGATCTCAAGAACATTGTTAATAACATGGTGGATCAGTTGCGTGTGTTTGCCTCTGAAGTAACTCGTGTGTCCAAGGAAGTAGGAACCGAGGGAAAACTGGGTGGTCAAGCAGTGGTCCAAGGTGTTGCTGGTACCTGGAATGAACTCACGGACAATGTCAACATCATGGCAGCTAATCTAACAAATCAAGTCAGATCTATTGCAGAAGTGACCAAAGCTGTAGCTAATGGCGACCTGTCTAAAAAGATTGAAGTGGAGTCTGGTGGTGAAATATTAGAACTAAAGAACATTGTCAACAACATGGTGGATCAACTTCGAATCTTTGCATCTGAAGTAACTCGTGTCTCTAAAGAGGTCGGCACTGAAGGCAAATTGGGAGGTCAAGCAATGGTTCCTAATGTTGCAGGCACCTGGTATGAGCTTACAGACAATGTGAACATCATGGCTGCCAATCTTACTACCCAAGTGAGATCCATTGCCGAGGTTACCAAAGCTGTCGCTCTAGGTGATCTATCCAAGAAAATTGAGGTTGAAACCAGAGGTGAAATTCTAGAACTGAAAGACATTGTCAACGGCATGGTAGATCAGTTGCGTATCTTCGCCTCGGAAGTCACTCGTGTTTCCAAAGAAGTAGGTACGGATGGCAAACTAGGCGGCCAAGCAAGTGTACCCAATGTGGCAGGCACTTGGTATGAGCTCACGGACAATGTAAACATTATGGCTGCAAACCTCACTACTCAAGTAAGATCTATTGCGGAAGTAACAAAAGCGGTTGCTAGTGGTGATCTCTCCAAAAAAATCGAAGTGGAAACCAGAGGCGAAATTCTTGACCTAAAGAACACTGTTAATGAAATGGTAGACCAACTTCGTGTATTTGCATCTGAAGTTACCCGTGTCGCTCGCGAAGTAGGAACTGAAGGCAAACTTGGCGGTCAAGCTCGTGTGCCAAATGTCGATGGTACATGGAAGGATCTTACTGATAATGTCAATACTATGGCTACCAATCTTACAAATCAAGTCAGATCCATTGCTGAAGTAACCAAGGCTGTTGCTCTGGGCGATTTATCCAAGAAGATTGAAGTCGAGTCAGGTGGCGAAATCCTTGATTTGAAGAATATTGTCAATTCCATGGTCGATCAGCTTCGTATTTTCGCATCAGAAGTAACCAGAGTTGCGAAAGAGGTCGGTACAGAGGGCAAGCTGGGCGGTCAAGCTACTGTAGAAGGTGTCGCTGGTACCTGGATGGATCTCACTGATAATGTAAACACCATGGCTGCCAATCTTACGACTCAAGTCCGTTCTATTGCTCAAGTGACTAAAGCCGTTGCAAAGGGTGATCTCTCAAAGAAAATCGAAGTAGAAACCCGAGGTGAAATGTTGGATTTGAAAGACACTATCAATGACATGGTTGGCCAGCTTCGTGTGTTTGCCTCTGAGGTAACTCGTGTGTCTAAAGAAGTCGGTACTGAAGGCAAGCTAGGTGGCCAGGCTGTTGTTCAAGGTGTTGCTGGTACCTGGTACGAGTTGACAGACAATGTCAATATCATGGCTGCCAACTTGACAAACCAAGTGAGATCTATCGCCGAAGTGACCAAGGCTGTTGCTCTTGGTGATTTGTCCAAGAAGATTGAAGTTGAATCTGGTGGCGAGATTTTGGAGCTCAAGAATATTGTGAACAACATGGTGGACCAGTTGCGTATTTTTGCTTCTGAAGTAACTCGTGTGTCCAAGGAAGTAGGCACTGAAGGCAAATTGGGAGGCCAAGCAGTGGTCCAAGGCGTTGCTGGTACCTGGAATGAGCTTACTGATAATGTGAATATCATGGCGGCAAATCTTACGTCCCAAGTACGTTCTATTGCAGAAGTAACTAAGGCTGTAGCCAGTGGTGATTTGTCGAAAAAGATCGAAGTCGAAACTCGTGGTGAAATTCTTGATCTCAAAATTACCGTTAACTCTATGGTTGATCAGCTTCGTATTTTCGCATCAGAAGTAACCAGAGTTGCGAAAGAGGTCGGTACAGAGGGCAAGCTCGGCGGTCAAGCTACTGTAGAAGGTGTCGCTGGTACCTGGATGGATCTCACTGATAATGTAAACACCATGGCTGCCAACCTAACTACTCAAGTCCGTTCCATCGCTCAGGTTACCAAGGCCGTTGCAAATGGCGACTTATCCAAGAAGATTGAAGTCGAGACTCGTGGTGAAATTCTTGATCTTAAGGATACAGTAAATGACATGGTGGATCAGTTGAGAGTGTTTGCTGCAGAGGTAACTCGTGTATCTAAAGAAGTGGGAACAGAAGGAAAGCTCGGCGGTCAAGCGATGGTTGAAGGCGTCGCTGGTACATGGCTAGATCTTACTGACAATGTCAATACTATGGCTGCAAATCTAACGACACAAGTGCGTTCTATTGCCCAAGTTACCAAGGCTGTTGCTTTGGGTGATTTGTCTAAAAAGATTGAAGTCGAAACTCGAGGCGAAATTTTAGAGCTTAAAGATATCGTAAACGGCATGGTTGATCAATTACGTATCTTTGCGTCCGAGGTAACCCGTGTGTCTAAAGAAGTCGGTACTGAAGGCAAGCTAGGTGGCCAGGCTGTTGTTCAAGGTGTTGCTGGTACCTGGTACGAGTTGACAGACAATGTCAATATCATGGCTGCCAACTTGACAAACCAAGTGAGATCTATCGCCGAAGTGACCAAGGCTGTTGCTCTTGGTGATTTGTCCAAGAAGATTGAAGTTGAATCTGGTGGCGAGATTTTGGAGCTCAAGAATATTGTGAACAACATGGTGGACCAGTTGCGTATTTTTGCTTCTGAAGTAACTCGTGTGTCCAAGGAAGTAGGCACTGAAGGCAAATTGGGCGGCCAAGCAGTGGTCCAAGGCGTTGCTGGTACCTGGAATGAACTTACAGATAACGTGAACATCATGGCTGCTAATTTGACTACACAAGTACGTTCTATTGCAGAGGTAACTAAGGCTGTAGCCAGTGGTGATTTGTCAAAGAAAATTGAAGTCGAAACTCGTGGTGAAATTTTGGATCTGAAGAATATCGTCAACTCCATGGTCGATCAATTGCGTGTGTTTGCATCTGAAGTTACCCGTGTCGCTCGCGAAGTAGGAACTGAAGGCAAACTTGGCGGTCAAGCTCGTGTGCCAAATGTCGATGGTACATGGAAGGATCTTACTGATAATGTCAATACTATGGCTACCAATCTTACAAATCAAGTCAGATCTATTGCTGAAGTAACCAAGGCTGTTGCTCTGGGTGATTTGTCCAAGAAGATTGAAGTCGAGTCAGGTGGTGAAATCCTTGATTTGAAGAATATTGTCAATTCCATGGTCGATCAGCTTCGTATTTTCGCATCAGAAGTAACCAGAGTTGCGAAAGAGGTCGGTACAGAGGGCAAGCTGGGCGGTCAAGCTACTGTAGAAGGTGTCGCTGGTACCTGGATGGATCTCACTGATAATGTAAACACCATGGCTGCCAATCTTACGACTCAAGTCCGTTCCATCGCTCAGGTTACCAAGGCCGTTGCAAATGGCGACTTATCCAAGAAGATTGAGGTGGAAACTCGAGGTGAAATCCTTGATCTCAAAGACACAGTAAATGACATGGTGGACCAACTGAATGTGTTTGCAGCAGAAGTTACGCGTGTTGCTAAAGAAGTAGGCACAGAGGGCAAACTAGGCGGTCAAGCCAAGGTGGAAGGTGTTGCTGGTACCTGGATGGATTTGACAGACAATGTCAATACTATGGCCGCTAATTTAACGACCCAAGTACGTTCTATTGCTCAGGTCACTAAAGCTGTTGCTCTAGGCGATCTTTCAAAGAAGATTGAAGTTGAGACTCGAGGTGAAATCTTGGAACTCAAGGACATCGTCAATGGTATGGTTGATCAACTGCGTATTTTCGCATCAGAGGTTACTCGTGTGTCAAAAGAAGTAGGAACCGAGGGTAAACTAGGCGGACAAGCTTTTGTACAGGGCGTTGCTGGAACTTGGTATGAGCTTACTGATAATGTGAATATCATGGCTGCCAACTTGACAAATCAAGTGAGATCTATCGCTGAGGTTACCAAAGCCGTTGCTCTTGGTGATTTGTCCAAGAAGATTGAAGTCGAATCAGGCGGTGAAATCCTTGATTTGAAGAATATTGTGAATAACATGGTGGATCAGTTGCGTATTTTTGCCTCTGAAGTAACTCGTGTGTCCAAGGAAGTAGGCACTGAAGGCAAATTGGGTGGCCAAGCAGTAGTCCAAGGTGTTGCTGGCACTTGGAATGAACTCACGGACAATGTCAACATCATGGCAGCTAATCTCACAAATCAAGTCAGATCTATTGCGGAAGTTACCAAGGCCGTTGCCAACGGTGATCTCTCCAAAAAGATTCATGTTGAAACTCGTGGTGAAATCTTGGAATTGAAGATTACTGTCAACTCTATGGTTGATCAGTTGAGAGAATTCTCGTCTGAAGTTACCCGTGTGGCTAGAGAAGTTGGTACTGAAGGTGAACTTGGTGGACAGGCAAATGTTCAAGGTGTCGCTGGTACTTGGAAAGACTTGACCGACAATGTCAATACAATGGCTAGTAATCTCACAACCCAAGTGCGTTCCATTGCGGTAGTCACCAAAGCAGTGGCTAGTGGTGATCTATCCAAAAAGATTGATGTTGAAACTCGCGGTGAAATTCGAGAGCTCAAGTAAGTAATACATGACGTGCCAGGCAGAGCATTTTAACTAATGATATCACTGCAGAGAGACAGTAAATGACATGGTGGATCAACTTCGTGTATTTGCTGCAGAAGTAACACGAGTAGCTCGTCAAGTGGGTACCGAAGGTATGCTTGGTGGTCAGGCTACAATCGTTGGTGTTGATGGTACCTGGAAGGATTTGACCGACAATGTCAACCTGATGGCCAGTAACTTGACTGATCAGTTGAGAGCCATTGCTGCAGTCTGTAAAGCAGTAGCTCAAGGCGATCTAAGCAAGAAGATTGAGGTTGAAGTGCATGGTGAAATCGCTGAATTGAAGAATACTATTAATACCATGGTGGATCAGTTAAGTTCATTCGCATCTGAAGTGACAAGAGTTGCCAAGGAGGTCGGTACAGAAGGTAAATTGGGTGTCCAGGCTCAGGTGGAAGACATTGAAGGTCTCTGGAGAGATATTACTAGTAATGTCAATACCATGGCCTCCAATTTGACTACACAAGTCCGTGCTTTTGCCCAAATCTCTGCAGCTGCCACCGAGAACGATTTCTCTCGTTTGATTACCGTTGAAGCCTCTGGTGAAATGGACTCTCTCAAAACCAAGATCAATCAAATGGTGGGCTCTCTCCGCGATGCAATTCAAAAGAACAGATTAGCAAGAGAAGCAGCCGAATTGGCAAATCGATCCAAGAGTGAATTTTTGGCCAACATGAGTCATGAAATCAGAACACCCATGAACGGTATCATTGGTATGACGTCCTTGACATTGGAGACAGAACTGAACAGACAGCAAAGAGAAAACTTGATGATTGTGTCTAGCTTGGCTAATAGTCTTCTCACTATTATTGATGACATTTTGGATATCTCAAAGATTGAGGCTGGTCGCATGACAATTGAATCCATTCCCTTTTCGTTGAGATCTGCTGTATTCAGTGTGCTCAAGACGCTGGCGGTCAAGGCAAATCAAAAGAAGCTTGATCTTATCTACCATGTAGATCAATCCATTCCTGATCAGCTCATTGGCGATCCTCTCCGTTTGCGACAAGTGATTACAAACTTGATTGGTAATGCCGTCAAGTTTACTACCCAAGGTGAGGTTGTGCTTCGTACAAGAGCTGTTCGTATGCAAGATAGCACTGTCAGACTGGAATTCTGTGTCAGTGATACTGGTATTGGTATTCAAGAGGATAAACTGAATGTCATTTTCGACACATTCTGCCAAGCTGATGGCAGCACTACGTAAGTGTTTTGACATTACAAGAATAGGTGTATAGATACTAAACGACATACTACTTAGTCGAGAATATGGCGGCACTGGTCTTGGCCTGTCCATCTCTAGACACTTGGTGCAATTGATGGGCGGTGATTTGTGGGTGGAATCAAAGTATGGCCGTGGATCAGAGTTCTACTTCACTGTCAATTTCTTCCAATTCAGTTTGGACCAAAAGGAAGTGATTGAAAAGATTCGCCGTTACAGAAATCGAAGAATCCTTTTTGTAGACACTATGAAAGATCAAACTGGTGCTATCGACAAGGTAACCATGCTTGGACTGAAGCCTTACCGCGTCGACAGCATCGAAGAGGCTGCTGCCATTTCGAACGCAAACTCCAGCAAGAGCAAGCACGCACCCTTCTTTGATACAGTTATCATCGACAAGATGGCATCTGCTGAAAAGATCCGAGAAATTGTGCCTTTGCGATACACGCCCATTGTCTTGATTGCTCCCCAAGTGCATTTGCTCAATATGAAACTCTGCATTGATTTGGGCATCACGGGCTACATCAACTCACCTACCACGTTGGCTGACATGGCCGCTGTGATGTTGCCTGCCTTAGAAAGCCATGCTGCTCTCCCAAGTGACGCATCCAAGACTGTGCCTTTAGAAGTGTTGCTGGCAGAAGACAATGATGTCAATCAAAAGCTTGCGGTGCGCATCTTGGAGAAGTTTGGTCACCACGTCAAGGTTGTTGCCAATGGTAAATTAGCTGTGGAAGCCTACGAATCTCAGACGTTTGATTTGATTTTGATGGATGTCCAAATGCCTGTCATGGGTGGTTTCGAAGCTACGCAAAAGATTCGAGAAATCGAGCACAGTATGAACAATAACTCTCATATACCTATTATTGCATTGACAGCACACGCCATGATTGGAGACCGTGAAAAGTGTTTGCAAGCTGGCATGGTAAGTAGAATCGAGTCGATGGATTTGCTTGATAACTGATTTGTCCATGTACTTGATTTTAGGATGAGTATGTTACTAAACCTTTGAGATTCCCTGAACTGATAGCTGCCATCAAGAAATTTGCACCACAATCAGCTCACATGATGGTACAAGGCAAATCAAAGGCATCTATGACCAATAAGTAAATTATAGAATTTAGACACTATCTTATACCAATTTAATATTATACAATATGTTTTAATTTGCTATAGCTATATAATAAATATACACCCTACAAATATACTTGTCATCATATATATCTCGTATAATGGCGATAATTGTGCTTCATCCAGTTGCTTTATATTAGTAAACTTGGTGATGACTTTATTTAAACTAAGGTACTGTACATATTTAGCAATGGTAATATACGGTGTGATAGTAGTACCATATATCAGGTTTTTCTTTACAATTTAGAGGCACCTATTGATACTTAATGCGCTCTGTTTCTTCTCTCCTTTACAATAGACAGCAAGTGTTTAGCAGATGAAATTACATCTTCTGTATCTTCATCTCTATACACTGAGTGTTGTTGAGATCTTTGGCGTTGCCCTATTTGATGCTTGTAATTTTCATTATCTTCAGATACAACACGTTGTCTGCGAGGTAATAAGCGGCGGCTTGCATTGATGTCTTCATGCTCGGCAATTATATTGTCCTTCTTGATGCGAGCCAGATAACTGCTGTAGCGATTTTCTGTCTTGCGAACTTGTTCATCAATGATGGATGCGTTCATGACAGGCATTGATCTTCGTTTACCATGGTTACCGTGAGTAATGACCGCGCTAGTGGGTGGTGTAGGGGGATCGTAGTATCTGTCACTTGAATGGGAGGAGGATGTGGTAGAATTAGACAAACCCCCGCTGCTACGAGATGCCTCAACTTGTATCTCCTCTGGATATGTGAATCGAGCCTCCCGTGGTGGACTGAATGATGTCAAGCCTGCATTTTCTGGAACGCTGGTATATTTGGAAATGCTATTGTTGCTGTGTTTACGGTATCGCACTGGAACAGGCATCAGAGATGGCTTATCATTTGCTTGTTGTTGGTCTGATGGTGCTGATAGTGCTCTGTTTCTTCGTCGCGTAGTAGCACTAGTTGTGGGTAGCTGACTGTGTCTTTGCTCACTTAGACCTTTACTTGTATAACGTGAAGAGGCTGCAGCGTGTTCTTCAGCGTGTTCATATTCATATGTTTGATTTTGCACCAGGTCAGATGGCTCATGTCGATAGCGATGTGATTCATCAACTTTAGTAGATTGTAGCTGCAAATCACTGCGTTTTGATAAACGAGCGGTATGATGTTGATATTCACGGGGAGAGACATGATGGCTATTTGCAAGCACCGTGGTTCTTAGAGAAGATGACAGCTGACTTTCGTATTCTCTGTTGATGGGGTTACGCAACTTGCTACGATATCTGTTTGGTTCTTCGATTGATCTCTCGTAAGAACTCGTCTTGATCTGAGGTCTTTTGTCATGGTTGATGTTGCGTCTTTGTTGCACTTGTGAGACATTGTCAACCTGATCATAATCGTCATCGCCAACAGTTGCTTGAATGCGGTTAGCAAAATGTAACGAAGCTCTTTTGTCCACTGTTTGTTCAGATAACTGGCCGCTATTTGCTCGTCTATCATTGACTGACAATGTATGCCGACGTCTCACTTTCTCAGTGGAAGGTGGCGCATGAATTTGAGATGGAGATTCGCCATCATATAAATCTTGTCCACGCGTTGATTGCCTCTTACTGGTAGCTGGTGCTTCGTAAGTTTCTTCACGGGAGAGTCGTCTGGCTGAGGGCACAATCATTGAATGTCTATTCAACAGCCTTCTTGGTTCTTGTCTGGAAGACACGTTTTGAATAGCGTTTGAGCGTTCTGGAGTTGCAATTTCTGTTTGCAGTGTTTGATTTTCAGCCATACTTTGATCTGGGATGTAGCTGCTCCAACGTCGTCGATCAGGTTGGCTTTGTTGTTGAGTTTTGCTGTTGCGTCGTTGAACTATGACATCAGACGTAACAGGTTGATGTGCATTGTTGCTATTGCGTCTTTGCATATTTGCATTGGACGCGGTTGATTGTTGTAAATTGCTGTTGCGTCTTTTGAGCGTTGCTGTGGAAACAACCGGCTGTTGCAAATTACTGTTACGTCTTTGTAAGGGAGTCGCAGTGGTGATTGGTTGCTGTACATTGCTGCTACGTCTTTGTACTGTTGGTAGCTTTGATTTGGTGGGTACTGGCAGTGCTGGCTCATACTCGCTAATTGACATCATACTATGTCTTTTAGATAATAGTCTGCTATCATTGGGCTGAGGCTCGACATTGGTTTGCTGTAATCGTTTTAAACCATCAGAGTCAATGCTACGTCGTTTGTTGAGTACAGATTGCATTGTTCTGCTTTTAGGTTTCCCAAGCACTGACATTTGAGGCTCGTATTTATTTGTGTCCGCACTGTCATTCATGGGTTGTTTGTAGCTGCTGTTTCCTGTTGGCTTGTGGGTATGTATGACAGGATTAGAGTAACCATTATTGTTGGTGTGACGTAAAGGAGCAGAGGGTTCAACCTCCTTATTTTGTGGGTAATGTCTGTATTGCTGGTGTGGTTCAGATAGTTTTTGCAACAGTGGAGATGCAGCAGCTGTAGTTTCTTGATGTTTCTTTTGCTCAATTTTGTTGTGGTTGCTTAATCTAGAGCTGCAGTACTTGTTAGTCAACAGCTACAAAAAAAAAAAAAAAAAACGACGTGATCTTTTCTATTTCTAACCTGGTTAAGCTATCTTTACTGTGACGATACGGCTGCAAAGGGGATGCAGATGCATTTGGTCTACTGCTAGGTCTTGATATCAAATCGTCCAAATCGCAGTTGTCCATAAAGTCTTGTAAATCACTGGAAACTAAATCGATGTGATCTAGCAATTACACATGTACTTTGTTGGTCATGTTTCATTTTACTATATGCAAATTTCATACCATTATTTGCCAAATTTTTAAAGAGAGCGACACTCTCAGCACAAGAATCCACAGGAGTCTTTGTCAATGAGCGAATGTTGATTGAGTAGCTCGACATTGGAGTAACAAGTGAATTTCTTAAGCGTTCTGTTTCTCGGGCATCCATGTTCTTGAAGCTAATTCTGTAATTATCATTGTTGTAGTCTCTGGTTTCAGGAGTGGCACCAAGAGAACGCAGTTCTTCCTGCACTAAAGCAGTGTCCAAATCAATGTATTCGTTTGTATCAAATGAGGAGCACGATTTGACAGTGAACGACATTATTGTATTAAATATTAAGTAATGTAAAAAAGAGAAATAATAAAAAAAAAAAAAGGGAAAAAGAGCAGAGAGAGAGAGAGAGAATTTTTCTTTTGTATTTTTAAACCTCTTACTGAAAAAGGAAGAGGCAACAACAAGCTGCTGAGAGGAACACAGTGCGGGACTTGATATCATCACGACAGGAAATGTTGTTTATTGAAGCTACAACAGCAATGGCACGGTAGATCGTCATTCAAAGAGACATCTCTGGGCTGCCATAGATGCCTTTTACTCGAGAGCCTTGTGGTCGCCCTTTTGCGAAATGTAGTACAATTCATATCAGCGTAGTATCAAGGAGTACAACATACTACGTCTTTTCAACATCTAATTTATAGTTCAATATTTACACTTTAATTACAATAAATTTAAAATAGTCAATCTAAACCGAAAATCAAGGTGCACATTTCACTATGAGCACGTCCTTAATATCTAAAAACAAACTTCTAAAAAAGTTAAACCTGGATCAAAAAGGGGTAAAAGCACGTTTCTCAAGCTGTGAAATTCCTCCTCCCTTTCATTGATGGCTGAATAACTGATAGTATAGCGCTTGAAATTTGTTGTTCTCGGCGTGCATCGCACTTTGTTTTTCTATTGTTCCATCTCATACAACATTTGATTGTCTTCAGTGTTGTCATATTATGCGAATAACTAATAACATTGTTAGCAAACAAAACTGCACAAAACAACGCAGACATCTTACAAGCTATATGCGAGCCAGAACATCGCATGTGGGTCAATAACGTGCCTGAAAAAGTCGATTTTTGTACAGATTTAGCTCAAGCGCCTCCTCTATTGCGCAGAATATAGTTACTGCATGAATGCTTTAGGCCGTGCTCCTGGAATTCTACATCTTTGTTATTCGAGGGGAGGTCAGCCTTAGGGTTAGATGAAGAATGGCCGTTCTTTTAATAGTGCTTGCCAAATGCAGCCAGTTTTATCAATTTAGATAAGCATGAGCGACAAAGTCTATGCTATACACGGCGGAAATCTTTGATCCATTTACAACATGTACCAATTTCATCAAAGGTCATGCTCAATGTTGAAGCAATAGTACTATTATTTCATCCCTTTTGTGACAAATACATTCAAACTCTGCCGACCATCAAACATTTGATATTACAATACTGTTGTTTCGAAGTACTGAAATGAATAGAGATTTATTCAAGAATGCCTCTGAGAAGCTTTGGAGTGTCAGTACAACTGAACTGTCAGAAAAAAACAACGATGGTTGTCAGCAAGGCCCAATTTTGCACAAGTTGACATGAACGTCACTGGTTTCAGTGAGAGGAGCTTACAATCAACCGGGTTGATTAAATTTGCTAGCTCTTTTTCTTTCAAGTCAACCCCACGAACGATCATGTTTTCAGTATTTCGTCGAACTGCAGTTGAAGTAGCCGAATCCAGCTTAAAAGGTATGGATGCAGATCTAAGCTGAAAGGGTTTCAGCTTGATAACCACATGTCACGAATAGCTTTGAATATGGATGGCCTTCGAGGCTGGCAAAAAGAGTTACCAATGGCAACATTAAAGACAGAAAAAGACCTTGAACAATGGGCCATTGGCAGCGACAAAGATATTGGAGGATTCTCAGAAGCTAGCTTAGATATCACACCAGAAGGCACAGCACGATTTCATGGCAATATTTCCCTCGACTTACCAGCCAACCAAGAGATTAAGCAAAGTGGATATGCTGCCATCCGTACCATTCCCAAAGCACAGACTTTGTTTGGTACACCTTGTTGGGATACAAGTTTGTTTCGCTATTTAGCATTGCATGTCAAAGGAGATAAACGCAAGTATTTTGTCAACATTCAAACAGATGGCGTCGTCAAGACAGATTTATTCCAGCATCGCTTATTCTTGCGCACACCTGGACAATGGGAGACTGTGATGGTAGTGTGAAACAAAGCGTGTCAGAGAGAATTTCATTTTACTCAAGCTCTTTGCTCTTGTGTAGATTCCATTCAAGGACTTTATTTTGACAAATAACGGCATGATCCAGGAAGATCAAATTGAGATGTTTAGACAAAAGGTGAAGACTGTTGGCATTTCATTGATGGATCGTCAAGAAGGACCCTTTGAGATTGAAATTGACTGGATAAAGGCCATGAATACCGAATTCACAGAAGGCGATATGGACCGTATTCCACCCAAAGAAAAGGCTTAAAAAAAAAAATCACACAAAACATTATGTAAAATGACACTGTATTATATTAAAACACATGCACAAATAAACCCTCTCTAGTTCAACAACTGCTGGCCCCATTTATCTATGAAATAACTGGTCCTTCTCTTTTGATACGCGAGCAGCACATCATGGCCGAAAGGCGGCATAGATATCTTCCCATTTGAATCCAATACGCATATGTAGAAACGTTCATTTGGGAACCGTGTAATGCAGCAGTAACATCTTTCATCTTGATGTACAAGATACAAGATGCCATTAATGGAAGTGCTTGTCTTGATGAATTGAGCTATCAGCATCTCCAGGGTGATTTGCCGTGCTGAGATAGTTGCCTTTGATCCGCCCCAAGACTCCAAAGGTAAATTGAAGGTCGGTGTACTTGTCATTGTGGTGCCTCCATTATAGTAAAAGTTGTACGCCATCTGCATAAAACTATCTGTAAATTCAGAAGCATCACTGACTGTATCCAGCGTGAGTACAAATTCATGCTGAATATCGACTGGATCCACGTATATAGCCGGATCATCTATGAGCTCTAGCAGCTCACTTAAATGGTCGTGCACTGCGAGACAATCCACAGTCGAAGTGGATATTACCCAAGTTGTTTCCGAATTGACATTGATGATATCAATATGAAATTGCTCCAATCGTACAACAAATTCTGGACAAATCTGAGCCTTATGCAAAATGAGGTTGATCTCCATTTCATGTGCCATCTTGACGAGTAGCTGTTTATTGATGGGAGATGCTGCTGTCAGAAATGGCAGCATAGATGTTCTGTAAGTTGTCGATATCTGCTTGATAATGGAATACATGGTGTTGGAGCGTTGGGCAAACATGAAATCAGTAATCACATCCCAACAATCTCGATTCAACAGACTGGTCAATGCGTACAAATCGTATGCAACTTGACGCTTCAAATGCACTACCACATCGTGGTCTTGCGTTAATTCTATCCGATTGTCAAAGTAGCGGATGCTGGTGTCGCTCAAAAGGAGACGTAGTTGCTGCTTGATACGTTGATGATAAGCCATATGAGGGAACTGGCGAAAAAGAATGTGAATGTGAGAAGAGACAGGAACCCCCCCCCCTCCGAGCAGGACTAGTATAAATATTCATATTTAAGCTGTAACACCATACATGAAAACCAACGCTGTATGATTTTATCTGTGTGGAATAAGCTTACTCAGCGCAATACATCACCTCTGGGCTATAGAATTCAAGATAACCTGTTACCATGTTGAATTTACCACTATATAGATTTCGGAACGGAGAGGTGGTGTGGTGGTCTTCGGTTATTCAAACACGAGTCTATAAAAGACGTATTACACACTACTAGACTTGTTTTCCTTCTCTTTACTTTCTTTGCGTCGATTATGATACCCAGATACTTTCACGATATCTTCAAGTCGGTTCAGACACTACCAGAATATTTCGGGTTGGATTTTGATGAGCTAGATGTGTGCGCAGAAGATAAGAGCGCCTTGAATGAGTTATCACAGCAAATACTAGTAGCCACCAGCAACACAACTGGAAATATTTACAAGAGTGAAATCGAATTTGTTCCAAGAACAGACAACAGCACTATGGAAGATGTATGACACTATTTAAATATGAGATTTTAGGGGGGGGGGAGCACTGGTTGTATTTATATCAAGCTCTATTATAGGTCTTGGCAGACATTTGTGTTTATATTCTATCGAATTGGCAGACGAGAAATGTCATCGCCACTGGATGTTCTTTGGTAAAAACAAACAAACAAACAAAGCATTGAATACAGCGTTGTATTGAAACCAATTTCATAAAGACATCTGACAAGAATTCGGTTCAAATGAAGTTTAACAGCACCTTATTGAGTCAGATTATATCAAACAAAGCTTGGAACATACTCTTCACTTGGTAATTTTTTAAGGTTATCACAGTGTATCCCTCCATACTCAAATGTTCCAATGTCAGTGTGAATAGGCAGGAATTTTGCAACCTTTTTCTCAAGGCTGTCGTCCTTCTCAGGCTTCCCCAAGGGGCCTATTTTCAGCTTTCAGGTACACTTGTGTTGTATGTAGAATTGTCACACTTGTTGATTTCACATCTGAATTTGACAGGTACTCCATTATCGCTAAAAGACGTTGCCTTGAAACCAAAGCCAAGCAAATCAATACAAATGCCCGTAGATCAATACATGTCTACCTTTTTATTCGACATTGCCTCCAACTACAAGGATATACCCAGATACCTCGATAGTCTTTTGCTCTCTAAAAAGCGCAAGAAACAAACTGTATGCAACGAGCAACCAAATAAGGCACAGAAATTGTCTAGAAGACAAAAGAAAAAACTTAAACAAGCAAGCACAGCCACCACGATGTCGACCCATAAACCCAGCAGCCAAATAGTTACCATCGATAGAGCACAACTATTTTATTGCTCTAATGTTGTTGATTCATCGACGGGCAATGGAACGATGAATCTACCTAAAGGCAGTAAGCGATTTTGCTTGTATTTGTGATAGTGTTATTGAGCCACTTTTATAGACATACTTAGGGAGGCCAAAACCGCAACCCTGAATGATGAATTTCTTATTTACTGCATTTCAAAGATATTTCCACGAGAATTTGAGACTTCCAACAAGACAGTAAGCACATAGAATTGATTTTACATGACTGAAGAAGAGGAAAGAGGGAGGGACCTAATTAAAGGTTCATAGAAAAAGTTCCTGAAGAGATGTCATTCCTTGCAGAGCATAGTGAAGGAAGTACAAACTAGACATAATAGAATGCGCTGTTCACACATCCTGGAGAGGCGATGTCCGAAAAAGGTGCAGCCCTGTAACTAATCAAATTGTTGATTCAAACGTTTAATGTCTTTTCGTTAGATGCTAATTAATAACATCACTCGAGCAGCTTCCCCACACCATGAGGTAAGATGCCGCAATTGATGTTTATCCATAAAAAAAAAAAAAAGATCTCATCACGTACAACATTAGGTGTTTGAATTCATCAAGGAGCTCATCAGAAGGACATTTCCAGTAGAGTTTTGGGGTTCAAAGCACAATCTGGACATCATTTACAGAGTTATAAAGCATTTCATATCACGACGAAAATCGGAAAAGCTATCAATGACCGAGATTCTGCATGAATTTAAGGTTTTGATCCATGTTACGTAATCTGTTTGACAGCCTACCCTAATTTGTTACCATAGATACTTGATTGCAAGTGGTTGGCGCCCTCACACAAGCAAAGGGTAGTTCCATCAGACCTGCAAAAGAGAAAGGCGATACTTCAACAAGCATTTTATTGGTTCTTTAATGACTTTGTAGCGCCTACACTCAAGGTAACGGAAACAAGTATGGAAATGGCCTACTGAAACTCACATTTCGTTGCAAGTCTTTTTTCTACATTACTGAACACAGCAAACATGGAAAGGAAACCTTCTACTACCGTCGAGATACATGGTATTCCATCGTAGCACCAAACATGGAAAAGCTGATTCAGGCAGATTATTTCACGGAAATGCGAGATATAGTAAGTCGTTGGCTCTACTGCAAATCAATCTTACCAAATTAAACCGCTCGAAAGGAAATGAATTTGGAACTGGGTGCTGGAAAGATCAGATTTGTGCCAAAGGAAAGAGGGTTGCGTATGATTACAAACATGAAAAACGCTACCAAACTTGTAAGTTTGAATTTGATAATGAAATGCGCTTTTTGCCAACACTTTCTATTAGGTATCAAGCATGGCTGACGAGGTTTATGAAGAGCAAAAAGTGAATTCTAACGACAAACTAGAACCAGCCTTAAACGTCCTTCACTATGAAATGGTAAGCGTGTCATTTAATCAGGTCGCCCGGCAAGCTTACAGAGTGTGTCCTAGAATCGCGATCCAGACATTATGGGCAGCTCAGTGTTTGGCGGACATTCTCTATACAAACGATTCAAAGCATATACCAAAAAAGTGCTGCCTTCTTCACCCAAGTAAGCATCGACTTTGATTTTGATTGCGATGTCTAACGTGTATGGTTAGATTCTACTTTGTCAAGGTCGACATTGCCAATTGCTTTGACAATATTGATCAAATCAGGCTTTTGGCTATTTTAGAAGACATTCTGAAATCTGTAAATACACAACATTTCTATCAAAAAAAAAAGTATCCGGCATGCTAACCACGATAACATAGAGCCAGTATCTATGTAAAAGAATTACATCTGCTCGGCCGTTTGCAGGAAGAATGATGCAGAAGGGCCTAGAGTCTTACGGTTCAAGTGGTAAAATGACTAGCTATGATGGCGCACACACACACACGATATTCAATAACACTGTCTTTAGATGAAGCAGCTGATCTAAGCAAATTTGAGCATAGATCCAAAGATGTTCGTCCTGGTTCCATACTGCTTGATCAGGTATTTATCCATGTGGTTTATGTGGTTTTGATGCTGACAGGATGCAGGGTTCATACACATTTACTGATACGCAGGAATTGTATGATCTTTTAAAAGAGAGCATAACATCGAGCGCTGTCAAGGTATTATACCAACATGCTGAATGATAAACACTACAAAAAAGTAACTCACTCTTTTGCAAATATAGTTTGGCAGTAAATATTACAAACGTCAACACGGCATTGCTCAGGGATCTCGACTTTCGACACTTTTGTGCAGCTTCTTTTTTGGCAGGCTGGAACAAGAGAAACTTGCTTATTTGAGAGAAGACAAGCAAGGGGTTCGTATCAAAAGTTTGCTTGTATCAGATGCATTGTACTGACAGATAGATAAAATAGATTCTGTTTAGCTATATTGACGATTTCTTGTACATTACCAAAAACAAGGATTATGCTGTCAGATTCATGAATACAATGACTTGTGGTAAGAGACTATTTGTATAGTTTTGGCAGCAATTCTCAATATTGAAGTAGGTATATCTGAATTTAGGGTGTCTGTCAACAAGGATAAATGCGTAACAAACCTCGATAATGACATGCCTGGTACGAGGATGCTCTCAAGAATGTTCTTATTACGCATCGAACTCATCGCTTTACTGTAGAATTCTCTTGGCTTGGAATGATCTTTAACACCAAAACGTTGAATGTCCATATTGACAAGTCGAAAAGACAAAAGACAGGTACGGTTCTCTAGCTGAATGCGTATACATTGTATTCTTATGATCTCTGTAGATGTCACATCTCTCATGACAGTGGAATACAGTCGTAAGCCTTCCAAGATGTTACTAAACAGCGGCGTAAGGTGTGTGTTTCTGTAAAAAAAAAAAAAAGAAAAGAAGCGATAGCGTTCTTTACTAATCCCCCCCCCCCTACGCATAGGGCTATCAAATCCAAGTTTTACGACATCTTGATGGACAGCGAGATCAACTCCAAGCAATCAATCTCACGAAACTTGTATGACAACTTTGAGTTTGCAGCGTTAAAGATCGAATGCCAAGTAAAAGCGTTGTCAAACAGTATCATGGGGTTTGTCAACGAAAAGTGCATCTTGGGCATCATTATTCGGCTGGGACAAATTGTTATACCTATGGCGCCTCATGGCATCAGCAAATCCGAGATATTACATCTACTCTTTCTGGCATTCTATAACGTATTTCGAAGACGGCAGTCTAAATATCCCCATCTAACCATGTATCTGAAATCTACCGTCAAAAGATACCATAGATCTGTTAAATAAAGCCGTTTATTCTTCCTCTTTAGCTGCTCTTCTAGAGTTTTTTCTTTGTTCTAATTTAGCTACTTTCTTCTCTTGACGTCTACTGAGTGTACTTGGATTTGAGTTGGTAGTGGCATACATCTTTTGGTGCTCAAAAAAGGTCTCCAATGCCTCTGGGCTGACATCGTCCAGCGTGAATTGGCCCAATTTTCCTGTTCTATAATGCTTGAGGAAGAATTTGGCTGCCATGGTCATATCATACTCGCCTCCTTTCACAACAGCACCTATACGCTTGGCTACACCTCTCAGTAAATCATCCACATTGTTTGTAGGCTGGTCGTCTGGCAACTTGAACCATTTTGCATAATCGTAGGCTCCAAATTCGTTCAGTCGAAACAAAAGATAGTCGGCCATTGTTTGCTCATCTGACAAATGATCACGGATGCCACCAGTTAACGCTACTTTTAGGCTTCTCACTGGATCTGCAATATGAGGCACCATCACGCCTGGTGTATCTACGAGGTAGACTGTAGGATCTTCCAGCACTTTGACTGTGCCAATCACGGTTCTTGTGATGCCTGGTTGTGCTCCAGTTGCTGCTGCTTTTCCTTTTCCAACACCTACTCTTCTCAGCGAATTGATCAACGATGATTTGCCTACGTTGGGCATGCCAACAACCATTAAAGTAACTTGGGGTATAGGGTCGGCCAGTTTAGCTGCATGATTCAAGATCTCTTTAATGTTGCTATCAGTTTGACAGCTGGTAAACACGACAGGCGTCATTGGTGCATGCTTAGCGAATGCCGCAGTAATGGGTGCTTTGGTGCTTTGGTCTGCCAAGTCGAATTTATTATATACAATGAGTCGTGGTCGTCTGCCTACTACTTTTTCGAAATTTGGATTGACTGAGGAAAGTGGAATACGAGCATCTCTCACTTCGACTACTAGATCCACCGAATTCAATCTCTCTGAAATCAATCGAAGGCCTCTTGCCATGTGACCTGGGAACCAGTTGATGACTCTATCATAGGGAAATGTTGTTCTAGGTATGAATCGGCTGGCCATTGGATAAATGAAAGAGCAAGATGGATGGAGGATTTCATATTCACTTTAAGGGAGGGGTGTGTGTGTGTGTGTGTGCCAAAAGCGAATAGCAGTTGTGTCGTGACCGCAATAAAAAGCCTTCCATTGCGGCAGCACTATCCATTTTAAAGCAGCTATTACTTCCACATTATTCTTTCAACCATACCAACTCCAAATGCCAACTGACAAGAAGAAGGACGCAGAGAAAGAAGAAGAAGAAGTGCACTATGCTGCCGAAGAGTACGCTGTAAATGACTACGTGGCTCCTGCTGAATATACAGTGCCTCAAGGATACTACAATGAAAATGGTGAGTACGTTGAAGATAACTCCAACTACTATTCAAATGCCACTGGCGATGCAGCACAGCAAGGCTACGACTACTCGGATCCCAACAATCAGTATTACGCTGATAATGGTCAGTATTACTATGGATATGACTACAATACAGGAGCATACACCGATCCCAATAACACTGCTGCTGCTGCCACGGATGCATCAGCTGCTTACAATTACGACCAATACTATGCTCAAAGCTATTACGATACGAGTGCAGCGACAAGATCTTATGGTGGAAGTGGAGTTGTGCCCGAGTCCGTTGCTGCATTACAATCAGCAGTAACCTCCAACTATGGCAGCAACAATGCTTCACCAGCACCCAAAGTATACTACCCCTCCACAGCAAATTCGAATAATCCCGTCGGGCCCATCATTATCACTAAATCAGGATACACAGGACCGCAGACATCCACATCATCATCCTCACCTGCACCTACAAGTAGCCCAGCAAATAACAAGAACGATGATGCAGATACTAAAAAGAAGAAGAAAAAGAGCATTGTGCGAGCTGCAGGTGGAGAGGTTTGGGAGGATCACTCGCTTGAAGAATGGGATGATAATGATTTCCGTTTATTTGCTGGTGATCTGGGAAACGAAGTGACAGAAGAACTATTATACAAGGCGTTTTCTAAATATCCAAGTCTGTTAAGAACTCGTGTTGTGCGTGATAACCGAACCATGAAGTCAAGAGGATTCGGGTTTATCAGTTTCAAGGATCCTGATGATTTTGTCAAGGCATGGAGAGAAATGAACGGTAAAAATAGCATGTGCGCATGTATGTACATGATTTGCATGAAAAGCTAATCGACTATTGTAGGCAAATACGTTGGTAATAGACCTATCAAGCTTCGAAAGAGTACATGGAAGGAACGTAATATTGACGTCAGGGCAAAGAAAGAAAGAGATCGTGTTGGACCATACCCAAAGCACAGATAGTTTTTTTTATTACAAATTAGAGAAAAATAAAACATATTGGTATCATCGTGTACACAAGGAAATGCGGTATTCTTTTTATCTGAGGTGGCAGCCAGCAGGATGATCGTTGAGAACGTTCAAAGCAATCAATACAACGTCAATAGTCCACCAGATACCGCCGAGACCAGCTGTGATGAGCTTGAGGATACCGAGGAAAATGTAACCGAGATAGAAACGATCAACACCTATGTAGCATGTCAGTAAGGCACACTCCAATCACACACCTCTATCTTATTAAATACTTACCCAAGGGACCGAGGAAAATGGAGAGCATGAGAGCAACAAACCAGCTGCGATCAGAGATACACATTTCATTGACGAGCTCGTCTTGCTCACCCTTAGGAGGCTCCTCAGGAATATGAGGCTTCTCTTCCTTGAGAGCATAGTGGAGAGAGACGGTCAAGGCAGCAGTAACAGCGAGAACAATGAGCCAAGATCCAATAATCTTGAAACGATGTTGATGGGTGATACGCTGGAACTTTTGTCTCAAGGATTCATTAGAGCGATCGATATCTCTAGAGATCAAGGGGGCAGATTCCTCTTGGTTAACATCGTTAGCAGTGGCACCGTATTGTTGGTTGGACATTTTATCAGTTGTTATATACAGAAGAAAAAGAAGAGAAAAGAAGATTGAAGCAAGTCTTGGCTCGTTAAATACATGAAACTTGGCGTGAGTTTGTATACAAGTTTTTTCGTGTATTACATCACACACACACAGTGGTGTTGTACATGCTTTCTCTTTTTCTAAATTGGAGCTTCAACCGGATTTGCATTAGGTAACGACGCTGGTAAGAAAGAGATGTATCCTAGGCAACAGTAGATCTGACTCGACTAAAATGTCAGATCCCGAGTGTGTATAAAGTATAAACATGTCATAAAGATGGTTGTACTGACATTTGGGTTCCGTGTTTCTCCAGCATTGAAATCCCCTCATCTCTTGCAAGTGTGTAAATGCCTCTGTATAAAAAAGAGAGTTTGTTGTATCACCTAGCCTCACTACTGTGTTTTTTTTTTCACGATGAAGCACAGAAGGTTAAGCCTGACGCTACTTTAGCATACATAACACAGTTTCAGTCTTGTGATGTGCATCTTGCAAGCAATGAATAAGCAAGGTACATTTTGAAATAAGGACACGCTTTGAGACGATGATGGATTAGCTTCCTGCCCTGTTGTGCAACAAAAAAAAAAGCTGTTGTAATACACACAACATTTCATGTATGACACTAGAGAGTCTTCCGATTTGATGCTACAGATTTGAAAAGCCTAAAGCCGAGTTACATTCGCATCGCACCTCGTATTAAATAAACATAAAATGGGCTTGGTTTATGAAGAACAACGTTTATTTCAAATCTAGCCACAACGTAACAAAGATGTAACAAAAACTAAAATTTAATCAGATTTATGCCAATCAGATGTGATGACCTTTTCATTGACAGCATCAATCTATGCAAATACACACCGTCAGAAGCTGGTATTCCATCTACATAGCAAACATACCTTAAAGTAGAGATAATGCTTCTTGGGTACAAGGTTATATACAAAGTAAAAGGATTGTTGGTTGGCAGAGTTCTCATTAGCATTTCCATCACCAGAGGAAGGAATAGCCGGGCCTTGAATAGTTTAAATGAATACATGACGTTTCTCGTGTAATAAAATGGCTGCATAATGTTGCACGCTCTTACCTGGCATTGTTTGAATAGAGGCTTGAGAATGATCAAGTGTTGGTGTTAATTCATCAGGTTTCCCAAGCTTGGATAGAATATCAGCAGCAGGAGTGCCAGGTAAACCGAGTTGATCACCTAGAGCCTTCAAGCGCAAATCCCGTTAACAAATGTTGGTTGCATAATCAAGCAACACACACACACACACACACGCATACATACCTTCATGACCTGATATTTCTCGCCCGAAGCAGAATCCACTCTTTCATCATATTCACCACCACCAATCTTACCAGGCACATTACGAAGAGATTGATACTTTTCAGCCAAGGTATTCACGTTTTCGTCAGACATTATATATTAATATTGATAACAAAGAGATAAAGAAAAAAAAAAAAAAGAAATAGAAAAAATACGAATGCTTATATTTTGCTTGGCTAAAATCTCACAACTTAAATGACGTAAGAATGTAGGCTTTCTCGGCATTGTTCCCGTATATCTTGTTTGTTGTTACGTTTATTGGCATGAAGCTACATGGTGATGAACATGTGTAATAATGTGCATGGTGATAGTGCTCAATATATGAAAAGTTACAGGAAAAATGCTGCGCTCCAGAGTCGGATAAGATTCTATCCACTGAACAAAGAGGCCCAAGCAAGGCTGCGTTAAGAATCAAGTATTTCAGGCATAGTATGAATAGCCATCCAATCTAATCAACTCTGATTTGTTGTACAATCGAAAATAACTCCAGACATCATTAGCAACTGCTGTTTATACACAGGCACATTGATTGTTTAGGCAACAGCATAATTTGATGGCTAAAAAAGATCCTTCTTGGTTCCTTTATAGGATTAACAAGAGATTGCCAGCTATTAGAAAATGAATACAAATATGGGCAATGCAACGATTCAATGATAATCATTGGGTAGTATTGGCAATAACTTGGCAGCTTCACATACAATGGTTCATGTACAGTTGGCAACACGCAGGATCAGCAGCCAAAACGCAGCAACTGGGGTTAAACGATTTCGCGGCATACAGCACTGCTCAATTCATGACGAAAAGAGAATGTTTTATCGCTTCTGTCAAATTCAGCTATATCAGATGTCATTAGAGCATCCTACTTTCTATCAGATTTATAGACTATTTATTAAGATACGTCTAATGATGTCAATTGCATCTAACTCTTGGACTAAGGATACTGAGCATCGCTTAAAAATGTAAAAAATGAACTTTAGCCGAAGACCCGAAGTTTCATATATATAAAGGTCTCACAAAAGTAATTTCAAGTGTTGCCCTGGATTACTAGATTCAATTTGATTTAATATTTTTGATGTTTCAGTAAAGGGGGGTAGTTCATGGTTTTTGAATAGTTTTCATCGATCCCAAAACATTAAGAAAATGCATCAGAAAGTAGTTGCTAAACGAGAGCAGTTGTTCGGTGCTATTCTAGACGTCTGAAACAGCTTCTAACCCGAGAAATTACTTGTTAAATGTAGCCCATTTTGGCTGTGCTTTGGCACACTATTGAGTAGCAAGAGTTAATGCAAGTATGCTGTCTATGTGTATATGAGTCGCTTTTATTGATTTAGACCCGAAACATCGTAGGAGAGCCATATCCACAGTGACAAGCGAATTTATGAAGGTCTGATTAAATGTACCTTTAGTAATTGACATCACATTGTAATTACATGCGTGTGCGCTTAAGTTTCTCTTCACTGTAAAGACTACTGCTCTACTCTAGGGAGTAATTGCCCAGCATGTCACTCAGTTTTTGGATAATAAGAGGCGTGTCTCGGCTGTTTAGTCCTCGAATTTCAAGGAACTACGGGAAAAGTGTCTATGAAAAAAAAAAAAAATCCCAGAGTCTATCAAGATACTGTGTGATATACCGCCAATCTCACATTAGGGACACTCGGTGTTGACATGTATATAAGTCATCTAAATACGAGCTGAATCTAATTATCAGGCGTCAGCAATTATGTATTATGCTGTTCATTGGGGGAATACAGATTTGTATCCTGTAGATGCCCCCCCTTTTCTGCCTTTCTATATGAATTGTTCCTTAGTTGCGATCAATTTGCGCCATTTCATTTTCCAGTAATAAATTGATTGCGTTCGCGATAACAGTATTAGCATTTATGACATGAGTGTTCTGTGGCCATCTTTATGTGCACATGCATTAACTGACGATCATGTTGTGCACAACTATCTTGAAAAAAGACTTTTTCTTGTGTTACAGATATCCTTTGCTGATCTTTTTCAGGGTCACTTTTGATATGGAATTATCGTACTTGTAAATATCCATCTGAGAGGGCAGCTTGATTCAGTACCTGGATAGTCGTTAACTGCTCACTGTCGAATAGAAGACGGCATTTAGCGGAATAGGATTCTATTTGAAAATGAACAGTACTGTAAATCAGAGCACATGCGCGCACAAGTAAACAAAATGTCGATTCCTTCTTTTTTATGCCTATAAATGGCAACCTTCTATTATTTACATGTCATGAAAACCATCCACAAACAGTTACTTTCAAAGCAATCAAAACACATACGCAAAGTGCCATGTTAGTCATGAAGCAGGCGCACAGCCTCGTAGCAAACTCACAGGCAGCTACTATAGTCATCGCAGACATGTGATGGTTTTCTGATAGCAGGGTTTGTACTTTAAGGAGCAAGCAATAGTGCATTTATAACATCCCGCGTTGTCTAACTTGATTTTCCCTTCTTTTTCATATACTTTTTTTTTTCTTTGCTCTTTCCCAATATTCATGATGCAAAAAAAAAGGATGGCCATGATTCAAATGGCTTTCCTGTTTGCCATACAGTGGCTCAGTATAACCACCATCATATTGAATGCACTCGCCTTGAATGCAGCTAAAGGCTCGAATCAAGGATTGATCATAGCAGCAGAATCTGGGCCCCAGGAATACACACTCTTGATCATGGGCGCCATTTCATTGTTGGCTTCTTCCTTGTTATTGATCATGTACCTTCATATATTCCTTCGTCTGTTGGGAGATCGGCCACTCAATCTGTCAAAGCGATTACTGGCATTTGAAATTGTGCTCGCCTTGTTTGTCATTGCTCTTGGGTCGGCTGCCTCGGGGATCATATCTGCCCGTTTTAACGGTAACTATATACATGTCATTGGAATCGCACATCATTTTTTGACACGCTACATGTAGAGTTCTCGTCTTGTAAAAGGCCTAATGTCTCGACGCTAACCTCCAACATCCGTTTTGATAGATACGGTAGCAATAAATTAAGCTCAAGAGCATGTGGTTTGGCTAATGCAATGATTGCAGTAGGTAAGAAATCATCAATAAGCACTATAAATCTACAGACATAAACAATGTCGTGCCGCACATGCAATAGAGCTGTGTATAGGCACTATCAAAGTTGTACATTTGTTGATTTAGCGTGCATGTAGCATATGTATAGTTGACTAACATCAACATAGGCTTTGTCACCATTATTGCCTGGCTCATGACATTGATTATATCTGTTTACGCTTTAGCGGAACTCAACAGCTTTGCTATTACTGATTTATTCACAATGCAAACGCCTGTTCATCCTTACCAAGATGTCAAAGTTCAAATGAACCACGAAGACTATAAACGTAGCGGCCCCGCGGAAGAAATAGTGTCGACTAATACTAGGAAGAATGAAGCGTTCGTGACGACAGTAGAGTCTGAAAAATTAATCATTGCAAATGAGGGAGAGACAAAAGAGTTGCATCATAAACAACAACAACAACACAAGCAGCCACAGCAGCAAAAGCAGGGAGAAAGAGGATTCAGGAAAAGTGTTGTCGTAGCTGACGATATGCAACATCATCAACCTCAGGAAATGAAACCTGCTAAATCCACCAAAAGTAGGAACTTTGATTTCTCTTTTGACCCAATTCAGATTGATTTGATGCTTCCGTCTACATCAGAACTTATCGGGTCCAAAAAGATAAAGAACAACAATAATACTAATCCTTATCGTTACCCTTAATCTGTATATTTTAATAAAGTAGCTTAATCTCCATGTGGTTAATTCATTGGCAAAAATCCTGTTTTTGGAAAAATAGTTTTGTATCGATGAAGGTGGTGAGGTACGATCAAAAACATCAAAAGAGAATCGTGTACAAAATGCTATGATTAGCATCAAGACGAGCTACCTCAATGGCGGGCTGGTGTATGTAAGCAATAACTGATATTGCTGTTATTTGCTCAGTGCTGCGTTCCAATATCAGCATTTCCATGCAGTTGTGATGTTTCTTTTTTTGTTGTATGCTCTCCATACATGAGCGGTAGCAGGTATTGATCATAGATGTGGCAATGGTGGTAAACAAGCCCCAGGGAAAACTCGTATAATTTAATCAAAAAACGATAAAAAAAAAAAAAAAACTCGTCAAACAATATCGATATATAATATCCATTAAATAAAAATATGAACACAATATTCATTTATACGTTAACCTAGACTTTCGTTTGATGCGAATTATATATAAAGTTGTCTCACAAAAAATGGAGAAATAATTGAAGATTAGCCTACAGAAGTTCCCTCTACTTCCTGCTTCGTATACAGAGGATTAATCCAAGACGGGTAACTACAACTATATGTATATAGCTTTGCCTCAATTTAAAGTTCTTCACTTCTTCAGTAGAGTCTCAAATTCAATCATTGATGCCCTGATACTACAATGGTTTAGGACTCTGTATAGAGCAGCCCTTTTTGCTATTAGTAGTAATTGCCAAGTATGTAAAAATGGGTAGCATCTATAATTCTCCAATACCAAACATCTGCGTCTCGATTTTTACATCAGCATGCAAGTTAGGATGTGAGCTGTACATAGGCACACTCAAATATGTTTTGATTTACATTTTGATCAGCCAGTAGTGTATTTAGTATAATGATGTTTCCATGAATGAAAAGAGGATGGTAGCTAAAAAACCTGGGCGGTGAGGTGTTTCTAGCTACAAAAAGGGGTACTGTGTAAGGAGAAGGGGGTACTCTGTACATTTTGCCTTCTTTTGATGCAGAAGTCCGCAAGTTCAGGTCAGAGATCAAGAGAATGAACAATTCATCCTGGATGCTCAGCAGCAATCAGAGTACTTGATAATATCTTGTCCCTATGACTCTTCATTTTTGAGTGGCAGTAGCCCCCCCCCCTCACAATACACGCGCAATGAACAATGGGAATTATCTCCATCATCTAAAGCGGATAGTCACCGTTGTTGCTCTCAAAGCTTCAATGAACAACATCATCGACCCAACTACTGGTATTTAACCTATGATGTGAATTATTACCATGGTATGCACACTGCCAACAACTCTTATGCAATAAACACTGTGTCATTCCGTCATTCATCATCATTGAGTAAAATCAAAAGAGCCCTATGACTATGCTCATGTACCTAAAAAAAAAAAAAGTCTAATGAAGCAGTATATAACGCATCTCATTGCTTTGGCATAAATGACAGTAACAACCATTACTCTTATTGCTAGTGACCACCATCTTATGCCTCTAGCAGCGATATGGACGATGAAAGCTATTATTACCAACTATAAATGCAACATGATCAGTCGCTGTCCTACTACGGTCAATATCATGGATGCACTCCATCAAGTATGAGAGAGAGAGAGAGAGAGAGTAAAAAGCGATGGACCCAATGAATCCAGGAAATAAACATGTCAAAATCAATAAAATGAAACATGTTTATCATGCTCTGCTTGAGGGAGTTTAGCGCAAAGCATTTAATCTCTCTAGAAGTAAAAAGGCAATTAGCAATACATGACGTCTGGTAGTTTGTAATATTCTCTATGTACTATATATGCTCTTTGATTAAGGCTCAAACACAAGTTTCGATTACAGTCTGGACCCTTTCTTAATTCATAGTTGTTCCATAACTCGCCTATCACCTGCTAATGATGTCTCGAACACTGCCATTGAAAGTATGTAGCCAATTTGTACAGATCGAAAACGCTCAATGATATGCAGGGTAGCTCATGAGTCCATCAAATGGTGTAACATTTGATTCGCTCTTGCATTTAGATTTGCTGAAAGAAGAGATGAACAATCAAACCTTAAATGGATATGTGAGATGGATGGGTTTAGCACAAAAATAGATTGTATAAAACAGGGGATTACTTAATCGTATCATTTCTGTTCTCCACAGCCAATCGGAAGGCGTTATTCAATGACAAAACTGGTCATTCGAACGCAACACAAAGAGCCCAAACTCGATTATTAATATTTTTACCATGATGCCAATAAGCAAAGCCTTGATAAATAGTAGCGTCATCCACTGAGGAGTGAATGAGTAATACTTGTATGAATAATGTAGTCAATTGAGCAGGAAACAGGTACCTGTGATAGGTCTAGATATGTAGTGGTGTTATGTGATCTACGATTGGTTGGTAACTCAACCCGCTGAAATCCTTTACTATATATAAATTAATCTTGATACTAGTACTTTAAAACCTCTTTTCTTCTCTTGTACTTCACTTTTCTCCCCCTTTTTGTATTATATAATAAAAAAATCCTCTTTTTTTTTACATTATGACCTTGCAATATGACCTTGTTCAATATCCCACCTCTGATACTATAAAAATTGTCACTTATTTACTAGAACGCATCACCAAAACGAATGATAGAATACAGCCATCTTCACGACATGCCTCTCCATACGCTTGCTTCTACGCACGAGCCATTCCCAATATTGATATTCAATCCTACCTCGCACGTATTCTCAAGTACTGCCCTTGCGCTAATGAATGCTTCCTCAGCTTGTTAGTCTACTTTGATCGCATGTCTCGCAATTCGTCTGGGTTGAGAATTGATTCGTACAATATACACAGATTGATCATCACAGGTATTATGGTAGCCAGCAAGTTTTTTTCTGATGTGTTTTATACGAATGCCAGATATGCCAAGGTAAATTTTGTGTTTTAGCAGTGTCAACTTGCACAGATGCTAAAGCAGTGACATACTACCATAGGTCGGCGGTTTACCTGTTGCTGAACTCAACACTTTGGAGCTGCAGTTTCTTAAACTAAACAACTTCAAACTGAACGTGCAAGTAGAAGAGCTTCAACAATATGGAGATCAATTACTTTTGCACTGGATCAGAGAACATCAGATAAAGAGAAACAGCGAGGATTGTTACAAGAAACAAGAGTTCAAACCCATAATTCGCTATACGACTAGCCATACTAATTGCTCATCTAATTTAATCTTATCAACAGAGCAGCAAATGACTGAAAAATATGATTCTACTACTAAATGTTAAATATCTTGTAAATACACATATACACACTTATATATATATATAACCCACGCAACCCAACCAATCCAATACGCACATGTACACAAGACATCCAGCAATACATCAAAAGAAAACCAATTATTACTTATATTATCATTATTACTTTTACTATTAAAATATACCAGAAATCCTTTACCAAATCGTGTCATCCTTTGGACTACAATGAAATGCTTTTTTTTTTTTCGATTGTCATGTAAGGAGTTAAATCTTCTATTATTATCAGCTTCTCTCTTTAAAGGGTCTAAAATCTCTAAAAAGTGGTGCTAAGTTGCCTAAATTAGATGTAAACTATCACAAATTAAGCAATTTAACAATGTGCTCTCCTTTTATTTGATATACATTTGATAAGAAAAAACCACAGTGAAACAAGGAGACTCAGTACGCTTTGAACCAATACTCCTTAATATTACATTTTCGCTGAAATTGACAACATACATCTGCTAGTGTGCTCATTGTGGGGAGAAGGAGCAAAAAAAAAAAAAAATCGAGAAGGCATTCATATGCTTTGTGCTACATGCACGGTAATGAGCCATGAAACTATATTATATACTCACGCTATTAGGCACATTCAGGAACGTATCTGTCCTATAGAATCTAACCAAATCATTCTGACAGTTACCTAACAAAGCTTTCTTATCTCTTTGTGTTTGGCTATGTGTCACTATGGACCTGAGAAATCCTTATTCTACTATGGGAAATGCATGAATTATGCACGGAAGCAATGTCCGTGCAAAAGCTTCATTGTATATGCTTGTATGCGATCGTGTTATACAGATGTATACATTCGACTCTCAAACACACTAAAGTTAAGCTGAACTGGCGCTTATTTGATATTCACATTTTTATTCGCGCTTAGACATTGAAATTAGACTCATCTTCTGGCGTTGTAAGTGCGCTATCCATAGTATGATCATCATCTTGATCTATAGCATATGATGCAAGGTCGTGCTGACTCGTGTCAGGTGACAAAGAAGGGGCCTTTCTCTTGAGTCCATTGTTGAGAATGACCGATGATTCTGGTGGAACAATGACAGTGATAGCAGCAGTAGTTTGACCGTTTTGAGTAATGGCTTTAGCTGTTTCAACCACTTGCTGCCTCTTGTTAGCAGCAGCAGCAGCAGCAGTCCGTTCGAAAAAGACATCTGGACTAGTACATGTACCAAGCGCACGACGCATCTGCTTTGTAATGATGCTCAGGCCAATTTGATAGGATGCATTCATCCAACCAAAACCCTCACGAGGAACATACTTGAAGTCTACACCCACATTGCCGTATTCCACCTGCACTTTGTGCGTCAAGCTTACAACGTCATACTTTTCAGGCACAACACCATTAAAATCAACAAATGATTTTGTAATACTACAAACAGATGAATTTCTTGCTCTAAACATATACAAAAGATCATACTCACATATATAGCCAGCGATAGACTAGTCTCTGTTGGATATCAATCATTCCATAATTCTCAAACCCACGCCAGGCAAGGATCTGATGAGGACTCCAGCCAAAAGGAAAATCCCATTGACGGTTAGGACGATCCAAGCTAATGATGCCTCTTGATTCAACTGTGCCAGATACGAGACCACCCATCACTTCAAACTTGGGGAGCGCATGACGCGCCATTTTCTCTGCTTGTTCCTGACTTGCACATTGAGCCCACATGGCCCAGAAGGTTGTCACTGTTTCGTATGTAATTTGTTGTTCTGTTTTGGTATCATAGTCGAAATACATGCCAAGCTCTTCATTCCATAGGTAGCGATCAATCCGGCTTCTTCTCAGCTGTGCTCGTTGTCTCCATACAGAAGCTTCTTGCATGACACCATCATAGTCAACGAGGTCACCGTCCAAATAGTCTGTCATCATGTCTGCAATATCGGTTTCATATTTGTACAATAATGCATTTAAATCAATAGTGGCCAGATTAGCACATCTTCCCTCATAGCGGTAGGTGGTATCATGGCCAGATTCACGAACAGCACGATCGTGCAGAAAGTACTCATCCAATTCAGGCTCCTTGATTGTGCCATTGTTGTAAGACTCCATGTATTCACTGATACTCAAGTTGGCTTTTGTGGCATAAGGTTGAATGACATGATCAAAATGAGACGCTTCTGTTTCAGGTGGAATGCCTTTGCCATTGGGTCGGAAACGTGATAACTGTGTTTTGGGGTCTAAACGAGGTTCAGCCATCCACACCGTGTGATACTCCTTCATGGCAGCTTGTAACACAGAACGCAACCATGCTTTTTTGTCACTGTCGCACCCAGATAATCTTAAATAGACCTGTCGTGCCATGTCTGTCAAAAATGGGGGCTGCGATCTGGTAAGATAGTAGGAACGATTGGCGTTCAAAATTTTCCCGTAGTGCTTGATTTCATAAGCAAAGTTCTCAACCATGCCTTGCGCCAAATCCACACGATGATCAATCAACAAGCCCAACGCTTCAAAATAGGAGTCCCAGCCATACATTTCGTTGAATCGTCCTCCAGGCACAACAAACGGAACACCGCGGAAAGTAGCTTCACCAGTCTCCATGTCTTTCACCTTCTTGAGAGCCAATGCAAGAATGCCAGGCCTGTTGTTGATGCTCTGAACGTATTCAGGCGTAATATCCTGAGGTAGTCTTTCCACTTCCAGCCCCAGATGCTTTTTGGTGTTGGCAACATTTTGGTAATAGTCAAAGACCTCATCCTCGCCAAAAGGAATATAAATGCGAGGACTATGGTTAGCAGATCTATTTTTAGGATCTAAACAGATGCGTTCGAGCCCCTCGGCATCAATGCGACGAGTGAGTCCATCCCAGAAGTTATGACGAATCATGCGAGAAAGTCGATCCACAGGGTTTTCGTTGAGACGAGCTTCATCAAGAACAATATGCTTGCGACCATAGTCTTCAGCAAGAGCCAATTCTTGCAGCAAATTAGATAGCATGTAT
This sequence comes from Mucor circinelloides, assembly GCA_037974945.1. Classification (NCBI taxonomy): domain Eukaryota; kingdom Fungi; phylum Mucoromycota; class Mucoromycetes; order Mucorales; family Mucoraceae; genus Mucor; species Mucor circinelloides. The sequence continues at coordinate 418,087 of JBBNAA010000023.1, read as the reverse complement.
GTGCCACGGATTTCAATTTTGCGGTAACCACCTGAATCAGCGCTGCCGACTAGAAGCGATTTTGGACCCAAATCATTGACTGTAATCTGAAAATCGCCATCCGTATCTTCTTGTTCAACCAAGATTCTTTGTGTCTCCTTGACATCAAGCAAAAATTTCCGCGCTTTGTTCTTGTCGTCTACAAAGAAACGTCAGTACATCTAGTTGTCTGTTCAGAATGTCAAACATACCATGCGATGCTCTGCGCTTTCTTTGAGGTGGAATTTCACTGTCATTTGTGGAATGCTTGGACATTTCATGACGCCCCTGGAATAAGCTGGTTAGTACCTGTTGCGGCAATGGCGATCAAGACCTACAGAGAGAGTGCGCAATCGGTTGATGTTGCTCCCAGCATTGTTTCCAGTAGTATAGTATGTTTGCGCTGGAGCATGAACATCTATGTCATTGTTGTCTATCAGTGAATCAGAGGCCAACATGACAGACAGAGAAAGAGTTAAGAAAAAAATAAAAGAGAGAGAAAAATAAGAGAAAAGAAAGAGAGAGAGAATAAATGAAATGAAATCAGATCTTTATAGCAAGTTGCATGTAACTGGGAATGGTTGAACAGCAACAGTTAGCATGTTGAATGGAATGGCCAAAAAGTAAAGAAACCAAACGTTACATGTTACATGATTGGTTCTCGCCTTTCAAATCAAATTCAGGAGTTTCCTGCTCTTTTCAAGTGATGCTTTCATTATTGTGTGTGCATGTACCCCATAAATTAACTTTAAATTCAAGTAAATATAAACAAATATAGCTCATCTTGCAGCAATCTAGCAGTAATAAGCTCCAGCAGCACGTTTTATCAACACTACTTATATTTAGTCGCTTGTTTATTGCGCATCGGGAAACAGCAGCCCAGAGAATGCCATTATTGTAATGAATTCTACATTGACCAGGAGCAAAATAATATCCATGCACATTTGGTGCCTGAACTTTATATTTGACAATGCAGGACATTCATATAGGTGGCAGGTCTCGCGTCAAAATATGCTGGACAATACATACAGTTTATTTATACACAATACGGAGGTATCCTTGTTAGTCGATCTTTCCATTTTCTTGTTCTCGTTAACAGAAGCCGTTCTTGGGTATTAGGATGTTTATACAGCGTTTTTGCTTCTTTCTCCAATGTATTACTTTCATCAAGCATTAGTATCAGCTGCAACTTCCATTTCCTAGCCCAGCCAAGATTTTCACTCTCGTGGATCATCATCTTAGGATCGCTGTAATTACAAGAGTCAGATACAATGCATGTCAGTAAAGAATACCTATTTTTGTAGAGTTCTAGAGACTCACATCTGTCTACTAATCAGTCTTTTGCATTACTTGATTAAAAACGCGTTATGAGCTCACGAAAACCGCAATGCAAGAAGCGCAAAAGATGCAATAGAAGAAGGGTATTGATTGAAGAGAAGCTGGCTTTCAATGTCATATTCCCTTGCTTGTTTCTTAATGATTGTAGTCTTGTTCTATTACAACATCAAGTCTGATTGCTCGACAAATTTATCAGATATCTTGAAGCTACCAAAGAAACATTTTGCTTTGTATTCAAATTTTACATTTTCTGCACCACCACTGATTAGCGATGATTTGAAATTCTCAAAAAATCATCATCATCTTATGCTCGTACCATGCATTTTGCAAACTACTAGTTTACGTTCTATCACTATTAGTTTAAATATTATATGCCTTTTCTAATTGCGTAATACAGTTTTTATGCATACTACATTCCGAAATGACAAAAAGTACCAACCGCCTTTCATTTGAGAAGAATGATGTGCTCTCGAGCACCAAGTTACCAAGTAATTTCACAAATTCATGCATTTTGCTCTCATCATGACTACAATTATTGTATTTTCTCTGGTTTATTTTTTACACTTTCCTATTTGATATAAAATTAACTCCACATATTTTCAAGTTTTTTACTATAGTGTAGGGGACCTTATATCTGGTCATGAACGTTCCAATTTTTGACTTTTCGACTTTTGGACGATTGAACATCGAGATTTTAAATATTGACGCTACTACAGCTTCAAGCTTAGCATGTTATTATAACAAATTCTTGTAAGAAATGCGATGGTGCAAACAAAACTTGCGTAGCTATGTTGGTTGCTGAGATATGGATAGTCTCATGATTTTGATCAATTTTTAGCAGATACTACTAGTAAAAGTCATTGGATTGATATATGAATGTTTGTTGTATGTATACTAAAAGTTATTTGGGGCACTTTGATTGACCATTAAGGGGTAAATTTGAGCTGATAATAGACGATGTGAAGCAGTAATAAGGGAAAATGTGAAAAATGATCCAACTTTGGATGGATATTTCTCCATGATTTACTAAGCGAGTTGATGCTGCGTAGTGCTTGACTTTTGTTTCTCATTCAATTCTCTATACGACGGTATGGTTATTGTTAGTATTTTCAAAAATATGTCGGGTAGTGCCTGCTTGAGGCAAATCAAAATACATGACTTTGAGTTATTTCATGAAGGGAATGTCTATTAGGTGCTTTTGACTTTTAGATTATGTTGGGCCTGATGTAGAGCTATCGAATGGTCTTTGTTTTGTCCAAATCGGACAAGCCATTCTAGATATATTGCCAAAAAACCCTGCTCAGGGAAAATTCTTGATTTCGTCCATTTTTGACCTATGAGGGCAAGGTCCCAAATCCTATCTGAGTTTTTTGGTCTGATGAATTTTGTTCATTTCTTCATGTAGAGTAAAGCTAGAGCTTTGAGTAAGAGCTAAAACGATAGAAAACGTCTTGCGCTACAATAATGACTAGTATTGCAAGCAATGTTATGTTGATACAGATCGAGATATTATCGAAAAACCACCAAAATTTGACGAAAAACGTTTTGTCTGTTTGAGATGCCTAGCGTTGATCAAATCAAACAAAAGTAATGTCATTTGATGCGCCTTCAAATTCTACACAAGTTTGATATAAACTTAAACAACTGTTTAGTATCAACAACTACCAAGTTTAGGTCATGACAAAATTCATGATGAATAAGGACTCATTCGAACCAACAAGGATTTCAACCTCAGTTTGATATCAGCTACCACCCTATACCCAGAGTACACTCGTGACGTCAAGTTTGCACCTTTTTCTTTCTTTCCCATTCCCCCGTTTTTTTCTTTTTTCCATACCCCCGTTTTTAATACTACTTTTACTGCTAGAAAAATCTATTATTTATCTTGTTATTGAAGGCAATAATAGCAGAAAGGTCATCAAGCATGCCGTTGTTGTTGTTAGTTGCTATCATATGCAGGTAAGTGTATTTACTGTAGTATCGATTGTCCAAGTCTATCATTAATTAATTATTTTTTTTTTTCTTTGTTGACTAGAAGAATAGCTACCGACGACTGCTTCAAAACAAAAGAGAACATCGCAACAACTGGTGAATACTGCTTCGAATTACGGTATTACTACCACCACCACTGCTTCTTTAAAGTCGTATCAATTGCCATTTATTTCTGAATACGGTATGTATCTTTGGTTAATTATTACTTTTTATTCAATCGTAACAACTAACTGAATTTTCTCTTATTTTTAGGAAATGGTTGCATATATTATTCTAGACTCCAGCAAGACCTCTGGTGCTATTTCTCGTTGCTTTGACGCTCTCTGCAGCATGTCATTTGCAATGCTGCTGTTTTTGCTTGGTTTAGTCCTGTCTGCAACAAGTCATTAGTAGCGTTGTTCCTCTCTGGTTTGGTGCTATCTTCTGCAAGTCATTTGTATTGCTAAGTTTCTCGAGTTCAGTGGATCAGGTTAGTTTTAATAATGATGTCTGCTGTTCAATAATATTTTACTAATTACAGGAATTTGACAGAATATAGGCAGCAAGCATAATAAGATGGTGCTCAAGGACATTAGATGCAGAACCTGTTATGAATTTTTTATCAAGTAAGTATAAATCATGACATAGATTGCTGGATACAACATTGCTGACTATTATTGTATTACTTTGATGTGATGTGTAGGCAACAAGAAGGATAACGTCGTGACGACGATGAATGATTAATGATCGACACTGGATGCAACTGCAACTGATAACAGTCGATTAGGTAAGTTTATGATATGACGGTGGTGTTGATTGAGGAATGCAATACTAATTATATCCTTTGGACTATTATTCTATATACTGTAGGCAAGCGAATGGCAATAATCATGGACACTGCTGCTGGATGATGCTGCAAGATATCAGTCAAGTTAATATTTTTCTGTCGAGGACAACCATCATAGCAATAGTAGTAGATATAACAACCTATATATTTTTGTTAGTTTCTTTTTCTCCCCCCCCCCCTTTTTTTTCTTGGCTTTTCGCCCTTATTTTTTTTAATTTTCATCTGCCTGTAATGTTATTACCCTCACTACTATTTTTCTTTCTTTCTATGTTTCTGTGAAGCATACCTTTTTTTTTACGTTGAGTGGATGTGCCTATCACTGAAGCTCAACAATAACAAGATTCCGAGGCTAGGATTAGATAGGCTGGTCCAAACTTAATTGTTGTTTCTACTTACTTAGCGACAGTTGAGGGTCTTAATAAACATAATTCCTCACGTTAGGGGTGTAGTAAGGCACGCTCTAGCACCTGAGGGGTGGTCTAATTGAAATACTACCTAATTGCATTTTTGGGTAGTACTTCAAATTCCGCCTAACATCGTTGCAGAGGAGAACTATGGCAAAATTTTTCTAGGTTTTCTTTGTATATAGAGGTAATAAATAGATATAGCTTTTCTACGTTTCTGGGCTGTTTTATGCATTAATTCCGCTTACTTGGTCTATTTGTGGCCCAAATAGACGAAAGAACACATGAAATTGTGTAAGTAACAACAACATGTAAACCAAGAAGTCTGACGGAAGACCGTGCATCGTATTGTCCCAAAAGTACAATAAAAACTAGTGTGCTAATAGAATTGAAAGTCTTCTATATTTATTCAAGAGAGATGAAAGTAAAGCAAAGTGTCTTGGTCTACCATGATGATCTTTGTTATATTTATATTAAAGTTGATTTCATTTGGATCAGCGTGGATTTCAGGTACAAGCTGCACAAGATCAAGTCAAATGTTTTTTATAGCTTTCTGGGTATACTCTTTCTTATCATCTTGGATTTGCCCAAGATAATCTTGAATTTTCCCAAGATGATCTTGAATTACAAATCATGTTGTATAATATGTGTATTTTACAGCACGTATAATTATGTGTAAAGTAATAATTTCAAATTTGTTGGCAGATTCTCATCATATCTTCTTCTAACAAACAGTATGTACCGTTATACACCCAGCAGGAAGCATTCTTTCTTATTATTATGGTAAAAATACTTCTTTGAGCTTATTAGACACTTTAAAGTAGCTGTATATCAAATAAATATTGCTTGAATTGTGATGCAGCCTCAGAATATAATGAAATATTAAATGAAGCCATTACTTTGCGCTCACCCAATTAAATACAACATGTCCCTGATTTACTGAGTTAATATGCATGTCAGATCAAAACCAAACTACATTGATCAGAAAAAATCTACAGACTATCCTGCTATGTAGAGGTGAACAAAAGAATAAGATTTTATGCAGTATAGACCTTCGACCAATGTAGTGAAATCTTGAGTAAATATAGTCCAAGCGTTGCTATCCTAAGCCGGGATTTCCATATATCTGGGATTTTGTAGCCAAATGCATATTCACCACACCTGTATTCAATAATTTTCAAGTAGACAGTGGTTAGAAAATATAGTTGCTCACATATAGTGATAGCATTTGTATTCTAATTATGAATTTTACGTTGTAATCATGCTACAAATCAATCTATTTTGCACTCATACATACACTACTGCGACATTTACTCGTGAGAAACAAAGCACGCTAAAGCGATGTCGTCTTGAAATCAAGGTTTTCCATCACCTCAAGTATCCATAGGCCGTTTGATTTCATCCATCTGTATAAAGTGGCTATGCCACCCTTCAAGTTTAAGGTCTGCCACTTATTGAAGACCGTGCTCCATGCTGCTGCTCCAAAGTTAGGTGCCTAAACATATTTCCACAGTAGTCATTGACGGTTCAAGCATGGAGCGATCAAACTGGGTTAAAGACAGTTGTGTGATGCATATTTCCACCTTGTCATTCTTCTATTGTAGCACTTATCTCCATATTACTAAACATCACTTTTATAAATGTGTTGTTTACACTCATATATATTTAGATACAGTTTTAGTTGGCTAGTGACATGGCCATCGCACATATAGTTTATTTTGCAGTATTTTTATTTAGGGGTTAATTGGATAATGGCAGAAACTGGAACTACCTCCACATCACGAGCTCGAGCCTTTACACTCAAGTTTCTATCTCCTGTGACTAAACAAACAGGCACGGCCTTTTCAGTATCGTTTTCTTGAGCATGCTGGTGCTGAGCAATCCACCATAAACAAGTGGAAAGAATCAAATCATCCAGGTTTTTATCGCTTTCTCCAAAGACAAATTGCTCAGATCGAATGGATATATCATTCATAAAGTTGTTGTGAGATGTTTGTATACGAAGTGATGTGCTTTGTTTTGGTTTTGCGGCCAATGTGGTTTGCAAAAGCTCAATGCCTTGTTGAGCCATGACACCCAGTCGATGTGTATTTGTTCGAAGGCCATCTAATTCAGTAACAACTAGATAACAACAAGAAGGTTACTATAAGCAGAGATTTTTACCATTTAAATAGAGCACTTACCAACAAGGGGAACAATAATTGACCATTTTTGACACTTGAATAACTTTTTGACAAGGTCAAGATGCCCAATAAAGCAGTTGGTATCGAGTACCAAGATTGTTTTGCCTGGAATAATGCATTCTCTCAAATAGTTCAAACGGGCTTCTCTTTCCTTGACACGGGCAGGCAAACGACGATAACCAAATCTTTCTTCAGCTTCACTAGAAACAACAATGGACTGGAGCTGTTCTCGGCGCTTCTTTAGTTGGGTCATGAAATCATCGCCTTCGTTTTGTTCATCGAGATCAGTTTCACTAGACAACAATACATCATCATCCATTTCGGCAATCGTAGTAGCACCAATCAGTGAGGTCTCATCTTTAAGGTCATCGTACAAGCCATCCGTGTTGTGCTCGAGTTTTTGAGCATGATTCGTCATTTCATTAGCCAGTGCAACAGCTCGCTCTTCGACACTCTTTGAAATAGTGAAAATCTCTTCTACAGGGTCATAGTATAAAATATCATCCAGGTGCTATCGAAAATTCAGGTTTTAGTCATATAAGCGTAGATTGTATCATGGGAATGCTTACCTTGACCAGAGTAAATCCATAATCTAGAATCTTCAACTTGCGGTGACTAGTGGTGTTGGTATCAGAGCGCTCGGATTTAGTTGATTTGGTATCTGGCTCCAGCTTCAGGAATCTTCCATGAATCTCATCAACCCATCCCAATCCTCTCAAAAGACTTTCTTCAGGTAAACCCGGTTGTTTTCCAAGGATTGCCAATATTTTCTTGGTAAACTCATACTCTAGATCCGATGATTTAGTGCTAGATGCCTTGTCTGCTGTTTGATTGTCCTCGCCTTCCTCATCATCTTCGTCGTCGTCGTCCAGCAAATGCTTGTTGACCATGTCATACTTGTCTTCAGTTGGTAATTCTGATAGCAACTTGTTCAAGAATTGGAGTAACAAGGGCCAAAATGCAGGCGAAATCTTGGAGGTGCGATTTTCATTTGCAGCGGTCAATCGCTTGCCTTGAGGGAAGATAAAATCATAGCCAATGTCGCCTACTATCGTTTCCCATAATGATACCTGATCTCTGGATCTAATGCACACGCCATTCAATACCATCCAGTGAAGCAGTATTTCAATGTAAACAAGCCAGGCAAAAGCGTCAGTATCAGTGTCGTTGGATTGCTCTTTTGTGTCTGTTGCATTTCTATGAATTCGGTGTCCATCTTCGTCCAGTACTGGTCCAAATAAAAATTCTTTGTTTTCAGTGAAATTCAGCGCTACATGAGGCAATTGAGGCAATTGAGGTACTGAAGGGCTTGGCAACAGAGGGTCGAGATAGCGACGAAGCAACTCGACTGCAATTTGACATGTCAGGTCTATTTCATGCGAGAATAGAACACTGTCGCCGATTTCCTCGGCCAAAGTTTGGTACACTTGTTCGTCGCTCGTTTCAAGGTTGAATCGCTTGGCAGAATTGCTTGAGAGGAGTTTGGTGAATTTGGAATTTGCAAAGTCATAAGTGTAGAGGGACGACAGACATACAATCACAGTTTCAAGCCAAAAGAGATGAGTTTCAGACAGCTTTTTGGGATCATACCACACTGGTTTCGACGCTTGATTATCGAGGATGATGGGCTGATCGAATCCGTCTTGCTTGGATTGTGTGTGGTTGATTTCAAACAGAGTCTCAAAGAAAGCACGCTTGATTCTAGGAAATTCATCTAAGCCAATCTTGGTGAATAGCATACCGTGGAGCCGAACAAACAGGGCGGGAATGGTGGTGTTTTTGTCGATTTCCATGTTCATTTTAGGGTCCTTGGAACGTCTTACTTTTGATTTCAAGCCATTGCTACTTTTACTTGACTCGATATTTTTCTGCACCCAACGACGATTTCCTTCAAACAGAGCAAGCATACTCTCCCTTGCATTCAAGAAACCATTGCGACGCACCATCAGACTGCGGGTGCTGAAGTAGAGTTTATGGAAATCTTGGCCTTGTGTATGAAGATGAGATGGTTGCTGCAGTAGCAGAGACAGATTAAAATACAGGTTCCCCTTGGCAGGCATCAACCATGTTCCAATAAAATAAAACTTCCATGCTTCTTCAAATGCTTCTTCTTTGGTCCATGCCGTGATAGGCTCATGAGCAGGTTGATCTTGTTCCAATAGTTCAGAAAAATCTTCTTTTTCAGGTGTATAAGCCCATCGATATCTAGCAATATCTCCTCTCAAAGAGACGCATGTGTACCATTTGTATTTTCTAGTACGTCGCCATTGATTTAAGTAAGTGTCCATATCATTGTTAGAGTCGTCATCGACGCTTTTCAAGAATAAGGATAATTTTAGGTAAAAATCGTCAGCTAGTTCGAGGTAGTGTAAAAACAGAGTCAGCATCATTCTTGCCTGCTTCAGATGTAGCTTGTTCTCATTGAGTTTCGCCTCTTCGGGCTTTGGCTTTTCCACCTTGATAAACGTCATGCCACCTCCTTCATGGATCACAGGTATTTCAGTAACATTGCCATCACTACCGTCATCATCTTCAAAAAGCATGGCTGCTAATTCACTATGTGCCTTGCTAGGTTCAGCAGAGCTTGCTGTAGCTGAAGCAGCATTGAGAGCTGCAATGTCACTTGCTGACTTCCGTAATGCTTTTCTGAATTGATCAACCAAGCTATAGACAGCACGCTTCCAACATAAACTCTCCAGCCCCTTCTTTTCAGCGTATTCAAGATCACAGGTCAGTACCTCGAGGTATTTCTCTCCCAACGATAAATGCAAACTGATCTTTTCCTTCCAAATGCTTTCAACATCCAAAATATCCTGCTCCACTATCGCGGGCTGCTCCTTGGAAGAGTTCACTTTTCTATCTCCACTGGATAAATCCCTGCGGTCATGCGAGATGGCTTGCTGTGCAATCCCGTCGTTTTCATTGAAACATGGTAGAGAGCGAGATGTTATCGAGACCTCTTCTAGTTTGGCTTCGATGGCTTTCAGAGATGAGATCAAGGATTTTAGTTTCTTCTTTTTGATTTCTTTTGCTGGGTCTTTTTCTAACAGAGGTGTATTTCCATTATCCTGTTTTGAGTGATCTACTGTATTTATCCTGCTATCTGGGGTTGTCTGGGGCTTTTTACTGATGATTGACTTGTTGATAGCTGGCATTGGTCTTTTTGTATTTGGCTTTTCAGGACGTTTAGGGCTATTGGGTTGTGTCACTGAAGCTCCGTCTGCACTCCATAATCGTCTTCCAGAGGGAGGAGGGGGTCTTCTAGATGGGACATCGAACTCGCTATCGGATGCTTCGCTTCTCACAGAATACGCAGGCAATGATGTTGTTGCATGTTGCCGAGAATGTACTATTCTTTCAGTGTTATCAGGTTCGTTTTTAGGTAGCTGTTGCCTATTGAAAGCTATAGGATTGTCCGAACGAGGATCAAATAACTGTCTTGTAGGGTTGTTGTTGATAGTAGCTGAATCTCTAGAGATGAGCAGCCTTCCATTACGTTCAAAATCGGTATCTTTTCTTCTTGGGTTGCCCCCTTTTCTTCTGCTCATATTATCACGCAATACAAAATTGTTATTTGATGCTATCGAATGCGGGCGAGTGAGTAAGATGTCTGTCGTCGCACGTTGTTTACCTGGTTACTTTTTCATAAATTTCATTAGTGACAGGACGAGAGGTATATAGGGCAAACACTGCAAATGATGGAAAGAAGGTTTGAAAAGCAAAAGAAAGAAAGAGAGTGAGAGTGAGTGATTGAGAGAAAGATTATCTATAAATGCATGTTGCATCTTTTCATCAGTTCGGAGTAAGGTGACGTGCGACATATTGTAGGAATCTATTGTTGATGTGGTCCATCAGCACTGTGCTTACAAGCGACATCTCATTGACACTGACCCGTTTATTGATAGATGTCGTCTTTCTAAAGAGCTGGTAACAGCTGCTACTCGAAAGCCGACGAAACAAAGGGCTCAAAACCATGATCATGTCTTCAGGTATTTGAGGCATTGCACCTAGATACTATTTGTGAAGTCAAAGCTACAGACGTGTACGCTTCCAACTGTAAATATTCAGATTCAATGTCTCTCTAGTATCTGGTATGGCGAATGTGCTCATGCTCACTGGAGCTAGGAGTGATCGTCCACTACCACTGTGCTATGCAAATACCCGCCACAGGGTCTCACTGCACATTGGCAATGCCCATTGCAAAGCAGTCGTAGCTTCGTGACTACAGTAAAAAAAAAAAAAAGAGCAATTTTTTCTTGAATGTCAAAATCAACACTTTTCTTCCAACACTTGATCAGCATTGCATTATGGGTAAAGTTACTCACAAAAGAAACCCTGATACTTCCACCGTCGAGACATCTGCCAATGCGTCTGAGAACGCCGGCATCGTCATTTCAGCCTTTGACAACAGCACTACTGCCGACCATTTTGCTCTGATCACACATGCCGTTGACCGTCATCGTCTTCGCATCTTCAACGTGCGCTCTGGCACTGTCAGTAACGACTATTCAGCCCTGGAGAAAGAAAAGATCACCTGCCTCACTTGGGGGTACATGAAGGACACTGGTGATTTACAGGTGAGCATCGCAAGCGGTCCATGTATGGCATGGGAGAGATACTGACGATTCGAGATGTAGGCCAACACTGTTCAAGCATTCAAGAAAAAGAAGAGTGGCATTGCATCCTTGTCCAGAGTCATTGCACTTGGTATGCAGTCTGGATCTATTGCCATGTATTCTCTCTCTCATGGTGCCATTGTCAAAAAATTGGCTGGCTCTCATACGACACCTATCACTGATTTTGTCATGAACAAGGATGGATCAAAGGGCTACTCGGTCGCAGAGGATAGTGTGATTGTGGAGTGGGATCTGGAGGAGGGCAAAGAGACATTGTAAGTCTAGATATAGGCTATGACTGAATGCGTACTGACTGAAAACTGTAGCAAATGGAAGGCTGATGCCAAGAACGTACGCAAGCTAAAGTTGAGCCATGACGAAAAGAAACTAGCGACAGCAGGCCACACCATTACGCTGTGGGATCTGGAGACACGCAATGTCATTAAAAAGTTCACTGGACATGCCAGCGCTATCAAAGAGCTATCCTTCTCGCACCAGGATGATGTCTTGGTATCCAACGCTGAGGATGATCGCTATGTCAATGTCTGGGATGCTCAATCCACCAATACCAACTCTAATAACCTCACTGCATTGACATTGGAAACAAACGTATCACACATTGATTTCTCCAGTACAGAGCCATCCGTGTTGGCAGTGACTGATGATGGGCTTGTTGGCATCTGGGAAAATGCCTCTCTCACATCCGCACAAACTAGTAATACCGGCAACAGACGAAAGATGATGCGATCCATGACCAAAGAGGCTGATGCTAACATCAAAATCGTGTCCACAACATCTGAAGACACTGTTATTCCCATTTTAGCCGCTAAATTTGTCACAGATAACGGTGGTAAGTCCATCATGATTGCCCGTGGTTCCAGCGTAAAGCCCTCTTTCGAGGTGGTGAAATATGCCAATGAAGAGACAGGTGCCATTTTGTCCGACATTACACTGACTAGACAGCCCATCACCAACTACTTGATCGATACTGCCTCGATTGCAGCCAACAACTTGAGAACTACCCGCAAAGCCTATGACGAATCGACTGTTACAGTCGTTGGAAACACAGATTTTGCCATCAAGGGGCCTACAATGGCATCCAACGAAGATGAGGAACAAGTGGATGAAAATACAGAGCTTTCCATCGAACAGAAACTGCAGAGCCTAGACGTCGTTGACACAACATCTACAAAGAGCAAAAAGAGCAACAAAAAGAAGACGATCGACACACCATCTGCCGGATCATTGCAGACGGTGCTAGTTCAGGCATTACATTCAAACGATGCTGGTCTGTTGGAAGCATGTTTACAGCACACAAAACCCGATGTGATCAACAACACAGTGAGAAGACTGCCAACAGAATACCTGATTCCGCTGTTGCTCGAGTTGATCCAAAAGTTCCAAGAGAAGCCTGGCCGTGCTCCTGCGCTCTTGATCTGGATCAAGTCTGTCCTTTTGATTCACACAGCCTATTTAATGACAGTGCCTGATCTGGTCGGTAAACTCTCAAATTTCTATCAAGCACTAGACACCCGTCTTGGTGTATTCCCCAAATTACTCGCATTACGAGGCCGTCTGGATATCGTTCAAAGTCAAGTCAATGTCAAATCGTACTCCAACATCAACGACAAACAGTTACAACGTGCTCAATTAGCAGAGAATGTGTATGTGGAATTGGATTCAGATGATGAAGCAGAGGCCGAGGAGGATCTGTTGAGCATGGACGAAGAAGAAGAGGGCATGTCAAGTGACGAGGACGAAGATGAGGATATGGTAAGCGTATAAAATGTTTCCTTTGCTGTGTATCACTGACTCTTTGGTCGAATAGATGTCAGAAGACGAAGAGAGTGAAGAAGAGGAGGAGGAAGACGAAGACCTTTAATACACCCGGAGATGAAAGATAGTTTGGTTAACAGTTACACCAAGTATCAAATAGACTTTTTTGTGCAATAAACGAGCAATATAAATTTTTACGCCCTTGATCTCTTTTTCTTTCTTTCTTTCTTTCTTTTTTAAGTGCAAATAACAACATGTCTATTTTTACAAGCTTTATCGAACAAGTCAAGGAAGTCTTTGACGGATCCTCTGACAAGAAGCCTGACGAGCAAGATGATGATTTCATCGAGCAACAGCTGGCTAATGAAAAACATCGCTATGATTCATTTGCTGCTGTTAGACACGATGCTCAAGTCAAGTTCTATATCGATGGTCAAAACTACTGCTGGGCTGTCTCTGAAGCCATTGAAAATGCCAAGGAATGTATCTATATTGAAGATTGGTGGTTGGTAAGTGTGTGCCCTCTGGCAATGTTAGCATCGCCTTATATTAATTTGACTTTTTAGACCCCTGAATTGGTAAAAATGAAACATCTCGCACCGTGTATCTGGATTTAGCATTAACATGTTTATACTATAGTATATGCGTCGTCCTCCTTCCAAATACCCTGAATACCGTCTCGACACCTTGTTGAAGAGAAAGGCTGATCAGGGCGTCAAGATCTATGTCGTTGTATACAAGGTAACTCAATGATGGTCTCGTTTGATATATCGGGTTTAGTTGACCAAAAGGAAACGATAGGAAGTTGAAATGGCATTAACTTTGGATAGTCGTCATACAAAGGACACTCTTCAAGCTTTGAGTGAGAATATCATAGGTAAGAAAAAGGCACATGTTTGGAAAATGAAGAGAGTGAGAAAGAGAGAGCCAGGCATCTAACACACACACATCTTGCTAGTTTTGAGACATCCCGATCATGATCTTGGCGGTACCTTTTTCTGGTCTCACCATGAAAAGTTTGTTGTTGTTGACAACGAGTTGGCTTTCTTGGGTGGTATTGATTTGTGCTTTGGGTAAGTTTACAACGGTTTATTATGCATGCAACGGATGCTAACAGGACGATATTCGGCGCCTGTATACACAGTCGTTGGGATACTCATGGTCATCCTTTGGCCGACTTTAGCGGAAGAGACCCCGAGAGTGAACTGTTCCCAGGTATTAATAGAAGCCAACTAAACTATGTAAATTGGATGAACACAGACTAACACATTTCAAACAAAAAGGCCAAGACTACAGTGATGCCCGTGTCAGAGATTTCGAGCATGGTAACTATGGCAACGATTACAACATGATGATTGTATACTTAAACGCTTGTATCAAAACTAGTCAAAGAATGGGACATGCGTCTCATCGATAAGACGGTTATTCCTAGAATGCCATGGCACGACATGTCTTTATGTGTTGTAAGTGTGAAACGTAACGCAATTGCATATGCCAAAGTAAACTAAAGGCTTCTTTTAGAAAGGTACGCCCGTCCTTGATGTGGCTCGTCATTTCTGTGAGCGCTGGAACTTCATCAAGCATGATAAAGCCATGAACAAGGACAACATTCCATTTTTGCAGCCTCCTCTCGGTGGTATGGGCCATCAACAACGCTATATTGAGGAGAATACTGAAGAGCACCACTACCAAAGACAACGTCATAGACACAGAACTCACGGTGTTACAGGTACCATGAGAGCTCAAGTCCTCAGAAGTAGTGCCCAATGGAGTTCAGGTGTCGAGCTTGAGGTAATTTTAGGCTAATAAGCTTTGGCGCGACGATCACTTATCATAATGATATTCCTAGCATTCTATTCAAAATGCTTATATTGCTACCATCTTGGGTGCTGACCACTATGTTTATATTGAAAATCAATTCTTTAGTAAGTTACACTGTCTTGCCACTGTGTTTCAAACACCACGCTAACTTTGGTTTTTTTGTATAATCATCAGTTAGTGCAACAGATAATAAGGAAGACAACATCATTAAGAATCAAATTGGTAATGCTATTGTCAAGCGTATTATTCGTGCCCATGAGGAACAAGAGAAATTCAAGGTCTTTGTTTTGATGCCTCTTATGCCTGCTTTCCCTGCTGATCTCAGCACCAAGGACGCTGCCACCGCAAGGTAAATACAGATCAAATTGGGGACTTGTGCCAAGACCTATAATACTCATACCATGTAACTCTATTATGCAGATTGGTAATGCACTACCAATACATCTCTATCTGTCGTGGTAATGACAGTATTGTAGAAAGACTCAAGGCCAGTGGCATTGATCCCGATCAATACATTCGTTTCTACAGTTTGAGAAGCTATGATCGCATCAACCGTGGTAAGCTTGAAGAACTTTTGGTTCAACAAGCTGGCTACTCCAGCAGCACTGATCAACAACTTCATCGTGCCGGTGGTCAAGAAGGCGATCGTGCTGGTATTGTTCGTCATGCAGGTGATCAAGATTTTGCCAGAGGTACTCGTGGTGAATTCAGCGTTGAGGAAGAAGTTGAATATGGCCGTGTTCCCGACGATGAAGAGGTCGAACGTCACCGTGAACGTTACAACGAAGACGAAGAAGGTCGCTATGGAGGTGATGGTGACGATGATGAAGGCATCGCTGCTGATTCTATTGCTAAAGACGCCATGTTGGATGGAGATATCGAAAGTGAACCCTGGGTCAATGATACCAAGGAGGAGCAGCCTCGTGATGCTGAAGCTGAAGCTGAAGAAGCTAGTGATTATGTTACTGAAGAGCTCTATATTCATGCCAAGCTCTTGATTGCTGATGATAAGGTTGTCATTATGGGTTCTTCCAACTTGAATGATCGTTCTCAATGTGGTGATCGTGATTCTGAAATTGCATTGCTTGTTGAAGACAAAGATACCATCCCATCTCAAATGAACGGCAAATATGTAAGTTGCATGTGTGTGTGTGTGTACACCAAAATACTAACGTTGAATTGTATAGTACGAAGCCAGCCGTTTCGCTGCTACTTTGAGACGTAATTTGTGGAAGGAGCATTTAGGTCTCTTACCTCACACCGAGCCAGATCAAGTGACTAATGACATGTTGCCTTTGCCTGTTCCTCAAATCGATGATACCTCCAGTGAAGAAGATACCTTGGTCATGGACCCCCTTGATGATGAAACTCTTGAAAGATGGAACTTTACCGCAAAGACCAACACTGAAGCCTTCCGTGAAGTATTCCACTGTGTTCCTGATGATACAGGTAAAACAAGCTTAGCGATACATCCCTCCCTCTTTGTTTTTCTAACCATTCACTATTAATAGTAACCAATTGGGAGGAATACAAGTCATTCTATCCTGATCCCAGCCAAATCGATATCGGTCATGTCCATGATCCTGAAATGTCCGTTGATGAAATCAGAGATCAATTGAGCAATATTCGTGGCCATTTGGTTGAATTCCCTTATCGTTTCTTGGAAGGCGTTGATCTTCAAGGCGAATCTATTCCATTCATTGGTGATGATATCCAAGAATTGTATACTTAAAGTTGCCGTGTTATCATTACTGTAATAAAGTGTAGTTGTATCAGCTCTTTTTAAAATTTTAGACCTCCACATCTTCCAAGTGCAAAATGCAGCAGTACAAGATGACTCTATGGCTCTTTTGGAATAGAGAAAATTCCAGGGCATAGCAGCGATATTGCAAATGCTGGATAAAAAGCTGCTAGTTTCGTTTCTAATGTCGTTGGTATGATAAAATTCTTCAACTAAAGAAAAAGATGCAATGGAGAGACATGTTGCTGGTCAAAGATTTATTGTTGATATGCGGCCATTCAATGCGATGCTTCCCCTCTCTCCCGATATTTTGTATACATTTCTTAAATGACATGATTCTTGCTGCTTGAATCAGCTCATTTTTTTGATCTTTTAATATAAAAGCAAGACAAACATAAAAGACGAGAAAAGAACAATTTGTTTTGCTTTTTTCCACTTTCTTTAACACTTCTTCTCCACCTTGAATTGCTTCTCAACATTTAAGCGTGCGCGCATTTTCGTTCCTAATTATGAATCATCCGGGACACTACGGAAAACAATTACACTTGCGGGGAGGAGTGCCGTAATAAATATAGTAAGTGGAATGAGGCTTGTTACCATTTGTTTGGATGCTGCACCCTCCCTAATCAATGAAAGGGAAAAATTGATGAGATAATAAAAACCACGTTTTTGAGAGCATTCGTCCTTCTCTTTCTCTTGCAACATAACCCCTCTCTCTCTCTCTCTATTTTTCAATCATGACAATTATCGGTACTCTCCCATTCTTCAGCCTCTTTTCATCACAATCCAAGCCTGATCGTATTCGCAAGAGTATCGGTCCCATCTCTACCGTTCTCAAGCGTCAACCTTTCTCATCAACATCCCAGCGTGCCCTTCCCAAATCATCAAGCTATTATCAATACAAAGATGCTGGCGCCTCCAATGCTAATAGCAGCAAAGGCCCTGAAGTAGTTACCGAGAATTCAATTCTTAGCAACTTCCCAAGACCCAATTTGATGCCAACACTTCATTTCTCACTGTTTGGCGGTTATCAATCACCTACTGAAGGCGATCAAACCAGAAGATCTGCTTCACAGTGCAACAATTGCTCTGGTCCTCATTCAACCGATTTCTGTCCATGCTAAAGACGTGAAGAATCCACTCTATACATTCTATATATTTATTTATTATACTTCTCCAATCTTTCCAATCTTAATTGTTCGCTCTTTTTTCATAACAATTGTACACAAACAAACAACATTAACTATGTATATATATTTAACATACACTCCACATTTTATCACTATCAATTCATGCTTTTATCAGATTAAACATACTTATATACATACAGTCTGATCACGCTTTTGTCTCACACTTTATTTATTCTTCATTGTGTCACAGGTTCAAGATGCACATGGTCTATTGTAATTACCATAGCAATTGATGATGTCCTACAAATTAATAAGTGGGTTAATTGGAATATCATAAGGGGAGACATCGTATTAACGGGATTTATTTTGTCGTTGGAAATAAAGGAGATGTATCGTCATCCTTTTCGATGAGTATAATGAATTGAAGAATATCATTGTCATAGGGATCATATCCATTTTTATTCAATAACAATCGCCTCCTTAGCATGCTGTTCTCTTGTACACAGTATAAACTAGCAATTATGTTTACTATTGCTTAGTTTGATTATCAGCTAATTACCAGTCTAGAAAACACACATTGTTGTCAGTCGCTCATAGTTACCGGTTGCCATGCAATTTTGGTTCCTGGTTACTATGGAGAATTCGAAATCCGGTTACTGTATAATATTCTGATTTGGCGTTGAAAAGGCAAATTGGGTGATGCTATCCATAATAAAGCCCTGAAACAACAGAATTCTAGGTACTTTTATTAACACTGGGAGAGGTTTTTTGAAACAGAAAAAGCTTGTTTATCAACTAGATGCAACTGAGCCACACTCAGCATCATAGCTATGGCTGACAACATCAATGTTAAATTACAACGATAAACTCGAGACAGAGCAACCATTGCATGCCTAATTGCGTGAAACTGACATTATGATACATTCAGGGGCCAATAAACTATTGATTCCATACAATAATCACAGATATAAATTTGATTTATGAGGCCAAGCCGTTACTCAAACTCCTATAAATGGTTGGTTACTTCGATATCACAATGTTGAAACTTTCTTTCCAGTCTGCAATGTTCAGAATTCTCCCCTCCCCTTTTTTTATTTATTATATTTTTAGTGCAAAATCTCCCTTTACATACTATTGTATATAGTTACATCTGTAAATAGAACTGTTCTTTTTCCTCTTTCTTTCTCTCTTCTCTTCTCACAAAAATTCGCTCTTTATATACATCAGATATTCTCATCTATTCATTCCTTTCATACCACCGCCATGATCCAAGATAAATACATTGGTTTGATACTAGCCATGAGCTCAAGTGTTTTCATTGGGCTTTCATTTATCATTACGAAAAAAGGCCTTATAAATGCCAATAAAAGACACGGTAAGAAAGGGAGTTGGCTGCAATAATGCAACATGGCAAATTGGGAGATTAATTAAATTGTTTTCAAGGTACATCAGCTGCAGACGGAAAGCATAATTACTTGACAAACTGGACTTGGTGGGCAGGCATGGGAACAAGTACGTATACATTTCATTGCAATTACTTGATCCAACCAACAAAGACCGAATTTCTATAGTGGCCGTGGGTGAAGTGCTCAACTTTTCGGCCTATTCTTTCGCACCTGCTATCCTAGTAACGCCGCTAGGTGCAATGTCTGTTATTCTGGGGTAAGCACAGAGACATATCGATTGATTGCAGTCATAAACTAATACACAAACTTCACATACAGAGCCATATTCGCATCGATATTTTTAAAAGAGAAATTGGGCTCGATCGGCAAAATTGGTTGTTTATTATCAGTTGTTGGTGCGTTAATTATTGTGCTACATGCTCCAGAAGACAAAGAAGTTACTTCCATTGATGAGTTGTTACTGTATGCATTAAGACCAGGTATAGTTGTTGTTGTTTTTTTTTGCATAGTCAGGAAAAAAAAGGTGGGGATCAATGATTAATCAGGCGTTGATAGGATTTATGAGCTATTGCGCTATTGTGATGGCTGTTAGCCTATTCATGATTTACAAGGTGGCACCAAAGTATGGCAAAAGAAACCCATTTATTTACATCTCTATTTGTTCATTGGTTGGATCAGTTTCTGTCATGGCTATCAAGGCTTTTGGAATAGCTTTGAAATTAACATTTGCTGGAAACAATCAATTTACTCATCCTTCAACCTACGCGTTTCTTATCGTCGTCGCCGTGTGCATCATCACTCAAATGAACTACTTTAACAAGGCCTTGGAGCAATTCTCTACCAATGTGTAAGTGTGTTTGGCTGGGCAAGACGTAAATATATAAATTAACATGCTACATAGTGTGAACCCCATCTACTTTGTCTGTTTCACGACAGCAACTATCGCAGCCTCCGCCATCCTGTTTCAGGGCTTCAACACGAATAATCCAGTCAATGTTGTATCACTGATTTGTGGATTCATCATTATTTTCACAGGCGTTTATCTGTTAGATTCAATTGCTCGAAGCGCTGGCGCCAATGGCAACGAAAATCTCTACAAGGATGAGGAGGATGAAGGCTTATTGATGAGAGAACGTACATTTGACAATGATGAGGAAGATTCGCTTAGTTTGAACAACATGGAAGACTCTGACGATGAACAACATGCCAACAGCAGAAGAGGACTCCAGCACTAAACTATTTACTACAATCATTTGTCTTTCTTGTAATTATATTCAAATACATTATTCCTTCTTGTATACCGCATTGTGTCGCTTGCTTTCTTTTTGAGCTTGATATCTACTCTTTCTTGTTTGTATCGCTATTTTGGCTTCACAAGCACGTTATAAGCGTATTTTTCCTTGAAACTGCAGTATCGATTACTAAAAAATAAATGGAAATTGAAGTTTATACCCTAATTCGACTTGGTAACTGTATTCATGGGTATCGTCTCAAAGAATTAAAACTATTATCATGCAAAATTCTTCAATGTCTAGCTTTGATTGCTCATGCCAACTACAGAGGCACATTGCATATTCCGGAATACATGTTTGTAGCATAGTGAAACAGTATTCTTTCTTGTTGATTTGAACTCTGTTGATGTAAGCACTGAAATCATAAAGTTTTCTAAGCCGTATCATTCGTCAGTGACAAACAAACTATTCATGCAAATATTTGATCCCTGGCATGATGAAAGCGGGAAACTCGACGATTTACCCGTCGGGAAGTTGGCAATCATATAACAGTATGTCTGAAATGCTTTCTATTTACCGTGTAGAAACAAATAAAACAGTGAAAAAAAGTATACAGAAACATTATTTATTTTGATGAAATTGATGGGATAGAAGAGAACATGACGGAAAGGGCGGTGATAGGCTTATCTCTCAGATCGAGATATACTAAATTATTCAGCATGAACAGGTTTTTGTGCAATCACATCCTACGCCAGAACCAAGGCCTATATAAATACAATGATTAAATACTCTCACACTAACAAACACTGCATTATACATCAATACTTACAGCTACAAGCAGAGTTGTGGGGGAAGAAAATGCGAGAGCTATCGCCGTATACTGGAGATCCCACGTTGTGAGCATCTTCCTTATGAGATGTTTGGACCATGTTGCCGCCTGAAGTATAGTAAGTTGGCGAGATGCCAGATTCTGTGAATGTCAAGCTATTGCGGCGTAGTGGTTGGCCATGGTCGTCCGTGACAGTAGAGCTCACCATAGTATGGCCATCAGGAGTGGTAGTGGCAAAAACGTGAGTGGTTTTAGTAGTTGGGATATCGATAGCAGAAGAACGATCGTTCATATTTTAAATTGAAAGCAGTAAAGAGAAACGAAAAATGGCGTTCCATAGATCTTTCATGCAATTTATATAGAGTAGAATGTCTCTGCTGACCTGATGATTTTTTTTTTGTTCTAAAACTGAACGAATTAAAATTTACCATGAAACCTTGTCAATGAAATCTGGGATGCATTGGACACTTTGAAAAGACTATCGAGTTGGATCCATACATTTGCTTGCTATACAGATAATTGAAGGATGTGTAACCTACACCAATGAGTTTCAATCATGTCGTGAAAATCACATTTCTGTCCAAACGAAAATGATCAATCAAATTAAGCTATAAAAAATCGACGATCCAGCAGCCAAAAGGTGGCTTGAGTTTTGTTTCTCAACAGAATGAAAGACATCATTTACTCGAAAACTCTCCGCTTAGATCCTAATATTTCAAAACGAAATACCAAGATGATGCTAACGAAACACTTTTAGGGTGTAAGATTACCTTTTTTGAGCATCAGCCAAAGGAGAGAAAGAGTCATACATTACAAAAGCCATCAAGTTCAGCCTCCTCTAGATGAAGTTCTCTTTTATTTCCTTCTTTACAAAATCAAAAACCAAGAAAACCGTAAAGATGGAATCCAACAAGCCCTCCAGAACCAGCTCCATTTCCGAAGAAGAGATGAATAGTCTCAAAGAAGGTAAGTTTTCCTAGTGTTTATCCAAACAAAAGATGGCCAACATTGAACCGTAGCTTTTGCATTGTACGACACCAACCACAACGGTGCTATTGACCTGCAGCAGTTTGCCAAGATCCTCAAAAGTTTGAATATCGAGACGAACGATGACAAGCTCGATGTTATCTTGAAAAAAGTGGACAAGAACCATGACGGCGAAATCGATTTCGACGAATTTGTGAGTGCCATGACACACCTATTGACCCAAGAGAGTGAGATTTCAAGCGAGCCCGAGAGCTTAAGACGATGGAAGACATACCCTGAACCTGAGGCACAAGAGTCAAACCAGAAAAAGAAGGACAAATCACACTATTCTCGTAGAATGAGCGTGCACGAAGCCGATGATTTGAAGCTCTGCTTTGCTAAATTTGACAAGAATGGCGACGGACAGATTTCAGAGGAGGAGCTAAAGGAAGTGATGGGTGGATTGGGAGAAAATCTGACAGATGCCGAGATCAAGGACATGATGCATGACGCAGATACAAACCATGATGGCTTTATTGATTTTGAAGAGTTCAAGGCATTGATGCCATCAAAGCAGAATTAGAAAATGTTACATTTATAATAATAATAAAGATTTATTGTAAGACAAACATGTATACTACATGTAACCTTTTTTGTTGTAGTAACATTTGTTGGTGATGAATTACATATACTAATTTAATTTCTTTTTCTTTTCTTTCTCTCTCTCTCTCTCTCTCTCCCTTCATCTCTCTTTATTCGCCCTAAAATGAACATACAGTCGCTGCTGTGCTTTCTAGTCATTTTGCTAAGCTGTCTACTGATAGGATTTGCGAGCTGGTTGGAGACAAATAACCTGTTCTACACATCAGCGCCGTCAGTCAACCACCATTTTTCGCTATTCAAGATATTCTTCACCAACAAGAGCCATGTTACTAGCACCATCACATTTGGCCTGTGGAGATTTTGCATTTCCAACGCTAATTCATACGCATGCTCTCCCGTGCGAATGAATTTTGACATTGGTAAGTTGGTGATACACTCTGTAACTGATCATGATACTGATGTCTTTCTTTATTAGACGCATTAGCAGTAATGAAAATTGCGGATCAATTGAGCAGTAGTAGTAACATCGATCAAGAGCTACCTTCACTAACGCCAATCTCCTATGTACGTTTGATACCGTTGTTGATAGCATCACTGCTGGCGGTGATTGCCCTCGGAATCACTGCCTTCTTATTACCAGGAAACGTCAAAAAGACACTGCAGCGACGAGCTCTCTTTTGGCTCACCAGTCTGCTATGCTTTCTCTGCGCCGTATTGACATCAATTGCGTTTGGAATAACTTACCATAATTATACCGTTAATATAACAGAAGCATGTTCCTCTCTAGACACGGAATACATTTGCTCAAGTTACACACTGAATACAGAAATTATATTGCTAGCCATCTCTATCGGTATTTTCATGATCAGCACCATGTACAGCATCATATGTTCAGCCACCCAATTATCCCATAATTCCAAACTGCAACACCAGCAAAATATGAGCAGCTCCTACTCTGTTTATGCTGATTACGATAGTCCCAATGAGACGCCCTCCATCTATGATGAAAAACAAGACATGTCAGATACAAACTCACAACAGCAGCAACCACAGAGAGCTTCTCTACGTCCGCCACCACCAAATCAACAAAGAGTCAAGAGCCGATCCCCCGAGGTCAACCACAATAAATTACCTGCAAAACCATTAGCTACTGATTTGAGTGCCGATGGTGTGGTACCTGTCCACTCGGCTCAACACCAATGTACAACAACGGGTACAGACTATATTGGATCTACGTCATTTACTTCTATGGTTCTAGACAGTGCTGTGTTACGGCCACCCACATTGCCATTTGCTAGTAGAGCCAACAATAAAGGCAAAGATAGACCATCAAGCTACGGATCAAACAACACATTTGGCGCCCTGGGTGAAAGTAGCGGTCCAAATAGTCCTGCAGCTGACGATGCCTCATCGCAAGTGTCTTCTTACATGGACTATCATCAAAGAACCAATTCTGCATCAAGCATGACTAATGCTGCCATTAACAACACGGTTTATGCTTCAGGCTCTGGAACTCCCTCAAACCATACATTGGGAGGATCATTCCAATTGAACAATCTTACTAAACAACCAAGCTCTCATCACAATTACTACTATTATAACTCTTCCGAAGATGACAGCCTACACCACAACAAGCGACACTTTGAAAGTAGCTCCAGTAGTCTTCATTCCAACAGCCATGCCACCGGTCATCGCTCTGATACTTTAGCCGTTCAAAATATAGACCAAACGCTCTTTCAACGTATCGATGAGTATCTTCATGTTGGGCAAGAAAAGCGCTGACGACCATGTTCAGTTGCTCACTGCTTTGAAAGAGGAAAAAGTGCTTCAATGGCCTTTTGTACAACGTTCATTTACTATCATCTTACTCATCACCACGCATTACTATTCAATTAGCCCTATGTATATATTTACAATTAGCTCCTTTTAGCGTCTATAATAAACAACTAGCTTTAATCATCTTTTTTATTGTTAAATGTCGTTATAGAGTCCTCTCTAAACGAAAACTACAGGCTAACTAAAATATATTGAGGAGGAGGAGGGGGAGGCTCAGAGAACGAGACTGGATTTTAGCACAGGATGTTCATATTGCCAATACCTGTTAACGTATGTGGTTGCCTTTAACCGAACAGACACAACTAATGCAGTCGTTAAGAAATCGCAAGTGATGTTATTAATGATGTGGCTGATCTAGGCAATTCAAAACAGCTTTTATTGAGAAGCATTACTTTCTTTTGTCAAAGTGCTTCCAAAGAAGACGAGCTTCTGCTAGTCTGTATGTATATGTATCTTGAAGGAGCATTCTTATCTACATACATAGCTGGAAATTGTTTCATGTATACTTTTACTTTGTGTGTCATTGTTCATTATGAGCATCACCACATAGATATGTAATTGCGCTGTGGTATTAAGTGCTGAAAACTGTATTAAAACCTAAGTACATTTACTTGTAGCTGTAGATATGACTCTTTCACGATGCCCCAAGTTTAAATTAACGAGAACAGTTTATATATGGGTTGCCAGTATACTTACATTGGCTCTTACTACTCAATAATATACTAAATTACAACCAACTTTGGATGCATTTGTCGAGTGATTTCTCGAGTTAGAAGCTGTATTAGGTCTCCAGAAGAGTTTCAAACAATTGCTCTCAACTAGCAGGTACTTGCTGATACATTTTCTCAGTCTTTTTTTGGGTGGATCGACGAAAATCGGTCCAAATCATGAGCTACCCCTTTACATTGATCGAGCAAATTTCGACCAGCAGCAGCAGGATGCTTCCATTGTTGCCAAAAAGATTTGAACCCAGCTGCTGTTGCTGCTTCTGGTAAAATGGCCAACCCATGATAGCTAATAGTTAGCCTTGCACTAATGCTATGCTATATCTACCATATATATATAAAGCTGATAAAAAATTCTAGCATTGCACGATGATTCAATGCATGGCTCAAGTTTGGGGCCGCTTACCTAATAATTGAAGAACCTTGTAAAATGAAGCAAAGCTGGGTCTTTTCAATCATCAAAATATGCTTTTGGATAAGCATTGATTGTACTATGCACTTGAATAGTGGCCAGTTGTCTATAGGGTCATGATTGATAGTGCCACGAGAATTACACAGGGAGTGATGTTTATTTGTGTGTAGAGTAAAATTGTGTGAAGAGTAGTCGATAGCAACATCCATTTCAAAAAATCTAATAAAATTGATGCTTATGGGGGAAGCTTCTAAAGACGTTATGTTTGGACTCAAGCAGAGAAAAAGAGACGTATGCCATTCGCGTGCTTTCAAAAAGTACCAAGAATTGGGCTCTTTGTTTTGTAAAGTGTGATATAGCAATGACAAATGTTCAAGTCATCCGTAGCCAAAAACTCAAAACAGAGAGACAAGGACGTTGTACAACTGTATTAATTTAATAAATCACATAGTCGTTTACTACCATCATACATGTGTTTGTGTTTTGTGATCATGTAAAATTTAATTACCCTTGATTGCTGTTTTTCATTTTGTGATCAGGCAGTATTGAACACGCCTCTTTTTCTCTCCTGACAAAAGGGCGCTTAAAGTTGTCAAGTCAGTAGATCGATGGCGTAAACTGAACTCAAGGACCACTTGTACTGCAAAGAAAGGCACAAGGTTTTTTTCAAGGTCGCCTGTGTAACTCTATAGATACGGTTTGATTCCTTTTGTTGGCAGCGATTGTTGCATTCAAAATGTTAAGCAATTGTGCGCTGTCAAAAGAGCAGCGTACCATGTACAGAGTGGCATGGGTATACAGTGCTTTGTACATGCAACTTGTCATGCTATTTTCCATGCCAAAAAAGTGGCACGCTACATTCCATCAAAGTCAATACAGCATGTGATTGATACGACTTGTTGTGTACCCATTACCTGATAGAAGTCCTTTATGATTTGGCTTTCAATTTGTACTCTTTTTCTCTCTTCTTTTTTTTTTCAACTCTATTCCCATTTATATACATGATTGATCGTCAAAATACCCCCTCTCCATGGTCTCAAACCATGAACAGAATACATAGCCCTATCAATGATAATGAGAGTGTTGTCAGGTACATGATCACATGGCACCTTCAGCGCCAGACTTTACTAACATTGTCTGAATAGTAACTCCAATTTAGAAAAAAACACATCAGTAAAGATCATGCCTCTGCGAGACGAAGATCCCAATGCACCTCCACCGAGAAAACGCAACAATTCCTTGATTCCAATGGAACTAATGATAAACAACAGCGGCGAGGGAGGAAGAGAGTGCGCCGCTTTAGCTACTGTGTTTGGCGTACCTGAATACATTGACTCCAAGATTTTTTGGGAGAGACAGCAGTACCAGCATGAAGGATTACTACCCAAGAAGCAGATCAACCCGCTGCTATTACGGCCCACTACACCGTCCAGTACGGCAGCAGAGAACGGCAAGTACGGGTATGTGTCAGTAAACGATATTTCAGTAGTCAGTCGCTCGCTCTCGTCAGCAACAACCCCAAATGAAGAAGATACCATGTTGCAGGGCCACCAAGTGCGATCCAAGTTTTTTATCTCGTCCTACGTGGACTCTGTGCTCGATCCAGTTGGATCCAATGAACTTTTGAAACCTGCATTTTTGGGTACGACATCGGCTTCTGCTCCCATCCCAACACCCACAAAGAGCTTCTCTTTACCTCATATTCCGACTGTAAGCAAATTCAATGATATACTGATCGAGGATGAAAATGGCGTTGAATTGATGTTTCCCGCAAACCCTTCCTCCATTTTAATTCACTCAACTCCTATGGTGCGCTCCAGCTCAGTCTCATCTGTGCACAGCTCGTATACACTACCATCTCAGAACAACAAACAACACACTAGCAATACAGATGAGGACGACGGGGAATCACTGAAAGCGAATACGCGGGTGGTTGTAATTATAGGAACGCCAGAGATATTCGATCTTATTGTGTCAGACGAAGACGAACGCTTTATTATATGGGGTCCCGATCCAATTGTACTCTCATCCTCCATGGCTACAACCACAACCCCTGAGAGGCCCTCCTCTTATGCCACTTTATACAACAACCAGCACACAAGACCTGAATTGAAAGGCTTCTCATCCAATACCACATCTACGCTCGCTCGAAGCAAATCAATACAGACCCTCAAGAACAATGGTGGTAGGCCTAGCTTTGCGTCGGTTCGTCTATCAGCACAGCATTGGTCGGAAAGCCTAAAACTAGCAAGACCTGCCTTGAAGCACTCTGCTTCGACCAATGATCAACGCACCACTACTACTCATGGCTCGCTTTTACTTAAAAAGGCATTTGGACTAAACAAAAACAACAAGATCAAAGAAACAATGGAGACAGAAAAGAAGAATTTGACGGATATACCCAAGGTCATTGAGGCTGCCACGATTCACAAGCTTGTGGAGAAATTGACCATCACGCTAGGTAAGAGCGCACGCTAACTACTACTGGGTGAATTACATGTACTGATGTGTGTGTGTGCGCATTAGACTATACTTTTATGACAGACTTCTTTCTGACGTACAGAGATTTCTTGGATTCGGCTGATTTATGCCAATTGCTCGTTTTACGATTCTATTGGGCATTAGAGAATGATGAAGAGTCGAGACGTATTGTTAGAATTAGGTATGTAAAAAAAAAGAAGGCTGACCATGGCTGTGCAACTCATTTACGGGATCCTACTAGAACATTTGTCGTATTAAGACACTGGCTAAACAACTACTTTGTCCATGACTTCATTGGCAACAGGCCATTGCGCACCATTTTGACTGAATTCCTCAACGGACTCCCACGACATCCACTAGTCCAAACCTCTCCACGCGACCAACGCATTGTCAAGATATTAAAGCGTGTTGTGCGACGATTGAAAAAGCTGTACTACAACCGATCTTCAGGCGCTTCTCGAGTCAAGGTCATTGCACCTCCACCACCCACTGCAGAGCAAGAACACATGGGAGAAATTGTCAGAGCAAAGCTGTCTCAAAATGTCATTCGACGCAAGACAGCACTTGGTGTGGATATGAGTAGCCATCATAATGGAAATATGGCAGTACAAGATGCTCGGTATGCGCCAGTTGTCGTCGTTGGCAGTCTGAATATGAAAGGCAGCTTCATCGATTCAGGGGTAGACTCGTCCAACAATTTTTCAAAGCTGCCATTTATCACGCAGCAACCAACGCAGGACAGCTCAGACTTGGTCATCGTAGATGACAGTCAAACCATTCGATCCTCCGTGCACCATAGATACGATAAAAGTGTGCATCAGCCTGTGGAAGTAGAGGAAGGACATGAGACAAAGGCTGCTGAGGCAAGCTCTGTGGCAAGCGTTGCTTCCGATGACTCACTAGAGAGTGAGCTGAGTGCAGGTGAAACTGCTCCCCTAGAATCGGACGACTCGGAAGACGAAGACCATCCTCTTCACTTGGGTCAAGAGTATGATGCCGAAGACGACGAACACGACCGAGATTGGATCAGAGAACAGCAAGAAACACTAGAGTACTTCAAATCTGTCAGCAAATTGGCCGTAGATCCATCACAAAACACCATCTTGCAGCAACAAGACGACACTATCCTGACTGAATCACCCACCTCAATTCATCCTGTTCGACCCAAAATACCCTCTGAATTCATGAATACTGTTCCAGAAGCGCCTGCTGTTGCTGCTAAGCCAGCAGCCATCGCTAACCCTAAAACCGTTCGTCGTGTCCCATCTGAACGTTGGTGCAAAACGGATGATGAATATCATCCTCTGCACTCTGACCATGCTTTACCAGACGAGTTACTAAAGGAATTGAGCGGTGATGAGTCGCAGAGCAAGTCGCCGACTGGCCTCTCACGAAAGCTGTCCCGCAAAAGTATCGAGCGACGCAAGAGTGAAAGAAGCTTTCATGATGCGACTTCTCCCTGGAACTCTGCTCCTTCGTCTGCTGCAACATCGCCTTATCTCACGGGTGCACATAATGATGAACAAGTGCCCAAAGTGCCAGAATTGCCTCCTTTGACACCAGAAATGCTGGACCAGCATGGCATACCAAAGAAGCGAGTCATTAAAAAGAAGAAGAGCGGAATCAAGAAGAAACCAAATGCAGACGAGGAAGAGGCAATTGAAGCTTTCGCATCTATCCCTTACGAAGCAACCCAAGTCGCCGTCAAGGCCAGTGATCCAGAAATAAAGGGTGGTGGGGAACAACCCAAGCGCAGACTGTCAAGAGTGTTGTCCAAAGTGTTCAGACCTAGCCATCACGACGAGGACAAGCATGTCAAAGAGATCGCAACAGATGCAGCAACCATCAGCACACACGCCAAAGTGGATGCAACAGAAGGACAACAAATGCAAGAGATCCCCAAGCCTCAACAAGAACAGCAACAGCAAAGCAGCCAACTGGTAAGCTTGATTGCTCAGCGTCTTCGCCATGACAGTATTGATGAAGGTGACGACACGTTGGATGATGGCAAATGTGATTGCACCAAATGCTCTGGCAACAGCCAAAGCACCAACAGCTGCAAGAGACTCAGTGTCATGCTGATTGCGGATGATGAACGAAGACGCAGCTTTGAGCTGAGACGCAAACGTGGCGCTAGTATTGACATGGATCAACAAGCCATGATCAACCATCTCGGTATCTTATCCAATGACCTTAAGTCTCCCAAAGATTTCAAGAGTGGTCCCGTTTATTTAGGGCATTTGCAAGCACGCTCTTTGATTAGTTCTGCTGTTGGGGATGCAAACGACCAACATGATTCGTCAGACAACGACGAGGATGATGAGGATGATGAGGATGCCAGTACAGCCAGTTTTGTGCCCTCTGAAAGGTCTATCCAAACTGAAGCGCAAGCAAGTTCCACTCGTGCTAGAATGTCCTTTATATCAGACGCTGCTACTTCACGTGTGCCTAGATCGAAAATGATTGAAGTAGGCATCCCGCCAGAATCCAACACTACTGCTAGTTTGGAAAAAAGAAGCACCTTGGACTTGCCACCCTCATCCATTCCTCGCCCTCTGTCTGAGAACACTAGATTCGGTGGTCGTTGCTTTATCATGTCGTATAGAACCAGTATGCTTGCAAGTCAACTATGCTTTATCGAGAGAGATGTGCTTATCAAAGTAGGATGGGAGGAGCTCATTCACTGCAAATGGACCAAAATGGATTCCAGCGGCAACATCAACGCAACGCCCATTCAAGAAAAGCTCTCGCATAATGATGATCTCGACCACGAATACGACAACGACGACCAAATCAATTACACGAGACAAACAGAGCAAAGACGCACTGAAGAGCAAGGTGTCGAGCAAGTTATCCAGCGATTCAATACAGTCTGCCAATGGGTGTCGTCTGAAATTGTGAGAACAAGAAACATCAATGAACGAGTCAAGCTGATTGAAAAGTTTATTCGACTGGCCAAGGTATGTAGCCATACTCGTTCAATGTAATCTGACCAGCTAACATGCCCTGTAGAAATGCAAAATGTACTCCAACTACGCCACGCTTGTGCAAATTCTTTTGGGCTTGCAATCACCTGCTGTCGCCCGTCTTGAAAAGACATGGTCCAAAGTGAGCACAAAATGCCAAAAGCTGCTCAGTCAGCTCACAGAGTTCACTTCGCCTATGAAGAATTGGAAGAACATCCGCGACAGCATGACAGAAGTGGCTGAAGAATATGGAAACTCACCTGCCGAAGTACAGGTAGAGATGCCTGGCACCACTGCCAATCGACAAAAGTTCAAAAAGACCACCAGAATCAAGATTCCATTTGGTGGATGCATTCCATTCTTGGGTATTTATCTCTCGGATCTCGTATTCAACTCTGAAAAGCCTCGATTCCTGAAACCCAACTTGGAGAGCCAACGCATCTATAGTGTCAACAACACCAGAAATTTGCCAGCCTGTTTGGACCAACCGCTGGTCAATTTTAGAAAGCACCGTGTCATTGCTACTGTGATCAAGCGAGTGCTTACATTCCAAGGACTAGCCATGAGATATTCCTTTGACGAAGATGGCATCTTGCTGGAAAAGTGCAGAAATCTTCAGGCTTTGGATGCGTCAAAAATTAGAGACCTTAGCGCCTCTCTTGAATAGTTTATTGATCATTATAATGCTTATAAAACTCTTTCAACGTCTTTGATTTATACATAGACAACTGCTCTTGAGTCAAGTAGCTGGAGAATTCGCCATTTTCATACAACTGCGACAGTCTGTAGTCGTCTGTTACTTCATCTTTTGCAATAACCCTGTCCTGTCGAGGCATGAGCTTGTAGATGATTGAGCTGTTGTAACTATCGTCGTAGATAAAGTGATGATCGGCAGAGCTGCATGTAGTTTCGTTGTTTTTAAACTTGAGCCCATTTTTTCTCGCTCTGTTCATCATCCAGTGCAAAGAGTGACATGAAAGCAAGTTGTTGTAAGTGCCTACTTCTTGGCCACCCACATCTCCATGCATACCAGGAAACCAGACTTGCTCCAGTGATTGATGATGGTCAGGAGCGACTTCTGAAAAGTGCATCAAGGTGGGGCTGAACCAAGCACGCTGATCGTGAATCGAGATGGCATGATAAGCGTTCCTTACAATAGGCGTCAATTTTGTGTCATGGAAACCATGGAGGCCAAGAAATAAGCTGTAGACTACATATTGAGAGAATGAGTGACATGTTATAAGTGCCTCCCCCCCCCCCTACTAGGCAATGATGTACTTACAGGTTGATCCGCCCAGATACCAAGGGAGTTTTGGTACACCGAGAGCGCCAACAGTATCAAAGCAACCCAAAAAGTGAATCAATGGTAATCTGCATTGATTGTCCTGTCTAAATTTGATGGCGAGTTCGTTCATGGGTCTACTGGCATCACATCTATCTCGATACAGCTCGTATGCTTGGTTTGAATTTGATAGCTTGTCTTTTGGTAGCAAGCCTACATTGTAGATCATACCTGACAAGCTTCTGGCAGCGTATGCTATAATAGATGTAGAGTGTCAAAAAAGCATTCAACTACACTATACAGGAATACATGCCTCCTCTGCTAAAGCCAATCAACCAAATCTCATCATGGGAAGCCTTGTAGTTTCTGCAGATAAACTCATAGGCATTGATGATCTGATTACTGATACCATAGCCAAAGATGCCACCGAGCAAAGGAAAGTGGCCATTCGTGCCCAAGCCAGGATAGTATCCAGTAATGTATTCCCAGCCATCTGCTGCATTATCAAGACTAATATTGTTGTAAAATTTATAAACATTGGTCTTTTCTGTATGAAACATTGAGCACATGTGTACTGTAAACATGCATGTAAACATCCAAACCTTGTGGTGTCTCCCATGTACCGTCCAGACATACAATGATTCTTCGCTGCCTGGATTGCTTTATCAAATTGGATTGTGAATCTACAGTTGCTATTTTCAACATTTTTGATAAACGTTGAAATAAGGGACGATTACAATTGCTCTTTTATAACAACGGTATAAAATGGCCTAAAAATATGATTGCAACGATGATTTTAGCCACGAGTCCTTGTTCGTGAGGGTCATATTGATCTTGTTGTTCAGGGCGAGGAAAGCACACAGTGGATGTCCATGATCAATTTGGTGCTACAAGAATCATTCCTCCTATTTTTGCATAATAAAATACGCTCCAAATGTGCATCTATTACTGATTGACATCACGCCCACACGCTGCGGAATATACCCGTGATGGAATAAGGATTCGGTTTATGATGGTCTAAGGTTTAGGATAAATTGTAAACTTCAGGTTACTGGCTCTATAGCGTCATTTATGTTACATGGCATGGTAACATGTTGGCACCACAGGCAAGTAAGTTGATCCCATCATTGGAACTCTAATGCCTCGTGTAAAACCAGAGCAATATATTGGACGCTCTAGCTTTTAAAGGATTTTTGGCTTATTCACTCTATCGCTAAGACTACATGGTCATGGCAGAACATTTTAAATGAGCGGGAATTGATCATCTAATTTATATGCTTAATTTTCCAGCAGGATAGTATAAATTAACGCAGAATTTCAAATATATGAAGCAATAATGTTTCGCATTCAATCAAGGCATCCATCAGTTGCTTAAAATGACTTGGTTTTTGTGTGTGTATATATATATATAAGTGCAATATTGAGAATAGCCACTTTGTGTATGTATGGTGGCACGGCAAAAAAAAAAAAAAAAAAAATAAAACGACTAAATCACAATTTGATCTTTTTCTTCTTTTTCTTTCTTTTTTCTCCATTTCTTCCTTTGCTTTTTTGATCACAGACCCAAACAATGAACACTTTAGAGGCTAAAGTTGTTATTCTAGGGAGCTCAGGTTCGTATTAGCCTTTTTTCTCGTATTTTCATGATTTTTTTTTTTTTTAAAAAAAAAAAAAAAAGTATGTTTGAAAAAAAAAGGGGGGGGGGGGAGAGAGAGAGTGAAAGAGTGAGATGATTTTGTTATAAGGTTGGGCCAAACACTAACCCATTCAACACAAATATCATCGTATAATTCAAATAATGTAGTTACTTAGTTATTTCTTGATTATTTTATGTTCATCACAGCTGTCGGGAAAACCTCTGTGGCCCTTCGATATATTAAAAACACATTTTCACCAAATGGCACATCAACAATTGGAGCTTCCTTTTTGACCAAGAAATTGTAAGTAATGTACTATTGCTAGTTTCCGTATGAAATGCTCATGACAGTATATTTATGCTGTAGAATAGTAGATGAAACTGTTGTAAAGCTTCAGATTTGGGACACAGGCGGACAAGGTAACTGAAAACATCAAGAGATGGTAAAAGGATGATAGCCGACATGTAACAAAAAGAGAGATTCAGGGCAATGGCACCCATGTATTACCGTGGTGCATCTGCAGCTATATTGGTGTACGATATCACATCTGAGGAGAGTTTTACAGAAATGACATCTTGGATGGAAGGTAATACATGCTGTATATATACCTCATAGATCAACTCTATTCATCACACTTTGTAGAACTCAACAAAAACATGTCAGAAGATCTCATCATTCATGTAGTCGGCAATAAGATTGATTTGGAGTCTGATCGCAAGGTACCTTTTACAAAAGTACTCGATTACTGTGATAGGTTGACGATGATAGTGAACGGTATACATGAAGTATCTGCAAAGGAGAATCAAGGCATTGACGATGTCTTTTTCGAAATCACACAATCACTTGTCAAAAAGCTAAATGGTCATGATTTATACAAAACAATGACCACCGATATTTACCAAAACGAATACCCTACCACCACTGAAAAATCAGGATGCTGTTGAAAATAAAGAAAAAAGAAAGTGTTGCCAAATTACATAATTATTTCTTTATTGGGGTTATCAAAACAACAACAAAGGCTTGCTTTATATATATATATATACATACATGATTAAAGACGATCTCCATCATAAGAATGAGGTGGCTGCTCTTGAGAGTGAGCAGATGCTGATGGTGGCGCTAATTCGCCGTCTTCTTCCTCAAGATAGGTTTTGGATACCTTTCTTTGTCTCTCAAAACCATTGGCGGGACTTTGATACTGCTGCTGTAATGGGCTAGTGGCTTTATAGAGACTATGATCCTCTACTGGCATGGAATTCATGTATATATCGCTATTGTTGTAATCATAGACAGGTGTTCCTTGTGTAGAGTAGTAGTAAGTTTCTTGGCTTTGGTTGGCAAAATCACGATGGGGTATCATGTATGGACTCATCATGGACGTATGCTTTGGTGGTTCAGGAATGCCACTGGATCTACCAACAGCGGTCGTGTCTGTTGCTGTCTTGGCCATTGGAACGTCGTCTTTAAAGTCATAAGTGTCGTAATCCTCTGAGTAGACGTCTGAATTCTTCAATATAAGTGCGTATAGACCCAACAATAACCACAGAAATCCTACAATCACCATGCCAAGCCAGGTGCCATTGGTCAGCCCTTTTGTAATGTCGTTAATTAGCTTGGATTGATCAGCAAGAAATGTAGTACGACTACTTACAACATCGGTTTGACATGAGACTATCGCTGTAGTTGGAGCAATATGTGACATAGCCCTTCATTGTAGAGGTATTTGAGTTGCTAACTGATCCCATCCAAGGAACAGTGCCAGATGTGAGAGAATTGTATACAATAATGGCTATAAATAACAATAAATTGATACAGCTGGTAATACGATCACTCCACAACGATTTCGAGAACACACAGCCAACAATAAGTAACACTGTGGCAGATAAAATGGAGACGATAGGGCCCACATAGTAAAGAATATACTGTTTCGAGACATGAGTAGCTGCATTGGATGTGTAGATGCTATACACTTACTGGAACGAAATCTGGCCACCACTCTCCAGTGCCTGATACTTGATTCAGCAAGATAAGCTGAGCTGTTTATTATAAGTGTGAGTAATTCATTGCCATAGCTTGGTTCTGTTTGTCCTATTACCAACATGACAGCCCAAAGTACCCAGACTTGTTAGTAAAATAAGTAGCCGTAATAAATATAAGAACAAAATCTTGACACCCATTTCAAAATGATCAAGAAGAATAAAAAAGAAAGTTGGGTCTATTCAAGAAAAATAAAAATAAAAATACTTCTCCAAATTTGATGTTTGTGCTACTTTACATGATACAAAATGACGTGAAGAATAAATTATAGATATCACATCATGCTTCTCAAACTAGAAGGATTTCTCTGCATGTTTATAGTTTTGAGTAATGAAGAAGTCGTCTTCAATCCGGTGCTGTGGTTGTAGAAGAGGGCTTCAGGCACCATTTAAATCTAAAATCATTGAACTTCAGATGTCTGGATCGACGATACAAAAGTCTATAGTATATCAAAAGACTTCAATTTAGCCGACTTATAGGATTTTATAGAATATAGCTGCTTGGTATTGACCAATGCTTCTTTCTTAATCAGAAAAGATGTACAGTTTGCTGTGAATAGATTTCTGCCTTCTCAGATCTACTCCTGCTGTTGCCAAAAATATTTGAACCCAGCTGATGGCTGCTGCCTCCGCTTCTCATGCTTTTATGCTGGCAAAATGGCCTATTCATGAAGGCAATTGATGGTTTCGATAGCTAATCCTGCACAGATATTATGCGACACCAACTATATACATATAAAAAGCTGTTGCTGCGCTGTCAGCACTATCCAATGAATAGTATTATTGGCTTGATGCATTGCCAGAGATTATTATAGCCGTTCCCAAGCTTTTGTCAACCTTATGAAGAGAATTCTTTCAGTCATCAAAGTATGCCGTTGATCAACAAGTGATTGCACAATGCGCCCGAGTAAAGGCTAGCTGTGTAAGGAGCAATAACTAATAGTATAGGAAGTAATTATCAATTGTACAAATAGCAAGACCCAACATTAAAATGTCAGCGTAGAATAAAGATATAGAATAATTGCTTTATTCAATGAAGCTACAATTTAGAGCATTGGTTTTCTTGGAATAAATCTCAAAAGAAAATGTAAACGTGGATCACCATTTATCATGCTACTAAAGCTATCTTGAATCATCTGGATACTTATGCTATCAGCAGCAAACTGATTGATTTTGAATCAAGCATATTCTTGAGAGAATTTAAGGTTTTAAACTTTTGTGTAATCTTTACCAAACAAAAGATTCCTATGCAAAACAGAGAAATCAGACCAGGTTTTCTTTTTTCTCTTTTCATCTTTTTTTATCACTTGCAAACAATGACTATAACATTTGGATATGAGATTGGTAATGATTAGCTTACATCCACTGTAAGAAGAAGAAAAAAAACGCCTACTCAATGATTGCATTGTTAGATGTTGATGGTAATGGCGCTCGTGTTGTCTCTCCTCCACTTTTAGGCCAAAAGATTACAGTCTCCAGCACAGAGAACACCAATCGTTGGGTGTTTTACGGCACCCGACCAGAGATATTGGACTGGATCAAGAACCATAGCGAAATACAGTTGGAGAATTCACTGTTTGCAACAGGTCGACCAGTATCATTCAATACACATACAGAGATTGTGATTGATTTGTTGGCCTATAGCGACCCTCAGCAATCCATGCTTGACTATATTAAATCCTTTGTAGCGACTGATTTTGAGCATGAGAAGGTCAAGGTAGAGATTCGGCCTAGAGTAGAGAGCAAGGATCAGATGATATCGACCTTGAGTCGGGTGATTGTAGCCAGCGGAGTACGTCTTGGTGATGTGCTGGTCGAATTAAATCAAGAATGGTATACGAATCGTACTTATATCCAACAGGCAAATGATCTTTTGAATGATAATCCTGGCCCCGTTCATATAGCCAGCACAGATGCCCCCATGAATATCCAAGTGAATCCCCAATATTAGCTCTGTTAAATAAACTACGGACTTTCAAGACGCATTTATAATATGTGTGCGATTCTGATATGTCTAAATCCAGTTGTGCTTTGCTAAAATGTGCTGAGTGCGTGCGTGTGTGTGTGTGTGTGTGTGCGTGTATAAATTCGATAGTTACATAAAAGTTGAATTCCACATTTCGCTTTCTTTTTCTCTTTTTTATATATATATATTTCATTTAGCTTTACATTTGGAATCAATACACATTCAGAGCAAAAGAAGCCTATTGATTCCATCTATATCGTTCAATATATAACAACAGAAACTCGTTCATCATACAGAGAATGGTTTCAACATACTCATCACAACCATTTTCAATGACTGCAGATACTTCCAAGTCTGCCATCACTTTACCAACCGATGATAATAAGAGACAAAACTCGCTCAACAACAATACCGAAACCAGGATCAAGTCAGAGCTATCCTGGTCACAGCTGATCAATGCTGAAATCGTTGGTAAAGCACAGCAATACAGCCCAACAACACTGTACTAATACCATATTTTAATGATAGCCGTTACAAGTGCTATGCGTAAAAATGCACGCTGGTCTGGTATGGGCGTTAATGGATTAAGAATGGGCAGCTTGGGCAATAGTATGGGATTACGAAGCGCACAAACGAATACAAAAGACTCGAATACAAGAGAGGTATGTGTGTGTGTGTGTGGTTATGTGAATAAGAAAGCATGTTCTGAAACCCAGTGTAGGAAAACCCTTTGATGCAAGGATTCATCAACCTAAGAACTTACTTGGAAACTGTAACTGGTATTTGATCTATAACGAGTACACAAATGATGAACCACGCTCACATAAAGCATACTAGATGTTGGAGATATCGATGCAGTTAATTTGTTGACTCCCTTTCTAGAAGTGATTCGTTCTGGAAGCACAACAGGGCCCATTGCAGGCACAGCTTTGGGAAGTGTGGAGAAATTACTGCATTATGGTATTGTGGGTGTTCATAACCCCAGAGTGTCTGCTGCCATGAATGCACTGTCTTCTGCCGCAACACACTGTAAATTCGAAGCTTCGGATGCTGCTTCGGATGAGCTTGTATTACTTCGAATGTTGCAAGTATTGCAAATGGCCATCACAAGTGAATGTGGACAAGTGCTCAGTGATGAAGCAGTATGTGAAATGATGGAAACTGGACTTAGTATGTGCTGTCAAATGAGATTGAGTGGTAAGTGTGTGTGTGTGTGCTTGTATTCAATATATATATATAGATTGTAGTAATGCGTATGCCACTTAGAAATGTTGAGAAGATCTGCTGAACATGTCATGATAAACATGGTGATTGCCATTTTTGAACGGTAGGCTTCAGTACTGTTTGGATTCGAGGTGAATGCTTACTGACCTCTCATATAGACTGAAGAACCTGGAGGATGAATGGCAGTTTGTTGAGTCACCAAATGATGGCACTGAAGAACCAGCTGATCCTCATATGAGTACACCAAAGCCTTCTCCTTCGCCTACTCCACAATCCACAACAGAGAACGCTACAGAAAACGCAACAGAGACTGAGGATGCGCCAGCAGACAATGTGGATGACATACAGACCGAGACAGACACAGCCAAAGACAACGATGTGGTAGTTGAATCGCCAAAATCAGAAGAGACACCTGAAGTTACAGCCGGTAATATAGCATTACGGCGTAAATAGCCCCAATTAATCCTCTCCTCCATTTTTTTTAGTAGTCGAGCCTACCACCTTACGAGCCTATGGATTACCAGCTATCCGCGAACTGCTTCGAGTGTTGATTTCACTGCTCAATCCTCATGAACACAAACACACAGACTCGATGCGTCTAATGGCTCTCAGTATTCTCAATGTCGCTTTTGAAGTAGGAGGCAGAAGCATTGGTCGCTTCGAATCACTTAGAACCTTAATCACAGACGAATTCTGCAAGTTTGTATTTCAATTAGCAAAGACTGACTCAACACCTTTACTGGCATATTCGCTGCGTATCATTACAACTGTGTTTGATACGCTGCGACCTTATCTCAAGCTGCAGCAAGAGCTATTCATCTTCTTTTTGATTGAGCGCTTATCACCTACTTCGGGAGCGGGCAGTCGTGGTGTGTCAGTTGATGTGGATGAAGAGGGCAATATCAGCTTTGTGTCTATGAGAAATGGCGTGGATTCAGACAACAGCGTGGCAACAGATGTGAGAAGCGCTTCTCCTAACATGTTCTTGGGCAAATCCACTGATTATCCAAGAAACAGCAAGGGGTATGCTTCATCTTCAGAGCACATGGCAATCACTGGCGAAGTGCGTGAACTCTTGCTCGAGAGCTTGGTTCAGTTTGCTCGTAAGCCTACCTTTATGATTGACTTGTGGTATAACTACGATTGTGATTTGACATGTGGCGACTTGTTTGAGGAGCTAATTCAGTTTTTGAGCAAGGTATTTCATGGGATCTTGTCGTTGATGGAGGGGTCGTACTTA
Organism: Mucor circinelloides; assembly: GCA_037974945.1. Lineage (NCBI taxonomy): Eukaryota > Fungi > Mucoromycota > Mucoromycetes > Mucorales > Mucoraceae > Mucor > Mucor circinelloides. The sequence continues at coordinate 377,401 of JBBNAA010000023.1, read as the reverse complement.
CTTTTGTTCCTGTAGAATTCTTTTCCTGACCATCAAACCTACTCTCTCATGAGCTCGCATGTGCTGTGCCTGGATACATTATTGACGTTCATCTCTCAAATGATGGACCGTGTAGAGAATCAGGTACGTCATTCAATGCTTGGTAAAATGGACACACCTTGCTCATGCTTATTTTACGTAAGCAGGATGATTTGGACCAAGAAGACTACGTTGTATGTGTAAGATGCATCATTTGGCATTGACTCGGTAGTAGAAATTCATCGTTTATATACTAACTTGCTATTAGGAACTTACTTCTGTGCAGGATTTGTTGGAGCGCAAGACGAGAAAGAGGCTTATCCTCAAGGGATCAAGGTTGTTTAACGAGTCGCCCAAGAAGGGCATCAAATTCTTGGTTGAAAACGGTGTTATTGAGGCTGATGAGAATGGTGATATCAATGCTAGCCTTTCTCACTTTCTGCGCTCTACTCAGCAACTGGACAAAAAGGCGCTGGGGGAGTATTTGGGCCGACCTGAAAACGTAGAGACTCTGAGGGCTTACATGGAACAATTCGACTTTTCTGGCAAGCGTATGGATGAAGCCATGCGTATGATTTTAGAGACATTCCGTTTACCTGGCGAATCACAGCAAATCATGCGTGTAACAGAAGCATTTGCAGCCACCTATTTCGCCTCTGGACCCAAGGAGATTGCCACTATTGACGCTGCAGAAGTTTTAGCTTACTCTGTCATCATGCTGAATGTGGATCAGCATAGTCCTCAAATCAGACGCCAATCTCGGATGTCGGTAGAGCAATATATCCGCAATGTCAGCGGTGTCAACGACAAGAAGGATTTCCCCAGAGACTACTTGGTATCCATCTATGAAGCTATTCAGCAGAACGAAATTCTGATGCCTGAAGAGCATGAAGGTCTTTTAGGCTTCAACTATGCATGGAAGCAACTTCAACACAGATCAACCATGTGCGGACAATTCATTCAATGTCATACTTCCACCTACGATAAGGCCGTCTTTGAACTATCCTGGAAACCTGTTGTTGCAGCTATTTCGTACGTATTCAATACAGCACAGGATGATGATACTTTGGAAAAGGCAATCACTGGCTTCCGTCAATGCGCCAGCCTGGCAGCTCATTTCGAATTGCACGATGTGTTTGACAGTATCATTGTCAATTTAGCAACCATGACAGGCTTACTAGAAAGCGCCAATGGCAACACCTCTGTGCCTGACCCAATTGTAGATATTGCTGGTCAAAAGTATGTTGTTAGCAAATTGGCTGTTCGTTTTGGACGCAACTACAAGGGCCAACTGGCTGCTGTTGTCATGTTCACCATTGTTACCCGACATGGCGATTCGCTTAGAAAGGGATGGTTCAAGATATTGCAAATCATTCGAAATCTATTCCTCAATTCTCTGTTACCAAGCTCCATGCTGCAAGTAGAAGACTTTTTATCAGGTACCACCAGCATCCCTTTGAAACCAAAGAGTCCCAAGCCTGTAAAACAAGCCAATCGTCGCGACGGCTCATTATTGTCAACGCTGTCGTCCTATCTCCTTTCACCCTACTCGAGCGACGAAACTTACTGCCGTGATCCAACAGATGAGGAAGTCGAGAGCACCATGTGCGCTGTGGACTGTATAGCAGTATGCAAGTTGGAAGAATTATTCACAGATATTAGCACACTTCAAACCGACACTCTGAAATGTCTTTTGGAAGCCATTCGCTCTGTAGGCTACGACACAGAAAACATGAAGAAGGCCACCATTACCATTGCATACGATCCTGCCACTGTCTTGTTTTTGGAATTCATGATCACGATAACTGTGCGTAATGCAGACAGAATCGAGGAATTGTGGCCCTATGCTACCGAATACATCTTTGGCATATTGGAATTTGCAGATAAACAGAGTGTGTTGGTCGTGGAGCGCACAGTCGTTGGGTTATTGCGACTTTGTATCTGTAGTGCGGCTAGAAATGTCATGCTGGATGAGATTGTGAAATGCCTGCGTCTATTACGTGATTTCCCTCCCACGGTCACTCAAGCAGTGGCAGAGCAAATGATGGCTGGCATCTTCAACTTGTCCTCAGCCAATTCAGAAAACAGAAAGTAAGTGATACAATTTCCATGTAGCATTGTGAAACTGGCATACTAACTCGAGGTAGTGATACCGAATTTTTGAATACAATATTAGAAATCAAGCAAAAAGTGGCCAACTCTTTGTAACAAAGCATTTAATTCCTCTTCTCCTCCAAATTTCTCACTCTCTCTCTATATATATATATATCAATTCTATGTCTAGAAAATCATGTCGAATATCACATACATTCAATAAATTACTATTATCTAAGTGTAAGATTAGCAGTTTAGTTTTATTTTTTATGGCATTATGAGGTAAAAGAACAAGGAGGAATAGTATCTAAAAGTATGTGATTTTGTCTAGAGCAATTGGCCGACAGCAGCAGCCATCAAACCAGCAACCAAAGCAGAAGTAGTGATGGAACCGACTGTGTTCAAAGCAGCACCGCTAGACTTGGAGTCAGAAGAGCTTCCACTGTTGGCAGAAGTACCGTTTGATCCAGCAGGAGTGGTAGTGTTGGGTTTTGAGACAGCAATGCTCTTCAATTGACAGTCGGCAGTTGTACAGAGACAGGTGTTTCCAATAGGATCCCACCATGTAGTGCTAAAAATAAGCATCGTTATAAATACATTCTGATCTTCCCATTTTGTATATAAACAAAAACTTACTCGCAGTTTTCAGGAATAGGATAACGGTAGCCAGCAGTACCATTTTGAACAGATGAGGCTGGGGTAGGGTTGCTCAATGTAGGAGCACTGCCAGGGCAGTTGAAACAAGTCTTCATGCTAGTAGTACCAAAATTACAGCTATCATATGATATAAATGAGGTTAGGCCTGTGTTTCTGCATAAATAAATTGGCCATTTATTACCTGTTGACTAAGCCATCGTCAATTGAGCCATTGTGATCATCGTCGAGACCGTTACAGATTTCCTTGGGAATAACAGGCTGCTTACATTGCATGTAATCTTGAGCACCGAGTTCAGAGGCCTTGACAGGGTTCTTCATGTATTGCAACAATTGTTGGTTGGTGACAAACCAGACATTGGGTTGTTGAGAGATGGATTGGATGAATTCAATAACACCATTGTACATGTCCTTGGGGTCAGGAAGACCGGCAAATGTGGTTAAATGGGCTGATTTCAGAAATTGGATTAAAATTTGACTCGAGTAATTTCACTATTTTTACTTACTAGGATGAACGTAGATACCAAATGGTTGACGGTTGCCATTGTAGTGCTTATCGAAAGCAGCTTGACTCCCTTTGAAATGCCATGGTTAAAATAAACACATTCGAGAAACGCTCGGCTGAATAGAAAAAAAAAAACTTACATTGTTTAACATCAGCGGGAGAACCAGCGAGGTAAACATCCATCAATTGAGGCACACTGGCGTTGTCAAGGACTGAATACATGGGAATTTCCCAAAGACCAGGCAATTTGACTTGACCAGCAGCACAAATACCAGTCCAACAATCATTTGCCATACCATTGTCGAGAGTATAAGGCCAGTAGGCATCATCGGTGACAGCACTGGAACTAGAATCGTACAAGAAACCTTGTTGGCTGAGGATATTCAATGTGTCTTTGGTGTAGTTCAAAAAGGGTGCACGGAAACCTTGAAGCTTTTGATTGGGAATACCACCATAAGCATTCAACATGGATTTAGTGCTGCTGATCTCTTCGGCGGAGGGAGTGCCGACATGGGAAAAGGTATGACTATCAATGTCCTAACGTCAATGTCTGTGCTAGACCCTATCGATTGCCAAAAAGAACACTTACTCTGCTACCTCGTTTCCAGCAGCGTACCATTGTTGAACCAATGAAAAGTCAGTGTATTCCATCGAGACAAACCTACACAAACGATTGCATTTAGTAATTTTGGTAATAGATCCAAAAATAGCAGTTAAATATACCAGGTACCGTGACCAGGACAGCCATTAGGGTTTCTGTTGTCGAACAAGTTAGAATTATAAATAGCCATGTGTGCGATTAAAAATAAACTTACGTAACATTGACCATGGAGAAGGCGGTCTTTGCCAATGTCTCTTGGACTGAATCATCAAAAGTTACTGTAACAAACTAGATTTAGGGAGTGGATTAGTTGCTCGTTGTCAATGGCTGTTGTGTAGTGTGTATACGCTACCTGAGGTGTATCTGAAGGAGAGAGACCACCAGGAGGGGATTGAGATGCACAGAAACAGTTGTTGGCGATCTTACAGGTATTGGGATCACAAGAGTAGGTAGAAGCGCCGGCAGTACCAGTGGTAGGCACAGTAGCGCCTTCTTGAGCTACAACAGCACTGATCAAAAGTGCAATGCTGGAAATGATGGACAGGGATTTCATTGTATGAATTGAATTGAGAGTTGGTTTTTTTTTTATATATATATATAAAGGAAAGAAAAGAAGAAAGAAAGAACAGGGGAGAGAGAGAGAGAGGCAAGTGTCTTAAATACTTGTTAATTATACGGCTGTAGTACAAGATTTGCGAAAATCTCCCTCTCTCTCTCTCTCTCTGCCTGTCTCTCGCTCAGTCTCTGTGTTCTATTTCTTTCCTTATTATTATTTATCATTAGAATTGTAACAAACATGTCTCCTTAAAACTGTGTTTTGTATATAAGATTTATTCTATTTTTACAATCACTACTATACCTCCACCAAATGGCATTGAGGTATACAATCACACAAGTCAAATATTGAGCTCGTGCTAGACAAGTTACACTACCTTATTTTATAAAATTAGCCAAATTGTAATACAATGCCATTTCATCGCCTCATATATTTATTCTATTCAATTCATTGTATGAAACCAACAGGTAGCTGACTTACCATTGGAGCAACGAGGATAGACGCAAAGATGTATCCAACGTGATTTCACACAGAAAAAAAAAATCAATTGCAGAGAAAGCCCGAAATGCTGTCTTTTGTAGATCTCTTACTTGTCTTACGAAATTACTGTATTTCATGTACAACTGTACATTTATTTACTTATTTATTTTTCATTATCAATGTCTTGTCATGTAGGATTTACGACGTTCATTCAACGCAGATTCAATCAAGTCTAATTCCTTTGTATCCGATCTCAAAATGCTTTCTACATGCTTGATGCCCTTTTGCTCGTCCTCCAAGACCTTGGCAATGACGTTTAAGTCTTCTTCATTCACGGTGCGCCAGACTTCAGATCCACCACCTCCATTTGCATGTCCCATTTGGCGTGCTTTGATTGCTTCTAGTTGGTTTCTAATTGCCATCAGCTTTTGATTCATCAGTTCGGGTCTATTAGGGTGTTTGCTCAATTCGTCCAATTGTCGCATTGACTTTTCTTCATCAGTAGAAAGTGGAAAGTTTTTGTAGCGTAGAACTTGGCTGTATCGAAGAAGCTATCGTCATAATGAATTAGCACAGTCTTTCTAAACAAAAAGGACCGGGACTTACTCGCAATAGCCGCTGGGAGAACTCTGTATGGCGGCGTTTATGTTCGTCTAATTTGACCAGTGTTCCCAACTCATGTCGACGCTGCACTTGTGCTAATCTCTCTGCAGTTTCTCTCAATTTCTCTTGATGTAATTCCAACTGTTTTGATTGGATTTCCATGCGCTTCAGGATATCATCAAATCCAACTGCTAATACAGGGACCAGTGCTGTTGGGTCTGGATTTTTGCGTTGAGCTTCATTCCACAATTGCTCGTCTTGGTTCTGAGGGCGAACATACAAATGCACTTCGTTGGCAGGGACCATGTTGTAGAAATAATGCTATAAATTGTGTCAGTCTCTTTCGTGCCATTATACACATATAATTATTTACTCTAAAGTGGCACAAGGGTGAACTAGGATCAAAATGTGCTCTGATCAATGCAAGCTCTTGCCAGACCTTCTCTTGAACTGGTGGAGGAGCTCCCATTTGCTGCTGTTGCTGTTGTGGTGCGCCAAATCCTGTTTGCTGTGGTTTGGCTCCAAATCCTCCAAATCCCCCTGTGGTATTAGAGCCAAATGTGTTTGTAGCTGGCGCGGTTGCTCCAAATCCACCAAAGCCTCCTGCTGTGCTAGTAGCGGGCTGTGAGGTTGCTGCAGCTGATCCAAATCCACCGAATGCTGAAGAGGTTGCTGCTGGTTGTGATGTCAAGTTTCCAAATCCACCAAACCCACTAGCGGGTGCTGCTGTAGACGTAGCTGGTGCTCCAAACCCACCGAACCCAGTAGTACTAGGCGCTGCTGAAGATGTAGCGGTTGCTCCAAAACCACCGAATCCAGTGGAAGGTGCTGCTGTAGAAGTAGCGGTTGCTCCAAATAAAGATGGCGCTGCAGATGTTCCAAAGGCTGATGTTGTAGAAGCTGCTGGCGTAGATCCGAATCCTCCAAATCCTACAAACACCAATCTGAGTACATGTCATTGAATTGGTACCAAGCAAAAGTTTACCAGCAGTAGATGTAGCAGGAGCAGTAGATGCTGAGCCACCAAACAATGTACCTGCTACTGAGGAATTGGCAGTGTTTGATCCAAATAATGTGCCTGCAGAATTGCTAGTATTGCTTGAGCCAAACAGACCACCTGTGGCAGGCGTTGCGGCTGCTGCTCCAAATAATGTGCCAGCAGAGGATTGTGTATTCGCTAGGTGCCAGATTTGAAGCATGAATTCCTTGACCTTTATCTATGGAAAGTATAAACTTACCTGTCGAACCAAAGGTATTCATGTGTTTTTAAAAGAGTGTCGTTACTAAACCTATTATTTGAAAGAGAAAATACGCGTATTTGAGAGCTATACACATCCCATCCAGTCCAAATTTTTTCATCATGTCCAGTTTTATACGGTCACAGTGTGTAGATTGTTGTGAAAGTGTTCATGTATCAAGTACACACACACACACACACATTTTGTTTATCCATGACTAAATCAACATCAACATCATCTTTTATTCCATTTGCAATCATCTCGGGCTTCTTTGCTGCTCTATCTTCTGTGTTTGCAAAGCTTTTTTCTGATGAAAGAACTGCTGTATTCCATTCGTACATATTGGGGCAGTTCAATGGCGTGCCTGAACATGTAAAAATTTCGAAAAAAGAAACTGTTCTTCCTGAACGAGATGCTAATATGTCTTTATAGACATCTTTGCTGATAACAAGAGGCATCTGCTTTGCTTTGATCTTTGGCTGCAATTCTGTCATGTGGACCACATTTACAAAGGCTCTCAACGCCGCAACTTCGTCAGTGCAAGTTTCCATTGTGAACGGAGCTGTGAATTTCAGTGCATCAGTAAGCGATTGAGACACTGGCATCCCAACTATAACTCAATGCTTTTATATATTCGTAGGCTATCCTGGGCTACTTAGTGTTCAATGAGCCTTTAGCACTAAGATGGTGGATTGGCGCCAGCTTCATTTTAGCTGGCACTATTTTATTATCACAATCGCAAAAAAGATTAGAGGACAAGAAGAAGAATTAAATAAATGGCTTTATTTAGCTATGGATGATTCGTCCACAAAATAATGAAATGTGTTTACCCACTTGCTCTCCTTGATCCAAAATAGCCATATGGCCAGCATCCTGAATGTAAGCAAGCTCAACATCTACACCTTGCTCCACACATAACTGATACAGTAGCTCCATTTCAGGCTTGGTTAAGGGGTCTTGCTCCGGGATCAACAATAAAGTGGGTATCTTTGATTTTACGGTGTAAGAAGCAGGAGGATCTGAAGGATTAGGAAGCATGGTCGCTATAGCAACCAGACATTCATACAATGCATGATCTGATATAAGCTCCATAGCTCGTCTAGTTTGATCTTGACCGTAAGGAGTAATTGATGATTGAATAATTGCTGATCTAGTCCATGCCAAATCTGCTTGGGTAGCTCTTCTTTCAGCATATATGTCCCAACCCAATCGAGGAATTTCTAGATGAGGGATACTCGATGCGATTGGAATAATACCAACCAAATGAATACCATTCTCTCTCCTGCACTTGCCCTCGTTTTCAGCATACAACAGTGTAATGATACCTCCCATTGACAGACCTGCCATGAACAGTTGAATTTGATCAACACTTTGATAATGTTTTTCCTTGACATCCTCTAGCATTGTATCTATGTCGTGCAAAACATCGTCAAATGTCCACGTAGTTTTTTCTGGGTCTTCCTGATCATCCTCTTTGAGCTGAGACAAGCCATGGTAACGCACATCCATCAGTAGCACACGATAACCTTGCTGGACAAGTGTTGGCGTGACAGTTTCATAATGATGTAAATCGCCACCAGCCCCATGAACCATCAAAATCAAAGGATTACTTGCAGGGTTTTCTAGGCCAAATATTTCGTAATGATTGTTTACCATGTCTTTTTTGTAGTATATAATCAGGCCCTCATTATGCCAAAAGCACTGGGATTTTATATGAATCTGTTCTTTTGTTCGATGCTTTAGGAAGGTGATGCAAAAGTCCCTGCATTGAGAATAAGATGAACCCAAAAAGGAAGCCTGTGCGATGTTGAACATGCTATGTAAAATTTTAGGGCCATGGAAAGCTTCGTATGATATCCATCTCTTAGGACAGATTGTTACGAGCGGCGGTGGGTATCACTATCTCATGTACACAATTGTCAATTGATACTGTACACTTTATAGACGGCCAAAACTCCTGTAGAAATGATCGTATCTTTCATTAAAATTAGGTTCAACCTTAAATAGACGTTTAGGGATCTATGCGTTTTCATTTCGATGGATATTAAATATAATGCTAGGGCACCAAGGGTATATCTACTGGTTTTTTTTAGCTTTACCACGGGATGTGCTTAAAGGTTCCAATCGGTAACTTATGAGTAGCTCAGAAATGACTTCACTTTTTTTATGCAGCTCTGCTAAGCAATTAGTGTTATGTCAAAAGTCAAAGATAATTAAATCTGCCAAAGAATTACACTTTTATTCACAATGCATTCAGAGGATGCATTTATATACTTTTCATTATACTGGGGTCTACAATATAATGATGAACTATCATACCATGCGATTACTATCTACCAATAAGTGACATGTAAATCATGCTTCTCATGATTTACCCAAAGGTTGTTAAGAATAGCCTAAGACTTTGAGTGTGAGACTTTACTACCATATTTGATATAACAGATACCATCCAATACGCCTTTCAATCGTACACAAGTTTGATATAATATACCTGAATGCATGTTTAATAATAATATCAACAATTGCCAGCTTTAGGTCATGACAGATTTCAGGATGCAGATATCCTCTATCAGGACAGTAGTGTTTTCAATCTCAGTTCCATGTCAGCTACCTTATACAGAGGAAGCTTCTCATATTGTCATTCACTTTAAATTGGGAGCGTGGCACAATACACATAATAAGTTGTTTATTTCTTGTTATGGAGGGGTACTTTACTTGTTAATGAGTGTTGCTTTCAAGACCGGATGACCGAAGATTTCTTTTTTTCGTTTCTATTATGCACTCCAAAATGAGGCATGCATCTAATACTCCCAGCGAAATTGTTGTGCACTACTCTCCAATGTCAATTATCTCAACCACTAGGCATTTCCAATACCATGTTCTCCGCTGAAAATTGCCTCATTTTTACCGTACTACAACAGTTTTAGGTTATCTCATATTATTGTGTATGGGATCTCATGTCTGTTAATGGATGTTGGAAACGATTTTCAGTTTTGGACTTTTGGACTTTTGGACGATTGAACATCGACATTTTAAATATTGACGCTACAGCTTCAAGCTTAGCATGTTATTATAACAAATTCTTGTAAGAAATGCGATGGTGCAAACAAAATTTACGTAGCTATGTTGGTTGCTGAGATGTGGATAGTTTCATGATTTTGATCAATTTTTAGCAGATACTACTAGTAAAAGTCATTGGATTGATATATGAATGTTTGTTGTATGTATACTGAAAGTTATTTGGGGCACTTTGGTTGACCATTAAGGGGTAAATTTGAGCTGATAATAGACGATGTGAAGCAGTAATAAGGGAAAATGTGAAAAATGATCCAACTTTGGATGGATATTTCTCCATGATTTACTAAGCGAGTTGATGCTGCGTAGTGCTTGACTTTTGTTTCTCATTCAATTCTCTATACGACGGTATGGTTATTGTTAGTATTTTCAAAAATATGTCGGGTATTGCCTGCTTGAGGCAAATCGAAATACATGACTTTGAGTTATTTCATGAAGGGAATGTCTACTAGATGTTTTTGACTTTTAGATTATGTTGGGACTGATGTAGAGCTATCGAATGGTCTTTGTTTTGTCCAAATCGGACAAGCCATTCTAGATATATTGCCAAAAAAACCCTGCTCAGGGAAAATTCTTGATTTCGTCCATTTTTGACCTATGAGGGCAAGGTCCCAAATCCTATCTGAGTTTTTTGGTCTGATAAATTTTGTTCATTTCTCCATGTAGAGTCAAGCTAGAGCTTTGAGTAAGATCTAAAACGATAGAAAACGTCTTGCGCTACAATAATGACTAGTATTGCAAGCAATGTTATGTTGATACAGATCGAGATATTATCGAAAAACCACCAAAATTTGACGAAAAACGTTTTGTCTGTTTGAGATGCCTAGCGTTGATCAAATCAGACAAAAGTAATGTCATTCGATGCGCCTTCAAATTCTACACAAGTTTGATATAAACTTAAACAACTGTTTAGTATCAACAACTACCAAGTTTAGGCCATGACAAAATTCATGATGAATAAGGACTCATTCGAATCAACATGGATTTCAACCTCAGTTTGATATCAGCTACCACCCTATATCCAGAGTACACTCGTGACGTCAAGTTTGCAACTTTTTCTTTCTTTCCCATTCCCCCGTTTTTTCTTTTTCCATACCCCCGTTTTTAATACTACTTTTACTGCTAAAAAAATCTATTATTTATCTTGTTATTGAAGGCAATAATAGCAGCAGAAAGGTCATCAAGCATGCAGTTGTTGTTGTTAGTTGCTATCATATGCAGGTAAGTGTATTTACTGTAGTATCGATTGTCCAAGTCTATCATTAATTAATTATTTTTTTTTCTTTGTTGACTAGAAGAATAGCTACCGACGACTGCTTCAAAACAAAAGAGAACATCGCAACAACTGGTGAATACTGCTTCGACTTACGGTATCACTACCACCACCACCACCACCACCACCACCACCACCACTGCTTCTTTGAAGTCGTATCAATTTCCATTTATTTCTGAATACGGTATGTATCTTTTTTGGTTAATTATTACTTTTCATTGAATCGTAACAACTAACTGAATTTTCTCTTATTTTTAGGAAATGGTTGTGTATATCATTCTAGACTCCAGCAAGACCTCTGGTGCTATTTCTCGTTGCTTTGACGCTCTCTGCAGCATGTCATTTGCAATGCTGCTGTTTTTGTCTGGTTCAGTGCTGTCTGCAACAAGTCATTAGTAGCGCTGTTCCTCCCCCTCTCTGATCGGTTTGGTACTGTTTGCAATTTATGGGTCGTGCTTGTCTCTCTCGTTCGGTGCTATCTGCAAGTCATTTATAGCACTGTTTGTGTCTGGTTTGGTGCTGTCTGCAAGTCATTTGTATTGCTAAGTTTCTCGAGGAGTTCAGTGGATCAGGTTAGTTTCAATGATGACTGCTGTTCAATAATATTTTACTAATTACAGGAATTTGACAGAATAATATAGGCAGCAAGCATAAGATGGTGCTCAAGTACATTAGATACAGAACAACCTGTTGTGAGTTGTTGCTCATCAAGTAAGTATAAATGACGTAGATTATTGCTGGATACAACATTGCTGACTATTATTGTATTACTTTGATGTGATGTGTAGGCAACAAGGATAATGGTACGACGACTAATGGATAATAATTAATGATGGATACTGGATGCAACTATTGAAGCTGCTAACAGTCGATTAGGTAAGCTTATGATATAATGGCGTTGATTATTGAGGAATGCAATACTAATTATATCCTGTCGACTATGTATAGGCAAGCGTATAGCAATGATTATGGACACTACTGTTGGATGCTGCAGAATATCAGTCAAGTTATTTTTTTTGTCGAAAACAACCAGAGCAATAGCTGTAGATGCAACCCATCATTCATTTTTGTTTGTTTATTTTTTTTCCCCCTTATTCGCCTTGACTCTCTTTTTTTCTTTGGCTTTTCGCCGTTATTTTTTTCTTTTACTTTCATCTGCATGTAATGTTATTACCCTCACTATCTTTCATTCTTTCTATGCTTCTTTGAAGCATACCTTTTTTTTACGTTGAGTGGATGTGCCTATCACTGAAGCTCAACAATAACAAGATTCCGAGGCTAGGATTAGATAGGCTGGTCCAAACTTAATTGTTGATTCTACTTACTTAGCGGCAGTTGAGGGTCTTAATAAACATAATTCCTCATGTTAGGGGTGTAGTAAGGCACGCTCTAGCACCTGAGGGGTGGTCTAATTGAGATACTACCTAATTGCATTTTTGGGTAGTACTTCAAATTCCGCCTAACATCATTCCAGAGGAGAACTATGGCAAAATTTTTCTAGGTTTTTTATATATGTAGAGGTAATAAACAAATATAGCTTTCTACGTTTCTGGGCTGTTTAATGCGTTGTTTTCATTGCTTGAAGTGATTTGAACACTAGACTATGCGAGAGTACATGTAAAATTCTGTAAACAGCCTGTAAATTTGAAAGTTTAAAGTTTGACTAAAATCTTGTATGCTTATTGTGTAAAGCAAACTTGTTGACAGATATTTAAAAGCTTTTAAATATGTACTTCTTGCAGTAAACTATAAAGCTCTCACGGGGCAAAGGATAATAATATTATTCTACTTATTATTATCGAAGCATTATTGCTACTGTATTGTTCTTGCTTTCAGATAACCTAATAATATAGACTAACTCGATAATACAATAATCCAACATAATAATGCACTTTAGCCACCAGATCTCGAAGAAGTGCAGTAAAGCTTTTAATGCGAGAACACAGCATCACATTGCTGCAGATCATATATAAATGGGCGATGATTAGCAAACAACTAAGTTGTTACAGCAACAGTTTTGATGTAACAAAAGAAATGATTTTTGCTTCTTCTACAGAAGACATTATTAACAGCTATTATTAGTAGTGTTCTTTTCAAGACTGATGGTTGTAGCTTTTTTTTTGTTTCTATTATGCATTCCAAAATGAGGCATACGTCGTCTCCTCCCGGCTAAGTTGTTGTGCACTCTCCAATGCCAGCAGCAGCAGCAGCAGTTATTATCTGGAGGACGACAAAGCGTTTCTAATACCATGTCCTCAGCTAAAAAGTTGCCTCATTATTTTCATAGTACTACAATAATTTCAAGTTATCCCATATTGTGTATGGGACCTCCTCATACAGTATCTGGACATGGATGTTGGAAACGATTTTCAAATTTTTACTTTTGGACAGTTGTGCCAGAATCGCCACAACTGTCTATATAAGATTAAGGCACTCTTTGATAGGTAATTATTCCAAATATAATGGAATATGCTACTAGGTTACATCTCAGTTGATGGGCAGATTCAGCTGCAAGTGAATAACATTTGTTACTGTCTTGTGTTGTGATGACTCATAAATTTAGTATAAATAGCCCTTTAATTTTATTAATAAACTTCAGTATATTTGCGTCTTGTTCAATTACTATACTATCTTTCGCTGTGCTGGTTACTGTATACGCTGGCTCAACATGGACTTTTAGACGTTGGACAGTCGAAAATTTAAATATTGGCGCTACAGCTTCGAGCTTAGCACATTACTATAAGGAATTTTTTGCCTAGAATGCGCAACTGTAATTCAAATTTACGTAGCTATTCTGGCTGTTGAGATATCCATGATTTCATGATCTCATCGATTCTTCTGAGCAGATACCACTAGCAAAAAAAGTCATTAAATTTATATATCAATGCTGGATGTATGTATAGTAAAAGTTGTTTGGGGTACTTTGATTGACTAGTACGTGCTAGAAGATTTGAGCTTCTAATAGACAACAATGTGAAGCAGAAATAAGGAAAAATGTGTAAAATGATGCAACTTTGAATGGATACTTCTTTATGATTTACTAAGTGAGTTGATGCTGCGTAGTGCTTGATTTTTGTTTCTCTTTTAATTTTCTATACAATTATATGGTTATTATTAATATTTCCAAAAATATGTCGGGTAGTGCCCGCTTGAGGCAAATCAAAATACATGACTCTGAGTTATTTCATGAAGGGAACGTCTATTAGGTGCTTTTGACTTTTAGATTATGTTGGGTCTAATGTAGAGCTATCGAATGGTGTTTGTTTTGTTCAAATCTGATACGTATTGGCAGAGATATCACATAAAGTTATGTCCTTGGAAAATTGGCCATCTTTGACCAAATTTACAGGTAAGAGTAAGGCAAAAAAACTAGCTGATGATTTTTTGGTCAGACGTTTTTGCTCATTTCTCTACGTAGAGTCAAGCTAGAACTCCCAGTAAGAGCTCAAATGATAGGAAATTTTTTGCTTTACAATAATAATGATTGCTACAAGTAGGTTTATTTTGACAGAGATGGAGATAATATTAAAAAAGTATCAAAATTTGACAAAAAATGTTCTGTCGCTTTGAAACGCCTAGTGTTGATCAAACCAGACAAAAGTAATACCATTCGATGCGCCTTTGAATTCTGCACAAGTTTGATATAAGCTTAATCAAGTGTTTACTATGAACAACTGCCAACTTTAGGCCATGACAAATTTCCAGAATGATGAAGTAGCATTTTGATTAATAGAGCTTTTAATCTCAGTTTGATATCAGCTACTATATACAGTGAAACGTCGTGACGTCAAATGCACAATAGTTTGCTTTTGCACTCCCCCGTTTTTCCTTCCCCCGTTTTTGATACTATTTTTACAGCTACAGCAACAGTTCTACTACTATTATTCTACTCACTCCAATGTTTTTGGAAACAATAGCAACAAGTTCATCAAGCCTGTCATCAGTGTTGCCATATGCTAGTGAGTGTATTTGTTGCTGAATAGATTGTCTAGCACTAGTATTTATTAATTCATTTTCTTTCTTTTTCAGAATAGGTAATCACTGCTTTAAAGCAAACAAGACGACGACGACAAAGACAAAGACACAACAATTCGACTTACTGCTATAGCTAATTCCTTGGAATCTTTGATATCTTTCATAATAGTAATTCGGTACGTAACGTAGATTGCTACTTTTATTGAATTGCGCTTAACTGAACTCTCTTATATTTTTTTTAGTAGACAATGGTTTTGTTTGTTCTCAACTTCAACAAAATATCTGGCGCTGCCTGCTGTTTCTGGTTCGATACTATCTGCAATTCATTGATAGTGGTGCTGCTGTTCTGGTTGGTACTATCTGCAAGTTATCTGTGGTGTTGCTTCTCTCTTTTGATCTGATACTATCTGCAAGTCATCATCAGTAGCAATTCTTCTCTCTGGTTTGGTACTGTCAGCAAGTAATCATTAGCAATGCTGTTCTCTGTTCTGGTGGTATATTCAAGTCTTATATACTACTGCTACGTATCATTGGTTCAATCGATTGGGTAAGTTTTGATGGTGTCTGCTGCTTAATAATACCATACTGACTATCCAAATTTGATAGAATATAGGTATCAAGCACAAGGTGGTGCTCCAGGACGACATTAAATGCAGAACCTATTGTGAATTGTTTATCAAGTAAGTATCAATGATGACGTAGATTACTGAATATATTGCTGACTATTATTATATTATACTATTTTGATATGATGTGTAGTAGGCAACAAGTATAATAAGAAGGTCACGACGACTACTGATGGATGATTAATGATGAATACTACTGGATGCAAACGGAACTGTTAACAGTCAATTAGGTAGGTATATTATTATGATATGATGGCGTTGACTGAGGAATGCAATACTGACTATATTCTTTGAATTATGTATAGGCAGGCAAATGGGAATGAACATGGACACTACTGGATGCTGCAAGGGATCAATCAAGTTATTTTTTTCTGTGGATGACAACAGCCAGAGCAATAGTAGTAGACACAAGTTATACATTTTTATTAGCTTCTTTTTCTCCCCCTTTTTTTCTTGGCTTCTTGCCCTCATTTTTTTTAATTTTCATCGGCATGTAATGTTATTACCCTCACTATTCTTCTTTCTTTCTATGTTTCTGTGAAGCATACCTTTTTTTTACGTTGAGTGGATGTGCCTATCACTGAAGCTCAACAATAACAAGATTCCGAGGCTAGGATTAGATAGGCTGGTCCAAACTTAATTGTTGATTCTACTTACTTAGCGACAGTTGAGGGTCTTAATAAACATAATTCCTCATGTTAGGGGTGTAGTAAGGCACGCTCTAGCACCTGAGGGGTGATCTAATTGAGATACTACCAAATTGCATTTTTGGGTAGTACTTCAAATTCCGCCTAACATCATTCCAGAGGAGAACTATGGCAAAATTTTTCTAGGTTTTTTATATATGTAGAGGTAATAAATAGATATAGCTTTTCTATGTTTCAGTATTGTTTGAAGGGATTTAGAAGCTACCTGACACGAAATACCCTGTAAGATTCTTCTATGAGCAGCTTCTGGATTTCAAAGTTTGGCAAAAAATCGTGTATGATCATGTGTAAAGCTATTCCAAGTCTGCTGATGATAAATTCTCAGATTTTCTACTATTGGATGACGCCAGAAAGAAAAACTGCCCAACTTGGAGACTAGTGTGGTCAAAGGTTGTTTCGATTCTTCTGACAGTTTGGCCTGAAAGAAACCTGTTCCCAGATCGTAGGGACTCATTTAGTAAGCCTTACTTAAAGTATCCAAAAGATCGTCGATGCTATTCAATGAGTAATTCATCACTTGACTCTTGGAGTTTAGATACCAGAAGTCAGCGACTGCACGGTAAGTGTCGTCAGCTTTCTTGACCAAAAATAAAGGGGATGACCAATCTGAGTACCCAGCAGGTTCAATGATGCCTAGTTTCAATAAATTATCCAGTTCTTGTCGTAAACTTTTAGTTTCAAGTGGAGATAACCGATAGGGACGCACGCGTTTGGGTATAGGGTCAGGCTTGAGTTTGATACTACAGTATATGCTCCATGATATCAATGTTACCAATCTTATCGTTGTTCCAATCAAAAAAAAATGTGATCATTCTGATATATCAAAGATCAAAATCCATTCTTCACTTCAGGAGGTATGTTCGAAATGTCAATATTGGATTTTATCTTGTCTTCATATTCTGTAAGATCAACTGGTTCACCTTTGATTTCCGTGTCCATTTCATTACTGAACATTTCCATCATAATCGAGCCGTTCTTGCTTCGAGATTTCACTTTGTATGCATAGAATTCGATTACATCTTTTTCGTAAATAATCCCGAGTTGGGCTAGAGGTTCATCAGGCATAAACTCGATAGGTTCAGTGGTGTTGTTGACCAGAAAGAAGTATAGGCCATTCAACTTCCTATCTTGAGAAATGCAAGAAGAAAAAGGTTGCCATACGGACGGTAGATCATTCAGCTTGGGGTTGGTAATATCGCACATGACATGGTAATCTTCATCTTTTACATTCTTATCCAACAAATGACATAGTTCCAACACATAATGTCTGGTGGTGAATGGAGGTACATAAAATCGACGACGTTTCTTTGCTGATAAGATGTACATGCCGGGATTGACAGTGTCTTCCTTCATGTAGATTTGTCCAAAATCAGATTCCTGTTCTTGGAAGTCGTCCTCCAACATCATGAGCATCTCTTCCGAATCATCAGAGTCAATGTCCTCATCCTCGTCGCTCTCATCTTCCTCTGATTCAGCAGATGCATCTGAGTCTCCTTCACTACCTTCGATTGCTACTTGCTGTGTTGCTTCCTTATCCTGAAACAGATGATATTTTATGTTATGTGACTTGACCAAGCGAATCTCTTGTGTACGAGTATAGTTGAAATTATTTTGAATTTTGTTTCCTTTATACTCTACTTTTATCACTCGTTCCTCCAGGTTTAGTTTGGCCTTTGCTCGCTTCATCCAATTGTTACCAATAATTAGATTAGCTGGGCAGACAGGTAGCACTTCAACAGCTCCCGGAATAATCAATTTTCCTCCCAGACGGAGAGGGACATCATATATTATACCTAGAGAGGATGGTTTCGTACCGTTTCCGAGAGTAGACACAGAAGAGGTTGATGCGGCATCGATAGATAACCCTAGCAGCTTGGCAGCCACCTCGCTTTACATGCAGGTTTTCGCACTTTCAGTATCTAACATGCTTTCGACTTTGACATCATTGATGAAGAAATCAGTGTATATATATGGCAGTAGCGTCGAGATCATCATCTTCAAAAAATGTAAGAGGCAGTTTACTATTTGAATTTGATGTTTTTTCTCTGATTGCCTTGTTGATCAACTCTCGTTTCAAAGCAGGTACCGCGACTAATAAATCTCCTATGCCTATGTCATCAGCCTTTTTGTTCAATAGTTCCTTGATATCATAGGAAGTCTTTTCTGGTAAGGGTACTCTAGGGGTAACAGTCTTGTGCGCGAGTTGTTTAGGAGCAAATGCTTGAGTGAGTACGGGTAGACTGGTCTGCTTCACTTGCATGGATTGACTGGTTTCTTCCATTATTACTGGATGTGCAAGATCTATTACCATAGGAGAGTCTTGGATTGAAATTTTTTTGATGGTTTTATCGATTTTTTGGGTTTTGTGTCTTTGGGTAAAGGTTTGCTTTTAGCTACCTCAGGTGGTTTAGAAATCCTTGCAGCGTTTAGTTCTAAGGTTTCCAAAGCATTGAGAGATTGTGTATGATTGATGGGTTTTTGAGTAGTCGGCAACTGACCATCTTGAACTGATTCAACAATTGCCTGATCCAGTTTTTTGAATTATTGTTGAAAGAGTTCTTGTTACCATATTAATTGTTGTAACGGTTTCCTTGATCGTAGTTGCCACTATTGCTTTGATAGCGATTGGAGGGATCATTGTTGTTGTATTCAAGCATACATTCACTGGTTATTATCACTTTTGCCTCAGTCCATCCTAGCTAAGCAGCACAACATCTTGGTCTGTCGTCTTTAATTGGCTGTAACTGTTGTTGTGTAGAGTCCTGGTTGATCAACCTATCAAAACCAGCCTACACAGGTTTATCTTTAGCCCTCCGTCATTTATACTACAGTATTCGCAGTAGTCATGATCCAGGGGAGCTCATAATAAGATCAAATATAATATGAGCAACGTCGCCCGGTAATAAAATTGGCTCTTTGCTTTCATTTTTGAATGCAGTTGAAACCTGATTAATCCTCGTGTTATTAATTGCTTTATTGTCAATGATCTATCAGAATTACAATATCCGTATATAGCATCAGATTGACAGATAATCGTACCTTGAATTGTCAAGATGACAACAATGAAACATACCTTATAGCAAAATTACCATTGAAACATACCATATAGTATATTGGCATCTCTTATCCATCTACTGTCACATCTAATAGATTCTTATCCATCACTTCCTATTACCCTGAATCTAGTGCTATAAATACCCACATTCTATTCATCATAATAAACGGTACTTTCTATTTTGATTTTAATTTACAATTGTCCTTTGATAAATCAGTCAAATCTCGAATTCATCAATCATTGTATTGCGGATGAACTCCATTCTGGCTATTGCCATTGTTGTAGTACTGATTGGCGTTATACTCAGTCTTCCCATTAGGTCCTCCGTTATATCTATTCATATTGCCATGGTAACCCTAATTCCTATGATATCCATTCGAATACTTGTTTATCTGTTTACTCTAGTAGTTGGACAACTATAAACCTGGTGCTCATTTAATAGTGTTGCGTTGCGTAAGAGTGGTAGTGTGTATAGTTTTATAGAAAAATAGATTGAAATAGATAAATGAGCCAAAGCAGATCTAACTATTAAATGAGCACCAGGTTTATAGTTGTCCAACTAGAGTAAACAAATAAACAAGTAGTAAAAGAAGTGTAAAAAGAAATATAAAAGAAATGAATACAATGAATCACTAACAGCAATAGGTAATGTGTATGTAATTCAAGGGATCTTACAAATAACAATTGTAAAATATAAGAAATAGTAATATAAAATAGCTAAAGAGCTTTAAGTAACAGTTGTGAGTTAAAATGTAGATAAAATATAAGATAATTTATTCAATTGATTGTCAATAATATTCATGTTATTTATACTAATTTGTTATCTGAATGTCTGTTAATGGATCCTTGTTTTTATGGATCAAACTGCACTGGGCAGAATTGTATATACTAGTAACAAAAAATACGCTAGTATTTTACTAATATTTGAAATATTAGTAAAATATTAGTAACATTTTAGCTAGCTAGTATTTGACTAATGATGAATACCTATCACTAGTATTTTGACTAGTATTTGAAGGGAATTGAATTATTTTATTTAGATGCCAGTTTAAATCGTGGATATAATGTGCTTAATTCAAGTCAAGATACTCAACAGATCAGAATATTTCTGTAATCACCGAAAATGAGTGAGACATCTAAAATTGGGTTGATCAAATCTTTTTGTTTCAAGCTAATCGATTGCTGTTTACGAAATCCAGTATAGAAAACACTGTTTCAAACGTGCTTTAGAATGTGTTCATAGGCTTAATGAGTTTTGAAAAAAGGTTTTAGCCATACGCATAAACGCAATAATGGATGATGCTTTTTTAGCTGTTCCTGAATTTACTATTATCTGATTATCGATAGCAAATCGCTGGTTTATACAGAATAAATTGCAAAATCATGGGTCAAAATGGAAATTATTGAGGATTTTATGGGTTGCTATTACGGGTAATTTATTAAATCAAAGAATGTTATTGAATTTGGGTCAGTATTGAATAGCTATATTAATATAATAGTGAGGAATGGCTAGCAAAAGTGCAAGAAGCGGCAAGGGCACGGCACAACAGTAGCTAGAGATGGGCATATACAACGATTGATGGAGCTATAAACTGTGTTGATAACTGGAAGCCATGGAAATAGCACAGCGTTGATAAGAGGAGTAGCAATCAGTAGCCTTATACCGTATTCACTTACTGCAATATAAAGGCAAGTTAGCATGTCATGTACAGCGGTGTCAATTTAAATGCCTTAAATTTACCTTCTGATGAAGTATCTACTGACGATTTGTTTGCAAGATTAGGACGTCTACTATTACGTGGTGGCCAATTGATTTAGTTTAACTATAATTAAGATCACCATGTTAAAGTTTGTAGTACAAAGTGTAAAGGTGCTATAACATACCTGATGACAGCACAAATGTATAAAACAAGAAAGTAAGGCCATTGCTTGTGGAATTATTCAGCAGCGACCAACAAGTAAAGTAACCAATACATTAAATGTAGATTGATGGAAGCATTTGGCCTAAAAAATCAAAGTAAATGTCAGAGGTTGGTCACAAAGATACATTTAGATTACTTACATTAGGCACACGGTAAACAGAAACTGAGCATCATATTATAGCAGAAAAGAAAAGGGAGAAAAAAAAAGAAAGAGTGCTGTTTGTACATGCCAAAATCTCCAGCTATTTATATTTTTTTTTTCATCCATTGCATCCCCAAAGCATTTCTCGCCCAATATATCCCCAAATCTATCGGGTACACTTCAATGATTGCCGCCTGTTCAAATTTATGAGAATTTTCTTTAACATCTTCACTTAAATCAGCCTGAAACAAGGCAGTCTAGTGATGATACCATCTCGGACAACATCATCAGTTAATTACCACACCATCTTAACTTCAATGATAAAAAAAAACAACTCAGTTACCTCTTGTCTCAAATGTTTGTATGATATTTGGTTCGACCACAAAACGATTTATATCACATAACCTAATACTCTACTATTGATATATTTCAATATGTTGTATCAGCCTCAAAAAAAGAAGAAACTCGGGCATCATCTAGTGTAGCTAATCCAGTATTCAAGTACGAAGGGAAGCTACAGTTGTTTGAGATTCTAAGTCTTGAGCCATGGCTCATCCCGGAATTCTAATAATGGAGCAAAAAAATCAAAGACATGTTGTGAGTATGATGGTTGTTGGGTTCAATTTTATCATGCGCTACATTTATGAACGGCCAATATTATTACCAAATGTCTATAAGATGCTACCTAGATCATGAGCCTGAATGCAGAGGAGGATATGCAATAAGATCCATCTAGGCTTTCAATAATATTGAAAATGATTATCATCGCTATAACCCCCTTCATTCTGTCGACATGCGCGCAAAAAACAAGCGGCACTGCAAGCATGGTTTCAATTATACTAAAACGTCAGGGTAATAAGCAATCTGGATGATCTACAGGAATTGCCACTAAAATGGAAGTCAGATCCATTTCCTTTTCGTGATGCTACTACATACAATTAGAATATCTCTTTTTCTTAATACTTTATTTATGATAGCTCCTTTCATACTCTGCGTACATTCATGATCAAAGCATATCACTGATAAAGCCTGGATACTACAAGTCTCAATGGATTGAGACTTGGGTAGACTGCCATTATTACTATGTTTCATCATGTTGCTAGATGGAATACAATTCTTAAAATAAATCTTCTCTGTTTACCAATTTCCCTCTTTTTGAATTCAAAAGTCTGTTTCTTATCAAATTGGGCATAAGAGAAACCAGAAACATTCCATAATAGACGAAGCTTTTTAAGTGCAGTAAAGTTATCTCATCTTGCTTTAAATTAGGAACATTTCGAAATGGAGAGAGTAAATTTATCAGTTCTCAATTTGAAATAAAATAAAATCAAAGCTGCTAAGAGAGGCTTTATCTAAGCATCTGAAGGCTATTTCTGCTTTCGATATCGACTATAAATGAATACTTAAGATCATAGCATAATATTTCATTTCATAAAAAAAACATTACAGACACGTTTGAATAATCAATTTTATCTATATAGCTAAAAAGACAAGTATAAGCGGTATTTTGAAGGTTTTTAAACTGAATGGATAGCACTTTTACAAAATCCTTCATGAACTGAAATGGCTTCAAAGTGCAATGGTTTGTCCAATAGCTCCTGGAAAACAGGCATTACAAGCGATGACTAATTTATTCGGCTTCTCAAGCAGCAAAATCAATACCTCCATTGGCCATGGTAATTAAAAGTGAACATTGCTCAAATGTACTTCCGCAATCGTTGCCCCTGAAAATACTAGTAAAATACTAGCTGATTTTTTGTTACTAGTATATGCAATTCTGCCCAGTGCTGGATCTAGTTAGAATATCTGCTACGAGATCCGTATGCTATATGATGGTGAATTACTTAATCTACTTGAGTGAGCTTGTTCAGATTTTGCTGAAATAGATTATATAATATTGTTAAGCACACAGAATAAATAGTAGGTTATAATTTGTAGCTTATAAAAAGTGTTCAATGTTAGAAAAACAAGAAAATACTTATTTGAATAAGATCAGACACAAAAACTAACGATTTATAGATGAAGACAAAATCTATCCTATTTATACTGTTTCTGAATGTCAAAAGAGTAATTTATTTTATGCCACGTTCATCACATCTGATCAACAACCTTGGCACCTTAGTAACTGAGATACACCTTTAATCGTCATAGCTTATTCCATGCTGTTCCATAATACAGACATCTTTACCCATCAAGAGTACGTTAATCCTCACAGACAGTTGTGGCGATCCTGGCACAACAAATATGTACGTTTGAGATAATGAGTTTGTGATGTAGGAAATGGTATTTATGACAGATTGATATTTGTGATTTGAACCTTGTTTTCTCCCGCTAGTTTCAGGGCATTTGGATATTGGGAGTAGCACATGAGTTATAATTGCGCATAAAAAAATAGGTGTTTGAATATTCGAATGTTTGAAGGTCAGGATTTATTGTATGGTAAAAATATGAAAGTACGAGAAGGAAAAGGAAAAGGACATGTCAAGCTTGTTGATGTGGTTACGGATCGTAACACTACTGTCGTGAGTAGAGATATAGTTTTTAGAGTAGATTTAAATTGATGTATACAAAAGAATATATATGAGATAAAAGATGATCTTTATTGTTTTGCAAAATGATTTGATATTTATACTAATTAAAAGGTTACACACAAAGTCAGTGTGTACCTGACACTACTCACGACACTACAAGCACTACATTCTTGTAGAAAAGATAAAAAATTGCTCATTAACAGGGTCGAACTGTTGACCTTGGCGTTATTAGCACCACGCTCTAACCAACTGAGCTAAACGAGCTTATATCACCTCAAACCATAATTAAATACAGGGCCCAAGCAGTTGGTTTTTTTTTTTTTTTTTTTTTTTAAAAAAAATTTAAAAAGAAAAATTTCGATTATTGGTCGTCGTCGTCGTCGTCGCCCACTGTACCTTATTGCAGTATTATTACCGTTTCACCTTCGTTAGGACGGTAGAGATTTTCTAGGCAGTAGGAGGGCGCAGAGTAAGGGCTTATAATAATACGTTCGTTTCTCACAGAAAATTGAATTTACAAGCTGGCGTATTAAGCGAATAGAAAAACGATGATTAGAGGAGTAGTAACATGATGCATTGAATATGGCGTTGTTATTCAAGAAATTTCCTCATTTTGCTCAAATTAATATACCATCGCTTTACCTTGTGGAAGAAAACGCTCATTATACACTTTAAAAAGTTGCAGTGGTCGCGGGCGCCGCTGCTGCCAACAAAAAAAATCAATATCCATTTCAAGATAGTTGCTAACAACAGCTATTAGTTGTAAATGTGAATTTACAAATAACATCTAACTCTATAATCAGCTATAGTTTCTTATTACAATTATACGATACTACGCACGAGATAATATATGCATATGTACACAGTTTAATATAGTGCTCATTGTTTAGTAGTAGCATGTATCTTTTGACGATGGTTTATATTGCACAACTTATAACACCCTTCAATCATCAATACCGTATAATATACTTGTATTACTAAATTTATGAGGCATTACATAAGACAATAGCCGATGTTATTCGATTTGTTCGTAAACCGAGACTTCTACACAAATAATTACATATCATCAAAGAATGCCTTAATCTTATTTACAAAAGACTATTGCCGCTTCTTGGTAGAACAACCTGGAAGGACAGAGCTAAACTTGTCATCAATACATCCTGCAAAGACTGACAACAAGCTATTTGAAGTTTTCCTTCTTCCAAACCATAACAGGTTCAATCCAAACAAAAGCATTGACTTGGCAATGGAGCCCAGCACAATTATAATATTCTTTCGCTTTGGTTAATTTGGTTCACAATGCTTTTCCCAAGAGTTGAATACTAACCTTTTTTTTGTTGTTTAATGCATGCACCTGCGATATTCCATCTATCAAACAGCACAGGACGCCTAAAGAGTCAGTCAATTGCATTAAAATTACTGTCTCCAGTTAACGTTCTTCTTTTTGGGAAGCAGCTACTGAACAACTTGAGAGTGCGTTCATTTCTCTTGTCATAAAGTATGCTGCTTGGATGAATTATCGTCATAGAAATAAAGAGCTCCCTGGTTTTATCATGCAAGGCAGCTTTCTTAGTTATGCTAGTTAATAGTTAAAAAAATGCACACATAGATGAATATAATAGGTATCTTTGCGCTAAACAGAAAGTAACGTATCTCAATGTCAGAATTGCAAGCTTTTAATGATCGTGCTGTGCGATGACTACTCGTTAAGTCACTTTGGCACAAGGACGATTACATGCACCCTTGTATCAGTTATTAAAGCCTATCATGATCGATATATGTAAGCGATCATAAAATTATCCCATACGTGGTGATTCCCTATAGTGTCTCATTGATTGTCTTTGGGAATGAAATTGCGCCGAAGATCATTTCAAGAAGCGGAACATTTAGTCATTCATCCCGATGTGGCATAGAGATGCTCTTCTTTTCATTGGCAATTATTATTACAAAAAATGTCTCAACATCCTAGTTATGCTATGGCAGCATTGTGCACAGCTGGGTAATGTCATGTATTATTCACAATCAACTAAAATAGCTGACATATTGCGACAACAGTGGAATTGCTGGTTACGCACGCTCGCGTTCAGTACCATCTTTGGTTGCTGGAGTAGGTGTGGGGGCCATGTATGGTGTAGCTAGTTATTTGATCAAGGAAAATAGATACTATGGGCACGAAACTGGTGTAGCAGCATCTATTATCATGGCAAGTAGCATGGTACCAAAGGCAATTAAAACAAAAAAGCCGTTTCCTGTCACTTTAGCTGTGTGTTCAGTTATCACTGGGGCTTATTACACCAAGAAAGTCATTGAGTACTGGTAAACAAAATAATGCACGTGCTGTCCTGCTTTGTGCTGCTCATGATCTAAATATTACAACATGTAATATATTCGATTTCTTTCTTTTTTCTCTCCCCCTCTCTATCTATACTTTGTACACTCAATACGTTTAGAATAAACATGTCAGGTATATTTGCTAAACTCAGTATTTTGTTTCAGCTAATTTTATAGCGAGCACTCCTGTAGAATCCATGAATTTGTCTGCGCAGGACAGATCAATCTACCGAGAATTATTTGTTACAGCAGATGTTGAAAGAAAAAGCTTTCTCACTAAAAAGGAAGCAATGTCATTCTTTTCAAAGACTGGTATTCCCGGAGCATTTTTAGAAGAGGTAGATATTTATTACACCTTTTTCACTCCAAAAACATGATGCTCATATAAAAAACCACGAGATCTGGGAAACAGCCGACCAGCAACAAAAGGACTATATAACAGAGTTGGAATTCTATATTGCTCTCAAACTAATTGCTTGCGCACAGAATGGAACCGAAGCAAACGACGATATCCTAACCACCCAAGGTATGTGGTGGAATAAAAATGATGCTGTTAACCGAGTAAAATGAAACAAAATGCTGATTCAATTAAACAGTGCCTGTACCTCAATTCAAAGGTATCACAGTTGGAATAAAATCCGCTGTAGAAATTGCACCAATCACTGCCAATGAGCGTGATGCCTACATAGGAGTCTTTCATTCATGCAACCCTATCGATGGGTTGCTATATGGTATGCAAGTGAAATATATATCACAAAAATCAACTCACAAGCGACATCTTATAGGCGAACAAGCGATTGAGATATTCAACAGATCAGGTTTACCCTCAGAGAAACTAGCTGACATTTGGGCACTTGCAGATACTCGAAATTCAGGCACACTCAACAAGACAGAATTTATTATTGCCATGCATTATATTTCTCGACTTATGAAGGATCCAACAATTGTATTACCATCAACTCTGCCATCGCAAGTATATGCTGAAGCAACAGGTCGATTTGCTTCATCTATCCGCAGACATCACACTACAGTCATTGCAAACAGGAGTCGAGCTAGTTCAAATGCGTCGTTAGGAGGATATACTTCACCTATTATCAGTCATATGATGCCAGGATCTGCTACTACAAGCAGTGTTGCTAGCACTACTACAGCAGGAGATGTCACATTGACGGCTGAAGAAAAGGAGAGATATCTAGTTTATTTTCAACAGCTAGATACCGATGGATCAGGATTCATTGATTCAGACGAGGCAGTGTATTTCTTTAATCATTCACGTTTGCCTCACACAGAATTGGGTAGAATCTGGGAGATTGCAGACAGTCGACGTGTTGGCAAGTTAGATTTACATGATTTCTGTGTTGCAATGCATTTGATTAATATGCGTAAACGAGGTGAAAGTATTGACAAATGTAAGCTTTTTTCTTTTCTTTCTCTGAACTGACGAAACTAACTCTAATTATATCGACATAGATGAGCATGCTCAATTAACGCCTGTCATCTCAAATCAAACATTACAAAGCCAAGCAGATCTGAACCAAAGATACGAGTTGGAAAACCAGCTCATTGAGTTGAAGCAACAAACGAATTATGAGGCCAAGAGACTATCCGACTATCAAACTCTACAAAGACAAGAACAAGCATGCATTGAACAACTTCACCTCGAAATAACAGTTCTTAAATCGGAATTGAATGCTGCTAAACAGGCCGCTGAAGATGCCGAGAAATTGCTTGATGTTAATCAAAAGAAAAACAAGGAACTTAAAGGAATCTCATCCCTTGAATCGAGTTATTCATCTGCGGAACAAAAAGTAGACTCCCCTCTCAACTCAAACTTACCTGAGCTCACTAGAACAGCATCCATATTCTCTGGCAGCAGCAGTGCTATCGTATCTCCTCGCAGTGATTATACAGCGACACTGGATCCATTTACAGGCTTCAAAAAAATGAGCCAGGAAATGAGTAATCAAGCAAAAGTTTCTCCATTGTCCCCTACACAGAGCAAAGCTATCTCCAAATACGGATTTGATATCACTGCGTTTGATGCATTGTCTATTGAAGGCGATAACAGTAAAATAGCTCCACAGCAAAGTCATTCTATCAAGGATGATCTAGCTGCATTGTTCGGTTCCCCTTCTACAGCAGCAACAACAACCTCTAATACCACTACTACATTTGATAGCATCTTTTTGTAATAAAATACCATGATTTATTTGTAAGGTGGAAGTGAAAAGGCTTCAGGTTCAAATTCAGCCATGGAATTGATGACCAAAGTAGCGCCATGATCCTTATCACCAGTGAGAGCCTTGATATTCTCATCAGGAATCCAAACAACCTATACATGAAAGCAACGTTAGACAACACAATTTAAACAAGAAACACTCTACTTGCATTCATTTTAGCATTCAGAGCAGCTTCAACACCATTCACAGCATCCTCAAACACTAAGCAATTCTCGGCAGGGGGGTTTCCAAAGTGCTTTTGGGCAGCCAAAAACAAATCAGGTGCAGGTTTGGCATTCTTGATTTGAGCATCATCACCACAAATAATGACATCAAACAGCTCGAAAATCTCCTTGTTTAATGAAGTCTTTAATTCGAATTTGGCGCGCGTGGATGAAGTAGCAACTGCGATGGGAATATCGTGGGCATGCAGATGACGAATCAGCTTTTCTACACCAGGAAGCAGTTTAGCATGAGGAAATAAATCTTCTTGAATAATGGCAGTAATCTCCAAATACTCTTGGACAGACATTGGTAATTTATAAGTTTCTACAACCATGGTAGCGGATTCATTTCCAGAACGACCCATGAGTTGGCTCTTGACATCCCAAGTAAACTTGACACCGTCTGTATATTTGTCAAGAATCTGTTGAGTTACTTCAGTGTAAACACGTTCAGTGTCTAGTAAAAGACCATCCTATAGAGTGACATTGATTGTTGGTGCTTGTTTTTTAGTATTCATTATGTATATTACCATGTCAAATATGCAGTGTGTAATATAGGCCATGTTGGTGTAGTGTGAGTATTTATCAAAAAAGAACAAAATGCTCTCAACAAGTGGTGCTCTCCATCAAGCGAATAGCTGCCTGCCTGCCTGCCTGTCTGCCTGCCTGCCTGCCTGCCAAGTCACAGAATCATGACATGTAATAGTAAACAGCTCTTCCACACACTAGGGTTTTCGCTTGAAAACAATATATATCAGACACATGGCGATATTGCTTTGAAACGTATCAAAAAGCTTGAATAGCCATATTTCATCCGGTTTTACCAATAAACGAACTTCAATTGTTCTCAAATCAGTTAAAGCTTGTTATCATGTGCAACAGCTGAGCAGCAGCGGTCGTTCAAGCAGATCTCGATATCGTCCTTTTGTACAATAAACATGTCGAATGGAATGCCATTGCCGTTCCCATTGGATGTCTAGCAAGATACAGAGAGTATAGGTTAGGTAAGCATGCCGCCACCAGAGCATCATGTCCGTGAGAGTGCGTTTTTCAATGGGGGTCAAAAAGATTCACCCAATGGCAACACCTTGAAGGGTTCTTTTTTTCTCGTATCGGGTATTATTTTGTCTTTCTTCTTCTTTATCGGTCAGTAATATATCATACTTGTGATCCGTAATGTGTAGCAACAGTGCTAATTTTGGTTCAAGTCAGATCAACTAATCTATACTCACAGGATATTGTTGTCAGTTTCTACCAAAATGTACTATTGTACAGCGCCGTTATACAACTGTCAAGATCCCGAAATTCTGATTGATCACTACAACACTACTGAAGACGGTCTTGAGCAGTGTGCCTTTGACAGGAGAAGACGCATTGCCGCCCGCATCTATCTGGGAGCCGCAGTGCTCAATGCTGTCTTTGTCATTGTCACTACGCTGCTATTCATCTATTGCGCTACTGGAAGAACAACCGTTATTTGCAACGGCGATCTGTCTCCAAAAGAACTGCGAAAATTACGGAAACGACAATCCATTCAAAAGAGGTCTGTATCAGCGACTACACTGGGTGCATTAGGTCATCTTGTGTTTAGTACATGTATGTTCCTCACGCAAGCTTTCAACAATGCCGTGGGCTGTCAATTGGTGCTATGGGGCGTTGTCTATGGATTTTACACTTGGATCTTTGCTTTCACGCTGAGAGCTTATCGTCTTCGATACTTGTTTCGATTCAATCAGCTCAAGGTCAAGTATCTTCGAATGACGACTGCTGAAAGATTGACATGCATCAATGATGCTGATTATCATTGGTATCTTACGAGAACTCGGAAAAACAAGTACCTCTTGTTGAAGCCCTACTGCATCTATCTGCTATCCTTACTTGTCATCTTGGTGATTACGCTTCCAACTGAATTGATATCCATGCAGGCGTACGGGGGTTGCAATGCCAGATGGGGCTCTACTTTACTCGTGGTGCTGTACGCTTTCTTTATTTGTATTCTTGTGCCTTTTCTGCTGTGGTATCTCAGAAACAACTCGGATTCGCATGGCATTCGCACAGAAGTCTGGGTGGACGCCATTGTGGGAATACCCTTCTTTATATTGTATCTTGTGTGGTTTATATTAAACTCGTATAATTATGAAGCACTCTCTATCTATGTCAGCAAGTCGTATGGGCCAGGCAACTGGGTCATTTTCTTCACCATCGCTGCCCACTTTTGCTCTGTTGTTTTCCCCATCATTACATACATCTCTATAGAAAACAAGTACTGGCTCTGGCTTCAATGCAAGTTCAAGAAGGTAGTGTGCCGAATACAGCGATTGCTGTGCTGCGGACATCCGAAACACTTGGACGCTGAGGAGACCATGGCAGCCATGTCGATTATACCCGAACTATCAATGGACTCATTGGAGCGCACATTGGCTGACCCAGAGATGATACACCAACTGCAAGACTTGGCCATCCGCGATTTCAGCTCTGAAAATGTGATATTTTATGAAAAATACCTAAAGCTACAGGAGAAATTCAAGAATGAATTCGTACTACACGTGGACAATCCCAACCACAGCAGCACCTCCAGGAACTGGATAAATTCGCTTGCCAAAAAGTCGCCCACAATACCATTCATCACACATGTGCCAACACCGCTCAACAACAAAGACACAGACGACGACACGTTTGAGAAAGATGACGACAGCCTTTCCAATGACAAGAACCAAGTGATATTCAAAAAGTTCATGTCAATTCCTATTCCATACAAGCTGTACCCTGATTTCATCCGACTGTACGAGATCTTCATCAAGGAAGATGCGCCTATTCAAGTCAACATTTCATTCAGGGCACGACATATACTTGATGAAGCCTTCACTGTATTATACCAAAAGCACCCAGAGCTACGACCAAAAGAAGGAAGTATTACCACGTATGCTAATACAAACTCATTCTACTTGAATGACGATGACGATGACGACAAACTCAATGTAGCAACCGAGAAGACAAGTGTAGATCGCATTCAAGTATCCCACCACACACATATTGATCCACCTGCTGAATTGAATTTCTACATGTTTGAGCCAGCCCGTATTGAAGTGTGTTGGAATATATTTAATAGTGTATATCCGAAGCTTGTAGAAATGTATAATATTGACCTTTCCTTGACAGACTGATTTTCATCACTGTCCATGTACATATACAATAAAGACGCAAAATACTGTTTCATGATCGAGAGACTCAAGGGGGGAGGAGGAGAGAATGGGAAGGATCATGTCTATATGAGAAATCAATAGTCTAAATTACGTTATCGAACATGGCTTGTCTGCCTGTCTGATCTGATCAGGAGATTATGCTGGAAACCTGATTGGTGGGCTTGCATTAACAACATCTGCTGATCCCTGTTCTTCTGCAAACATCTGTAATAGCGTTTGACTTGAAAAAATCATGTCTATTGTGCATACATGCGTTTAGTGAATGTTGTTGCAACACCACTCACTGCTTGTTTGTTGGTCAACCATGGGCTGAGACCAGTCAGCTATGTGTGAAAGAAAATGACGTTATTTTGTGATGATCCTTTATCTTTATGATTTAGCTTCATCTACCTTACACAAGCAGAGAGAGAGAGTATATATATATATGTGTGTGTGATCATGCATGTTGCTTGGCTTGTTTATGTGACAATCGTATCACAAGGTGTCTAAAATGTACCAGTATAAAATAACCTTATGTTTATTATCTTGCTTGATCTCTCTTTTTTTTTTTCTTGTTCTTTTTCATATTATTCAACATGTCTGATCCTGTTAATACTACTACTGATACTTCTGAAGCTCCTGTTCTTCAAGTGCCTCCCAAAG
Organism: Mucor circinelloides; assembly: GCA_037974945.1. Lineage (NCBI taxonomy): Eukaryota > Fungi > Mucoromycota > Mucoromycetes > Mucorales > Mucoraceae > Mucor > Mucor circinelloides. Next base: position 344,727 of record JBBNAA010000023.1, on the reverse strand, counting down.
ACAGTGTCACTGAGACTGCACCTGTCAATCATACCGCTTCGACAGCTGCTACTGCTACTGGTGTAAATGCTACTGGCCCCAAGGTGACTCCTGTTCAACGTTTAAGCTCTGTTTATAAGAAGGCTAAACAAACTGTCACTGATGCTGTTGCAGAAGCGAATAAAGCTATCAATGAAAAGAAGGCTGCTAAACCGGCTGCTGCTACTACTGAAGGTGCCAGTACTGATGCTGATGCTGTTACTGCTGTTACAACTGCAACAGATCCAGTTGCGACATCTCAACAAGCACCCACTGCAACCCAAGACAAAAAAGTGGGATCTTCTAATATCGCATTCAAGGATTTGTTGGCTCGAGTCAAGGTATATCAAACAGGTTTTTCTGCTGTGCACTGTATTTTGATCTAATACTCTTTGACATTGTAATATAGGGGCTTGCTAGACCCACTTCAACACATCCAGCACCAGGTATGTTGTATATTGCAGCTCTTATCCATGATATATATATATATATATACTTATATTCACCATTAGCTGAGGCATCCACGAGTGATGAAACTGCACCACCTGTCCCCCCTCCCAAAGATAATATCAAATCCAGCACAACTACAAGTGCAAATCCTGTCATGGATCAACTCAAGCGTAACGCAACTTTGCTAACAAACTACCTTGTTCAAAAGAAGAAGGAATTCCAAAAGAAATCATCACATGAGACTCAACAAAATGAACATGCTACTTCTACAGCAGCAGCAGCAGAAGAGGCAGAAGCAGCAGCTACTCCTGAAGTTCATCATGATAAAGGTAGTGTAACATTGCTTGAATCACGATACTTTTAATAATATTCAACTCCTTATTGCAACATCATAGATACCACTCAAGGAAATAACGCTGCTGCTACCTCTCCATTGGTACGTCGTATAACAAAATTGGTTCACACGGCTACTACTACCATCAACAAGAGGAAGGATCAATTCACCAAAAAGGAAACTCATCCTACTACTGCTCCAGCTACTACTGCCGCTGCTGAATCTGATGCTGTTGCAACTGAACCAGTTACTACAACTGTCGCTTAAATCTCATCCTTATCCCAAATCCCTAATATTTATTATAACAATAAAACATGTAGTACTAATTATGTATTTGAATTTTCAGTTTACTGTAAATTCGTTCATTTCATCAAGAAAGTTATTGTTGAAGTTGATTTATTATGGTTTAAATGGTGTAAAAATAATTAAAAAAAGAAGAGTATTCACAAATAAAGAAAGAGAGAGAGTGAGAAAGAGAGAAAAATGTAATAATGCGTGTATAATATAGTTTAGAAACCTTGTCGAAGAACCATCTTTCCTTGAGCTCTAAGAGCCAACATATCTCTACGAGCAAGAATGGTCATTGCTCTAGAGAAAGCAGCTTCGGAAAAGCCATCACGCAAATAATGATCCTTGAGTTTAGCGTAAGGCACTTGCGAGCCCACAGGCAAACGTTTTTGAATGTCTTTTTCAATGAGCTGCACTTCAGACATGATATCACTACGAGTCATACCATCAGCACCACCATTGGAAATAGCGTCCAAAGTAGAGTATTTGAACAGACGGATGGCTTCATCGACATGTTGCTCATTGGCGTAAGGAGAGAGTGTCATCTTAGCTAATGATTCCGAGATACGAATAATGGCTTCTAACTGTCTGATGGTGATGGGAATAGTAGATCTCACTTCTGTATCTCTTTCTGTGTCCTTCATCTCTTTTCGAATAGAGACGAAATGGCTGCTTAATTTGGTGGCTGCGGCTGCTGTTAAACGAGGTGCACATTTACTACAAGCAGAAATTGAGTATTCATCCACACCAAGACACAACCACGACTACTTACGTTTTACAATAGTTGATGTATGCCTTCATCTTTTCCAAATCAATCTCTCCCATCACAGCATCTTGTGTCTGTCTATTCATGTGTACATTCAAAACATGTCTAGCAATGGACTATATGTATGCAGAGCACATTGAGCAATCACATCCTATTGCACAGCACAAATCAAAACTTACCATATCACGGCTCTCGTTATGGTCATCCTTGACAATAAAGATCATATCGAAACGAGACAAAATGGTAGTTTGGAAATCAATGTTTTCGCCAGCACTCTTCATATCGTCATAACGACCAAATACTGGGTTGGCAGCAGCGAGCACCGAAGTACGCGAGTTGAGAATAGTGGTGATACCTGCTTTGGCGATAGAAATTGTCTGTTGTTCCATGGCTTCATGAATAGCAACACGATCCTCATCACGCATCTTGTCAAACTCATCAATACATACAACACCACCATCTGCCAACACCATGGCACCACCTTCCAAATAAAAATCACGCTATCAAGCAGTATGAGTCTATGGTCATACATACAGTCTACCTCTTACTTACCGATGCAGGATCACGAATAACTGAAGCAGTTAAACCAGCAGCACTACTGCCCTTACCAGACGTATAGACGGCAATGGGAGCTACCTTTTCTGTGAATTTAAGCAACTGTGATTTGGCGGTACCTGGATCACCCAACAATAGCACACTGATATCACCTCTCAATCTCATGCCGTCTGGTAAGATCTTTTTCGATCCACTAAACAGCAAACAAGTAATGGCCTTTTTGATGTCTATCATAGTGTATGGTCAGTGACTGAACATCAACCTCCCCCCCCCCACAATTTTCTCTTTTCTTTTTTTTTTCCTTACCCATGTTGCCGAAAATTGAAGGCGCTAAACTACGAGCAAATGTTTCATATAAATCAGGTTGACGAGACATTCTAATGTATTCCTCCTCCTCTGCGTCTGTGAAATGAGGTTTACCACGTCCATTATTATGCTGATCTACTTCAAGGCCGACAATTCTGATATAAGGCGTTCTGACAGCAGCAGCACCTGTTGATTTCTAATAAACATGTTAGATTCCAATGTTGGCGTACAGAGAGGGGAGGAGAGGAGGGAGATTAACTTACGGCAGATTTGCTCTGAAAGATGGAATAAATACCCATGACAACAGCTCTCATACCAGGCACAACACGGTTCGTCAACCAACGGTCAGCATTTAAAATGGTATGACGAGGAAGATCACCCACGGGCACCATGTCAGGAGCTTCCTGCAACTTGATGACTTGAGAATCCACAAACTTACACTTGTCATGCACAATCACAAAAGGATCCATAGGACAGTCATTGCCACCACCATTGACGCTTACGCTATCACAGGTTCTAGGTAAAACAATAGACGAAAAACCACCAGTGACTGGGATGACCTTGATGCTACGACACGATCTACACATGGCGGTGACTTGAGTGGCTCTTGAACTGAGTGTAGAGGCGCCAATGACGATACCAGGGATACGAACAAGCTTTCCAATGAAATCAGACTGTACAGAAAAAAAAACAAGAGAGGGCGTTAGTAGACGATTCATTCAGGCAGACAAATGAGCTTTTTTCTTTTTACATTTAAATCACGGATTTGAACAACATTGGCTGTGGATTTCAGTGTTACTTGACAGTCAGGTACGTCTAAATTGCTGACGGTGTTGGGGTTGGAGAACAAGATTCTCTTTGCACTGTCTTTGACAGCATTTTCAAACTAAGAGGATAGCGTTTTAATGGCAATCCGTATGTATAAGATATGAGGTGCGTAACTTACCATTGGCAGGTAATCTGCTGGTGTTATCGTGAGCTTGTTGGCGAGATCTGCATTGAAGCTAATGAGATGATTGATGTCGACTTCAATGTAGTATTGCTTTGTTAGCAGGTTTTGGGATAATTGCTCTCTAAATGAAACTGATAAGATATACAGTGCAAAATGACAGCCCGGATTTCAGGCACACGCACCTGTAAATGTAGTTGTTGCCCAGACGAAATGTTTGAACGAAATCAAAGAACAGGCCGGTAATTTCACTGATAGAGTTGACTTGCTCTTCTCCGGGAAGCACTGATGTAGAGTAAACTTGTCCTTGATCCCAACCAAAACTGGCCATTTTTGTTTTTAAAAAAAAAGTATAGAAGAAAAAACTGTAACGCGTTTACACATTTGACCGAGAAAAAAATTGAATCAAACGCCTTCCAAAGGTCACAATAGGCAGTCGCGCGCGAAAACAAGCTTTATTTACATGTGCTCTATAGGCTTGATGCCCAACAGATGCAATCCGTTTTTTAGCGTGGCTCTAGCAGACCAAAACAACAGCATGCGTGCTTTGGAGATATCTGGATCCATGCCTTTTACTCTCAAAGAAGCACTAGCGGCACTGGTGGCATGTGATAGCTTGAATAGATAATTGACAATAGTGCATGGCTCCAAGGTCGTAAATGCTGATTCGACAATGTCTGGGAACTGTGCGATAGATTGCACCAGATTGACGGCTTCCTTTTCTTTCAAGATGCTGAAATCACAGTGTGGGTCAATCGCAATGCCTGACTTTCGCTCAATGCCGCACGCTCTGGCATGAGCATACTGCAAAAACACGCCCGTATCACCTCTGGCATCCGTCATTCGGTCCCAAGAAAACTCGTAATCCTTGTTTCGCTTTGATTTCATGTCTTGAATAAGAATAGCAGACATGGCCAATTGATCTGCCACTGCATCTATATCACTCAATTGGCTCTTTTCTTTGCTCTGGCTCATGTAATCCACGATCTTTTCCTTGGCTGTGTCCAGTATGTCCTGCAAAAACACGACAGTGCCCTTTCGCGTGGACATGCCCTTGATCCTTCCAAAGCCAACATGCTGTAAATCTTGCTTTGCATGGGCCATCAAGTTGGAGATTTGGAACAGCTGTTTGAAATAAGACGCTTGCTCACTTCCTACCACGTACATTGCTTTCTGGAACGGGTATTTCTCTCGTCTCATCAGAATACTGGCTAAATCTCGAGTCATGTACAGTGAAGTGCCATCTGCTCTCTGTATAACTGCAGTTCCCAAGTCGTATTTCTCCAGATCTATAGCCAGCGCTCCATCTTGCGTGCGTTTCAACAGATGCAATTTGCTCAGTTGATCGTGCGCCTTGGGTATATACGAGTTCACCTGCGATTCTCCCGAATAGACGTCGAATTGCACGTTAAGTCTTTTGTAAATCGATGCGTACGACTGAATGCTCATGTCTCGAAATTGCTTCCACTGCTTCAATGCCTCTGCATCCCCTTGCTCCATCTTTTTAAAATATTCATTTGCTTTTCTGTCAATCTCTGGATCCAACTTGGCTTCTGCATTGATCTTGACATAGACTTGGTATAAATGATGAATGGGATCTGATATCAGTTTGGCTTGATCTCCATATTTCTCGAACCCTACAGCCAATAAGCCTAAGTGTGTGTGTTTGCACGTTAGTAAGGATCTAGGCAAACAAACAGTGTTGCTTACCATATTGTTTACCCCAATCGCCCAAATAATTAATGCCAATAACATGATATCCCAATGCCTCGTGTATCTTTTTCGTAAAGTTGCCTATAATTGTGCTTCGTAAATGTCCTGCATGAAACGGCTTTGCAATGTTTGGCGAGCTATAGTCAATTAGCACTGTATGGCTAGACGGCTTTGGTATATGAGACCACCCATAAGTGTCTCTGTCGTGATACACTTGCTGTAGTACATGCTTGATAAAGTTGGTTTCATCAAATTTAAAATATAGGCTCGATCCTTTCTGACTGGCTTGTTGGATATACTCATCAGGTACAAACTGAAATTCCCAGTTAGTATCTGAATAATGCGTACGCTCTGATTGATTTACCTTGTCTGCTATCGTCCTCGACCATGCATCTAGCTGTTGAGCGGCAATGGGTGTTGCAAGCGATGTATTCAGCTTGGGTAGAGATATCGATACATGGCCATCTTTTCTGGATTTTGTAGGTCGCATCAACGTCACTAACTCTTGCGGACTGCATGCGGTTTGCTTTGAAAGCTGTTTTGCTATCGATTGTTTGAATCTAAGCAGTGCTGTCATTGAGTGAATGTGGACGAGGAAAAGGAATGTTTCTAATAATTGCGAGGGGGGATTGTCAGATCACCTTGTTTTGGAACTCAGGGTATAACTGACCTTTCAAATTCAACACTGCCAGGAATTTAAGTGATACGCACATAAATGCATTGTATTCTAAATGTCGTGAGCCAGTTGAAGAATGTCGTCTTGATATCGTCTGTTTATATTAATTGGGAAGCTTAAATAAGAGAGAGCGAAAGAGATGCTTCTCTTGGAAGGGGATGATGATGAAACCTAATCAACAAGCAGTGTTTGTCATACACACACGCCAACATAAAACAAATTGCCCTGAAAAAATCAACAAGATAAGCTAAATAGATTTGGCTTAATTGATGTTTTGCTTGAATAGAATAGTGCTTCGTACCATGTAGCATCTAGTGAAATGGAGGCAATGTTAGTATGGAAACACATCCTCTAGCTTTCTTGTACCTGGACAGTGCTGACACCAACTTGGAAGAGCATCCTTAAATGCGATGATGCAAATTAAGGGTTCTGGTGGTTCATTTAGATTCTCTACTCCACGTGAGATGAGCAGTTATAAAAAAAAAAAGAATGCTGATACCATTCTCTTTCTTTTGTCTCTTGTTCTCCTTCTTCTTCTTCTTTTCTTTCCATCATCAACACATTCAATGTCATCGGCAAAGCTACAACACATGGATCTCATCATGGACTTGCAACCAGTCGTTCATGCTATGGCAGTGTTTCTGAGGATATTACAATGGAAAGGCGAGGAGAGAAAGTACTCTTTTATTTGCTTGATATCTTTGGTTCTGGCAAGATCAATACAGCAATACATACTCTACAGCCTGCCATGTGCAGCCATCATCATGCTCAAATTATACCAGCAGCAACAACAATGCCTGATAAACAACCAGCAGCACGGAAAAGAAGACGACTCTGCGCTAGTATATGATTTGATAGAGATCCGCGATAGACTCTGCTTTCTGACAACTGCGAAAAATTGGATGCAACAAAGTGATACTCTATGCAGCGTATATCATTTCTACTACTCTATGGCTTCCAAAAAGATACGCTTGTTTATTTGTGTCGCCGTGTCATGTTTATTTACAATAGCGTATGCAGGATGGGTCATTCTTTTGCAGCAACAACAAATCCATTCAGGTTCATTGATATGGCTTGCTTTGCTGATGATCATGTGCGCACATAGTCCGTGGGTACAACCAATTCAAATGGCCTGTGTCCGTGCAATATTGCCCCTGATCTCCTCCATGGTCAAGGGCTCTGCTGCCAATTCCAGTCTCATCAAAGATGAGCAAGCAGAAACTCAGAAAATGTATCGGTTTGAACTATATCATCATCAGCGCTGGTGGTTTCCTACTGGCTGGAGTAACTTGTTACTACCACAAGACCGTGCAGTTTGGTATGTGTTTGTTCACAGATGATGTGCTTATGCCTTTTGTTTGTGTTCTCATTGTGTCTTTCTTTTATCAGGACGGATGCTCATTTAGAGACAACACCTTCAATAAACAATTTCTGTTTACCGCCGAAAACAACAAGCACATTACCAGAGACAAACCAACAAAAGATTGTGTCATGGACTTGGGTCGATCCCGAATGGTCTAGATATCAAGGCACAACCACTGATAAAAATGGTTGGGAATATGGAAATTGGCACTGGAAGCAATGGAGTCCGCAGTCCATCGGTTTAGGCATTTGCACTAGAAGACAGAAATGGTACCGAGATGCTCAACGCACTGAATATCTCATTCAGCTACCTCCAGACCATTATCGTCAACAGCAGCAGCAGCAGCAAGAGGATGCTGCTTTTTGTGACAATCAAAGCACCACTACAAACAACAGCAGCATCATGACACCCGTAGATCCCATTATTGTTTCATTCGATAACAAAGGAGAGAGAATGCTTCGTCGTCGCTCATCCAATCTATCAAGCAAAAGTGTTACATTCAACGAGACACTTGAGGTATGCTGCTCCAGCTCTCCGTCAGCAGATGACTTGTACAGCAAGTATTGCAAATCACCCAAACCTCAGACGTTTGAACGATTCAGCATATAAACCAACAACATGCACGTTTTATACCCTTAGAATACCAAGCACTTTTTTTTGTTTTGTTTCTGTAAACATGTAATAATTTAATCATAATAGTAGCTTTCATCAGAGCTTTTCCAAAACATAATAAAAAGTAATAGAAATTCGATTCAATAAGCTCTCTGCCACGCGATCGATTGTTCTTTTGAGACGATCTATTTGAGCAGACGCTCAATCCATGCACAGCAAATACAAGATTTTAAAAATAAAGCTATAGCTGACCAGCAGGACTGGTAACTTGTGTAGTTTGTAATCTAATACTTTTCTATGAGAGATTGTTATTGAGTAAGCTGTGAAGAGATAATTCTGAAGCTCACGAGTGTGTGAAACCAATGTCGATACATACATGGATGTAATAATAAATAGCATCAATTGTATATAGGGGTGATTTTGCGTGTAAAGTGTGTATATAACAATACTAATATATGACCTACGCATATGACTATATACTATTACACGTAACTTCAAGTAGACATTATAGGCAGCACTGCGATTTAAGCGATCATATATGCAATTACACTGTGGTGCCAAGTGACATAAACTGCGCTAAAACCTCCAAAAATTGACTTGCAATTGTCGAGATGACTCTTCCACGATACTCAAGATCTACATTAATGGAAGCAACTCGTAAATGAGTACGTAATATATTTAGATTAACTCTTACTACTCAGTAATTGCTAAAACGCTGCTAAAATTTGACACATTTGGCGAGCAATTTCTCGAGCTAGAAGCTGTTTTAGACCTCAAGAGTAGCACCGAGCAATTGCTCCCATCCAGCAGTTACCTGCTGATACCTTTTTTCAATTTTCTTAAGATCGATGAAAACTACTCAAAAACCATGAGCTACCCCTTTACTCAAACATCAAAAATCAGTTGTTCGCGTTTTTGACCCCAAAAATGAAGACTTTTACTATGGTATACTTAAGATCAAATTGATTCTAGTGATCCAGGGCAACATATGAAACTACTTTTGTGAGACCTTTATATGTGGGATTTCGGCATTTCGGCAAAACTTTACTTTTCATATTTTCGAGAGTTGCTCAATATTTTTAGTCAAAACAACTAAATTAAATAGCACCGTCAGATCCGGTATAAAAATCCGCATATAAGTATATTAGAAAGTAGGGTGCTACAAGAACAGTTCATATAGCTGAATTTGGCAAAAACCGCAAACAAAAACATTTCAGACATGAAATCGAGCAAATCATGAACAGCGGTTTCCACCACTGCGAAACAGTTTAAACCCAGCAACACCACTGCTGCTGCTACTGCTCTGCTTTGGCTGACAAAATGCCTCGATGATGGTGTTTTGGTAACTGATCCTGCACGAATGCTATGTGATATCAGCTATACATACGATTCACTGTATAAGATGCTAATATAATACATTTGGTACTATCGTCCGACTGTAACTGACATTATGCGTTCCCCAAGGCTGTAGCCGTTTTTTGACAGTTGGCATGCTTGAGTCAAGCATACTGCTCAAAACAACAATATTTTTGTTACAAACCAGTGCTTTATGCACGTAATTAATTGGTGTAAAATGCTAATAACTCAAATTCAAACGCGATTAAACTAAACATAAGCCGAGCATATGAAAGTTGTAGACCAACTTGTTTACTTGTTGTTGGATTCTATATATATATATATATTTCACGGCATCACTACAGCTCTTGTATCACTCTTAAATGACTGCAAGAGTATTATTACTTTATTGACTTTATTTCGGGGCAACATTGACCAGCTAGAAACTCATCCATAATAAAGGATAAAAGGAACATGGCAGTTTACAAAACCTTAAACATAGGCAATTTATTTCAGATGCTAATAATACAGCACAAAAATGGGGGCGATGGATATACAAAGATACGTTAAGATCTCAACTATAGGATAAATGGAAGCATAGAACTTAATGCTCGTTGTTGTAGTACTCTTTGACTTGCTCTTCAGCGTGACGCTTGGCCTTTTGCTTGTCAATGAAGTCAAGACCCTTGGTTTCAACCAACTTGTCAACCTATCAATGTGAAAAAAAAGGACATTAGATCTTGTTACCCCAAGCATTTATATTACTTTTATACGTACACCGGCAGCAGCAAAAGCAGCAAATAATTGGAGAGCTTTGGCATGATCATTAGGCTTGCCATTTCTTTCACAATGTTCATTGTAAGCCTTGACAGCCTCATAAGAAGCTAGAGGTTGTTTAGTGATTTCATCACTTAACAGCGAATATGTATATCAACTTACCAGCACCAGCAATGAGCTCGTGGCTCAAATGGCCCTTGTGCTCATGAGGAGTTTCCTCGAGCTTGTTGTTATCTTCTTGAAATTTATCGAAAAGGCCCCTAGTTGGCATGACATTTATCATGAGTACACACACGCTTCGGAATCATTATCCGCCTTCCCGCACTTGACTTACATGTTGATTGATTTGAATTATTTACTAATTGTAAAGAGCAGAAGCAGAATTGGTTCGAGTAGCATGTATTTATACTTTTTTTTTCCCGTTACGCCAGTTGTACCTTGCATGGTAGATGTGAATTTAGTCGGGGTAATGCCCGTTTATGCTATTTGCCATCAATCTTGGCGTTTTAGCTGTGCCCTATGAAGTCATATGCGTCAAATAATGCACATGTTGATTGGCTGTTGCTTATATTGTTTAAGCTTTTTAGTCTCTCTCACTATCAAACAGAGCCAGTTTAAATTTAGTTTCTCTCAGGTACACAGGATTAAATTTGCCTTTTTAATATATATTCCGTAATTTAAAAGCCCATATTAGGTGATTTTTTATCAAGTATCGCGCTACAAGAGTCCAAGTGATAAGCAAGAGTTTTATCCACGTCTCCTCGATCAGCCAGCCTTATTCCGTAATAATTAATATACTGAATGCTGATAATTTAATGATATCAAATACATTGATTGAGTATCAAGTATTGCTTCAATTGTACTACAGATTACATTGATTGCCAGACCTAATATAGATCAAAACTCGCCGATTACCAGAGGCACACATATCCTTTGAATGAATATAAGGTTTTGCTGGCAAATTAGCATTTTGAATGGGGGGTTTCCGCTAGCACACAAGCTTTGTAACACGTAAATTTCGTTTGGACGTAAATTACACTAAATTCTGAATACTTACCTTATACTTTACGGATACTAAATGTATCATGTGTATCAGCCCGCAACTGGTTGAAACGCCACCACCGATAGAGGAATTCGCATACAAACAAAGGAACACATCGCCAGCCATTCTACCGCCTTGACACAAGAGGACCACCGCTAATGCCCTTCCGAGGCGTTTTGTTGGCCATAGAGTCTACAATAGAGCAATCAATCATTTTGCACCAGCTCTTAACTCGTACGGAAGAGTTTACACATATGGAAGGAGCAGCATCTATTAGTATAGTTGCAAATTATTCTCAGACATACATCTCAAATCATTCTTTAAGCTTGGATAGCTATTTGAGCGGCTTGATCTGCAAGATTCCTTTGAGTCGCTCATTCGTCCCTGGATACGTGATCTTGAACACCAAAAGCCTGCTTTAGAATGTGATTGGGAAAACAACAACACGCCAACTCTTAAACCATACTTGCATCTGAAGATGGCCTATCAACCTTGTTCTTTTCATCATTTATGCACAGATCTCAAATCCTGCTCAGCGCTTTGGGAATATGACTCAAACAGATGAAGCAGGTATCTCTGTTCTCAATACTCAAAAGAATCCAGTTTGGTTGTCGTTTTCAAATAAACCAAGGACCAAGAAAAGAAGACGACTCAGTCAATCATGCTTATCGAGTTTTAAGGTATAATATTCCTCAAAATAGTGTGGTGGTAATCCTGACCAGTATGATCTTCTTTACCGTATGCATAAAGACAGCATCCTAAAGCTCCACTCAAATCCCGGTACACAAAGCCAATGTAAGAAGAGATATGCAAGACGAAAGTGAGTCAGCTATAATGGCCAGACATATACCAGTTAATTACCCAATAAACATAGAGGAATATAGACCAGCTATATAAAGGGGATGTGTACTGTTTCTTTTGCGCGAAACAAACGCCCAGCTTACTTAGGTAAAGAGTGGCAAGATACTTTCTTGAAAGCCTTATAAATTGACACCTTACATCGTTTCCTAGAGATCAGTAGAGTGTATAAGGTTACACAGGTGAATGATGTCTGCTCACTGTTTAGCAGTGAGGCGGGGCCAGGCGGCATGATTTGTTTCTTTTTTTTTCACTCTCTTTTTGTATTTCACGAGAAAATGGCTATAGAAGATGAACAGCATGAGCCCATGCTACGACACGACGATTTAGCAGAACAAATAGAACATATGGAGCCGTTAGCTGTTGGCGGTATGTAGTTTACCAGGACGAGGAGCGGTAGGGGAGGGGAAAGGCTGTTTGCTTTTATCACGGCAACTTAACAAAAGACTTTAGACCAGCGTCTTGAACGCAAGATTGGTTGGATACAAGGTGCAATGGTCAACGTGAGCTATATTATCGGTGCTGGTATCTTTGTTGGACCAGCACTTACTTTGCAACTAGTTGGATCAGGTGGGATGAACCTCATCATATGGTTCATAGGGGCGCTTGTAGCTCTATCTGGTACGTTTACCTTCATGGAGCTAGGAACGATGGTAGGAGGCCGAGGTTGTATAGAGCAATGATATGAACCCATTATTAACATGTTTTCAAGCTTCCTCGTAGGTATAGAGTTGCAACAAAATCAATCAAAGTCGATCAAATGATAGATAATACAGTATTTTCATAGTGGCGGTGAAGTTGGTTATTTGGAGTATTGCTACAGACGACCAAAATACCTGCTGGCATATTTATTTACATACTGGAGTTTAATGAACCGGTCTAGTGGAGTTGCATCTCAAGGTAGATGGCGTTTAGCAGCAGTGTAATAGCGCATATTAACATGCAAATCACAGGCATTGTTTTTGGTGGATATGTGAATTATGCCATTTTTGGATCAACGTACAAATCCGTCTGGGCAGAAAGAGGCTGGGCATGTAAGTTTCATTGTTCAAGTAGCAGGGCCAAGTCAAGAGGCTTACAACTAGCTTGTAGTGTTGAGTGCGACTCTGTTGGCAGCAGTCAACATTTTATCCACGCGAATGACCATGAAGATGATTTCATTCTTTACAATCGTAAAGATATCAGTGCTCTTGTTGATTGCTTGCATTGGTGTCTTGGTTCTAGCAAAAGCGATCCCGTCCGATGTGGATGCCAGCTTGAATTTATCGTTTTTTGGGACATCAAATACAGTGGGACCCTATGCGTCTGCATTGTATTATGTCATGAATAGCTACAGTGGATGGCACAATCTCAATTTTGTGGTGGACGAAGTCAAGGTAGTAAACTCGCCAATACGCCCATGATGATTGTGTGCTCATTAAGTACCTGCTGAAGGACCCAATCAGAAATCTACCCAAAGCATCTGCAGCTGCTGTTATTACCACGGCAACATTATACATTTTGACAAATATCGCGTATTTGGTGGTGTTGCCATTAGAGACCATGAAGAGCTCTGAGTTTATTGTAGCAGCCGCATTGTAAGTTTTGGAGAGGCGATAGTAGACCAACAGAAGCATCTTCTAAACTCAAACAGCTTTACTCGTTCTTTGGGCGAAAACTTTGCAACCAAAGTGCTTCCTATCTTTATTGGGCTCAGTGCATTTGGATGTGCTGCATCCATGAATTTCACAGGCGGAAGGTAATAGCACAGAGACTGCTGCCAAAAGAAAAGTTCTCTACTGACAATGACATATATAGAGTCATCATGGAAGTAGCTAGACAGGGATTATTACCCTATGGGCATGTATTTGGCAAGGTTGATTCTCGAATCAAAAGCCCTGTCAGTGCATACCTGTTGCAATATGTGCTATCGATTATATTCATTGTAGGCCCACCTCCAGGTGCTGTTTATCAGTTCATTGTTGCTTTTGCTGCCTACCCAGTCTATGTAACTGCGCTTCTTTGTTATATTGGATCCGTTTAATCTTACATTTTGATAGGTATTTTACTTTTTAATAGCACTCGGTGTGTTAATTCTGCGAAGACGAGAGCCAAACAGCAACAGACCTATCCGGGCGCCTTTGGTATGCGTCTATGTGTTTCTCGCTTTTACAGCATATGCACTTGTGTTTGTGTTTATACCTGTGAAAAATCAATATTATCCTTATTGGCGTATGTGTTACAAGCCTATTATGTCTATTTGTTCCCAATTGCATACTCACACACTCTGTAGTTCCATATGTTTCTGCTATTCTGTCCATGGTGGCATGCACTGGATTTTGGGTAACTAGAGAGACTTTATGCAGAGATAAAATGAACTCATCAGCGATTATGTAGTACTATCAAATCGTCATCAAAAACACACCAAGTAGGTCTTACAACGAAACAATTCGAAACCAAGGTCATGCAGCAATAGAGAACGAAGTATTTGGGGAATACTCTGCGGTTCCCACTCATGAATTAGAGCCATCTCATGATAGATCAGAAGGCAACGATTGATTTTTTTTTACACTTAATAAAAACTCCTCCTTTACAAACGGACGCTGTTGTTAGCAGCATGATTGCAACAAACAAATCACTCCCAAATTGGCAATATTCCAATTATTCATGCTTTATTGATCAAAATGAGCAAAGGACGTACGCTAAAATGTTTGGGGGGTGGGGGCGAAGGATCAATGTATACATATGTCAATCGGATAGATGCTCGGTACACATAAAAGAGAACGGTTTGATTGACGGCCACTTTCTTTCTTTCTCTCTCTATCCTCCCATTCTCATCGTCATGGAAAGCATTCGCCACTTGATCAGAACCAACGTCCCCACCTCAATCATGGTGCCAATCATTCAGGGCATTTTGTCACTGCCGCCTACTATTTCTCGATATTTGATTGCAGATTTTACTGCTCCCAAGAAATCGCAGCTGAGCTGGATTAGAATGATCGAAAAGCCTGGATGGAGAGGAGCGTGGATAGGGCCTGATATGGCTCAATGCCAAGATGATGGCCAACTGCTGCAGAGAATAAGAGACGCCGATATGATTATTTACAAAGCGCATGGTAACAGTTTGTCATGAGGCCGTAACACATGTAAATTAACTGGAGCTTTTGTAGGTGGTGCATTTCGAGTCGGACACTGTACCATGTATATGGATGTATTTCAAAACTGGATTCATTGCCTGAAAGAAAAGCACAATATCAATGCGCTGATTTTATCGGTTGATTACAGTATGCATACACGACCTCCCTCCCCCCCCAGACAAGTTTGAGAAACCTGAAACTGACAAACAAATGACTATAGGTTTAGCGCCCGAGAACATGTATCCCGTTCCAGTGTTGGAGTGTGTAGCTGCGTACGAGTACTTGGTGAACACACTGAATGTAAGCGATTTATCGACATACTGTATGGACCGTTCAGCTGACATACATTTTGCCATAGATTCCTGGATCAAAGATCGTTCTTTCAGGTGATAGTGCTGGAGGAGCACTCTGCTTGGAGACACTGATCCGAGTGTACGCACCCAACATCCTAAAAGACCTCGGTGCCTCTCGATCCAATTACAATGTCGAGCTTCCTGCCGGTCTTTTACTAGTATCGCCATTGGTATCAGCAAACACTTCATCCTGGCTATGGGAGTTCAAACAAGACATTGTCACTCCCGTGTTGGCATCGCGCGTGCTGAAAGAGTATCTCAATTTACCAGAGGCTACCAACACAGATGAACTGCACCTATTGAAGCTAGCTCACATCAGGTCTGATTTTGACCGATTTGCCCCCAAGAATGTCATGGTGTATGTTGGCGAAAGAGAAGTGATGCGAGACGACATCTTGACGCTGGCACAGACTGTCAAGCAAGACGAAAAGTTCAACGTGCGTATCAGAAGAGAGAATTTTGAGCACGATTGGTACTTTATCCGAGAGCTTGTGAGACCTGAGGACAAGCATATTTTGCAGTCGTCTGATGAAGAGTTTGCTGCATTTTGTGCTCGTTCATTGACGGAAGCCGCTGAAAATGCAGAAAAGAAGCCTTGTCCCAGCCATACTGAGCCGCTGGATGCTGTAGCAAAGGCCCTTTTGGTTGGCAAACACGCCCATGTGCATCCAGTGCACCTTGTACCCAAAGTTCACAGTGCTGAAGTTGAAAGTGAAGTTATAGCGGTGCCTCCTACTACAGCATAAATCTCACAATAAACAGCCCATTGATCATGCAAATCACATAAAAGCTGTCCTGATACCCATTTATTGCTTCTTTTACTGTTAGAAGGTTTCAATTAAAGATTCTAAATGAAACCCAAGTCTGAAATGAGACGAGACATCTTGCAAATTAGAAGAATAACTCTTGGTTTAATTCAAATGAAACAAAGTATTTTTTTTTTATTATAAAAAAAAGCCAATCAGTAGCCAGATCAGCTGTATTTGTGACAAACTCATTGTGATACGTCTTGTAAACAAGCGACGACGCATAAATGTAACACAGTAGCACGGCGAACATGGGTAAGCACTATAGATATACAGAATGACTAGAATGACTAGGTTTTATTTATGTAGAAATGAATGGAATTGAATGTAGTTTGTACAATGAATAAGTAACTTGTAACTGGCTTAAGCCTCCTTCATAAACTTCTCAATACGTTGACGATAGTCGGGATCAGCACGCTCAAAATGAGGAAGTTGACGATCAACAATCTCCTTTCTGACCTTGACCAAGTCACCAGCAATGTTCTTGCACAAGTCATTCTTGTTTTCCTCGTCCATAAGACGATATAGGTTACCAGCTTGAGCAAAGTCGTCATCCGTAACGTCGTAGCTGAATCTGCCAATCATGCCTTCTATTTCTTCAGCAGCAAAAGTGGAGCCAACAATGTTGTTTTGTACTGGACCATTGACAGAGTTGGGGCCGTAATTGGGAGCACTGCCATAGTTACCATTGACCACCATAGGGCCATCACGTTGGTAAGTGTTCACCTGACATTTAGGAGCATTAACAGGGATTTGCTTGTAGTTAACACCAAGACGATGACGGTGAGTATCAGGATAAGAAAAGAGACGGCCTTGTAGCAAGCGATCAGCTGAAGTATCAACACCAGGAACCAAATGAGAGGGTGAGAAAGCAGCTTGTTCTACCTCGGCGAAATAGTTCTCAGGATTCTTGTTCAGTGTGAATTTACCAACAGGGTGAAGAGGATAGTCCTATGAGAATATATACATATAACATTGGTTAGTTGTGGACTCAAAAGCACTTGTTTTGCATGTATTACCTTGTGAGGCCAAACTTTGGTCACATCAAATGGATTCCAGCGATAAGTCTTTGCGTCCTTGGGTTCCATGATTTGAATAAACACATCCCAAGCAGGGAAATCACCGCGCTCAATGGCTTCAAACAAATCTTGTGTGGCATAGTCTGGGTTGGTGCCTTCCAACTTGGCGGCTTCATCGGCCTTCAAGTTCTTGACGCCTTGCTTGGTCTTGAAGTGCCATTTAATATACTTGAACTTGCCTTCCTTATCTACCAATTTGAATGTATGGGAACCAAAGCCGTGCATGTGGCGGAAACCGTCAGGGGTGCCATGGTTTGAGTAGAGGATAGTTTGCTGGTGGATAGTCTCGGGAGAAAGAGAGAAGAAATCCCATGCGGCATTGGGGTCCTTGAGATTGGTTCGAGGATTACGCTTTTGAGTGTGAATGAAATCAGGGAACTTGGAGGGATCACGGATAAAGAAGACAGGTGTATTGTTGCCAACAATATCGAGATTACCTTCCTCGGTGTAAAACTTGAGAGCGAAACCACGGGGATCACGAGCAGTATCAGCGCTGCCTCTCTCACCACCTACAGTTGAGAAACGGGCAAACATGGGAGTCTTCTTACCAACCTCGCTGAGGAACTTGGCCTTGGTGAGATGTGTGATATCATGAGTAACCTCTACATTTGCTTATGAGTGTTCATCTCTTTGCTGTCATGCAATTAAAATCTTACCAAATTCACCATGGGCACCAGCGCCCTTGGCATGAACAACACGTTCTGGAATACGCTCTCTGTCAAAGTGAGCGAGTTTATCAATCAAATGAAAGTCTTGAAGAAGGACAGGGCCCCAAGGACCAGCGGTGATACTGGTTTGATCATTGTCGACAGGGTTACCATTGGAAGTAGTTAAGATGGCCATTTTTTTAGTGTAGAATTAATACAAGATGTAGAGAATACGGAAGAACAGCTTTACTGTGCAATACCTCGGTTTTTATACTTTTGCCCTTGCTGTTTCAATAGTAGCACATGGCGATTTGCAGGACAAGGTTTTATGCAAAACAGAGTGTACTGGCCAATCAGTCCAGCATTACAAATCATAGTGAAGCCGCTTAAAATGGAAAAGATCTCTCTTTTGTGCACTCACTGACGTACGGCGAATTATGATCCAGATATCGATATAACGTAATGCATCAACGCTAGCGTTTTTTTTTTTTTTTTTTTTTTTTGGCATTCTGATGGTGGCTGCTATGTGAATGCAATTGCTGCATAGATGGAATGTAGAGGATATGGCGGTTGATAAGAGTTTTAGCGCTCAGCTTGTATAAAGAGGCACTACAGCAAAGTCCTCTTGATCCAAATTGCTATGTAATTTTACAAAAGCCATTACAACATCGTTTTCGATTTATTCCCAGATGTACGATTACTACGGAAATCGATTGTATTTTTCAAAATGAACCAAAACTAAAACTTGACATTGTTTCATTTGTTCTACATTTATCAGAGAGCGATCCGTCGCATAACTTTTTGAATGCTTGAATACCAAGTCAAGGGTTAGCGTAAGTCTCCATTGCTGCCATTTGCAGGGTAAAGTTTTGGTTTCAGCTGCTACCACCACATTGATCATCTCGTTTATTGCTTGTTGAGCACTTGTCTCTCAATATCTAAAATGCAAAGGGAGGAGGGGCCGGACTCGCTACTCAGTCGTATCACACACATACACACACACACGTACACACACACATACTGTGGCCCTTTCATTCGACCCCTTTTTTTCAATTTCAAGCAAATTACATGTTTTTTTTTTTCGTTGATATGAATACCCTTTCTTTTTCTCCTCCTCCTTATTCTTTTATAACAAGAACCCGCTTAAAAATGAAGGAAAAATTAGCTTTATCGCCTATACCATCACCTCTACCAGAAGCATCCACAACTGTTGGATCCAACGTTATACAGCTGACTCTTGGGCCATCGATGTCCACACTGAAAAACTGTCGTACGACGACAAACGAAAAGAACAATAGTCCGAAAGAGGTAAACAACAAACATAGTGTAAAAAAAAGAGAGACATACCAGACTAAACAAATGGTCTCTGTAGCAAGCAGATCCTCCAACTACCTTGCAATACTATGCTCGAAAACGATCAGTGACATGTGATGCTACTACAGCGGTAGAGCACAAGAAGGCACGCTCCGTCAAATTAGATGATTTCTTGCTATCAAACATAGATGAATCAAGCACACTGAGTGCGATATGGCAATTGCCGTCCATGATACACACGTTTGATTCGCTTTCTCCTAATTTGAAATCGTATCTGCTCTTTCAATTACTGAAGCGATCATCCACCAACACCTTGCAGTTTATAAACTCCGTCATATTGCCAGTTCTCAAGCATGACTTTCTGTCTACCTTGCCATTGGAGATCGCCAGACAGATTACAAGCTATCTGGATGCGTACTCGCTCTGCCAAGCGTCTGGTGTATGTAGAAAATGGAAATCTATTGTGGATGCCGATCACCGATCCTGGAAGCGGCTCATTCTACAAGACGGCTATACACTCCACGACCCCTTAGATGCTTCTCTCCACATTGCCAATTTCAAAAAGTTGTATGCAAGACATCATACGCTCAAACAGAACTGGCGCAAAGGAAGAGCGGTGGAGCGCTCTTTTCGTGGACACGATAAATTCGTAGTGACATGCTTGCAATTTGATGACGATAAAATTGTGTCTGGTGCCGATGATTCTCATGTCAACATTTACAGCACGGCTACAGGCAAGAAGCGGATGACATTGGAAGGCCACGAAGGAGGTGTCTGGGCACTGCAGTACGTTGGAAGCACACTAGTTACAGGCTCTACAGATAGGAGAGTCCGTGTGTGGGATATGGAGACTGGAAAATGCACCCACATCTTTACTGGCCATACATCCACTATCCGATGTCTACTTATCACCAAGCCAATCGATCAAAACGATCAGCCCATGATCATTACTGGCTCTCGTGATTCAACATTACGTGTGTGGAAGCTGCCAGATCCCAAAGATACACAGGGCCATATCCATAGCAACAATGGTGACATGAATCCGTATTTTGTACATTCTCTGATAGGACATAGACAGTCCGTACGGGCCATTGCGGCACATGGCAACACACTTGTCAGCGGCAGCTACGATAATACCGTGCGCGTATGGAATATCCAGTCTGGCAGACTGGTGCATCTGATGGAAGGACACACACAAAAGGTGTATTCAGTTGTCATTGACGCCGAGAGAAATCGATGCATGAGTGGAAGCATGGACACATCGATTCGTATTTGGGATCTAGAAACAGGCGAATGCATCAAGAAACTAGAAGGACACACTGTGTTGGTGGGTCTGCTAGGCCTCAGCAATCAGCACCTTGTTTCTGCTGCAGCTGACTCGATTCTGAGAGTGTGGTCACCAGAGACTGGAGTCTGTCATCATGCATTATCAGGACATGGTAATTCGATAACATGCTTTCAACATGACAACTACAAGGTCATCTCTGGATCCGAAGGGGGGCTCAAGATGTGGGATATTCAGACGGGTCGATTTGTAAGAGATTTAATCACAGAAGTCGATGGTGTTTGGCGTGTTGCGTTTGATGGTCGCCGCTGTATTGCTGCAGTGCAAAAGTATGAAATCGATTGGTTTAGATAGACGTTCTTACTAATCATTGATTTTTTTTTTTTTTTTTTTTTTTGATAGGAAAAATGAAACTTCATTTCGAATCTTGGATTTTGGTGTCTTTAATATGGAATAATCTAATAAATCAACTTTAATTTCAGAAGCATGGACGATACATGCAGGCAATCAAAAAGTTCTATCAGCGACTGCAAGAGCTTTTTGACACTAAATCATGGTCGCTTACTCCATTGATGAGGGACACCCAAACTAGAGACAGCCGTCAGTCCATAAAATCAAGTCGCAATATCGTCGTGTTACATTGTCTGTATATTTGATCTTGTATTCAAGCGGCATTGCTTCTTTTAAAGGTGTTTTCAGTGCTTTTTGACATTTGGGATGTACAGCATCACAACATGATTGCAACTCTATGGAGCTTGTTTCACATGACATGTTGTCATCATTTGGTTGTTACTATAGGCAGAAAACAATTTGCTCAAGGGTAGCATCCACGATCCAATGCCCTCGTGGATCCCAAGTATTTAGACTGAAGAAGGCTATTGACAACAGAAACTTTTTTTTTTTTTTTTTTTTTTTTATGACTATAACGGAGTACCAATCAAGCAATTCTTGTCTTGAGAAAATACATGTTCATTGGAGAGAGAGCAAAAAGAGACAGCGAGGGGCAATTCCTTTTTATATTCTTCTCTGAACACTTCCACTTGCCCTCATTTCCTTCTTCTTTCCTTCTCATTTTATCCAGCCCTAGAACAGAGACATCAACACAAATATGCTCTCCAAAGTACCACTGAGAAAGAAACGCAACTTTAAGAACCTAACACTTCAAAATTCACCAGTCGTTGTTGGTTCACCTCCACCATCTGAACCGACAACTGCAAATGATCTCAATAAACCAGAAAACGAAAAGGCAAATACCACCACAACATCGAATACAACAAAACAGACTATTGGAGGGTACAATGGACCACCAGACTACACACAATTATGTGAACAATTGAGTGAGCTGGAAATTGGCTTGGAGTTGAGACTAGATTTACGCCCAGAAGACTTTACATCAATAGATGAACTTGGTAGAGGAAACGGCGGGACCGTATGTAAAGTATTACACGTAAGAACGAGTACAGTGATGGCCAGAAAGGTGAGCAGCGGGATTGTGTGTGTTTCTTATTGATCAAATAGACTCAACGTGTTTTATAAAAAAAAAAAAAAAAAAAAAAAAACAGATAGTACATGTTGATGCCAATATGAATGTTCGAAAGCAAATCATGCGTGAATTACAGTTTATGCATGATTGCAACTCAAAACATATCGTCAGTTTCTATGGAGCTTTCATGAATGGAGGTGATATTTCGATTTGTATGGAGTACATGGATGCTGGGTACGTTCAAACTCCCTTTTTTTTATTACTCTTGTTGTAGGCTAAATTAATTACAATTACAGCTCACTCGATCAAATCTACAAGAAAAATGGCCCATTTCCGTTGGATGTGCTCAAGAAAGTTGGCTATGCGGTAAGAGGGGATGGGCTTTGAAGCGTATCGAGGAACAGCATCTGACATGGACCTTTATATAGATTGTGGATGGCTTAATATATCTCTATGATGAGCATCGTATTATCCACAGAGACTTGAAACCTTCCAATGTCTTGGTAAACTCGCAAGGTCAAATCAAGCTATGTGATTTTGGTGTTTCAGGGCAACTCATCAATTCAGTTGCTGACACATTTGTTGGCACAAGTTCTTACATGAGTGTAAGTTGAGGAAAAGAATTCAGGGGAAAAAAAAATGATGATATTAAATTTTGTGTAGCCTGAAAGGATTATGGGATCACCTTATTCTGTGAAATCAGATGTATGGTCGTTGGGTATAACTTTAATGGAGCTAGCGTTAGGAAGATTTCCATTTCCACCTGAAGGCACGCCTCTATCCATCTTTGAGCTGTTGCAGCATATCGTCCATGAACCTGTTCCCGTATTCCCCGCCAACAAAAAATATCCTTCCGATTTAACTGATTTTGTAGCAAAATGGTAAATGTCCAAATGTATGATACCAAACATATAGCTTATATTTATTCTATACACTAGTTTAACAAAGGATGTCAAGTTGAGAGCCACACCCAACGATTTAATGGTAAGTGGATCAGAGCATGAAACCAAGAATGCAAGACTCAATGTTGTGCTGTAGAATCATCAATATCTCGTATCTGCTGCTACAGAAAAAGTAGATCTGGTCAAATGGGCCACTAGCATAGTATAACCAAAGAAGTGTAAATTGATAAATAAAATAAAAAATAAAAAAAAATAAAATGTAATATTTCCTATAAATTCGGATCATTTCAATATCTTGAAGTGCATTACTTCCGATAGTGCAAAATTCTTCCTACATGCTGCTCTTTAGACAGTAATAAAATCACACAAGCTGCAGCAGAAACAGCGTATTTGTGTATTCAATCAACAAAATACACACAGCATAGTTAATTGCACTGTGTATTTGTTTCTTGGGCCGTTACATTATTTCTCCAGGCGAGCGAGCGATGTAAAGAAAAGAAAAACAAAGCATATTTTAAATCGACCCTGGTTAACATACAATCAAATAAAGATGTACATATTCTGTATAAATACTCGTTGAAATAGCCATCAAATTTGATTTTTTTTTTACTCTATATCTTATTTAAATAACCATTTCTTCTCATCTACAACAATACAACAATAATATCCATTAAAAAATGCGTTTCACTCTCTGTATGATCTCTGCTGCTTTGTTGGCCACTGTCGTCTCTGCTGCTCCCGCTTCAGTTTCTGCATCTGCTTCTGGTTTGGTTGATGCTGCCATGTTGGAGGAATTCAATCTCATGTCTGCCTCTGACGCTTCTTATGCTCAGGATGCCGTTTCTGCCTCTGCCTCTGGTTTGGCTGCTTTGGCCGATTACTTTGCCGCTGAAGCTTCTGTCTCCGCCTCTGCCTCTGTTGATGCTGAAGAAGTCGTTGCTGATAGCTTCTTGCAAAAGCGTGGTGATGATGATGATGACGATGACAAGGATGATGATGACAAGGATGATGATGACAAGCACGATGATGATGATGACAAGGATGATGATGATGATGACAAGCACGACGATGATGATGACAAGCACGACGATGATGATGACAAGCACGATGATGATGACAAGCACGATGATGATGACAAGGACTACGACGATGACAAGGACTACGATGATGACAAGGACTACGACGATGACAAGAAGGATGACTATGAGCACAAGGGCGATTGGGATCACAAGAAGGGTGATTGGGAGCACAAGAAGAAGAAGATCTATGTCTACCACACTGTCGTTGCTAAACCTCTTCCTACCAGAACTTTGACCAGAATCCTTGGTACCACTACCAACTTTGTTACTCAAGAGGAAGAGGCCACTGTCACCACCACTGTCAGTGCCACCAGACTCCTCCAACTTCCCTTCTTGACAGTTGCCTAAGTTGCTCTATTCACCATACACACACACACACACACACATATATATATACAGAAAAAAATCACTATTTTACTAGATTAATTTAAATTTTTATTATTATATTATCATATATATCATTAAAAGAAACTTTTATAACATATACACACATTTTTGTTTATGGCTCTTTTTTAAAACACGTAAGGAATGAAGATATATGGAACTCGACGGCAATATTCAACCCAATCTTGACCATATTTGTTTGCACATCGTTCCATGTCCCGCGACACACGATGAACCAGTACAAACAAAAAGAAGCAAAAGTAAAAGTAGGGCAAGAACGACGAAAATCCAGTGATGAGGCCCCAAGAAACAGCCATCATCAGATCAGCAGTGTAATGCGGTTTTCTTGCAATGCCCCACCAGCCAGAAGTCAGCAATAAATTTCCGTGCTTTGTGCGAATGAATGAGGGGTTCTTGATATGGCCCCAAGGTAGCTGAGGAAAGGCATTGCGAGTAATAAATGATCCATTTTGCTCCATTCGAAAGCGGTTCTTTTGAGAGTTGCCAGTGTCAAAAATGTAGTAACCCACCAATAGCAGAGTAAAGATAGCAATAGTAAATGCCCAGCTGTGTGTAATTGCCTGTCCAGTGGTCAGTTGATACTTCATCAAATAGATGGATGAATAGCAGTAGGTGAATGGCACGCCCGCCATGTTCCAGAAAATAAGCATAAATCCATCCTTTTCGTAGAAAATGTCCCAAGAAGTAGGAATACACTCTTCTCCCTTTTGGCAAGCATTGACGTACAAGAAATGAGCCAACACCATAAAGAAGGCGGGAGCAGTTACTCTGCCATAGGTCTCGTATTGCTTTAATAGACAAGAAAGAGACAGATAAAAGAGCACTGGCCAAGGAAGTCGGATTTCTGCCCACATCTTGAGATCAACTTTACCAATTCTTGGGTTCAGACATGCGCCCATAAAGTAATCGTAAAAGAAATTGCCTGACATTCGATGCGTCTTGTTCGTGGCCACACTCACCACATAGACCAATGTTGACATTGTGAATCCCCAAATGATGGCTACCGTCATGAGCTCACCGAAATGATCGATCAATGCACTCAAGCGAAACACACCTGTAACATGGCACACAAAAGAAATGGCCAACGTCAGGTACCAAGAAGAGAGGCCATTGCAGAGATACTTTAGCTATATACGTTTTTTTTTTGTCATGTTAGTTGTTTATATCCCCGTTTATGCAAAATGAAATAGACTTATTTTACTCTTTCTCCATTCAGCGATGGTATAGGCAATCCCTCGACTACAGGACCAGGCATTGTGTAAGCCAGTATAAATGAAAACAAGACATAGCCCATATACATTTGAGTAGCCCACTTGGAGGGGTATGCTCCCATCTTGATTTTTTCCCAGATTTCACGCACTACCCAGGATTTCCATTGCGATAGATCTGATGGATATATAATTCTGCCTTGATGAAATTCGAGACAAACCCAAAAATAATACATCAAACATGGGAAGCCCAGCATCATGGCTGTAACACCCACAGGACCACCAAATTCATACCTGACTTGATTGTCGATTTTGACATCTAGTTTAGTTACTTTTTGCTTGAATTCAGGTACGCCATTCTTGTTGGTTTTAGGCTGGTTTTTTGAGCAAGGAGGTTCTAAAGAATCCTTTGACATGATTTAGAATGAGAGATAAAAAAAAAAAAAAAGAAGAAGAAGAAGTGGCATTGCATTTAATAATGGGTTAAATAGCACGATTGAAAAGGCGTTTTATTTCATATCATCATGAATACATGTGGATAAACATTTTATTCATTTAAGCGGGCACACATGTAAAAAGTATTGATAAAGGAACAAGAGGATGCAACATGATTGCATGGGTCACATAAATCTATACGAATCATGCATTTATTTTTTTACTATATATATACACACACACACTCGCTTTGAGAGAACAATAGGCAAAGAAAAATGTCGATTTAATGAACGGCCTCTGATCATTGTTGTAAATACAAGCTGTCAGGAACGCCGTATCGGTGCTCCTCTTTTGGGTGAAACTGTTGTTTGCGTTGTATGTAAAAAGGCCAAACAAAACTAACGTAACATTGCATGATAAAGATAACATTATTTATTACACTGCGTGAAACAGATACTCAAAGAATGACCTGTCTGGCATATCCCAATCTTGGATCGAAGCATAGTCTATTTCATCGCCACTGCTGTGCTTGGTAACATAGTTTAAATATGCGGGATGACAGATGTATGTTACTCGTTGGCTTTGGTCATTGGTTTTACCTACAACATATACACAGCATGAACAAAAAAAGGTGTGTGTGTGTGCGACTTGTGTGTTTCCTACTCACTGAAGGATGCAAACCCATAGTATTGACTCATTGTATGCAAAACGTATCGTTCAAACCGGTTGTTAGACACAACCTGAATCTCTAAACATGCGTTGTCAAGGCATTGTGTATCATTTAACCAGATATCTATAAACTGAATCAATTGAGATTCATAGTTTGTTACAAGGCCCTTGGAAATGTGTGCCTTTTTCAAATCATGTCGAACATGTCGAGATAGATTATGAGGTAAAGTGTGCACTTGCACTTGTTGTTCCTCTTCTGAATCATCGTCATCCTGCTCTAGAGAAATCAATCCCACATCGTATTTTGGAGCCTTTGCTTCGTATCCAGGTGGACGTAGATCCTCAGCATACAAAACTGCTGAAGGATGATCTGAAAATGTGTCTGGTCGGTTGGTTAGTTTGAATTGTCGAGTCTTTACATACATGGAATTTACTTTACTGTTTGTCCATCTGTTTCTTCTGCGGCTGCCCTCTTTCCCAATCAAGTGGGAAGGCTTCTTCCTAGCTGGTGCAGATGCCTGTTGTTTTGGTTTCTTTTGGCTGATTCTATCTTGTTGCAATGTTTCTATTGAAGGTGTGTTTGGTGGAGACACTCCTATCAGCTGAGCTCTTTGTTGCTGAATAGCTTCCCAGTGAGCTGTAGACTGAACAAATATCACTGTGGATTGAGAGTGCTGTGGACTCATTTCGTATGTAGAGATAATGAACAAAGGAAAATATTTTTAGGTGAATGACCCACTGGCTTTGAATCATTCGGGAGATAAACAGCAGCACATTCAGATCCTCCTCCAAGTGCAAAAGTTTATCATAAGGGTATACAATTACGGCTTTGGACACAATTATCGATTGCTCTTCATGCAACTATACACTAATATCTGCGCAATATTACTTTGTGCACTATCGTTTGTTATGGGCGACACCTGCGATTTAAGCGATCATATATGCAATTACACTGTGGTGCCAAGTGACATAAACTGCGCTAAAACCTCCAAAAATTGACTTGCAATTGTGGATATGACTCTTCCACGATACTCAAGATCTACATTAATGAAAGCAACTCATAAACGAATAGATAGTATATTTAGATTAACTCTTACTACTCAATAATTGCTAAAACACTGCTAAAATTTGACACATTTGACGAGCGATTTCTCGAGCTAGAAGCTGTTTTAGACCTCAAGAGTAGCACCAAGCAATTGCTCCCATCCAGCAGTTAACTGCTGATACCTTTTTTCAATTTTCTTAAGATCGATGAAAACTACTCAAAAACCATGAGCTACCCCTTTACTCAAACATCAAAAATCAGTTGTTCGCGTTTTTGACCCCAAAAATGAAGACTTTTACTATGGTATACTTAAGATCAAATTGATTCTAGTGATCCAGGGCAACATATGAAACTACTTTTGTGAGACCTTTATATGTGGGATTTCGGCATTTCGGCAAAACTTTACTTTTCATATTTTCGAGAGTTGCTCAATATTTTTAGTCAAAACAACTAAATTGAATAGCACCATCAGATCCGGTATAAAAATCCGCATATAAGTATATTAGAAAGTAGGGTGCTACAAGAACAGTTCATATAGCTGAATTTGGCAAAAACCGCAAATAAAAACATTTCAGACATGAAATCGAGCAAATCATGAACAGCGGTTTCTACCACTGCGAAACAATTTAAACCCAGAACCACCACTGACAAAATGCCTCGATGATGGTGTTTTGGTAACTGATCCTGCACGAATGCTATGTGATATCAGCTATACATAAGATCTACTGTATACGATACCGATATAATACATTTAGTACTACCAAATGATTGTAACCAGATCGATACATTGCCCAGGATTGTAGCCGTTTCCAAACTTTTGTCAGTTTTATACAGTAAAGATCTTTAAATATTTTATTCGAACCAGAGGTTATGCAATGTGCCTGAATAACGGATAGTTGTGCGAAGAGTAGTAATTGCGTAAAGAATGATATTTTATTGTGTGGAAATACTCTTATCATACTAATGGTTTGTTAATCAAGGCTGCATAATCAGCTTTTCTTGCGATTAAATCTACTCGTTTTGTGATGGAATCTTTCCATTTTGTATTGGTCAAGAACATGGCATGCTCCAAATGGTCCATGATGTGAGCATCTACACCTCTTGTTAGCAGGTAATTGTACACAGTTGCACTGCCTACAATGCCATCCTTCTCAGACAAGAATACACTGGCATTCGCTAGTGGCGACTTCATGTCCAGTGGCGATGGTAATAGGGCAACTTGGTTTGTGTTGGTAGGTTGAGTGAAATAAATAGTTTCAAACCATTGGAAATGGCGAGAAATATAATTGCTGATGTAAAGCTCTCTAGCAGCGCCAAAATGCATGATATACTATAAGAATGAGGTCAGGTCACTTGAGTGATGGCATGATGCATCTATACACAGATAATTACCTCAAACAATGTCTTGGGGATACGATGTACGAAATTAAATGCGACGTTATGATAATGTAGTAGGAAGCAGATGGGATCAATCATGACCACACCAGCTACAGTCTCGGGTGCCATATTGAGGATCCAGCTAGAAACACCAGTGCCCAGTGAATGGGATACATACACAGCCTTGTCGTAGCCAAAAGTTTGTAGCATTTCATTTATCTCCAACACAGTTTCAGCGGCGGTGGGAACATGATCTACCATGTGCATGGCAACGTACGGTAACTCTACCAAGAAAATGGGGCGATCGAAATAGGCCAATTGATGTACAAATTCTGTATAACAAATCACTCCTGCGCCAATACCATGTATAAAGACAAGAGGTGTTCTGGTGATGGATTCCTCAGAAGGTGCTCGATACCAGTACGACATGTGCTTGAGACGAGGCTGCTTTTTGTGGTGAGTGTTTCTATCCTGTTGGGTGTTGTTGTTGCTGGCTGCAATTTTGTTGATGGCCTTTTTGAAGCGATTGACTACATCATGGATAAAAGAGAGCGGACCGCCCCATTCAATTCCAGGTGCAGTAGCCCCAGAATGAGTGAATCCCCAATGCCACTCTAGGAAAACTGTGTTGAAGATCCATGTCAGGGTGTACAATCCAACGTATACAATAAGCGGTCGATGCACTGCTTCTACTGGATCCAGGTTGAGTCTAATGCACTGTAATTCTGGATTCAGTCCCTCTGTAAACTTGACATTGAACCAATTCTCTGCTGAAGCTAGCATCCATTCAATTTCATCTGCCCATTCTTTGTTTTGTCTAACGATGTCTAGATTTTCATGCCAAAAAGCCCAAGCAAACCTGTTCCGCATGATCAGTGTTTGTCCTTGATTTTATCTCCCCTCAAAGACTTACCACAGTGCTAAATTTTCTCTTTTAATCTCGCTGAACGTAGGATGAGAGTGGTCTTTTTTGTAGTAGAACCAGCCCTCTGCCCAGGAAGGAAGATCTACAATGGTCTGAACGCAATTCCAAAATAGGCTGGTTCTTTCTGATAGATTCAATGGTTTTTTAGGCTTTGTTGTTTGTTGTAGTCTGTCTCGCACATTGGTAAAGTAAACAAAAAACCCCATTTCCAAACAAGCCCACATGATGGACACTGCTATAATGTATGGTTTCATGATGTCAATGTTTGTCGATATAAATTTGTACAAGCTTGTTTCTCTTCCATTGGATTTTGCTGAAATATAGGCGCAAGAGCATGGCAAAATGAGAATCGACGACAGCAGCAGACGCTTCAAACTGGAGGAAATCATTACGGGAAAGAAGAAAGAGAGAAAAAAAAAGTATTAAGTATTAGATTGTAATATATGTAGTAAATAGTAAGGTTATAAAGGAGAGAAATACATCAAATTGACATGTATGATCAGAGATCTGTTTCGTTTGGGTGTGCAAGTTTATTAAGGAGTGAAATGCAGAGAAACACACATCTTCGTATTATGAAGGGTTTCACCAAGTTTCACATGTTACTCTAATTGATGAAAGTCAGTTCTATCAAATAGCAGGGTAAAAATTAGTTTTTTTTTTTTTCAGCGTGATAGGGTTGAATGTTTTACCTCGAAGTCGAGCTCTCAATGTATCCAACTCTGGTATAGGTCTGTTAAAGTGATACTATTGGGGACACTATAAGACTACAATGAAAGAACAAACAAAGCGGCCATACTTACGTTTAATTGAGACGACACTCTTGGTACAACATTATCCAATATAAATGATACGTTCATGGAGGCAATGGTTCTCTATTTGAAACTAGGTGAATAAAAAAAAATGCGTGTAACAGTGCTTCCCAAATAGCGTCATTTTACCTGCTCTTTGGATAAATCTTTCTTGCGAGATTCAGCAACCATGGATCTCAGATAATGCTCTGTGAGATGGCACACACTGTCAATCACTGTTGAGTACATTTGCAGCTTGGACAGCAGGCAAATATCGTTGGAAAACTTGACCAGTAGATTGTAGAAACTAACAACGCTGGAAGTTACTTTGACATCATTCCCCAAACCTTGTCCAGACACAACGTTAAAATTATCATTGACCACAATCTTTCCAATCTTTTCCATGTTCCTTCTTTCGTATGATACAACAGTTTCTTTTACGTTTTCCAAAAATAAGTCTTCCAGGAGAAACTTGAGATCCAGGCCTACTTTTCGCAGCTAATTATGGGAAGTGAGTGTGTGCGAGCCATCAGTGCTAGAGTTGGATTTGATACGTTACCACTGAACATTGCTCCAATGTGGACTTGAAGCAATCTGCAATCACTTGGCAGCTCAATTGGCTCTGTCCAAATACTTGTCGTTTGTAGATGTCTGCGTACACTTCAGTCTGCTCACGAACCCATGTCACGAATCCTGACGCCATTTCATTCTGTTTGAATGAATCTCGGTACCATTCGCAGGTGTTTCGAATCAGTGTAAACACAACAAGCGCGAGTTCGCTGATATAAGTGGTAATATCACCTTCAAATACCAATTGCCTGATTCTTTTCTTGATGATAAGCGTGCGGGTGCCCAAGAATACTTGTCTTGCCTATCACGCTGATTCAGTAGCTTATTCTTCGATAAGTTGCCTTGAACTCTACCTTTTCGCTCTTGTCCAATCTCAATAGCCAATTGACATAACGTTGAAACTGTATCTTTGTCAACAATGTGTTACTAAGATCTCTGCTGATGATTTGGCTCAATTCATCCGTATAGTGATTGATGTGATCTCTTGCTTCTCTCACAATAGGCAACGAGCTAGAAGAAGACATGACAATATGGCGAGCTATCTCAATGTTAGTTTTCCGGCCAATACAATGAGCCAGTAGCTTACCCTTTTCCAAATAAACAACACTCTTTTCAAACTCTCGAAGTGCAATCGACACTTCTAAATGATCTGGTAAATCCACAAGCCATTTCTCTTTATCCGGATGAAGATTATTTGAATCACGGGGCTGTTTGTCGTTAGTCTCATTGAAATTGATCTGCATTCAAAAGATTCTTTACCTTCCTAACGTCAGCTATTGGGATAAAAGATGTCAACCACATTAATTCCATCTCGTACTATAAACAACATACCTGATTGTGGAGCATCCAGCTGTTTATCATCATTATCATCAATTAGTCGTCTGTAAGCATTCAAAAGACCCAACTTGTCTTCGACTCTCTCTGAACGATAAATAAATGTCTCTGGGTATACGACGATTCTCAATGCGTTGGTTAAGTCTATAGTAAACAAGTATTAGCCAGCAGTGAACCCCTGAGCTACTGATATTCCTTTACCTGATGAGTCCTTTACATCAACGATGGTCAAATCCTGGATATTCCAACAATGATCTGCTACAAGTCTGTTTCCTCTTCTACGTGCCAATAATAGGCAATCGCTCAACAAGAACAAGTGCACTGCTTGTCGAGGCTGGAGTGTTTTGGGATTGATGTCATAAAAGTTGACGCATTCTCGAACAATGTGCTTGTTTTGTGCATGAGGTATAAACCTTTGTGATCCTTCTACATTATCCCACAGCGCCATGATTTGCGCTCTGTAGATGCTGTTCTGATCATTTGCCATTAAATCGCTCTTCTTTCTCCCATTAGCAGATGATGCAAAGATGGATTCCACTGATCCTAATAAAAGCTGTCAGTAACAATACTTGCCGTTGTTTGACGATTAGTTAGTTACCTGGCACTTTGCTGATATCAGAAGAATTTGTTGCAGCCAAAAAACTCTCCCAAATGGATTTGAGCTCATTAAGATACTCTTTGACACTCAACACGTCTGCATCCAAATTCGAAATCTCCTTGGAAATAGATACAAACTCTGTATAATTTCGATATACATTTCGTTGCAAATCTCCACCCACTACATGTTTGGCATCCAGTAAAGACTTATAGAATCCTCGAATACCTTCTTCATTTGTGTCTCCTAATGTTCTGCGCACAACTAGAAAGAATCAAGCGTATCAGTATCGTCATTCGTTTGTCAACAGAACTCACAACTCACACTCTTCAGGTTGTAAATTATCGTCTGCAAATCGATGTAAATCCACTGTAATAGGCGCTGAGGGCGCCATTTTGGTATTACTTGGTGCTGATACACCTCCGGCTACTGATGATGATGCTAAACTCTTGGGAACATGTGGAGACGCAATTGATTTTGGTGAACTGATAGACGACGCTGTAGGTGAAGAAGCTGACGAGGCGTTTGAGTGCTGTTTATGTTTATCCTTCTTCATAAAATGCTCAGCTCCTCCTAAGCCTTTTTTACGAAGCGTACCGCCTACAGATTTCATGTTGAATGTTGTTGGTGTTGTATGTGTATATGTTGGTAGAACGAAGAAAAGCCTAATCAGGAGTGTAAGTTGGATTTAAAGTCAATATTATATGAGGCAATATTAAACATGCGCACAAAGCGCCATTATTGTGGTGAAAAAGAAGGATGCACAAAATGAGTAAAAGTAATAAAAAGCGCAGTGATGATTGTAAATATACAGCATATACTAATAGAGCTATGTAGCTTATAGAATACCGTAAATCATTTATATTCATTTGATGTGACACCTAACGCCTGTATAGATCGATTCTATACCAAGTTGCAGCTTTGATATGTACCTTTACACGCATATTAGCCTGTGAGAGTGAAACGAAATAGTCTTTCTTGGATATCAACTGTTTTCAGATAATTAAGAACAAGGACAGTAAGACTAATTTTTTAATTGAATATCCCACTCTACAGTAGAAGAGCGTTTCCTTTGTGGTGTGTATAATATCAACATGAAGGCTACAGTGTAAGTTGTATGGCAGGGATATAGCAGGCTACAGGTACATTAGGTGTGTGGCGCCTTTTATTTTAATCATTCAATTAACAGCCGATATCTTCCATCCTTTGAATCTATTTGTATTCAATATATATACGGTTCAGACTGCTTTCATTCTGACCATACTCACCTCAGAGAATGCTTTACTACTAATAAACAGGCAGTTGTAGCCCTTTAAACACAACACTTTGGAGATATTATGCATTTTACTTTGTGTAATGTAGCACTTTATAGTGATTCCGGGGGAGGGAGAGAGATATAGCTTCAAGGCTATATATGTGCAGCAACACCACCGTACTTGCTATCATTATAGGCTCAACGAATAAAGCTGCTATGTAAATCAGAAGTTATCCGCAGGCATTGTTCTATTATTCGGTGTTCATGAAACATTTGAAGATTGAACTATGTATTCTGACGTTCCACACTTCCCGAACAATAGCAAATTAAACTTTGGAATTGTTCCTTATCTCACTACAAGTATTTCTTCGTAACCAAATAAACGAAAAAAGCTGTAGTATCCGATTTTTATGGTTATCATTCGTTTCGACGGCGCATATAGTAAACAAGGAAATGTTTACAGTATGTGCCAATAAATATGATGTGATACAATAAGCATCATTCCAGGCTACATTGATCAGTAATTATAAATTGAATGTGCTACTCCCACCGAAAAGACGAAAACAGCACATCAGATGCTTCGATTGGGTACTTTTCACGTGCAGTGGCATATAGCTCAATAGTGAAGATTTGCTGCTGGTACCTTGCATCATTA
This sequence comes from Mucor circinelloides, assembly GCA_037974945.1. Classification (NCBI taxonomy): domain Eukaryota; kingdom Fungi; phylum Mucoromycota; class Mucoromycetes; order Mucorales; family Mucoraceae; genus Mucor; species Mucor circinelloides. The sequence continues at coordinate 309,860 of JBBNAA010000023.1, read as the reverse complement.
GTATTCATGAAACGAATCAAGGTGGCGTACAAGATTCATAACCCCTATTTTTTATTGCTCAGTACTTTTCTCTCTCTTTCTTCTTCATTACATATAAATATGACTACTTTAGTTACACTTGTCCTGAGTAATGCTGACAAGCTACCAATTGTAGGGTCTCCTATCAATCATGCCACCAGCTGGTATCGTAAAAGAAGCCATAGTCAAGGCTCAGATCTTGAAACACCACCACCACCACCCTATGAAAATGAGCCTGTTGTACATTCTCGGTTAACTCAAATCTCTGATTATGTTTGGAAAAGAGCCAGCTTCTCAAGCAACACCGCCAGCAGCAGTAATAGAGCCCCTGAATCATATACAGCATTACCTTCTAAAGAGGAGCCATTTAACAAGGAAAAAATCACAGAAGGCATATCATTGATACAAATGGCAACTGAAATGAACAACGCACCAAACGGGAAAAACCAACAAGTTTCTGTCGATTTATACATGATGGGATTAGACAAGATCCTCGCATCCTTACCAAGTAAATAGTTCTGCATGTTAATCAGGCCCTATCTTTTTGTGCGTGTGTGTCTAATGCTTGCAATTTCTACTAGTTGATTCTGATCCAGCAATGAAAGCATCCCTAGAAGCAAAGCTCACAGAATTCAAAAGGAGATGTGGGCTTGTATTACACGACGATCAAGAAAAGAAAAGCTTGTCAGACGTAGATCAAAAAGAAGCCCTTGGGGGCCTTTCTCATTTGATTATCCACGCCGCAGTTCTGAGTGCAGTTGCACTGAAGAAGAGCTCGATTCCAGGTACAATATGTTCATTTATAAAAAAAAAAGGATACAAGACAAATATCAATACCCCCTTTTTTCTTTTTAGGAATGATGTCAAGACTAATTGAAATAACAAAGATTGGATTTTCGAAAATTGATGAGACATGCTCTATTCGAGAAAGAACAAGTAATCTTACAAATGCTGGAATTGCGAAGGCTATTGAAATGGATCGATATTATGAAGTACATCAGTTTTTTGCAGAGGTATTCTACACAGGATGCACTGCAATTTTGAAAGCTGGTATTGCTTATGCTGAATACGATCAGACAGCAGAAGGAAAGGAGCAAGAAAATAATACACAGGTCGCTTAAAATAGTGTCATGAGGTGCCTTGAGCATCATTTCAATAAAAATTTAAATTGTGGATCCAGAATGTGAACCATGATTTGTTTTAAAGATACAAACAATCCCATTTTATGGTATGAAAGTAGATATGATGCCATGCACAGCAGTGCAACGTAATCCAAGATATTTGTATTGATCATCCCAATGCTATCATCATCCTTGTGGTGATACAAAGATTGAATACCTCTGTTCCTTGTATTTGGATGTTGAATCAGAAATTGCATGAATTGCTATCACCACTAATAACCTTGGCAAATGAACTCGACGCTTTGTTTGATGTAGAAACAGCTAACTGCAACTAAGGTATACCTCTATACTTATTAATCACAAGGCCCTATCTCTTTTTCATTGATATTACATTGATAAATGAAGAGTGAATGTACATGTGAGCAAATCAGAGTCACCATTACCACTTCTACCTTTGTTGAAACTCCCCTCTTGTTTCTCTTTAAAATGGGTAAATATCATCTCCCTAACAACTGCTTTCTTTTTCTTCTGATAAAGTTTCTTTTTCATAACTAAAATGGATGACATGTATCAGTATGCTGCTTCTGCAGTAAATAGCAATAACAAGGAACAAGTTCCAGCAGCTGTATCCGAAGAAGATGATGTTATCATCAAAGCGTTCAATAACATTGGCTGGGGAAAGAAATGGTCCAGTTTAGTTGATACTGTAAAGAAACAGGTATTGCTCTATAAATCAAGCCACACATGCTTATCAAGCTGTATGCTAATGATAAAAATAGAGTGAAGCTTTTGTTGAAGGCACCAAGAAAGATTTACAAGAGTTCTCTCAAATATTAACTGAAGATGCTGAAGATGATGATGCTACAGCTGACGCGGGAGATAGCAGAGAAGTAGCATCCTCAGAAAACGAACATTCTGCTCTTGATTCTATCCGTGAAAGTCTCAGCAAAATCAACACTGTGAACTTTAGTAGCTTGCGTGATGGGCTCACTCAAACACTGAATCAGTCATTACCAAATCAGATCACTTCAGTTCGACTACCAGAAAACATGGATTTAACCCAACTCAAGGAGGGTTTGGCTAACGGTACACGATCAGCTGAACATTATCTTCAGCAATTTGGTACAGATGTTATCTCTGCATTGAAGAATACGGTTACTGTGTTGGAGCCAGAAGAGCAAGGAGCTTCTGCCTCAGCCACTACAGATAATACAAGTAGAGCACCTCGCATTTTGTAAAGTTTCTCTATATGTTTTGAAGTGTGGTAAACTAATGCTCATATATAGCGCAAGTCGTAAGGAAGCTTTAATAGCCAAGATGCAAACAAATGACAACACCTATTTACAAGAGCCAGAGCTTTCAAAGAAAGACTATGATCAGGAGAAAAAAATATTGGATACATTCAACTCTAGTTTCAATATTGAAGAATACACTGATGAAATTGCACAATTACTCAATGATTACCCCAACTTGAGAGAGACAATGGACAGATTAGTACCTGTGCAAGTGAGCTACACATTATTCTGGCAACGCTACTTTTATCACGCCTGGAAAATTGATCAAGATGAGCAAAAGAGACAACTGATTGTCCAAGGAGCACAAAAAGAGGAAGATGATGAAGCAGATTTCAAGTGGGATTCTGACGATGAAGACAACACGACTGTGAGAAATGAGACCACCAAAAAAGAAGCAGAAGCAGACACATCAAAGATTAGAACCTCCACATCAAATTCGGAAGATACTGATGATTTCAGTCATATTTCTGAGCCCACATCATCTACTACATCACCTCCTTTGAAATCATCACAAACTGAAGACGAGTGGGTCAAAGCGGAAAACAAGAAATCAGAAGATGAAGAGGATAGTGATAGTGATTGGGAATAAACTAAAAAAAAAAATCATGCGCATGATGAACGAATAAATTTACTTTGAATGCCAGATGTTGGCTTTTTGTTCTCTTTCCCTACTTCTATCGATAACTATGGATTCGGTTGTATCTGAAGAACACGTACAATTCTGCTTCAAAGTACTGCTCGCTCACCTAAAGGAAGAACCACTTCCAAAGCCGACATACCCGAATGAGAGTTAGTAAGTAGGGAAACTAACATGGATAAAACTACATTACTTAGCCTCAAGTAGTCCCTTGTTTGTTTCTTGGCACAAAAAAACTAGAGATAACGATCTTCAATTGAGAGGTTGTATTGGGAACTTCAACCCTATGCCCCTCCATACAGGCCTCACAAAGTATGCTTTGATCAGGTAGCGTAGATATATCCACAGATTAAATGATAGTATATGCTCTTAACCACATCATCTAGCGCTCTTCAAGATAGCCGTTTTTCACCAATTACTTTATCCGAGATTCCAGTGCTAACTTGCGCAGTATCCTTATTGACAAATTTCGAGAAAGCCGACAATTATCTTGATTGGGAAATAGGCGCTCATGGCATTTGGATTGAATTTGTCCACTCAAACGGTGAAAAGGAAACAGCAACATACTTGCCCGAAGTCATGGAAACACAAGGCTGGACGAAAAAAGAAGCAATTAAATCTCTTTTACGAAAGGGAGGTTATCGTGGCCCTGTTACTGAAGCGTATTGCCTTGAATGTATTGTTCTGACAAGATATCAATCCCAAAAGTTGGAACAATCATACAAACGTTAATATCGATATTGTCAGATCAAGTCGCATCTTGACTCAATAAAAAAGATGTGCTTCCTCTATAACAGAAATTAATGAGGCAAATACCGCTTAATTTTCATGTGATTTTAGCAAAATTAAAAGATCACAAAGTATGAATCAAGAATTCAGTGGAAAGGAATATTTTGAGTCAACCTCATTATATGCCATCAACGTAAATTCAATGTACATGATGGTAACTGGACTTCTTGCATTTTGTTACTCTACTAATTGGGATGCATGCTCGGCCTGAAGCAAGACCAGCCCGAGCCGGACTGGTGGCTTTTTTACTGTTTATTGTATAAGTTAATTGTCAAAAATTTGTTGCGACTGAGAGTCGCTTTGTCCGAGTGGTTAAGGAGTTGGATTCGAAACCCAATGGTCTTTGACCGCGCAGGTTCAAATCCTGCAGGCGACGATATTTTTTTTACAATATTTTTAATATTTTGTGTAACATTTATTTTATCGCTTTACCACTCGCTTTTTTGCATTTATTTTGAAGTTATTCAATTATCATTGCGATCGCTTTTGATACAGTCGATCGATTCCTGCCTCAAGTCCATTACCAGATCAAAAAAAGTATAAATGTGCATTTTGGTAATTAAATCTCACATCTTATTGAAACTCCGATAAATGTAGGATCTATGACGCTTGGGTGCTTTGCAAAAAGGAATCTCTTAAAGATGATCATAGAGTACACACCGAATGCAGCTATAAAGATAGTGCATACACAGGTCGACTAAAATAAATTCGATTCAAAATCGTTTTATTTGAGAAAATATGAATATTTTTTTGCCGGCGTAATGACCGAAATTGTTTCTATTTACTTTTTATGAGTAATCTATTGTAGAACGTTGGTGCAGTGATAGCCCACATAATTAAGACATCAGTAATGGTATCAATGACAAGAGAAACCAAGGTACAAAAGTTTCATTTTTCCCACGAGAACAGCTCAAAGTGGAAGGCCTAATTAAATTTTCACACGGTTGAGAGCTCAAATATCGCATCAAATTTTTTCTTCCTCTTCTTTTCCTACTCTTTAATCACTCTCCCTTTTTTTTTATCTCCCTTTATCGTCTGATATGCTTAGAGCCAGATTTTTACTGAGAAATTCGGTCGTTCAACAGCAAAAGAGATTGTTTGCAGTTTCTTCCAAGGTAAGGTTACATGAGCATCATTGTGCGCGTTATCTGAAAACTGAATGAAAAAAAAAACCCAGTTATCCAACTTGGCTGCTTCGACTAGTGTTGTAGAGCCCAAGCCTGATGGCAATGTGATCACATCTTCAAACGATGCTAGAACTTGGTCAGCTACAGATAACTTTACCAACACAATGCAGTTCATTCAAAAGCAACAAACACTTCAAGCGTATCGTGTGATGGATCATACAGGCACAGTTTTGAACGCAGATCATGATCCCAATTTGCCCAAAGAAGAGGTACTCAAATGCTATAAAGATATGTTATTGTTGCATACTATGGACGGTATTCTTTATGATGCTCAACGACAAGGTCGTATCAGTTTCTACATGACTCATTATGGTGAAGAAGCCATGATCGGTAGTGCTGCTGCATTATCTCCCGAGGATATTGTATTCGGTCAATATCGCGAAGCATTCATGCTGGTCTACCGTGGCTTCTCTTTGGATGAATTTGTAAATCAGTGTTTCTCAAATGAATTGGATTATGGTAAAGGTCGTCAAATGCCAATCCACTATGGTTCCAAGAAGCTCAATTTCCAAACAATTTCATCTCCTTTGGGTACTCAAATCCCTCAAGCATCCGGAGCTGCATACGCCTTAAAGATGTCTGGTGCTAATGCTTGCAGTTTGTGCTTCTTTGGTGAAGGTGCTGCATCCGAAGGTGATTTCCATGCCGGATTAAACATGGCAGCCACTCTCAAGAGTCCTGTTATCTTCTTCTGGTAAGTTTAATAACAAAGAAATAATGATCCGTTCTCATGTGCTGACCATTTAATCGTCTAGTCGTAACAACGGCTTCGCTATTTCTACACCATCTACTGAGCAATATAAGGGTGATGGCATAGCTAGTCGTGGTATTGGCTATGGTATTGATACTATCCGAGTCGACGGAAATGACATTTGGGCAATTTACAATGCCACTAAAGCAGCTAGAGAAATGGCCATCAAGGAACAAAAGCCAGTTCTAATTGAAGCCATGACTTACCGTATCGGACATCATAGTACATCTGATGATTCTACAAAATACCGTGATAGAAAAGAAGTAGAAGAAAGAGCCCAATTTGATAATCCTCTTACACGTTTGAGACGTTATCTGGAGAACAAGAATTGGTGGAGCCAAGATGAAGAAGATGCCTATCGTAAGAAGGTCAAGAAAGATATTATGACTAGCTTCACAGCAGCTGAAAAGAGAAAGAAGCCCGCAGTGAAGCATCTTTTCACAGATGTCTATGATGAACTACCACCTAATCTGATCAAACAGCAACAGGAATTGAATGAATTGATCAAGAAATATCCTGAGTACTATAATACTGATGATTATGCATCGTCTTGATTGTAATAAAACCAATGTATTGTGACTTGTAAGCCTGTGTCTGTATTATTGATTGTTACATGTATAGCATTCATATTCAAAGTGAGCTTGAACAACAACATTCATCTTGAATCTGCGTTTTCTCTTAAATATTTATATAAATCAAATATGCCTGCACTGGACATAAGAGGTTGTCTAGAGGATTCTCCAACCTTTAGAAAGCGTATTCAGTCTCATGAAGAATCCATCCAAAATTTCGAACATTCATTGAAATCGTTAATAAAATTAACTCGCTCCCAGGTCGAGATATCCACTGGTAAAGACACTTATTTTGTTAGCAGGATGTATATTGATGCTTTTTATCGAACATTAGCCTACAGTCAACAACAAAGTGATCTTGCTCGTGAGTTTATGTCCTTTGCTCAAGCTCAAGATGATCCTATTGTTGGTAATGCTGGCTTCATTTTGTATACCTTTGCTAACGACGATTAACAATGAGATTATTTTATTAGCACAAGCTTTGGATAAGTTTGGCAAATCAGTATTCGAAGTAGAAAAGAGTCGAAATATGCTTGTAAGGCGATACTCGGTACATCCTATCATGAGGACGCTAAAATAGAATTGTGTGATTAGAATACGCATGTCGTCGATACATTCATCACACCATTAGATGCATTCATAAGAAATACGGTTGCGCCTCTAAAGGTGAGTAGAAGCACAAATTGAACACTTGGTAATTCAAATCAACATTATAATCAACAGGAATTGAGGAAAAAATTCGAAAAATCTAGTGATGATGTGGATTCTGCATTATCGAAATATATGAGCAAAAAACCCAGAGACCCAACATTACCAGAGGTTTGATTATGTGCAAGAGTGTGAATTTGCACCGTGCAGCTAACGCACTAAAATAGTCTGCAAAGGAGTTGGCTGATAATCGAAAGACATTTCACAAATCTTATATGGAATACGTATCTAAATTGAATGATATTGAGGCAAAAAAGAAAGTAGATTACATGGAGAATGTAAGTGATGGATGCTGACCAGGCATGCTTGATCTAATACTTTATTTATAAAAGGTACTTGCATACATGTATTCTGAATCTGCGTTTCACCACCAAAGCTACGAAATTTTAAAGGATCTGGAGCCTTACATGCGTGACCTGACAGGTATGTTACAGTATTACTAAATCAGCTTTGACCTTGCCCTGAACTTTTTTATAGGACTATTACATGATGTATTTATAAAGTTTTTGTACACTAAAATATGGATGAATTAACGGAGTCCTTCTAGTCTAGACAAAGATACGAAGAAGAGGCCCAAGAAGGTCTTGTATATCAGCAAATTTGTGAACAGGTATAGCATATCAGCATTTTATACGATTATGCAATATTCACACTTTCAAATCAGAATGCCGCCGAACAATACAATCCCTTACAGTCTACCACTAGTACCAAAGTCAATGTAGGAGGCGAAGCAGTATCAGACCCTCATAAGTCTGGTTATTTGTTTGAAAGAAAGAACGGACGAGTGTACCAAACTTGGTCCAGAAAATATTACTCTATCTTTGACGGTGAATTGATTTGCACAACCCGAAACCCAAAGGTAACTCACTGCAATCCACAAATTCTAACCATTTGCTCAATATCTATCACTGTAGACGTCAACCAAAGACGATGATGGCAACAATGTGTATAACTTGCGAGTGTGCAGCGTTAAATTGACTGATAATTACGACCGAAGATTCTGTTTTGAAGTAATTTCACCCAACAGGTAGTAGCTTCTGCTTGTTTACTGCAACAAATACTCAATCAGTGGTGTACACAGAGTTATAGTTTTACAGGCAGAGAACGAGCAAGATATGAATGAATGGGTTTCTAGTATTCGAACAGCTAGCCAAATGGCTTTAAATTCAAACAATGCACCAAGATACACACAGCAATCACCCAATCTTCGCAAGGTATAATCGCACAGCTCTGAGTACAATGACATGAGAAACTCATCCATATAAACAGAGTATTTTGGAAACATCGACGTTGAATCAGGCACAAAAAGATACCGAAAAAAGTGAGGAAACGCAACGAGAAGCGCTGAAAAAGATTAGAATTGTGCCTGGAAATGATCGCTGTGCAGATTGTGGAGTCAAGGACCCTGAATGGGCTTGCACCAACCTAGGGATTATTGTTTGCATCGAATGCTCAGGTATTCATCGCAGTCTGGGTGTACATGTCAGCAAGGTCCGATCCATTGTACTTGATAAATGGGAATCAGATGCAATTGAGGTGATGCTGCGTCTAGGCAATACGGTTGGAAATAGCATTTATGAAGCATCAGTGCCTATTGATATGGAGTCGTTCCGTATTACACCAACTTCAGATAGAGGAGATCGTGATTTATGGATCATAGAGAAATATGTCAAAAGATCGTTTGTTACGCCTTGTAGTCTATCTCAAGACTCCTTGGATAAGGTAAAGCATATCATAACAAGGAGCTGTTACGGAGCCTAATGTTGGATGCAACAGGAATTCTGGAATGCTGTTATTGAGGGAGAATTAGACAATGCTCTAAAAAGACTCGCACAGGGAGCTCATGTAGACTACAAAAACACAGAAGACGAATCAAGAACTGCATTGCACAAGATGGTAGACAAAGATGATGAAGTTACAGTCGAATTCTTATTACAAAGACTGAGTGACATCAACCAACAAGATGCCAATGGCTGGACAGCACTTCACTATGCAGCTGCCAACAACAATGTTCGACTCGTTTTAGCGTTATTAAAGAGGCATGCAAAATCAGATATTAAAAATGGGGACAATATGGTAATGCCACTCGAAAAATTAAGCAGCCTAGATATCAATCTCATATATCTTTACAGACTCCATTAGATTTGGCCGTGGATCGCCAGAGTGTGCAAGCAGTAACAGCATTGCGTTTGTTTGCATTCGACAAACAGCATAATTCATCGCCATCAAGCTCCCTAGACTTCGGTTTTCGAGAAGCCATGTCTTCATTTAAGCACACTAGCAACGAAAGACCCGCTATCGGGACGTCTCACTCTGCTGTTGATCTAAGAGAAACCAAGGCCATGGTACCTAAATCCAATGGTGTGCTTCACGACGATCAAAATAGCCAATTGTTGAGTGTAGACAAGTAATCTGTAATTTAAGCTTTATAACCTTCTCCTATTCCTTTACACTATAATTTCACTACAATTTCCAAATAAATGATGCCGTTTTTAATACATAAACTAGTGTTTGACATCAGCTACAACCAGAAATTTTATTTCAGTAATTTACAGCATGGGCACAGAATCACGTTTCTTTTGTAAGCGGGGTCTGCCTCTTGGTTTGTGTTTTACATCTTGACAGCCTACTTTGCCAGTTGTCACGCAACGGCGACATGGACGCACATTATCACATCGCAAATGGGATCTTTTGCAATGATTACAGGCCTTGTCGACGTTTCTGCCCTTTTTACAAGCGGTGCCAGTAGTTGAGGATGTGTTTGATGTGCTATTGGGCTCTTCATCACCGTCTTCTTCATATTCATCAGCATCAGATAGCTGTTGTCTGGAGAGATAGTATGATAAACTATCAGATGATGCCGATATGCTCACTTTCTTTTGCTTGGAGACCTTTTGCTTTGATGATTGCTCTAATTTGATGTTATTCATGCTCCCCTTTCTCTGAGTCATTGACATTTTCTTCTTTCTTTTTGCTGTTCCTGATTCTGAAATATAGCTCATGGAAGCTGATTTCCTGGGCATAGAAGGTGGTTGAAAATCTGATTGCAGATCATCTTGATCAAACATATTGTCTTGTTGCAATAGTGCTTCTTCCTCGTTTGACGAGGCTGATGAGAATGATGAATATGAAAAAGACGCAGAGAGCATTGGTGTGGAATTGCTCCGATATGCTAAATGGTGTTCGTTGGAGATGGCTGAAATTGGAGCTGCTGTCTTATGAATGGAAGGTAAAGGGTATGGCATGAGTGGTGGCATAAAGGAAGCCGACGATGTTTCATCAAAGTAATGATTAGAGTCCTAAATGATACACATGTCAGTTAGCTTGTTACAATTTGAGCATTGAGCGTCTTACAAAGGTATTGTTACAGTTAAATTCATTCAGCATGCCTTGGCCATGAATTGGATAATCGCAGGGGAACACAACTGACTGAGTAGCATTCTCTGGAAATAATGATAGTGGATGGCATTGCTGTTGAAAGTCTAAACCAGCGTCAAGTCCTGCTACGCCGTTGTGTTGTGATGGTAAGCATGTCATATCAAATGCTGTTGTGTCCATGAATGAATCAATTGGGGTATAAAAAGGAGTCGCTGCTGTCTGCTGCTCCATCATTTGCAAGTAGGGCAGGTCTGATTCAGCTGTTACTGAAGAGTAGAGTTCATCAAAATCTAAAACTGAATCGTTGCTAGCACTGTTTAAAAAATCTTGGATACGCTGTTGATTTTTGATGTCTGTTTGAACCTGCAATGTCAGCTGCAGATGATTGAAGACCAAACCATCTGCTGGTAGTGTTGTGTAAGGAGTGGTATCATCTTCAGAGACCAAATTTAGTAGTTGGTTTTGGTAGTAATTGCTGTCCATGATGGATTGTAATGGATAAAAGAGAAAAAAAAGAGATGCGAGGAAAAGAAACTCAAATTATATACAAAAATTGGAGAGCATTCTTAGACAAAAGATCAATATCATTTTAATCACATAGGCTGCAATTGGTTGTGTGTATTTCAACATGTAGAAATCGCTTTAAATAGTGATCCATGCTGTCATCTCGATAGGAAATTTGAATTGATGTAACCGCTCATTGTATTTAGTTTAGTGATATGGAGCTTTTTTTTTTTCTTCTTCTTAATTATCAAGCAAACACACAAACAGACTCTATATCAATACTTTATCTCTCTACACAGCACAACACTAATTTATTATTATATACATGTAAAATGCCAATGCATACCTCGTTCAATAACAAATGCACCCATCTAAATAGCATTGCTGCTCGTATGAAAGCCTTGAAGCTTAATGAATTCTTTGGCTGTAGATCGATATGTCTGGATTTGTCAATTTTTGACATTTGATTTGAAATAGCTGGGAGAAAATCTCCTGATGTCTTTTGTGTTTGCGTGTTTGTCAACTAGTAGATTGACACTGCATAAAGTGTATCAGATGCCAGCACAACAGAGATCATACAGGAATTTGAATAACAACCGTATAAAATGATACAGACAATAGGTGCTCTCTACGTGCAAATATCGAATTCATATAACTGTGTCCATCTTTAAAAGTTGCTCTAGTGGTCTTTACAGAGAATATAGTCTGAATAAGACAGGCTACGAGACGCATACCTTGAACGATTAATATATCTCAGTTGGAATACAAACAAAGTAGGTCATGATAGTATGACTAAATATCTTGCTTTCAGCAATCACCGATGTTTTTACATGACGATCTCGCTAGACGGTAAAACTATACAGAAATTGATTTCTAGTCTACAAATGTTATTGTTCTGGATGTAATTTGAACCTTCAACAATGCCAAAATGCGTCGAAATCCTAATACTACAAGTTCCATTCATTTGGGGTTACCAGCAGCTTACGGCTGAGCACCAAGTACTGTATCAGCCCAGCAGCAGCAGTACAAGATTTGAGGCTCAATGCGTCTGAAGCTCAAGTAGATCAACGGCTGTGATTTACTTTACACAGCAAACTTTCAATTCAACACGCTGTTCATTATAGTAAAGAGCATGTATAATGCTAGCATAGTTTATAATGACCACTAAACGACTTGTTTCAAATGATGTCTTTTGGGATGTATTAGGAGCAGATCAACATCTAGCCCACCTTCCAGCATTGCTTGTGAAAAGTGACGTAGAAGGAGTTTGGACAAAAAATATTTTCTTGAAATAGCTATTTTCTCTTTTGAATTCATTGCAACTCTTTAAAGAAACTGTTATTATGTCTGCTGTAGGTTAGAACTCTTCTGTCGAAAAGGATTTATACTAACCCTGTGCTAGTTTGTTCCCGTTAACCCTAAACCCTTCCTTAATGAGCTCACTGGTAAACCTGTCGCTGTCAAGTTGAAGTGGGGTGGTGAATATCAAGGTTACCTTGTTTCTGTTGATAATTACATGAACCTTCAGGTGAATCTTAGACATTCGTATACCATACGCGTTCCATACTGACTTACTGCTTTGATAGTTGGCAAATACAGAAGAATTCCAAAACGGCGAGTCCGTTGGCACACTTGGTGAAGTGTTGATTAGGTACGCATTCATTCTCATGTGGATTGTAAATCTGCTATATTAACTTGATTCTCACTAGATGTAATAACGTTCTTTATATTCGTGGAGTTGAAGTGGACGACGATGTAAAAATGGAATAGAGCAATATGGAGTGTGTAATCGCCTCAGAAAAAAAGCAGCAAAGCGAAATAAAGATAGCATGTGTATACTTATTAATTGATCAAAGAGATGGAGTTTATTATTAAATTGTTTGATGACCTGCGGTTTTGGATCTATTATTGCGCAGAACAACAGCATTTTTAGGTTGATTTGCAATGATTACTTTTTTAGCGGATGAAAAAGTCGAGTTCTTGAACCAAGAAGAGAGGAACGATAATTTGATGCGCAGTGATACAGGCAAAGTGGACGACAATTTGAACTCTGTGCTGTTGGGTTGAATGGGCCATGATTTGAGCTCAACAAGCTGATGCTGGACGCCTACAACTTGGCTCTCTACCATCACTTCATACACTGTCAATCTCCAGGATCCTCCAGTCTTAACCCAATCATAAATGTCAATTGTCTCTTCTGCCTTCTCCTTCATTCTCTTTAGTGCTTGTTTTGAGATGGTTTTTAATACGTTATAAGCAAGATGGATTCTATTCATAGGACTTGGCTCCAGTACGCTGCATTTAGATCCCATTTGTCGCTCTATCTCCTTTGCTAGTTGCTCGTAGCCAGTGTTCAATCTGACGTTCATTACCAATGATCTTGTAGGTTTGTCTAATATCTCAAATCCAGTGAATTCTGGTGGTTTCAAATGCTGTTTTTTTATCTCGGCATCAATCACTTTGATGAATTCGTCTACTGTATCCCATTTCGTTGAGAATTCAGCGCCTCTTTCAATCAATACCCTTCCAATGATTGACAAGTGCGGTTGCGTATTATGAGCTTGGTTGGGGCCGAACTGTACAAATGTCTTTTCTTGAAATTGCTGAAGGGACGCTTGAATAGGAGTGCCTGGATTAGGCTCTAGATAAAAAGCAAGTGATCTACGAGCCTCACGCAGCTTGTGAGGTGCAGGTGTGATCTCGGACGAGGAGTTCATTTTAAACCCTTCCAGTTTGAACTCTGTAAAACTAGGCACATCTTCTTGCTTGGACAACGATTCTCTTGCCGGTGCACTGATGGTAGATCGAGTGTCAATAACCTCAGATAACGGCATGTTTGTTTCCAAATGTTAAGTTATACAACAAAAGGGAGAAAGAGAGAGAGAGAGAGCAAAAATGAGTTGGAGACTTTTTTTTTTAAAAAAAAAATGAACTTATTTATTGTTGTACGCTACACAAGAACGAGGAGAGACGATGATTTTTAATCAAGTTTTTGAGAAGGAACTGATGTAGTAGAAGTATTAGCATTTAAGGTTGTGTTGGTTTTGGATTCAACAGCAGATTTGGTCTTGTCGACATATGATTGCGTAGCTTCTTTAGCAGTGGCAAGCTTGGCAGAAGCAAACTCTTGAGTGCGCTGGAGCTGGCTATTCAATATAGCCTGACCTTGATGGAGACGGGCGTCTATCAAATCCTTGTTGCTTATATAGAGACGAGGGAAAATGAACGCGGAGATGATAAACAACAAGATCAGAATACGGCTTGGAACGTAGGCTGAAATTCTCCATGTTGTGAAAAAGATGGCCAACCACTATATATTGACATTCACACAATGTTAATATGACATCATGCAAACGTACTCTTGCACGCCTATTACCTTTAAGCTTGTATTTCTATCCTCAATCAGCACAATACGAGTAACAGCTCTTGCTACAGTTTCTGCCACATCAACTACAATGGAGCTGTAGTGTACAGCAGATTCCTTATTCAACAAATCTGCATCCTTGTTCTCCAATACATTGCTAGTCAAACCCACAAGTCAGAAAACTATCTATACATGTGTTTTCTCTTTTTTTTTTTTTTTTTTTTACCTCCATGGATGAGTGCTTGGGCGATCAGAAATGACTGTTTGAGTGAATTGGGTTCCAAATACATAGACAAGATTGACGGTAATTGCAATAGTTAGAGCACCGGTGATGATTTGCAATAAAGAATAGCGTTGTGTCAAGACAATGGAGGCTACCAAACCAACAAGTATAATAGCAGAACGAACAGGGTTTTCCCATTTACAGATACGAAGAACTTCAGCTTCAATGCGTCTAGTCGTTTCGTTTCTTTGACCTTTACAATCGCTTGAGTACCAAGCTGTGCTCATGATGAAATTTGATACGTACCACGGGCGCCTTTATCGTATGTTCTGGTTGCAGAGCTAGTGAGTGGTGTACTCTCTGTTTGATTGTCAATTGCCATTATTCACTATGATAAAAAAAAAAGAGAAAAAAGCGATGAATAGATAAAACCGGAAAAAGCGCTATTCATGCAAATTCGATTTTCGAATGTCAAACCGGGTGGTTTTAGTTTTTAATTGGCGGTTTCGCTAGTTTTCAGCAGTGATTCATAATTTCCAGCAGATCGCATGTGATCCTCGGCTCTGATTGAGTAGGCAATATCTATGAAATGCCGCCATTACGTTAAGGGTATTGCTATTTGCACAGTCGAAATTCACTTTCTGCGCAACTATCGACTGCTTTTCATACAACTAAACATAATACTCCATGCAAAATGTTCTTTTGTGCACCGTCAATCACCATGGGCAGCACCCGCGATTTAAACGATTAAATATGCAATTATACCGTATTTCAAGTGACATAAACTGCGCTAAAACCTCCAAAAATTGACTTGCAATTGTCGATATGACTCTTCCACGATACTCAAGATCTACATTAATGAAAGCAACTCATAAACGAATAGATAGTATATTTAGATTAACTCTTACTACTCAATAATTGCTAAAACACTGCTAAAATTTGACACATTTGACGAGCAATTTCTCGAGCTAGAAGCTGTTTTAGACCTCAAGAGTAGCACCGAGCAATTGCTCCCATCCAGCAGTTACCTGCTGATACCTTTTTTCAATTTTCTTAAGATCGATGAAAACTACTCAAAAACCATGAGCTATCCCTTTACTCAAACATCAAAAATCAGTTGTTCGCGTTTTTGACCCCAAAAATGAAGACTTTTACTATGGTATACTTAAGATCAAATTGATTCTAGTGATCCAGGGCAACATATGAAACTACTTTTGTGAGACCTTTATATGTGGGATTTCGGCATTTCGGCAAAACTTTACTTTTCATATTTTCGAGAGTTGCTCAATATTTTTAGTCAAAACAACTAAATTAAATAGCACCATCAGATCCGGTATAAAAATCCGCATGTAAGTATATTAGAAAGTAGGGTGCTACAAGAACAGTTCATATAGCTGAATTTGGCAAAAACCGCAAATAAAAACATTTCAGACATGAAATCGAGCAAATCATGAACAGCGGTTTCCACCACTGCGAAACAGTTTAAACCCAGCAACACCACTGCTGCTGCTACTGCTCTGCTTTGGCTGACAAAATGCCTCGATGATGATGTTTTGGTAACTGATTCTGCACGAATGATATGTGATGTCAGCTATACATAAGATTCGTCGTATATGATACTGGTATCGCACTGTCAGCACTACCCAATAATCGTAACTAGACCAATACATTGCCCAAGAATTGTAGCTGTTTCCTAATAGTTGCCAAGCTTTTGTCAGTTTTATACAGTAAAAATCCTTTTATTGGTTAACCACAGATTGCACAATGTGCCTGAATAATAACTAGTTGTGCAGAAAGTAATTATTCAAGAGCAAATCATATAGAACTAATCAACTGAACAGCACGCTATTATATGATTTAAACAAAATAATTTATTGAATACAATACACGACTAATGATTGCATTTGCCTTTGATGCAGCTATCTCTACAATCATCACTGGTAGAGCAACAATAGTCTTTGAGACCATTGCCCTTTTACTTGCCTTTGGAACCCGGAGCACAGATAGATAATGGGGGGGGACGTGGTTGCAGGCTTCAGGATTACTTTGGCCTTGTTGCATATACCGTTAATACAACTTTCTTTACAGTTAGCGTCAGAATAGCAGCAGTATATATTCGTGCCTTTGCCGTTCTTCTTTCCTTGTAAACCTTTAGTGCAGCCAGACGACAAAGTAGCGGTGACAGTGGATGAAGGGAATGCTGGACCATCACGTTTGCTCTTTACACAGCTATTGTAACAATCATCATTGGAGGAACAGCAATAGCCTCTGTAGCCATTGCCATTCTTCTTTCCTTTAGAGTTACTGATACATGTTGCAGATGCGGGTAGCGTAGTAGGGATGGTAGTAGTTGGAGTAGTAGTAGCTGTTGTTGTTGAAGCAGTAGTAGTAGTAATAGGAGTAGTTGTGGTCACTTTAGGAGGCTCAACTTTATCGCAAGTGTAAATCTCAATGTGCTGAGAGGGATTTGTTCCAAAATAGACACATGGATAATCGTACTCTGCAGTGTAGAACATGATTGGAGTCCAAGCTTCAGGGTTAAAGTGAAGTGTCATATGAGAATATACAAAGCTGGGGTTGGATCGGCTGTGTCCAGGATCATCTTCAAACAAAGTTAAACCATCGTCATCTATACATTTGACACCAGTTGAAGTTTCGCCCGCAAAGGTATTGCCCAAAGCAACATAACGACAAACCAGTCTTGGAGATACGCTTGCATGCTTGACACCTACAAAGCGTCTTGAAGCAAGTGCCGAAGGAGCCTAAGCAGCAGATGCCACGACAGCAAAAAGTTTTTGAATCTTCATAACTGAATTCTAAACAAGTTGAAGCTTCAAACTTTTTCTATGTTCGATGAACTTTCGGTTTTAGTCAAATACAAGTCGAATCAACACGCTTTGACAGTACTGCATGCATAATCTACAGTGTGGTTTCTATACATTGTTGTAACTTTTCGTGTATGACTCGAGGTAGATGACATGCATCTAGATACAAAGATACCAAATATCCACTTTAGCCATGAAGTATCTATCCTAATTTTTCTTAGAAATCGACATATTTAAGCAAAATAAGGAACTTTATAGGGTAAGAGCTATGTACGGATCGTAACAAATATGACAATAGCCGATCGTTGATTTTGACTCTTGCTTATCACAAATGGCAGTAAATTATGTCAATTTGTTGGTCTCGAATCTACTGTATAATACAGTGTTATTGGCTAATAAGAAAAAGTTGCTGCAGCTTTTGTCTACAACCCATTTGTAAAATATGAATGTGCATATTGAAAATTGTCGAGGTGTGCTTGAACCAAGTGTAATTTTGATTGACAGACGACTATACCAATACCGAGTCGATGTACAATGCTCTTGTATAATCAGAATATGCATTCTTTGACCAAAAGCCTTGAGTTGAATCCAGCCTTTCCTTATACATTCATCACCATCGGGTGTTGGGTGTTGGTAATCGTCGTATCTACATAGGAGAAAGACCATCTTGGATAGGCTATTATTGAAACTGTATAAAATCAGTAATCAAGCTCTAAACAACAGGACTATCAAGCTTTGCCAATGTTAGTGTACAATCATCTGAGATAGTGTACTATGAGAATCGGATGACACCTTGCATTGATTCTTGTCATTACAATGCAAATCGCTTTCCAGCGTTATCTGTTGCTAAGGATACTACTCCAGAAAGCGTAGTATCATCCGACTGCACAGCCAGTACAGTAAACACTCAAATCTATGTCTGATCTAAAACAGGGGAAATATTGACAGCCTACTGATCTGACAAAACCTGCATGAAGATGCTAAACCCCGAATTGTTAAAGCCTTCGCTTATAACACTGAACAACCGTAAAAAGATCATTGAAATTATGTTTTTTTTATTGTTATTATTTGATTCAACTAGATATGATAAATCTCATTTTATATAGCTTTAAATCAAATGTAAATGCGTCTCTTTTTATACATTTGTGCTTGTGCGTCTGCGCAAAATGTCGTATTTTGGGTGTAATATTATTAATTGTGTTGTAAGTATTATTATTGCTGCTGCTATTTTTTTTTTGTAAAGATTCATCGTTTCAAAGCGTTTAATTCATTGATTAAATCAGCCTTTTCCTTCTCCATGATACTCTCTCTTTGATGCAATATACGAATGTACTCCAAAGCTAATTTAAAATGCAATTATTAGTCATCCACAGATCAAAATAAAAAAATAAAAAGCTGGGCAAAACTTACTTTTACTCAGAATCTCCCATTTACTCGTCTTTAGGTTTTTATCTACTGGTAGTAAATCTCTCAAATCATCAAACAAATCCTTCATTTCCTTTCTTCTCTTTCTCTCAGCTAGCTTGTGACTTATTCGAAGTTCTGGAGATCGACTGTAAGGTGTTTCACTACCTCTCCTTGAGACAGCGGGTCTTTCATCCTCTCCCCGTGCTGCTGTCATCATCATGTCTTCCTCCATCCCTGAGCTAGATATGGAATTATGTCTACTGCTGGCCCCATTGAAAGTAGAAGAAGATCCCATAGCAATCGAATGACGACGATGGTCATCTATCATCATATGCATCTGCTTGAACTGATAATCTGAAGCAGAAGGTCTGGATGCTGTAGTGGTACTTGTTAGATGTGTAATTGAAGGTAATGATTCTCTTCTCCAGGGAGATGTTGTCGTCGATGTAGGCGGGGTTGGAAGTTGAGGCAATGAAGGAAGATGTTCAGGTGTAGTTACCATCGATGATCTTCTAGATGAAGGAGAAGATGGAGGCGAAGAAGAGTTGAATGATAAAAGCGAATGATTGGGACGGAAAGAGGAAGATGAATGCAAAGCTGGGTCAGTGAGAGAACCTCGGCGTGAGTTTGAAGGGCTTGAATGTGCACTGTCTGGATAACCAGCAGTGTGATGATGATGACGGAATGAAGATAAAGGATAAAGTGTTCTGTTGGATGTTGGGTCAATCAGTGAAGGCCTTCTTTCTTGATGTTGTTGTTGTTGTTGATATGGAGAATTGGGATGAGAGTTATTGGTAAAATGGTCAGTCATATTCATACTTTAATTATTAGTGTAGAGGAAGGGGGGGGGGATGTAAAGATGAAAGAGAAAGAGATAGACCAGCAAATGCTTTAAACAAATAGAAACAAGGAGGGGGGTTGGTTAGAGGCAACTCCGCCTATTAACACTGCTGTAAATGTACAAGCAGGATTACCGCGTGCTCAAACAGATTTGCCACACCATTTGCATTTCATTTACCGGTTGAGTGATGTTGCCACATGGCTTTTTACTTTTTCGCCCATGTTTATTTGAGGATACGCTAGAATACAATTTTGGGTATTTGTAATATAAATAGGCCCACTTGTTTTTTTTTCATATTCTCTTTTTCTTGATTTGCTTGTATCATTTGTCTGTGAAACTAGATACATGCTTTGTAAATGTGTGTGAGTAATTTAAGCATCTATAAAACGTTGTCCAATCATGTGTTTTCAAATGCGATTTTAAATTTGGTGCCTGAAAATCTTAAAATTAGACATGGAATATACATGTCTGAGTAGCTCTTGGTTGGCCAGAGTGTGAGTTCTTCATGCCCTCTTGATCTTGCTCTTGTTTGCCAGCGTTGTAAACATGTAAATTCCAATCCAGGTTTCACGGTAAAAGTATTAATCGTGAAATTCATGCTGGTACATATCAAGAAAAACCTTAAATCATCACGTTATTTCGCACTATCTGCTCCGCGCAGCCACCATCTGTAAAGGAATATTCATGCGCATGCCTACATATTGCCTCTCTTGTCCCTGACTTCATCGTAGCAGGTTTATACTAAACGCAATTTCGAGATTATATTATAAAATTCACGTTATGAAGAACCTAGGGAGAGGAGGAAATGACACGACATCTGATGACCATACCGCTTTATTTTGCAAAGCTCTACATTAATTACGTCGTAAAAAACAAAACAAAAAAAAAAAAAAAAAAAAAGACCCTTAAAAATCCTCTTATACGGCCATGGGTCTGCAATCAAACTTTTTCACTATTAGCTAATAGCAATCCAGCATATTGATATCATCTTCAGGATTTGTTGGGATGATGGATTGAGTCATCATGTCTGCATTGATATCAAATGCTTCTTGATAGAGATGTTCCGGATCTAATGTTTGTTTTTGCTGAGCTAGATTTACCATTTGTAACGTTTTTATGAAATCATCGTCTGTTGGATCCTTGTCATCAAAAGGTCTCTTTTGTCCCGTGCTCAAAGCAGCGGAAGCATAGCGAGATAAGATGCTTTCAATGACTCGAACAGCTTCTATGCGAACCACTCTATTCGTGTCCACAGCCTACGCTCAAAAATAAGAATCCTGACAGAGAGGCATATTCGATTCATGGATCCACTTACAGCTTCTGCTAATAGCTCGCCTGCTTTTATATGTGTGAATAAATGATCATGCGCTTGTTGATCTCTCTTGCTTTGCTGTTTTTCATGGGCATAAAGTAGCCACAGACTTTCAATCAGTTTACAAGCTCTGATGCGCACATCGGTGTCTTCATCTTGCACTAGATCACGTATAATATGTGGGCTGTTGCGGTTGTTAGTAACCAATACGAGTACACGCCAACCTTGCTTACTTGAGTGAATTTTGGTTTTTTGAGTCCTCCGTCTCCATCAGCATCCCTTGGCTAGACCTGTTTTCAATCAAACAACTGATCGCGTCTAACGTAGCTCTTCTGACAAAAGCTTCAGTGTCATACAGCAAGCAAGGCAGCGTCGCAGCCAAATCCCTTGATACTTTGTGCTGCTGAATGTAGTCCCATCCCTCTTTACACTTCATCATCATCTGTTTTTTTTTTTTGGAGGGAAAAACGCTTTAGTATACTTGATCCAGCCTGAATTCACCTGCCAATTACCTGCAATACTTGCACGGCGGAAGCTCTCACATAGGGTTCCGCATCGTGAATACGAGCAAATACTTGCAAGGGTAAATCATATGTCAATGCAAATTGAACCTTTGTCATCCTAATTGGATGATCCTTGAATAACTGTCCAATGAAATTGACAGTGGCATCCCGGATATCCCATTCTGTATCAAGGAACTTGAACTCCAATGCCTCTGCTACGCCTTTGCCCTGAAATCAGTGTTATTGCCATGCTTAGCTGTTGATGTGTATGTGTTTTTCTCTCTCACTTACCGATTCTGTCACAAGAGCGCCAATGTCACTGTGACCCAAAAGGCTGTCAAATGATGCCAGCACAATAGAGAGACTTTTGCAATCCAATGCAGCATCATCATTCATCATAATCTTGACTAATGCATGTGTGCACTGCGCTAATATTGCTGGCTGCTGATCTTTGTACATGGCACTCGTGAGCAGCTCCAAGCAAGCCTTCAATACGCGGGAATCGGAATACAGCATGTCGTGTTTCAAGACGTCAAAAAAATCAGTGAACCCAGGATTCTGTCATGGTAATGAATAAACAATGGGCTGGCTGTGCATGTGCGGTGGTCACTTACATTCATTATGGCCGCATCCGTTTCCAGTAGTTTGTTTACAGTGCGCATCACAAGCTGCAGTAGGTTGTTCTTGAGACGAACCGATTTCAATGATTTCTTAACATTTTGTAGTCGGCTGTGGGTATCGTTATCCAGGCAGACATGCAATAAATCATGCAGCGTGGAATAAGCTGCGTCAGATGAACACGCTTCTGTGTTTGAGCTCTGTTGAAGCAAGGTGAATGAGGCGTCCAGTAACGAAACTGCTGTCATGGTGTCGTTCAGTGCAGTTGACTCTCTGATCATGTTCAATGCCAGTTCAGATACAGTTAGATAAGCTGCTACTCTCGTTAGTTTTGATTGAAGAGCCAGTACACACATGATGCTCACCCTGATGCACATTGCCCCCACTGCTGGAGAGATTCAATGTAAGAAGCGGATCTGGATCCCAAGTGAACAGCTCGTTTATAACCTCCAAAATTCTTGCTCTGACCATTCGATCGCACGACAAGAGGGATGGCATAAAAGAATGCAACTATCGACAAAGTAAGTTTGCAATCCGATGTTTGCTCGAAAAAGCGATTTACCAATTGCTTTGACTGAATGTATGGCAGCGTATTTCGATCCTTAAGAGCCACAATGGCCCAACAGAAATCCAGGGCAGAGAGGATTTGTTTCTGATCTCCTACTCCCTGAGCAGACTGAAGCAGAATGGAGCGGATCAGCTCTGAAGGATCCATTAACTGAAGCAATTCGTCTGATTTCAGTGTCAACAAGGCGGCAAACAACTGACAAGCCTCAGCTACCACATAGCTACTCTGATCCAGCAGCGCAAATGGGATGAAGGATGTTGCCTTTTCATTGCCGAGTAACCATCTGTACCCACTATCGCACCATAGAAATAAGCGACATGTTTCAATACAAGCACAGCGTAATGCAGCTTCATTGGACTTGATACCGGCAGTGATCATAGCCAAGACATCTGCGTAATCAGACGCTAATTCTTGAAACAATTCGTCTTTTCCATAGTGTATCAATTGACCTAAAAAGCGAAGACACAGCGTAGTGACACGATAATCTTGCTCATCTACTAGCAAACACGCTTTTCTGATTTGATGAAATATTTGACAATTTTTATTCAACTCGGTAATGGCCACAATCGAATGCGTCGACAAGACCAACGTGAGAAATGACAGCACTTTTTCGTACAGTGTGTCATCTACAATTGTCTTGGACATGTAAGGTAGAGCTCTTATCATGCTAGCAGCTCTTTGTAGGTCCATTTTTGTTTTTGTTGTTAAGTGTGGGAGTTATAAAAGGGAAGAAGGGGGGGGGGGAGGGGCGCTAATCGCCTAGTGTGACACCCTTAAAGTATACTGCTTTACCCCTCCGCCGACTGTAGATGAAACAGAATGGGCGTATATATCGTTTGCGAATGATCCATCATCTGATAAATGGGGTTTTTTGTTTTGATTGAGAATGCCTTTTATGGAGAGAGATATAGATTTATTTTATTTATAGAATAATTTACAAAAAGAAAAAAAAAAAAGAGGTATATGTAATTGTTTGTGGGGGGGGGGGATATATAGAAACAAATTGAAGTGAGAAAAAAAAAAAAAAAACTATTCATATTTAGTTGAAGAAGGGGTAAATGGCATATTGAAATAGCAGCTATTAGCGTCTGTGGGCCAATAGGTATTCATAGTGACTGGATCATCCTCCATCAGCAAGTCTGTTGCCGTTGTTGTTGTGCCTTCGAAGTCAACGTATTGATCCAAGTTATAAGAAGCCAGGTCAGGCACATACCAATTGCTGTTGGGGTCAGAGAAGGATTCCGTGTTGAATGTGTTGGACGAAAAGTGGAGGTTCTTTTCCAGGCTGAACGACTGGAGATCAATGGTCTTCATATCAGGGTGTTGAGTGACAACTTGCTGAGGAACTTGTAATCCATCAAGGATATTTTGTGCTTCCACATCAAACAGCATTGGGTATTCAGCAGTGAGCAACATTTGGTTGGGGTCTTTATCGTACATCCAAAAGGCATCACCTTCTTGCTGCAGTGGTTGTGGTTGTGGTTGCTCAGGAAGAAGAGGAATAGAGCCGATCAAATCTGCTGGTCTAGTCAAATTGTTGTACGACTCTGCAGGGTAACTCAAAGCATAAGGTGACGCAGTAATGGTGTCAATTGAGCTTGTTGTTGTTGTTGTTGTTGATTTTCTCTTTTTGGAAGTGTGTGTATCATCAGCATAGGATCCCATATCAACGGCACTATCTTCATCGTCATCTTCAGCTGTAGAAGATCCAGGCTCAACAGGGTTACGACGCTTGCCAGCTTTGGGAGGAGGTCTTTGAGGGTCAGTAGACTTGCGACGCTTGTTCACAGGGTCGAGAGGATTGAATCGAATAATGAAATTTTTGGGATCAGTTTTAGGCACTTGCTTGGTCGTAGCCTTGTTCTTCTTTTCTTGAGCTGTCATGTTTCTGATACGGGGAGCAGACACGGATTGAGAGGCATTAGCAGTAGCATCAGTAGAAGTAGTAGAAGCAGCAGCAGCAGCAGCAGACTTGTTCTTTTTGGCCTCGTAATCTTCAGGACGAGTAATGTGAATATTGGGACACAAGTTATCCATTGACAAGTCGTCCAGATTCATCATTTCTTCACCACTACCAGAGGCGCCATTTTCAGAGTTGATGTTGCGATAATGGCGAGTAGAGAGAGAAGTGTACATTCCCATATCATGATGTCTTCTGCTATGGCCTCCAGTTTGAGATAGATTGTCCACAAAGATCTTTTCAGTGTTGAGACGGAGAGTCCAATAACCACCTTTGCCAGGATGCGCTTGAGTAGGACGACGGTCTTCTTTGACAAACCATTTTCTGTTCAATGAGAGATTGTGACGGATAGAGTTCTAAATGCAAAGATTGAATTTTAGGACGCCAATTGTGAGTATCATGATTGTGCTATTACCTGCCAACCCTTTTGACCTCTCTTGTAATACGGATATGCTTCCGAGATCCATTTGTAGATGTCACTCAAAGTTAAACGACCGTTTTTGCTAGTCAAAATAGCGTGAGCAATGAGTGTTGCATAAGAATAAGGTGGTTTTTCGAAACGATCAGTGGGCTTCCACCAGGGGATGATTTGATGGGGCCAAGAGGCTCTTGTTCTCGCAGGGCAAGTCTCGAGATCGTCGTCATCTTCAGGTCTGATACCGATGGGCTCTTCATATTTAAACTTGATTTCTCTAGTGTGGTTGTTGTAGTTTGACTTTTTGTTGTTATTGTTGTTGGTCAGATGTTTGTCTCCAGGTGATTCACGGATAATTGAGAATTGCGACATTTGCTGCAATTGTTTCTTGTTTGACATGATGAGATATAAAAGACAAGAAGAAAGTGGGTATATGTATTAGGCTGATATATATATATATATATTTATTAGAATTGGATTACAATGAAATAAAGAGAAACAAAAGAGAAAAGAAATGCAATAAATAGAGCAACTATAAATACTTTTTCTGCTGCCTGGTTACTACTGCAGACAAAAGTTCACCCACACACACTATATGATTGTGTGTACAATATGATGACAGAGTGAAGGAAACAAGTGCAGCTGTGTGTTACGTTACAATGGAACGGATAGCATCATACACTGTATTTTCAGCATCCCCCTTGCTGCTTCTTTATCAAAAGATAGAGATAGATAGAGAGTGAGTGAGAGGGAGAGTGAGAGAGCCAAGCATATGATCAAGCTATTTGTTACTTTTTAAACGAAAAGAGGCTAAATGTGATCAGAACCATGGACAATATAGTTATATTAAATCTTTACAGGTAAGTGGATGATCCTGGGAAGTAGTAAGATGGAATCATCTGTTTGTTTCATATACACCTCATAATAACAAACTACCAAAATTGTTCATGCTTATTGTACCACATGGAACGCCCATTTTACACACTGTGATTTAGGTGCGATAAAATAGACATCTCTTTACTGTCTGAACAGAGCGAGGATGGGCCCATTGTTTTTTTTTTCTGTTGATAAATCGACAATCTAATTAATGTACTTGAGACCAAAAACAATGCGTATAATATATATATATATATGTATGTATATATAAACAATAGCAATAAAAAAGTGTACGTGCGTTTATTATGATATATATATTGCTTTGATTACGGATCTGCAAATATCGCTTTATTTATTATTGAACCCCTGAATCCTGTACTTGTTACAATGAATGATGAATTTACACCAACACGTCGCTTCTCAACACCCATTTGCTGCCTTCAATCACTTCCATTGCTTCATGTAGCAAACAGTGTGTACCATGTCGATGGAGCAAAGCCATCCCTTTTTTCGGCTGTACTACTATCGGATCGGATTTCCGATTATCATTCTTATAAAACACAGTTTCGCCACCTTTCATATCTTCATTCAGATAGATCAGTAACGTCCAATCAGTCCATAAGCCAGTTGTTTCATCTTGTACGCTTTCATCGTAGTGTGCACCAAACGAATGACCCTTCCTATAACGGTATATCCGAATATTAGAATTTAACCCCTTGGGTATCTTTGCTTGGCTGATAGGCGACTCTTGGACCACTTGTTGCATTCCCTTCCACAATGTGTTTGCGACGCCTGGATCTTGAATTGATTGCCGATCATTGTTACGAAACGCATATCCACGTTTGGGTTTACCTCCAGCACTGGCAATCGGCGGCAAATGGGTCTCAAAGTAGTGGACTAATTGATCGCATTCTTTAGCATTCAAGAATTTGGGAATCACGTAAATTTGATCAGGCTCTAATTCATCCACTTGAAGGAAGTTCTTTTGTGTCAAGGTTGGAAATTTAGTGCTACCCATTTTAGCACTGCCACCGGCCTTATTGTCTTCCTTTTTCACCACTTTTTTGGTTGTTTTGGGCATCTAAATAGTATATCCGGAGAAAAATCAAGGGGTATTGGTATAAAGGAAAAACGCGAAAGAGAAGGAAGTACTGCGGACGTACAATACCCGTCTCGCTCAAAAAGATACGAATGTTTTGGTTGCCTTAATAAGTTTGAAAATGTAACCTCAAATCTCGGCTTGTACATTAAAACGGGTACAAGTTTTTTACATGGCCAACATGAATAGAGCATAAGGTTAATCATGTAAACATACACAACATAGCTTATTTGATGTCTCGGCAAAGATACAAAAAAAAAAAAAAACAGAAGAATAGCATTAAATCAGACATTCAACAAATGTTATATCGAATACAAGTACCACAAATGACATGTATTCCACTCTGTCATCATGCAGTAAAATACGAATGTCGATTCCATAACGTCAATATGAGCTGTGGCCATCATCAACTGCAAAAAAAAAAGTTTATTAGTACGAATCATAAATATGTATGTACAACGTCAGATTTTTATTCCCTCGCTCGGTTGTGTCATTTCTTTTAGAGATTTCATGGTTCATCATCCGTACCTCAAAACTGATATCATCGTTTCCTCACATCATTTCGATCATTTTGCGTGTATATAAACTTCCGAAAAAAAAAACCTTCTTTAGCGTTCTTGAAGCAGTTTCCAGGGATACCACAAGTAGTGGATCGATCATTTTCGCGAGTTCTCGGCAGACGTTTTCTAGAATGTTTTCCACTGCGGCTAAAGTCGTTTACCATGATTACTATATATATACACATATGAAAATACCATTGGAAAATTGGTAAGCAAGCCTCATATAATAGCAGCTGCTTATTATTACCCCAATAAGGTACGTTTCATGCTAAGCTTTCGATTCTTGATTCCAATGCAATGTTATCCACCCCCCCTGAATGCCATAACACAATCCAACATTCGTGTCTCTTTATTTTGAACACACAGCAAATTGCAATTTATGTATATCAATAATCGACTAGTGATGTGGTTAGCATAGTACAGTATCATGCTACTGCAAGCATGCTACCTGTACAGTGATACGCAATGTACAATGTACAACCTTTGATTTTAACCCCTTAATTTTTTAGCATTTCGTGTAAACATGCAACTAATGCTAAGCATGATGTGATTTATTAGCATAACAGACTACGGGAAATAAATGTTGTCACCTATCAAAGGCGAAGTAAAATTAACTTGGCCGTCAAAACATCAACGCGAGGCGAGAAGTAACAGTGCCACGTTGCTGGTAAGATGCGCAGCACACAAAATAACAACTTTGAGCCTTCCTTACTCTACAACAAAGCTGGATATGATCAAGCGGTTTTGAATGCAATGCTTGCCAACACCTTACCTATTGATTCGCTACTTGTAATTAACATGATAGCCATAAAGGCAGTAATAAGGTATACACTCAAAATGTACTAGCCACTGAAAATTACATTTTTT
Organism: Mucor circinelloides; assembly: GCA_037974945.1. Classification (NCBI taxonomy): domain Eukaryota; kingdom Fungi; phylum Mucoromycota; class Mucoromycetes; order Mucorales; family Mucoraceae; genus Mucor; species Mucor circinelloides. Next base: position 281,462 of record JBBNAA010000023.1, on the reverse strand, counting down.
AAGATAGTTGATAAGATATAATTTATGTTGCCACACTAGTTGTAATTGCAGTAAAACGTGGAAAAAACAAAGTAGATGAAGATACTGCTAATACCCTTGGCTGTTCAAAGTTCGTATCATTTCACGAAATGTGTATTTCACGTCTCTAATCATACTCTTTGATGAATATCGTCACTTATCGAGCTGTTGCCAAACAGCTGCCGATGGTTATTCCACAACTCTTGATATAAATGTTGCTGGGCTATTTGGTTTTTAAACTGCTGAAACACCAAAATATAGTAGGCCGACCATGTATTGACAACAGCGTCCGTTGTTTGGGATGCAAATCTTCAAGGGCTTTTATTTCACAACACATTGTCTTGATATTTTACACAAGTATGAGATAATTTTTATTCCAGTAGCTTACTTTGGCTATCATCATACAGCTATTATTAATATACAATATAATATTATTTCATTTTTATGTATTTTATTATGGGAGATTAGCCTGCTTTACTTTACATGATATCGCCTCCTCCTCACGCCACAGTTGTTTAAAAACATACTAGATGGCTGTGGAATGTATTAAAAACATACATTCACTGGATTGATTTTACTTTTGGCCAGGTACATCATCAATCAATTCAGTAGTCTCGTATCAAAACCATTTGAAGCTATCTTCAAACAGGTCAACTTGAACCAATTATGCTCCTGTTATTATTGTATGCGCTGGCTTAACACTACTCTGGTTGTGGAATAATTTATAGCTTGTTCTTGTAGATATAAATTTACGGAAAAAAAAGAATAAAAAAAATGATGAGCCAATTTGATAAAGCTATAGGTTTATTATCAAACCTACAGATGTAAAACAGACTGACAAAAGTTCTGCTATTAAGAATTGAAATATAAGTCAACTCAGATCAATCAACGTAATATCGATTCATGCTAAAAGACTTCTTATTAGCAACCTAAACATATTCTAGCTTTGTCTGGATGAATAAATAGACTCTTCTTATTATCCAAAGTAACCTGTTCTGTCCTTCTTCGTATGAGGATTTATTAATATCGATCTACTAGTAGCCTGTATCCTATAAGTAGGTACTTCTATCTCTTAGCTTATTATTATACTAATAGTACGAGTCTGAGTTTTATCGTTTTGTATACATCTCTTTTATAACACATATCTAGATATACGGCATGCCTATAGCTTGTCGTATGTCTATAGCATAACGTATATTGCACAAGTCTGTAGTAGTACATAATGATGTATCTGTAGTTAGCATCATGGATACAAGCATATTATGTTTTATAGTGTGGGTATTAACGTGCATATCAGAATAATAAAGCGTATATTGCATTTGGCTAAATAAAGCAAAAATGCGTAGTAGTCGATGCCGGGATACAAGCATAGATCTATAGCGCCATCATCTATAGCCTATATCTTTTATAATATTATAAATCTGTATCGTACATCTAGTTTAGTACACATAATAATAGTTTGTATCTAGTATGGTAGCTGGATGAACTGTCTTCGGAATACAGATCATAGCGGACGTATTATTCCACAGTGCCAGCTTGGGGCTATCAAAATACATGATTTTCACTCATTTCATAAACGGAATATCTATTAGGTGCTTTTGACCTTTAGATTATGTTGGGACTGATGTAGAGCTATCGAATGGTCTTTGTTTTGTCCAAATCGGACAAGCCATTCTAGATATATTGCCAAAAAACCCTGCTCAGGGAAAATTCTTGATTTCGTCCATTTTTGACCTATGAGGGCAAGGTCCCAAATCCTATCTGAGTTTTTTGGTCTGATGAATTTTGTTTATTTCTCCATGTAGAGTCAAGCTAGAGCTTTGAGTAAGATCTAAAACAATAGAGAACGTCTTGCGCTACAATAATGACTAGTATTGCAAGCAATGTTATGCTGATACAGATCGAGATATTATCGAAAAACCACCAAAATTTGACGAAAAACGTTTTGTCTGTTTGAGACGCCTAGCGTTGATCAAATCAGACAAAAGTAATGTCATTCGATGCGCCTTCAAATTCTACACAAGTTTGATATAAACTTAAACAACTGTTTAGTATCAACAACTACCAAGTGTAGGTCATGACAAAATTCATGATGAATAAGGACTCATTCGAACCAACATGGATTTCAACCTCAGTTTGATATCAGCTACCACCCTATACCCAGAGTACACTCGTGACGTCAAGTTTGCAACTTTTTCTTTCTTTCCCATTCCCCCGTTTTTTTCTTTTTTCCATACCCCCGTTTTTAATACTACTTTTACTGCTAGAAAAATCTATTATTTATCTTGTTATTGAAGGCAATAATAGCAGAAAGGTCATCAAGCATGCGGTTGTTGTTGTTATTTGCTATCATATGCAGGTAAGTGTATTTACTGTAGTATCGATTGTCCAAGTCTATCATTAATTAATTATTATATTTTTTTCTTTGTTGACTAGAAGAATAGCTACCGACGACTGCTTCAAAACAAAAGAGAGCATCGCAACAACTGGTGAATACTGCTTCGAATTACGGTATTACTACCACCACCACTGCTTCTTTAAAGTCGTATCAATTGCCATTTATTTCTGAATACGGTATGTATCTTTGGTTAATTATTACTTTTCATTCAATCGTAACAACTAACTGAATTTTCTCTTATTTTTAGGAAATGGTTGCGTATATTATTCTAGACTCCAGCAAGACCTCTGGTGCTATTTCTCGTTGCTTTGACGCTCTCTGCAGCATGTCATTTGCAATGCTGCTGTTTTTGTCTAGTTCAGTGCTGTCTGCAACAAGTCATTAGTAGCGCTGTTCCTCCTCTCTGGTCGGTTTGGTACTGTTTGCAAGTTATGGGTCGTGCTTGTCTCTCTCGTTTGGTGCTATCTGCAAGTCATTTATAGCATTGTTTGTGTCTGGTTTGGTGCTGTCTGCAAGCCATCTCAAATGGCGTTACTCTCTGGTTTGGTGCTGTCTTTTGCAAGTCGTTTGTATTGCTACGTTGTTTCTTCTCAAATTCCGTGGATCAGGTAAGTTTCAATGATGTCTGCTGTTCAATATTATTATCTTATTGATTACATGAATATGATAGAATATAGGCATCAAGCACAAGGTGGTGCTCCAGAATATTGGATACAGAACAACCTGTTGTGAATTGCTCATCAAGTAAGTAGTATAAATGACGTAGATTCCTAGATACAATGCTGACTATTATTGTATTATTACTTTGATGTGATGTGTAGGCAACAAGGATAATGCCATAACGACTAATGGATACTTAATGAATACTGGATGCAACCGAAACTGCTAATAGTCGATTAGGTAAGTTCATGATATGATGGTGTTGATTGAGGAATGCAATACTAATTATATCCTTTGGACGACTATTATTATGTATACTGTAGGCAAGCGAATGGCAATAATCATGGACACTAATACTGGATGCTGCAGAATATCAGTCAAGTTATTATTTTTTTTTGTCAAGAACAACCATAGCAATAGTTGTAGAGGCAACCCATTATTTATTTTTGATTGTTTATTTTTCCCCCCTTATTTGCATTGACTCTCTTTTTTCTTTGGCTTTTCGCCCTTATTTCTTTTAATTTTCATCTGCATGTAATGTTATTACCCTCACTATCTTTTTTTCTTTCTATGTTTCTTTGAAGCATACCTTTTTTTTTACGTTGAGTGGATGTGCCTATCACTGAAGCTCAACAATAACAAGATTCCGAGACTAGGATTAGATAGGCTGGTCCAAACTTAATTGTTGATTCTACTTACTTAGCGACAGTTGAGGGTCTTAATAAACACAATTCCTCACGTTAGGGGTGTAGTAAGGCACGCTCTAGCACCTGAGGGGTGGTCTAATTGAAATACTACCTAATTGCATTTTTGGGTAGTACTTCAAATTCCGCCTAACATCGTTGCAGAGGAGAACTATGGCAAAATTTTTCTAGGTTTTTTATATATGTAGAGGTAATAAACAAATATAGCTTTTCTACGTTTCTGGGCTGTTTAATGCGTTGTTTTCATTGCTTGAAGTGATTTGAACACTACACTATGCGAGAGTACATGTAAAATTCTGTAAACAGCCTGTAAATTTGAAAGTTTAATGTTTGACTAAAATCTTGTATGCTTATTGTGTAAAGCAAGCTTGTTGACAGATATTTAAAAGCTTTTAAATATGTACTTCTTGCAGTAAACTATAAAGCTCTCACGGGGCAAAGGATACTATTCTACTTATTATTATCGAAGCATTATTGCTACTGTATTGTTCTTTCAGATAACCTAATTGTGGAATTTATAGCTATTTGTAGATATAAATTCACGGAAAAAAAAGAATAAAAAACAAAATGTCAACTTGATAGAGGTATCTCTTTATTATCAAACTGACAGGTGTAAAAATAGACTGAAGAATCTCTACTGGCCAGGTAGATGATCCTTCTTATATATTCTAACAATGGATAAAAGTTCTACTATGAAGGATTGACATATAAGTCAATTCAGATTAATTAACCTAGCAATTCATGCTAACAGAAATCTCAGTGAACTAAACATACTTTAGCTCATCTGGATGAATGAATAGACTCTTATCCGAAGTACCCTGATCTGTCCTTTGTATGAGGATCACTAATATCGATCTAGTAGCATGTATCCTATAGGTACAGTCTCTTAGTCTACATTAGTAGTATGTGTCTGAGTGTATATCATTGTTCTGTATATATCTTAGCACATATCTAGATATATGGCATGTCTATAGCATGTCACTATGTGCATGTCTATATAGCATAACATATATTGTACAAGTCTGTAGTACATAATGTATCTGTAGCTAGTATCAAGGATATAAGCATATGTCATATAGTGTGGATCTTCAAGTAGTGCACATCTGATGCATACATCTTATATATTGCATCGATCTTGGCATTTAACCAAATATGGGAAATATCCGTAGTCAATGTCGGGATACAAGCATCAGTCTATAGCGCCATCCATGCTAATGGTGCCATCTATAGCTTATGTTTGTATATGGTATAAATCTGTAGCGTACATCTAATTCATTAGTGTACATCATAGTTTATATCAGAATATGGTAACTGGATGAACTGTGTACGGAATTCAGATCATAGTGGATGTATTCCACACTAATAATATAGACTAACTCGGTAATACAACCGTACCCAACATAACAATATACTTTCGCCAGATCTCCAAGAAGTGCAGTGAAACTTTTAATGCGAGAACACATCACATTGCTGCAGCAGATCATATATAAATGGGCTATGATTAGCAAAATAAGTTGTTACAGTTTGGATGTAACAAAAGAAATGATCTTTGCTTCTTCTACAGGAGACATTATTAACAGCTATTATTAGTGCTTTTTTTCAAGACTGATGGTTGTAGCTTTTTTTTGTTTCTATTATGCATTCCAAAATGAGGCATACGTCTCCTCCCTGCCAAGTTGTGCACCCTCCAATGCCAGCAGCAGTTATCTGGAGGACGACAAGGCATTTCTAAGACCATGTCCTCAGCTAAAAAGTTGCCTCATTTTTATAGTACTACTACAATAGTTTTAGGTTATCTCATATTGTGTATGGGGCCTTATATCTGGTCATGGATGTTGGAAACGATTTTCAAATTTTGACTTTTGAACTTTTGGACTTTTGGACGACGATGAAACATCGAGATTCTAAATATTGATGCTACAGCTTCGAGCCTAGCATGTTATTATGTCGAATTTTTATCAAGAAGACGAAAGTGCAATTAAATTTTGGATAGAATGAGTTGTTGTTGAGAGATGAAGGAGTTGTGAAAAATGCAAGATTTGAGTGGATGCTACTAATAAAAGTCATTGGATTGATATATGAATGTTTGTTGTATGTATACTAAAAGTTATTTGGAGCACTTTGGTTGATTAGTAAGGGGTAAATTTGAGCTGATAATAGACGATGTGAAGCAGTAATAAGGGAAAATGTGAAAAATGATCCAACTTTGGATGGATATTTCTCCATGATTTACTAAGTGAGTCAATGTTGCGTAGTGCTCGACTTTTGTTTCTCATTTAATTCTCTATACAATGGTATGGTTATTATTACTGTTTTCAAAAATATGTCGGGTAGTGCCTGCTTGAGGCAAATCAAAATACATGACTTTGAGTTATTTCATGAAGGGAATGTCTATTAGGTGTTTTTGACTTTTAGATTATGTTGGGCCTGATGTAGAGCTATCGAATGGTCTTTGTTTTGTCCAAATCGGACAAGCCATTCTAGATATATTGCCAAAAAACCCTGCTCAGGGAAAATTCTTGATTTCGTCCATTTTTGACCTATGAGGGCAAGGTCCCAAATCCTATCTGAGTTTTTTGGTCTGATGAATTTTGTTTATTTCTCCATGTAGAGTCAAGCTAGAGCTTTGAGTAAGATCTAAAACAATAGAGAACGTCTTGCGCTACAATAATGACTAGTATTGCAAGCAATGTTATGCTGATACAGATCGAGATATTATCGAAAAACCACCAAAATTTGACGAAAAACGTTTTGTCTGTTTGAGACGCCTAGCGTTGATCAAATCAGACAAAAGTAATGTCATTCGATGCGCCTTCAAATTCTACACAAGTTTGATATAAACTTAAACAACTGTTTAGTATCAACAACTACCAAGTGTAGGTCATGACAAAATTCATGATGAATAAGGACTCATTCGAACCAACATGGATTTCAACCTCAGTTTGATATCAGCTACCACCCTATACCCAGAGTACACTCGTGACGTCAAGTTTGCAACTTTTTCTTTCTTTCCCATTCCCCCGTTTTTTTCTTTTTTCCATACCCCCGTTTTTAATACTACTTTTACTGCTAGAAAAATCTATTATTTATCTTGTTATTGAAGGCAATAATAGCAGAAAGGTCATCAAGCATGCGGTTGTTGTTGTTATTTGCTATCATATGCAGGTAAGTGTATTTACTGTAGTATCGATTGTCCAAGTCTATCATTAATTAATTATTATATTTTTTTCTTTGTTGACTAGAAGAATAGCTACCGACGACTGCTTCAAAACAAAAGAGAGCATCGCAACAACTGGTGAATACTGCTTCGAATTACGGTATTACTACCACCACCACTGCTTCTTTAAAGTCGTATCAATTGCCATTTATTTCTGAATACGGTATGTATCTTTGGTTAATTATTACTTTTCATTCAATCGTAACAACTAACTGAATTTTCTCTTATTTTTAGGAAATGGTTGCGTATATTATTCTAGACTCCAGCAAGACCTCTGGTGCTATTTCTCGTTGCTTTGACGCTCTCTGCAGCATGTCATTTGCAATGCTGCTGTTTTTGTCTAGTTCAGTGCTGTCTGCAACAAGTCATTAGTAGCGCTGTTCCTCCTCTCTGGTCGGTTTGGTACTGTTTGCAAGTTATGGGTCGTGCTTGTCTCTCTCGTTTGGTGCTATCTGCAAGTCATTTATAGCATTGTTTGTGTCTGGTTTGGTGCTGTCTGCAAGCCATCTCAAATGGCGTTACTCTCTGGTTTGGTGCTGTCTTTTGCAAGTCGTTTGTATTGCTACGTTGTTTCTTCTCAAATTCCGTGGATCAGGTAAGTTTCAATGATGTCTGCTGTTCAATATTATTATCTTATTGATTACATGAATATGATAGAATATAGGCATCAAGCACAAGGTGGTGCTCCAGAATATTGGATACAGAACAACCTGTTGTGAATTGCTCATCAAGTAAGTAGTATAAAGGACGTAGATTGCTGGATACATTACTGACTATTATTATTGTATTTTTTTTATGCAACGTGTAGGCAAGTATAAGGTTACAACAACTAATGGATGATTAATGGATACTGTATGCAACCGGGACTGCCGATAGTTGTTAAGGTATGTATATCATATTATGGCATTGATTGAAGAATACAATACTAATTATATCATTATCTTCTTGACTATTATGTATAGGCAAGCAAATGGGAATGAACATGGACACTACTGGATACTACAAGAGATTAATCAAGTTATTTTTTTCTGTGGAAGACAACAGCCAGAGCAATAGTAGTAGACACAAGTTATACATTTTTATTAGCTTCTTTTTCTCCCCCTTTTTTTCTTGGCTTCTTGCCCTTATTTTCTTTAATTTTCATCTGCATGTAATGTTATTACCCTCACTATTTTTCTTTCTTTCTATGTTTCTGTGAAGCATACCTTTTTTTTACGTTGAGTGGATGTGCCTATCACTGAAGCTCAACAATAACAAGATTCCGAGGCTAGGATTAGATAGGCTGGTCCAAACTTAATTGTTGATTCTACTTACTTAGCGACAGTTGAGGGTCTTAATAAACATAATTCCTCACGTTAGGGGTGTAGTAAGGCACGCTCTAGCACCTGAGGGGTGGTCTAATTGAAATACTACCTAATTGCATTTTTGGGTAGTACTTCAAATTCCGCCTAACATCATTGCAGAGGAGGACTATGGCAAAATTTTTCTAGGTTTTTTGTATATAGAAGTAATAAATAGATATAGCTTTTCTACGTTTCTGGGCTGTTTAATGCGTTGTTTTCATTGCTTGAAGTGATTTAAATACTCTATTATGTGAAAGACCAGATAAATCTTTGTAAGCAACATGTAAACCAGGAGGTTGGATTGAAAATCGTGCACCACCGTCCAATTATGTGTAGGGCAATTTGAAATTTGAGGACAGATTTTTATATCTTCTTCTAACAAACAGTATGTACCGTTATACACTACTGTTATGCCAGAAAAATGATAATTGTCGATAATATGAAATTCAGACATTCTTTGATAGGTAATTCCCTATTTAATGGAATATGCCACTACCATGATGACCCCACCAGTACGCATTATTTACTTGCTTTCTATTATTATGCTACGGTTTACAGTATAATAATGATGAAGAACTATAATACCACAACAATAGATATAATATATTGCCCTGTCTCCCGGTTCTTTCTATCCAACATCTTATTCTCACGACATCGGATTCCTCAGTTCGAATCGTATATAAACCCTCTTATTTTGCAATGTGATAAACGATATTCTTTAACTGATTACTTCTACTACTTTTTAACAATAATTTATTTTCTGATAAATCACCTAGTAAATATCAATATCATCAAAATCAAACATCAGCCAGTTTTTTTTACAGTTATTTTTCTCTTGCTTATACATAAACTTTGACAAAACCAAACAGGTGGAACCACGATGCGCTTTGCTTTTTGTATTAACTGCATTATTGTAAGAAGGTTTAATATTATTTTTTATTGCGCCGATTTGCTTTACAACGAGCGCTGTCAATAGAATAAAAAATTGGTAACCAAGCTCTATATTGAATTGGAAATGGAAGCTTTCCGTATAAAACAAAGTCGAATACTTAGCTCATGACAGGCAAGCTTGTAGCACGATTCGAAATTTGCAACTGGTAGCGAAGCCAAATAGCAAGACCGTACTTCTACCTTCCCGTTAAATGATTTGTCTTGTCCTTTCTCATGAATAATAATGCTACTGATTCGGACTTTCCTTCCTCTCTTATGGATGTTCTTGTTTACTTTGAGGTCACTTAAACGATAATGTCTGATGCTTTTCAGCAGTATGTTAGCTTTCTTACTCGAAATTGATCCACAGCATCTTAACTTGGTATTGTGCATTGGAAAGGTAGGAGGAAATTGCTCAATACAAAGTGACAATCCACAAGTGAACATCAGCATGTTTATTATTTTTCACTTTTAATTCCAACCCCAAACTTCCTTGACCCATTGTCCCAAATCCATGTGCACATTTGTCCATTTCGCGATGAAAGGATGTTGCAGCATACGAGCGGGCGTTGGACGATAATTGGGATCCTTGGTTAAACTGTACAAACATGAGTCACTGCAAACGAATTCCTTCTTTAAATGGACTTACCAAACAGCTACAAAGTTTTTGCACTCGTCAGAGATATGGCTTCCTTGAATCTCTGGTACAGGTTGACGCACAATAAAATCGAGCAGCTCAAAGATGGAAAGATGAGGTTGATCTGGGGGTGGTAAAGCAGGTCTATTTTGTGACACCTCAATCAGGGTCAAGCCAAGTGACCAGATATCGGATTGCACCGCATAGGCATTACCCTGAATACGCTCAGGCTATAGATTTAGGAGTTTCAGTTAAAAACAATTGCAATGTTTATGTGTTATACTTACAGCCATATAGTACTGAGTTCCTGTAAATGTCTGTGCGACAGAATTGATCAATTCACCAGAGACACCAAAATCGCAAAGCTTAATCTCTCCTTTTCGTGTCACCAATATATTAGATGGTTTAATATCTATTTATAATAAATTACATAAATGATACTGATATAAAATACATGCAGTCTTTTTTTTTTTTTTTTTTTTTTTTTTTTACATACCTCTATGGATCACTCGTTTTGAATGCAAATAAACTAGACCTCTGCAGACCTATCAATACTCAAAAAATGAGTAAAACCTTTGCTATCAAATCAACCGCACTAATCCTACCGATTCTGCAATGCGTTCAAGCACTGGCTCACCAATTACACCTCCTAAATCTCTTGCTCTTTTGTAAATATCTTCTAAGCTTCCAGCTTCACAGTATTCCATACACAGAGAAACTGTTGTATCTCCATCATCTAAAAATACACCGTAAAATGATACAATATAGGGCGAATCGCAAGTCTTTAAAAATGCTAATTCACGTAAGATTTGACGTTGAACAGCTGGGTCGGGTTCAGTGGAAATAGACTATCATATTGAAGCATTTAGCTACTCCACATTTCACTTCCATAGCCAGCAAAAAAAAACAAAAAAAAACAAAACAAACCTTCTTTGCCATGACTAATTGAGTTGGCTTGTGCAATACTTTACGTACGGTACCTGCCGCACCTTCACCCAATCTTGATAATGTCTCGAGATCCTCTGCTTTTAGTTCCATAAAATGTGAATTTGGTTCCAATACTTGTTGACTTGTGTTTATAGAAGGTGGAGGAAGAGGAGCTTCACGCAACACTGGGATATCTTGATTTTTTATGTCTTGTTGCTGTTGCTGTTGATGATGGTGATGCTGCTGTTGAGACAACGATGGTGGTTGAGTGGATTGTAAGTAAGAAGCAGCTAGAGAGGTTTCCTCCTCTTCCATGGGTTGGCTACTGTAGTTTTCCCCATTTGCGTTATTTCCATTGACAATATTACCAATTTGTTCTCGAAATCTAGAGTTGGATTGAGAGGTACCGAGATACGATGAAGATGAATTAGGTGATGGAGAGGAAGAGGAAGCGGGCTGAAGGTGTTTGGATGTTAAACGAAGTCCAGGTTTACGTTTACCCGATTTCGGTTGACCTAAAGTCATTTCAGGTGTAAGTGACATTTTGGAGTATTGATATGTATATATAAAAGTAGTTGGCGAAAGAGAAAGGAAAAACTAAAAAGAAGAAATAAAGAATATATAATGAGAATGCTCGGGTTTCCTCCCGTTTGTTGTAATTGCTTTGCTTTTGGAGTGTAGGAGTCACGAACATAAATTGGCGCTGTCTGGCAACATCAACACATTATTCCAATCTTGATTTGATAGAACCAGGAACCTGGCTGTCATAGCTATCTGCAGATAGTCAGGTCGTTAGCCGTGATGAATTTCGCTACATAGCGCTAACTATGCCTTGTCAAGCTTCAATGACTCGAGATATACCACCCAGCAGTGAATATAAATATGCTTAAGCGGGGCTATGATGGTGAGTGACACAATGAAACACCAGAAATTAAATCATTTTATTGAAGCTATAGCTATTTTTGCAATCAATAAATATACGACAGAAATCGATCAAGGCTACAAAGAACGATTGACAGCCATGTGCTCTCTAATTCATTGGCAGAACAATGTGCTTGCTCGAATTATCTCCAAGAAAATGATGATTGCAAAGTACATAGAAAAGAGAAAACCTGATTTTAGAGCTACCAAGACGTAATCCGGTTATTATGCAACTTATTGCATGCGCTTTTCAAGCAAATTGGCGTTCGTCTTGCTTTTTATAGCATCAGACTTCACAAATGCACAACAGCTCCTACAGTGTTTTCCACCAGATCAATTATAACAAAATAGCATGCTACCTAGGGGATGTCTATTTTTAACAAGATTGTGCCTAATTGAACTGATCAATTTACGGGTTGCTTTTTGAAGCGGCGTTCTTTGAGTGTGCAAACATTTGGTATTCGAGCAGATATGCAGTGCCTTTGATATGGCACCAAGGTGTAAAGATCATTTTAAAAAAATTTCAAGAAGAGGATAAACATACAGAATTTGATTGTAATAGAGCGCACATGTCATCATGTGCTACATAGTCATGCTTTACGGGTTGACATGACAAGGAGCATCGATAGCTAGAGTACGTTGGATGAGCAAATCGAGATGGAACGAAAGATACAAGACAGTCTCAATAGAAAAGTAACTATTCCACTGATGCAGTTTATTGACCTCCTGCGGACATGCCGTCTTGAAGTGTCAGTTATCATCTGGACCCTCCTTGCGATCACCAACACAAGCCGCCAAGCGACCATCTCCTGAAGCATCTCTATGCTCGCACCTATGTGGGTAAGTCTTTGGCACCCCTATCTCGTGATGGAATCCAGAGTAAATCAGCTGCGTATTCAAAGTTTAAAGACACTCTTTCTTCAACATAATGCCAGAGTAGTAAAGAAGCGACCAGTATATCACCATGCATCACAATTCAATCGAGCTCTGCCTATCTCTATCTATGATCAAATGAAATGAAACGCTGCTTGCTTTTGTTTGGAATACATGGCGCTGTCAAGAGATCCAATGCGTCTTAACATGAAACCTATAATGCAACATGCCAACATCCTTTCCTGCCGTTGCACCAATCGACTGCTGCAGAAAGAGCGACTTCCTGTGACGTGTTGAAGAGGCAGTGTATTATTACACCAGAACATGTTTCTCTTATTGAGACTATGAAAACTCATTTTCTTCTGGATTTTTTCATATGGAGCCCTTTGACGAATGCAACAAAAATTTGAAAGTAGAGCCGCCAAAAGATGAGAAAAAAGTGGCTTCTGTGCCAGAATCGATTCCATTACTACAGTCATCCGAGAGAGCGAACGCAGCGCCTGTCACTGTAAGCGCCATAACAACTGCCGCAGAGATAGCACCTCCGTCTGCGTCCTGCGCCAAACTCAAAAGCGTTCCCATTCCACAGCCTCTCATTCTGAAAAGACGAGCCAGTAAATCTTCCATATCCTCCACAGACGATCACGATCAATCCAAGCTCGCAGCCACTCCTGTGCATACCAATTTCTTTGCAAACGAGAATAATTATCCTACTTCACCAACAGGTTCCATTTCAGGAGGAGATTTATCGTATCGAAGATCATTTGCAACAGACGTCGACTACAGCAGTAGTCCTGGAAGCGAATCCAATGATATACCCCAAAGCTCTATTATTTATCAACATCCACAGGGAGTGCGCTCTCCTCCTCCAGCTACAACGACGTCGACATCTTCATTTTCACCGAGATATTCGAGTCCTCCTGCTGGAAGTGGAGGAAAATACATGGTCAGATCCAAGAGAGCGAGCTGGATTGACGGTTCCTCCTCAATGACACCTCACGACTCTGCGCCTTCCACACCCATCACTCAACCATCTACTGACGTTGCAAGAACGCCCGCAAAGTCCATCATGATCCCACCTCTCGGCCTGCCAAAGCCGCTGCAGAATCAAGCAGTAGTAGGAGGACAGGCGTCTTCAGATGACAGTTCGTTGAAATCAGGGTCCTTGTCCAAATTGCGAGAGGATAGGCAGCAGCAGTATCAGACACCCAAACGAGAGAATTCCCTGGATAGTGGAGCACCGTTGTCAGCATCGTCCTCCACCACTGACAATTCAACCCATTCGTTCTTGTTGAATAAAAGTCGAAAACAATCTGAAGATGCCGCTACTGGAGAAATGGAGGATCTGACATTTGATAATAACAGTAAAAAACCATCATCCGTGCATGAAAGAAAAGCATCCGTGTCTTCTATCGTCACTGATTCAAGCTTGGCCAGCGAGGAAATGTATTCTCCCTTGTCTTCTCCTCGTAAGTATAGATCAGATAAAATACAATCGCAAGTCTATTGACAAAGCTTTAGATCGTTACAAGGCAGGTAATAATACTGCAGGTGGTGGCGGAACAGGTGCTGGCAGCAGTGGACACAGATCAGCCTCAGCTTCTCCTCTAGTGACGCATGCGCTGACCTCCAGCTCGACTCCTCACACACCCTATGTAAGTTCACACAAAGCAAGACGAAGATCATCCATGAGTATGCTTCGAAATATACCCAGCTCAGAGCTTGCCGATATCATCAATGGAAACTCGCCCAATCCCATCCTGGAGACACCGCCCGCGGATTTACTGAGCGGAATCCAGCATCCTCTGGGCATGATGGATCGCACTATGCCTGATGTATCCACAAGCGCTTCTACAAGCAGTGAAATTACCAACTCATCCACTGTATCTCCTTCCGTCGACGGTGTGCCCATCTACCAACATTCACTGCATTCCTTGTTGAGAAAGCAGCTTTCAAGCAAGAGAAAGCCAATGCGAGATCGTCGTTCTTTGCCCAACATTGATGGAAGACCACAGGAAGCGGACAAGGATGTGGTAGAGATGAACCTGGATGCTGGACCGCTGCATTCAACCGACATGACGCCCATGTACGAGCACAGCCATGCGTCCACTATGGAAGACGATATCAAAAGCCCTGTATACCCTGCCATGCTGCTGAACGAGTCTCAATCCGGAGCAGATACGAACCAGCACAAATCGCAATCACCAGCAGCTCCTGCTATACCCACCTTTTCACCCAACTCCATGAGCAGAGCATCTGCGCCTGATATGGCCAACAACTACAGATATGACGATCAGGTCAAGGACTACTTTAGCAACGAGCCTGTCACAAGCATAGCTGCATGTAAGTAAACACTGCACACCAAGCAGATAGATCAACGACTGACGAGAGATTTCTTTTCTTTGTTTGATAGCTGCTGCCGTTGATGGTAAAACGGGTGCATCGCAATTGCATCGACAGCCTATGCTCACTTCCTCTTCGTCATTTTACGGAGCTGATTATTCAACTTATGGATCAGACCAAGACTATGCCAAAAAGCTATTCATGTCTCGGTCAGCAAAAGTCAAGCGATGGTGCAGTTTGAAAGTGGAAGGCATTGAAGATAAACTCCATTCACCAGGAAAACATCATCGAAGATCGAGTAGTGCTGCCAGTTCCAGCAGCGTTCCCGTTCGTCAAAGGCGCTACTCTACAACCCACTTGACTCGAGTTCCCCGCGACGATTCCAACATGCCTACCATTCTTGTTACTACAGCAGATGGCGCTTTAAACGACTGCAATGACGCTGAGAACCACGACATGGTCAACAACATTCCCTGGGTTGATTGGCTGGAAGAATACAAGGTAATCAAGGCCAGAGAGATCAGAAGGAGGTCTTCAACACAGTATGACAGTATGTCAGATATGGATCACACGGAACGGCAAAGTGCGGTAAAGCAGGCCAAGGCATTGCCGCCTCAGCCATCTCCATCCACGTCCACTGCATCTCAAGGCTCTGTTGTGAATCGTGTCTTGTCCAACTGGTGGCATAGCGTCAAGATTGGCGCTGAACATTATTCGAAGTCAAGGCGTCAATCCAAACGGCAGAGCTCTGATACTGGTAGCATGCATGGAATACAGCAGCAGCAGACAGCGATACCTCAAGCGCAACAGCAAACACCTTTATTCCATACCACTATGCCTCCTCCTGCTTCCCCTTCTCAGCATAAAGCGGATCCCTCAACAAGTCTGCAAAAGAGAAACTCGCATAATCTGTCCTTGGACTTGCATGATTTGCAGCATCCTTTAGAGGGCAAAATGAAGCCCTTTGTCGTTGAGTCTTGTTCTCCATCAGCGGCCAGCAGCAATAACCGTCGATGGTCGTCTGTTCAAATGGAGACAGATGGCATGTCACCTGTTTCGCTACAAAACGACAATAGCAGTGCTCAATCATCCGTACCAGACAGTCCCTCCACATTAGCACATAGTAGGATCAGTGTGCCGCGAAACCCCATCACACAAAAGAGTCTTGCTAAGCGAGTGGGCTACCGGTTCAATAATCCTGGTAATCGAATGGGCACTTTTGGTCAGTTGGGTCATATCTTTGGTAGTGTGCCAGACGGCAACGATCAAAATTCCAGCCTGCGCATCCAACACTCTATTAAGTCTCGCCTGCAATTTGCAAAAGAAGCGTGCGACTTGGAACTTCGTCAGATTATTGATGGACTGAATGAATACGTGGAACGCGGTTTGCAATATGTTGAAGATATGGATATGCTTTTGGAAGAAGGTGTTCATTCTGTTGGCAGTTTAGATACGGAAGAAGAGGAAGAAGAACAAGGAAATCATCATCTCCAATCTCATTTATTGACTGCTGCTGTTGCAAGTCCAGTCGTCGATACCGCTGTTCATCCTGAAAACACCTATACACATCAGCTGCCTAGCGTCGTGGAAATTGACGAGACACCATCTCCACCCTCAGGGCATCAAGAGCAGCAACATTTAGATGTATCACGTACACCAAGCACCAATAGTCTGCCTCACAAACGCAGCCTATCATCAGCCATGGAGGAACACCACATCTCTGACGAATTGCCAACTCCCAAGCAATTTGCAGGCTCTCCATCGCCGACCACATCGCACGCATCCATGCCTATTGCAGCTGCTGTTGTCCTCCCCACCACTGCTACGGTAGCAGCAAGTGAAGAGAGCAGCAACCCAGCAAGTGGTATGAATACAAAATCCATGGTGGCTTTTATTTCTGAAGACTCGTATTTGCCAACGCCTTTTATTCTGACATTGCAAGATTTGATTTCGGTAGCGCAGAATGTGATGGATACGTCGCTGGATGAGATTATCGAGACAAACGGCGCCTGCGCCGAAGCTGTAGCGAGAATTCAGAGCATTGGCGCTAAATGGGATATTCATCCAGAGTGGCCTTGTCGTGAGTGGTATGTGCGTCTTTTGCTAGGCATCGCTGCTTTGAACCGTGTTGTGGAATGGTGGGCTGCAGAACGAGGATTTTGGTCTAGTGCTTCAGGCACTGCCAACATGGCCATGTCTTCTGTGCCTCCCAGCGATACTGAAGGAGACGATATGGAGTCAGTCAGCAATCTTTCCAAGATGGATGAAACAGACGACGAGGATGGAAGAATGTCTCTGGATGAAATCAGTAGCCAGCCGTCCAGAAAGACAGGAACCGCTACCTTTAATGATGATATGAGTCAAGACCCGCGTGTATATGAGGAGAATGATGCTATTGTCGACGAGCAATTGGAAAGCTTGCAGTTGCAAGAAGAAGCAGAGCGTAGTCAAAACTCTACCTTTATCATTGAACTTAGCTTGGGCACTACTGTGGTGCAATATGTGAGTCCTGTGTGGTTTGAAGTAGTGGGGTAAGTTATTGTGTGCGTCGCAGGACCTGAGCTGAAACTAACGGGTTTGATATACTGTAGCTCTGATCCTCAATCTGTCATTGGGCATAGCATCACTGAATTGCTCTCCATTGATGATGGCCAAGTATTCATCGCTGCCACGCAAGAGCTGTTGGCAGATGACTCGCATACAGTGGAGGTGCGCTTTAATGTCGTTGGAAATGAAGGCTCACATATTGAGATGGAAGGCAAAGGTATGCTCATGTACAACCGAGTTACTGGAGAACCGAGTCATACCATGTGGGTCATGAAGCCTGTCATCAGCCGTCGCTGGTCCATCATTGACATGTCATTGACACCAAGAAATGAAAAGAAATCAGCCTGGTTGAGCGGCAGCCCTACTGAAGAGGGCCCTGATTATATGAGAGATATTACTTATGATGATGACCAAATCAAGCAAGACGAACCCGCCACTATGGAGCAACATCGAGCTATGATGCGCAATCGATCCAAATCCGAGCCAGCCATACACACACCACCCTTCTTGCCAGCTAATGCTACAGTACAGTCTGAACAGCAAGAAGACCAGCCATTGGAAGGTATACCGGTGTCGCTTTCCAGCCTGATGGCTTTACCTCCTGTGTTATGTAGAGTCTGTGAACGATGGGTGGTGGCTGCATTTTTTGAGCAGCATTCCGAGTTGTGTGTTGAGATTCATCAGAGTGAAATGGACGTCAATGGATGCAACGACAGTCTGTTGGAACTGAAGCACATTATTCACGAGAGAATGGAAGCTACAAAGCAAGAGATCAGTGATTTGGAATCGAATACAACCGCCACCGCTACGACTACTGAAGAAGAGAAGGCTCAAACTGAACAAAATGTAGAGCATGACAATGACAGTGATCATGACTCCATTTTTGGAGATTGTCTGCCACTAGACGCAGCAATTGAGCCACTGGAAATGAAGCAAGCAGAGCTTGTTCAATTCAAGGACTTGCTGGAAATTATCGATGTTGCTCTTAGTATCTCTATGCCTGGTAGCATTGAAGACGGCATCGAAAACGAAGAGGAGAGCGAATCAGAAAATGAAGGCGACCAATCACCTAGATCAAAAGACAAGATGGTGCAAATTTTGTACTGGAGACCACCTACGTCAGATGATCCCATCATGTCTACATTGATTAAGGACACTGAAGATCTGACACGCGGCAAAGTAGATGCTGTCAATCGTATGCGTGATAGACTCTTGTACAACAGCCGTGCAAGAGCGGAATTCCAAAAGAATACAAACCAAAATCCCAACTGGACTGAATTCATATCCGAGTCTGTGGATGACAAGAAGTCTGCTGATGACCGTGTCAGCCCTATTGAAGAAGCTGCCGAAGAAGAGCACCAAACAGCTGCTGAAAAGCAAGATGAAGAACAACAACAGCAGCAGCAGCAACAACAACAGCAGCAGCAGCCCGAACAGTCATCTCATGCTAGAAGAAGCTTGATTAGCAGAATCAAATCGTGGAGACAGAGAAGATCATCTGGTGTCGTCGGTAGGCTATCAAGGAGACTCAAGTCCATCACGCCTGATTCAACAAATACACCCATTGTCGAAATGGAGACTATCGACACTCCCATTGGGTCCCCTGGATTACGGCCCAAGCTGGTTCCTAGCCTCAAGCAAGATCACTTGTCGTCTGGATCTCGAACGCCCAACAGTGGCCAGTCCGTAGACACACCCTCCAAGTCGCCCATGTCTCCACTTCATGCTCCCGTCGCATCTCGCCCCACATTTCCCAGCATCAAAGACTTTGATATTATCAAACCCATTAGCAAAGGTGCTTTTGGCTCTGTATTTTTAGCTAAAAAACGAACTACGGGTGATTACTATGCTATCAAATTTCTCAAGAAATCAGACATGATTGCCAAGAATCAAGTGACCAACGTCAAAGCAGAGCGCATGATTTTGATGTCGCAAACCGATAGTCCCTTTGTCACAAAACTGTACTATACATTCCAGTCCAAAGACTACCTGTATTTGGTGCTAGAGTACTTGAACGGAGGTGATTGCTCAGCTCTGATCAAAGTAATTGGCAGTCTACCTGAAGATTGGACTCGAAACTATTTAGCAGAAGTGACCTTGGGTTTGGAGTATCTTCAAAGTAAAAATGTTATTCATCGGTATGTGTACTGAACAGTAAGTGGTTGATGTAGCCTAACTTTTTTTTTTCTACTGCTAGTGATTTGAAGCCTGATAACTTGCTTATTGATCAAAATGGACACCTCAAGCTGACAGATTTTGGACTATCTCGAATTGGTTTCTTGGATCGTCGTGTGAGAGATGAGTTGACCAATGTAGCATACCATGATCGTGCCCAGCCCATCTCTCCTGCGCCCTCTCGTTCAGGCACACCTCCACAGTCTCCCGAAGAGCAACAGCCTTCCACACCCAATGGCGCCTATCGACACTCGTACTTCAGTCTTTTGTTTGATCAAAACCAAGGTGGCACGCCTAGTTCAACGTACTCTGGCACCATCAACAATGAAGATGCCATCATCAACCCTGCATCTCCAGAACCAAGGGCTCAGGAACAGCATGCTGGTCATCGTCGACATTTATCTGCTGCTTTATCGGACACGCTGGCCTCTGGTATCAGCTCAACCAGCATGGTGAAATCGGATAAAGGCAATAATAACAAGGAAGAAAGCTCTGCTGCTGCTTCTGCACCGAGACAGGCTGTAGGTACA
Organism: Mucor circinelloides; assembly: GCA_037974945.1. Classification (NCBI taxonomy): domain Eukaryota; kingdom Fungi; phylum Mucoromycota; class Mucoromycetes; order Mucorales; family Mucoraceae; genus Mucor; species Mucor circinelloides. Next base: position 261,239 of record JBBNAA010000023.1, on the reverse strand, counting down.
CCAGATTATCTGGCACCAGAAAGTATCCTAGGTACAGGACAAGATTCCATGGTAGATTGGTGGGCTTTAGGCGTTATTTGCTACGAATTTTTGTACGGCATTCCTCCCTTCCACGCTGACACACCCGACAAGGTTTTCGAGAATATCTTATCCAGACGTATTGACTGGCATGAAGATGTGGTCCAGATTTCGCCAGAAGCGCGTGATTTCATGGAGAGATTGATGACATTGGATCCAGAGAAGCGACTAGGTTACCATGGTGCAGAGGAAGTGAAAGCACATCCCTTCTTCAAGAGTATCAACTGGGACACACTCATGACTGAATCACCATCATTTATACCACAACCCACAGATATGGAAGACACCGACTACTTTGATGCGCGTGGTGCTACGATGCAGAATGCCCCAGAAGAAGTTAGCCTGATTGACCATCTGGATGAATCCGCCAAAGCTCAGGTGGAACGTGCCAAAGCTATTATTCGAGAACAAAACCCTGAAAACCTACCGCCCATGAGTAACAAGAAGCGCAAGAGTAAATCAAGCGGAAAGAAGCCTGTCAAAGATGCCAAAGACGGGAATGAAGCTGAAGAAGATGATTCAGACAATACGGATTTCGGTACATTTACATATAAAAACCTGCCTGTGCTAGAGAAAGCCAATGAAGACATGATTCGCAAGATTCGACATGACAGCATCTCTGCCAATGCCATCGCTGACCCAGCTACTGGAAAACTGCTTCACCGAAAATTCCCTGCCATATCAACCAAATCCAAGAGCAGCTTATCGCACGAAGCTACGTCAGGTCAGTGCACACCCACTGGCAGTAATTACAGTCCATCTACTGCTTCGTCTACCTGTGGTACGCCTTTGTCCATGTCACCCTCTGTGTCTTCCAAACTCTGTATGGTATCTCCTTCCTCGATTGGACGACGACCACCGGATTCCACCTTGCCTCATATACCAACAAAGATGTCTGATATCTCATCCGCATCTTCATCAAAAGAAGGCACACCACAAAGAACGCGCTCCCTGTCTACGCCATCCATTGACCCAGCCAAAGCAGCTGCTGCCATTGCCGCTGTTGCTAATGCGAATTCTGGCTCCCCATCACAGAATCAACATCATTTGCACCACCCTACACCAGAGGAAACGCACTCTTCAGCTGCTGCCGGTTTGGACACAACTCAAAAGCAGACTATCATCTCGCCCTTGAACAAACCAGAGCGTAAAAGCTCGTTACAAGCGACGACATCAGCATCTCCAGCCGCATCTCGCTCTACTGACCACAAATCAAAGCCTTTAGCATGTCTTGTAGCGGACGATAACCCCATCAGTTGCAAAATCATTGAAACCATCTTACAAATGTTGCACTGTCGATGTGTGATTGTCAGAAACGGCGCACAAGCCATTCGCTCAGCCATGAGCGATGTCCAATACGACATCATCTTTATGGATATCAGAATGCCTATCAGTAAGTAGATGAATCTCTGCTAATATGCATGGATCTAACGCGTATTTTAGTTGACGGTGAAACGGCAGCCAGGATGATCAAATCAACAAACAACAACAATCGTGAAACACCTATTATTGCTGTAACAGCCTATGAACGCACGGTGCAATTAGCTGGTGCATTTGACGATATCCTAAGCAAGCCAGTGACCAAGCATGTCATCTTACAGAGATTGAAGCAGTATTGCAAGCATTATGGGGAAGCGCATGTCTCTTCTTCAGAGGCTATGAAAGGAGGTCCTCCTCCTTCTGCCACATTGAGTGATTCAGCGAGTATTGCAGCGCAACAATAAGGCTATGGTTTAATTACATATTGAGCTAAAAAAAACAGAGAATACATTGTAATAAATATCGTAGTTAGGCTTATTAGCAGTGATGGCCAAGATAAATCAAGCTGGCATTTTGTCAATTTCATTGAGTTTATTATGTTCCTTGTGATTGATGTATGGCTACAAGACTTTTTAATATGATTGTAGCAAGTATTATTTGGTTTGGCTTAGTCATATAGCCCATATCCTTGAAAACTGAACGCTTTCCTGGACGGTAAAAAGCCATTGCTGGTAAGTAGGTGCAAACAAAGATAACTTGGTCCTTGAGCTAGGCTGAACTAGGTGCATTTACAAGTATCTGCTAGTTTTTGTTTGTTGAAATGATTTGTAAAAGCTGGTTGCATGCAAAGTAAACGTTGCTTTTGGTACGCTGTTCTTGCTGTGCGTTTGTCTACTTCTTGACTGGCAAATGATTTGATGATGAGTGAAGATGCTTCGATCAAGCAATCACTACTTCTCAGATCAATAGAATGCAAAGGTCGAAAACCAGCCTCACCAAACTTTGCGCTTTGAAATTGCCATTTCAGCATAGATGACTTTTTGTAGTATTGATTGATTATTCTTGGTTGAGTGTTGTAAGCTTGTTGCGCATCATGTACAAAAATCAATGTGCTTGTTATGTATTGATGCTGCCAGTAACAACGGGAGGTAGATCTTTCAAAGCAGAGCCAAGAAAGGGCAGCAGCCTATTTGAATTGGCTGAACTAACAAACCCAATGTTAGCTAACAGCTCAATGTATCCAATTCTGATAACAAGCTCGTACGATGATGACCCAAAAGCTGTCTTATGCATTATAAAAGCAATTGGTGGGTTCTGGTAGGTTTTTTTTCTAATTTTTGTTTATTGATTGAGCCGTGTACACAAAGAGTAATAGGTCAGAGTGAAGAGGCAGGTACAATTTAGGTAGGTAACATGGATAAAATATAAAGATAAAATATAAAAACTATACTAATACAGTTGACGAAAAAAGGTTGGCCCAATAAAAAAAATAATTGGCCAGTTTGAAGTGAAAATAGATCACTAAGACGAAAATGGTTCATCATTTTGAAAATGGGTCACTAACTGCCTAATCTCTTATTCATCTTTTCTCTCTCTCTACCAGTTTATCTGATACCACGAAGATAAGTAATGATTGTCTACATATAGTGGTAATAAAGCGACTCCGCTGTTAGATATGATATAATAATTAGAATAGCGAATGTACAAGATATACACTAGTAATTGTGCTGTAGAATACGAATAAATCGTCAAAAAGGGCCAGTTTCTTGAACAATTGTTTTATTTTTTTTCATTGGAATTAGAGCTAGAACATATTTACTTCTCTACACTCTGGCTGTTTGAATCTGTATCTTTATCGTTTACTGCCTCCTTGTAGATCATGGTATATGATACAGTTGGAAGCAAGTTACTTTCGATTAGCACGTCAGGATTATTATCATTGGTATCAATGTCAGCGAGAGATAATTCCATCGAATGCTTTAAATAAGGCAAAATGTACAGAGCACCCCCTTTTCCTTACACAGCACCCCTTTTTGTAGCTATAAACACCTCACCGTCCAGTTTTCTTAGCGACCACCCTCTTTTCACACTCATGGATACACCATTATACTAAGTACGCTACTTATTGATCAAAATGTAAATCAAAACACATTGGAGTGCGCTTATGTACAGCTCACATCATAACTTACATGCTGATGTAAAAATAGAGACACAGATGTTTGGTATTCGAGAGAAATAGAGATTCCCAATTGCAACTTTGCGATTACTATAGGTAGCAAAAAGGGGTGCTGCGTAAGGAAAAGGGGGTGCTCTGTACATAATCCCTTAAATAAAAGTAAATCAAACAAAAGATAAATCGCCAAAGCATCCCATGAGTAACTTATTAAATATTTACCTTCAAAGTTAGCATCGAACGGAGTGCATGTGTCAAGACGCCATTAACTTTATTGAACCAAGGCAGTTCTCCCCAAGTAATTTTCTCATATGGATAATAGCCATCGACGTAGCGAACGATGTAAACCTCGAAAGAGAAACCTATAAGACAGAATGTATTGGTAATGGTAAATTAAGAAATAAAAAACAAAACTTATTCAATGAAACACTTATTTGCTACATACCATGTATCAAGATACCGAAAGTCACCAACGTGTTATGAGCACTTGATATTCTCATTCTTTTGTGTAATTGTCGTTTGCAGTCTCAAGGACTCTTACTCTTGTTGCATCGAGCGTCATAGACGAGGAGCCTTGGATAGCTTCAGCTGCTCTGAACATGGTCCGTCAAGACCATGGTTCACTTTTCTCTACTCTTTCTTTGGCAAGTGTTCAAGCTGGCACCTTGGCCTTGCCCATAAATAATCTATAGTTGTTAAAAAAAAACAAAGTTAATAAAGATACACTTTAATACAAAAAAAAAACTCTTGTTGCATCGACTATACATTTTTTTCAGAAGGGGCATTAACTTCTCCGTTTCCAATTTCATATTTTTGACCGTTTGATGATTTGGTGCTGAAAATTATATCTGGTCGAAATGCTATACTGCTTGGTGAGTTGGTACTTGCTGTTAAAGAGGCTTTGTCCCTAAAGATTTCGTTAGTAAGAAATAAAGTGGCTCGTAATCAACACTGCTGAATAAACCCGATAATCTTAACCTTATATCTAAGTTTGTGCTTTTGATATTGCCCGTTTTTATCTCGCTGTGGGCTTCATCATAAATGGTTTTGATGGTATAGTTTGTTGTATTCATCTCCACCTTATCAGTGGTGATGATACCCATCTCACATAATGACAAATACCAAAAGAACTTTTTGGTAAACTTCATACTGGGCAATGAAGGTTCTGGGTTGGTTTCCGGTATATAGCTACTGCCACCTGATAGCCATAAACTTGATTCATCGTAGATAACTTCGACAGCTTCGTTATCATCCGTAATGCTCCTAACGCTGGTGTGATTGGGCAATTCCTCCACAAGATCACTGTCTTCCGTTCTCTTGTCTGTGAAGTAATTACTGCTGGCGGGGCTTGTGGTTTTCTCCTCATTGTCATACCAAATCTAAGAAAAGATATGAGTGCGTTACCCTAAATACTTGATCTTTTATTACCTTTCTTCTTTCAGCCTTTTGTTGTGATTGACTTGTTTCTAGCTGCCTCTTGCGTATTTGGGAAGCAACCAAATCCGTCTCAGTGTCAAAAGCTTCATATGTCGCTTTACTTCTTTTTTGTCTGATTTTTTGTTCCGCAATTTCGGCGGTGGCCTGAATTCCTTCGTCAATTAGATCTTTCCAGTCGATTTGATCAAAGTCGAGCATAAACTCGTTTTCTTTCAACGACTGTTTAGCAATTTTTCCAAATTGGCCTCCCCAGGTTGATTTAAGCTGCTCACGGCCCAGACCTTTAGTTGCTAGTTCTTCGACAATTAGTTTCTTATTCATTCGCACGAATCTTGAAAGAGAAATAGGTAATTCTAATCGCTGTGCGAAAAGGATGTACCTTCGAATCCCTAATCAAATTATTATGAAAATTAGAAATAAAATAATATAATATTCTGGAACAATACCTTCTTCGTAAATATTCATTGGCATAGTAATTCTAGCAAAATAATTATTAGTAAAAGAGGTTTGTCACGGCAATGCTTTTTGATTTAAAATTTCTGTACTATTACGAATCATACATGGCTTCCTCCGCTAAAGATCACAATGGCGCCTTTAAGGGCCCGAAGTCATTTCAACAAAGCAAAAAACTATGGTCTGCTGTCATTTCTGGTGGATCCAACATCAACTCGAGTGTTATGTCGGCCTCGCCAACCATCCAGCCAAACGGTGAACGTGAACCCAACCTTTTTTCGTCGACTGTACCAGCTATAAAAAGGACTACAGTAAAGAATGGTGCTGATCTTCATCAATGGTCTGACGAACATTGTTTCGGATGCCGCCCACGGTTCTGGTGGGAGTGTACTTTGAGTTATCCGCATAATCATCAGTATGTACCTGATCATGAATGAAGACAGAAAAACTCGTTATCATGTACCAGAAGTCATTTATCACTATCACTGACTCTACAAAGCTTGAGGCAACCTTCTGAAATAAAGTATTTGCTTGCTCTATGTTGATGCTAGCTGACTCTTTCATTAGTTTGCGCCGAAGCAACTGATCTCCTTTGAGTAATTTGTAGTCGTGTAGAGGCATCAGCTGATTGACGTAAATGGGTGAATGGTCTGACAGCTTCGTTCAGTATTTGACCATGGTTTGACTACGAGTCCAATCCAGTTTCATGTTATCTTTGATTAGTTGAATGTGTCTGTTGATATGTTCAGGAGTGACAATGCAACTAGCTTCTTCAATAGCATGTGGATGAGGTTGAACAGTGATATTTGTGATGCCTTGAGAATCGATCAATGCCTGAAATATATCCACAGCGTTAGGTGAAACGTAGTAGATTAATTCACGCATATAGTTCCTGCTATGAAAAGTCGCAAAAACTGATAATCATAGTGACCTTGGCGGTAGGATGCTATCGTTGGCAAGTGCATTGAAGCCAATGCTGGTCTGCGCTGACTTTTTATGCTTGGCTTCGTTTTCATGCATTCAGGGGATTGTGGATTAAAACCGAAAACAGGTTTTCGAATACAGGAATCCGAAGGCTATCCCATTATTAAGTAGCAGCTTGCCAAGCCATGACCATTGTGAGGCTTTTATAAGAACGCGTTAGAATACTTTAGTTGTTTCTCTTAATGCATACAATTGGCATCATCAAAAGGATTGCAATGTACATACCTCGACAGATAGTGTAGTTCCATAATGCAAGACACCAGAATACTCGCCAGAAACATTTGTTGGATAAGGGAAAGATGAGGACAGCAAGGATGATTGAGATTGACTAAAGTTCAGCGCACCAAGGTTGGGCGCCAAGGTAATGATATAGGGAGAGGTAGCAGTGCGAACAGCCCATGGTGTTTTGCCTGATCTTAAATGATCTTCATAATAATTTGATCTAGTTATTCTATGAAGCTGAATAATCGGCGAAGAGGTCGCTGCTGTAGTTAGCACTATGGCCTGCGCTGAACATTATTCACAACCTAATGTTGATTTGCAAACAAATTGATCTTCTTCAATTTGTAAGTTTGCTTGGCTTCCTTTACTGATCTCATATTTTGTCCCTTGATGGATGGCTGCAAGGCTTTTTGATACAATTGCAAGAGGTCTCGCTTGATCTTGGCTTTACGATGACCCTCATCCTTGAAAACCGAAGGCCCTCCTCGACGAGAAGACACAATTGTTGATAAGTAGGTGCGAATGAGAACAAGTTCTCACTTGAGCTTGGTAGAACGGGGCGCATTCTCAAGTGAGTACAGGTATCTTCTTGCTGTGCGTTTGTCTACTTCTTGACTGGCAAATGATTTAATGATGAAGGAAGATTCTTCGACCAAGCAATCACTATTTCTCGGATCAATAGGATGCAAAGGTCGAAAACCAGCATCATTAAACTTGGTGCTTTGAAATTTCCGCTTCAGCATACATGATTTCTTGTAGTATTGATTGATAATTCTTGGTTGGGTGTTGTAGGCTTGTTGCGCATCATGTACAAAAATCAATGTGCTTGTTATGTATTGATGCTGCCAGTAACAACGGGAGGTCGATCTTTCAAAGCAGAGCCAAGAAAGGGCAGCAGCCTATTTGAATTGGCTGAACTAACAAACCCAATGTTAGCTAACAGCTCAATGTATCCAATTCTGATAACAAGCTCGTACGATGATGACCCAAAAGCTGTCTTATGCATTATAAAAGCAATTGGTGGGTTCTGGTAGGTTTTTTTTCTAATTTTTGTTTATTGATTGAGCCGTGTACACAAAGAGTAATAGGTCAGAGTGAAGAGGCGGGTACAATTTAGGTAGGTAACATGGATAAAATATAAAGATAAAATATTAAGAAAAAATATAAAAAGGCGCTGATTTCATCAATGGTCTGACGAACATCGTTTCGGATGCCGGCCACGGTTCTGGTGGGAGTGTACTTTGAGTTATCCGCACGATCATCAATATGTACCGGATCATGAATGAAGATAGAAAAACTCGTTATCATGTACCAGAAGTCATTTATCACTATCACTAACTCTACAAAGTTTGAGGCAACCTTCTGAAATAAAGTATTTGCTTGACTCATTTTAATGCTACTGTAATTGACTCTTTTATTAGTTTGTGCCCCCCTCCCAGCAACTGATCTCATTTGAGTAATTTGTAGTCGTGTAGAGGCATCAGCTGATTGACGTACATAGGTAAATGGCCTGACAGCTTCGTTCAGTATTTGACCATGGTTTGACTACGAGTCCGATCCAGCTTCATGTCATCTTTGATTAGTTGAATGTGTCTGTTGATATGTTCAGGAGTGACAATGCAACTAGCTTCTTCAATAGTGCGTGGATGAGGTTGAACAGTAATATTTGTGATGCCTTGTGAATCGATCAATACCTGAAATATATCCACAGCGTTAGATGAGACGTAGTAGATTAATTCACGCGTAATATTTCTTGCTATGAAAAGTTGCAAAAACTGATAATCGTAACGGCTTCGATATGCGAAATGAATAGATTTGAGTTGCTTTGCGTCATGAAGTAATGCTGTTATTACGTTGCTACTGCAATACTTGTTTTGAATGTGCACATGCTTCAGCTTGTGTAGTAAAAGTGTAGGAACAGCACCATTGAGCTTGTACAGTGATTCAACTGGTGTTGTAAATGACTTCCACGTGTATTTTGAGGTGCTGGCCAAATTCCATCTTGACACAGGATCCAAATTGTCTCCTATTCTAAGCAGTAGTTCTTGAGGTAAAGTTTGTATCATCCTGTATCTAGCGAGAGATAAAGTATCAAACATTAATAAGCAAATTGTGTATGAAATCAAACAACTTGTTTACTAAAACAGTCATTTAATGATTATTGTGTACCTTACTCTAAAGCATCATGAATACAGATGATAATAGAGTGCATTCACCAAGCCTTGGGGGTCAATGACCTTTAAAATTATTATAGGCAGATATCAAAACATACTCAATAACATATGCCTTATATGAAGAGCTCTTCTTTGGTACTATAGCATCTACCAGTCGCTCTATTCTTGCTGTAGGTTTAGGCATCCTGTCAATAGTACTGTATAGCCAGTAATACTGTAAGTAGTAGCGACGTATTCAATCTCCGTACAATTAGATGAAAATTTGCATAATCCACATGGTTGCTTACATCTGGGAGCCAACAAAAATTAAAAACCAAAATAGTTGTTTATAAATAAACTGAATAAAGACAATATCTTATAATACGGGTAATATAGATCAATATATGTACATATGTTGCGGGAACGAAAGCAAGTAGCACTAGCAAGATCATATTTTTGGATATTATCGCTTATCATTATGGAAGCCATAATTTTTTTAGAGATCCATCCTGTTTTGAAATCCATACCTGTAAGAGTACGCATACACTTTCAGTTGTTCAATTGACAATAGGCCATCGTCACTGAGTAAAGGTCTCTTGGTGAACGGTACTGTTATGTGCAGCATTTTGTTGGCCGTTTTGCTGACCCTGAAGGTCATAAACGTGTAAAACCATCGTTGGTAAATGCATGAATGTAGTAAATAAAAAATCGCTGAGATTAGATTGTATGTATTACTACGACAATGCGCACATAAGCTTGATCGTTAGATATTACAGGCATCACCATAATTTAAGCGCACAAGTATGGAATTACACTGTGATATCAACTGTCAAAATTTCGCTAAAATTTCTATAGCTTCATTTGTAGCTGTGGGTAGGATTCTTCTACGATGCTCTTGGTCTGCGTTAGTTGTAGCAATTCATAAACGAGTAGACAGCATATTCAGATTAACTCTTACTACTCAATAATTGTTAAAACTCTGCTAAAATTTGGCACATTTGGCGAGCGATTTCTCGAGCTAGAAGCTGGTTTAGACCTTGAGAATAGCAACGAGCAATTGCTTCCATCCAGCAGTTACTTGCTGATACATTTTTTCAATTTTTTGGAATCGATGAAAACAGCTCCAAAAATCATGAGCTACCCCTTTACTCAAACATCTAAAATCAGTTGTTCGCGTTTTTGACCCCAAAAATGAAGAGTTTTACTATAGCGTATATAAGATCAAATTGATTCTAGTGATCCAGGGCAACATATAAAACTACTTTTGTGAGACCTTTATTTGTGGTATTTCGGCATTTCGGCAAAACTTTACTTTTCATATTTTCGAGAGTTGCTCAATATTTTTAGTTAAAAAAACTAAATCATATAGCACTATTAGATTCGGAATAAAAATCCGCATATAAATGTATTAGAAAGTAGGGCATTGCAACGACAACATAGAACAAAAACGACAAACAAGAAAAATTTTGTCATGAAATCTTGCAAATCATGAATAGTAAAGGTTTCCAGTGATGATGAGAAGATATTTAAACCCAGTTATATTTGCCTATTATTGCTGCTGCTGCGTTTTGGCTGGCAAAATGCCTCCATCAATGCTATGTGATGTCAGCTATATATATAGCAATCACTAAATATAACACTGATAAAATGCTTTAAGCATTATCCAATCATGATTATCGGCTCGATGCATAGCTCAAAATTGATGCTGTTTCTTAATCATGCTGATTGATTTTGTCATTACAATATAAATCCTCGTCCAAGTTGTATTCCACCTCATTAAAATTGTATTCCCAATCCTGTATTTCACGCTGTCCATCACCAGTAATGTCATTCACGATAGTATCTTCATCCAAATCCAATTTAATATCCATATTGTCTTGATCGTCTTCACTGGAGTCATATAGCCAGAGATACAACATTGCAGTTGTTCTACTCTCAGTTGGACGCATACAATTTCCACTATGTAGAATCATTCCTATCGATACCATCTACACTCTTTTCATTCGTGTTTGATCTATAATCAATCATGTCATTCGGATTTGAGCTGGTATTCACATCATCGGTATTCACTTCATCCATAGTATCACTTTTTGAATCCTTTGCGGTTATCATATCCAAATCCCCTTCTACTGTTTTACTCCAAGATGCAATACTACTTCTTTCTGTTGTATTACCATGTTTTGCATCAACCATAGCCCCTAGCTCGTTCATGTTAGCCACTAGATATTTATAATTATAATCCATGAAACAAGGGAAGGTCCAGCCGCAAACTCTAACGGTACTACTGTACTACTCGCTACATCCTTCAATATTGCTGGTACAAACATGGTCATGGAAACACAATCAATTAGAGACTCAATTTTATTCAGTATTGCTTATTTTACCTGTTATTAACTACCGGAAGGTCGATTGCAATGATCTTATACAAACGACCTCCATTTCTATTCTCACCATTTCTATAGCATCACAATTTAAATAAAGCCGTAAACACTCTTCAAGATCATTGACATTCACACCATAAGAAAACAAATCGCTGACTCTCTTTACACGACTCATGGCAACATATAACTGACCATGCGACGGTATGTCATGCCAACAGATAGCAACCCTAGACAATGCCAAGCTCTTTACCTTTAGCAACTCTTTAGTACATTCCAGTGCAAGCATAATCTTTTTTCACTTTCTTTAACTGATGAATAGTTCAAGCATATGCCGATGCTGTTGGGAATTGCTTTCTGGTATAACAAATTCCAACCGCGGATTGTTGAGCACGACAAATATTCATCAAGGTTCCATTTTTTAATTGTTGCAACCGGATCATCTTTTTACTATGTAGCAGCGCTAAAGGACCCATACTCCGTCCTCTTTCAAGGTCCATGTTTTGAATCAGCATCACAATAGCTTCAACCGTCAGATATAACCGCTCCACTAAATGTACCTCAAAATTTAATGCTGTCACTGCTATCTTACTGCCAGCTGAATAATCAGCTCAACGATAGGCATCCAATTTTCCTGGTAAGCTATACACTGCAATACGATTGGCTTCGCTTAAGTAGAAAAGAATATATCACGTATGTAGATCATAACTGATTTAGTGAGTCATTCGCAGTTTCACGATATAAATTTATTTATACTTAGGCATGCATAGCTTAATCTTTGAGACAAGCATATGACTGCTGGCAGGATCCGCCAGGTAACTAAATGAATAAGGACCCTGTATCAAAAGATACAGATGAAAGAATAATGAATGAATCCATCGCTCTTACCCGTTGTTTCACAGTTACTGGAGTTCAACTAATTAAAATCGCTCATTTGTCCTTGTACTGTTATGTAAATTCAGTAAGAAAACATAAATAATGAGTCTATTGGCAGTAGATGTCTTTTCTATTACATGGCGATCATTCTAATACTGGCATTGTTAGCTGCAATTGCAGTTGCAGTGTTATTGTTGCAATTGCCGCTATTGCTGTTGTTTGATTTCAGTTATAACTATGACCTGAGTTCGCCCGTAATCTATTTCTACGTGTCTTTAGATGGGTTGGCTGATCGAAACTTCAATTCAGGAATCAGATAATTAGATAAAAAGGGCACTCATGATATAAGCGTTACAGGGACAGCGAGGATCAGGAACCCTTACCAACCTCTACCCAATCATGATAGTTTTGTTGAATGTCCGTCTATTTGTGTGAGTGCCTGTGGCACTCTTGTTAAGGCAAAATGGAATAAATTTAGTAGCGTGGTGGGGCAGAAGCATCAGCATCAGCAACGGAGAATCCAAATATAAACTTCATTATTATACTCAAAACTCTATCTTAATCTTCTCTTTTCTGTTCTTGGCTCTTTTTCTTTTCTTTTCTTTTTTTTTGTTGTAATTATCTAGATAAATGGTCGATACTGTAACTATAGCAAATCCATATGAAATCAACGATAGATCTATTTCATTAACACTGATTTCCATAGTCGACCTCTCACAGCGTAAGTAGCTTTCTTACTCGTAGACACTCAACTGGGGATCATAGCAACAATAGCAATTCAATAGTGCTTGCACCATATCCACCGACTACACCAGATCACTCATGCAAACAATTCAACACCCCAGAGGGTGCATATACCTTGGATCATTCCATCTTTGTAAACTCTATGCATCCGCTGTATTCAGTTGGTACAACAGCTAGTCTTGTGTCTATTAAATACAAGGAAACTGCACCCAATAATCTACAGCGTTATGAAGCACAGCCTGGTGCTCGCAGCTTTCGTAACATGTTTAGCACACATCATCACCATCACCATGGTAACAGCACGACAACCAACAACTCCAACACTGATTCTGATGAAGAGCACAATAGCAACAGTAACCAACACCACGTTTTTAGAACCCCCTCTCTTTCGAGCTCTTCCTCTAGTCACAAGAACAATACGCTAGGAACACCATTGTCCCACTCTATTCCAGAAGAACCCAGTATAGCTATACCCAATTCAAAGATCTCTACAACAACGAGCAGTAACAGTAGTAGTACAGATAACACTGTTGTTCATCCTGGATCTTCGAGCCCCACGCCCACATCGACGCTCTCTTTCTTGGCTAGAAACCATACATTGGGGAGCAATAGACATCCCAGAAAGCCGAAAACCAGCATTACAAAGACGAATTCCAGCTTTGTGCAGCGGATTATTACAAACGATCAATTGGCAAAGATTTTGATGGCACGTACAAGCGACGATACCAATCTGTTTTATAACTGTGGCACAAGTTTTGTTTGGGTGGATGCTCATGGTCATCCCAAGGTGAGCTGCGTGTAGGTTCCATATTGTTTTCTTTGCTCATTTGTTTGTTTAGGAACCTCTCTCACGCATTGTATTCGCTAGAGCATGTCCAACGTCGCACGATGTAAATGTACTGACCCGTGGCGCAGATCATTTGGATATCATTATTGGCTTCACATCAGGGGATATTATTCATTTCGATCCTCTCAACAATAAATACAGCCGAATCAATAAGGGTGTGAGTGGCGCCTTATGTGTCCCTTTTTGAAGGCTTGCAGCTAAACTATTGAATTGTAGGGCGTCATGAACTCGTCCCCCATCACCATGATCAAGTGGCTTCAAGGCTACGAAAATCTATTTATGGCCGCTTTTCAAGATGGCACTTTAATGCTGTTCGACAAGGAAAAAGAAGACGAGGCTTTCCATCCTGGCGATGGCTCAAGACCTTCGTTTGGACGAGCAGCAAACAACAAGTACAGCGAAAAGAACATGTAAGATATTCCGCTGTCTACTCACCAGCACTTGAGACTGACTTTGTTAGGTTCATCATATCCAAACCACCGCCCAAGACATCCTTCAAATGCAACCCTGTTTCGCATTGGAAACTATCCAACCAGTCTATCACGGGTAGAGTAGCATCTTGCTTGTCAAACTAAATATCAAGCTAACTGTCCTTGTGCTACAGCCTTTGCCTTTTCACCTGATTGTCAGCATGTGGCTATCGTAGGTCATGATGGACTATTAAGGGTTGTCAATTTTTTGCATGAAACGTAAGTATAAGCCCTGTGTTGCATTGGCCCAAGCTAACTATTCGGCAGTATTCATGATGTATATGAGTCGTATTATGGTGGTTTGTTCTGTGTTGCATGGAGTCCAGATGGAAAGTACATCCTAGTAAGTTATTCACTGAAGATGAGAAAGTGGTGCCCATAAGCTAATCCACATTAGACGGGAGGACAAGATGATCTTGTTACTATCTGGGCTTTTCGAGAGCAGCGCATTATTGCTAGATGTCAGGGACACAAATCTTGGGTAGATATGAGGCGTAGTAAGCATTGCAAAGTTTGCTAAACAGATGTGTAGGTCACTGGAGTCGCCTTTGATCCATGGCGATGTGACGAAAAAGTATATAGATTTGCAAGTGTAGGCGAGGACGCAAAACTGATTATGTGGGATTTCTCAGTCAATGCATTACACAGACCCAAAACAGTACGTGTACTTCAAACATTGATGCACTGATATTTACATGTGTCTCTACTGCTAGAAGGCTGCCAATCGAAACCGTGGCACATCTGTGTCTTCCGTCAACTCGCCACCTCTATCCAGCATACTAGCAACAATGCAGGACCGGAAGCCAACGATACATCCTGTGCAATCAAAGACTGAAGTCGCATTTTTGCAGCCTACGGTCGTTAAAACGATTCATGGAGATCCATGTGTGGGCGTGTATTTCAGAGAAGATGTGATGGTGACGACAGATAAAAGGGGCCGTGTTAGCATATGGCAGAGACCATCACCTCCATCAGCCCATTCTGATTCCTCTTCTGCTTCATAATCAACCATTTACTGTGTCTTTTTCAATAAAAACCTCGATAGTTGATATATACGCGTGTTTGCTACATTCATCTAATGCCAAAAAAAAAAAAGCTTGATGCACAGAACAAGGTGCTTTACATATACACTATGCGCAAATTGAAAGGGACTTTGGTGATAACTAAACTATGCCGCAGCATCATATGACCCCACTGCGGATTTCTTCAATCATGATGAGTCAAGATCGATACTGCTGTCTAGCAGAGGGATGGCTATATAAAACAATGTGCCTGCATCTTTTCTTTTGATGATTCCCATTATATCCCTTTAAAAAAAAAGAAAATGTCACCTTGTCGATTAAACAACATTGACGAACTAAACTATCTCATCAGACTACATGATTTAGCCTATTTCAAGGCATTCATCACATCTAATCGAGTGTCTTATCGAGTGTCCATGTTCAAGGCAATTGAATCTGGGTCTTCAGAGCTGACAGACATTGTGCGATGGCATCACCCACATCCTGAAGATGAAGACACTGAATTTGAAGGCCAACATGCAGCATTCCGAGGGTTTCTCAACATTTATCAGACCATTCAATTACACGAAGAAATGGAAGAGTTCAATGCCTACAGAGAAAACATGTATCTATTTCACGGGCAACTTGATCAAGTCAATATGGCAGAAATTGACATGCATGATTTGCTATCACCCAATCCAGTGCCAGTAGCTGTGTGTGATAAAATCGTTGCTCGATATGGTTACAATAGCTGTCTGATGACAGGCTGCTTATTAGCGTACTGTATTCATAACAGCGACAATTACATTCTTCTCAAAGCCAGCCCTCATGTATTTATTATGGACATGATGTTTCAGTACGCCCATCACCATGGTAACGAGAAATTGAAGCGATTCCTGGTGTCCACATACAGAGCAACCAGACAGCATTCTAACTACGACTACAGATTGCGCAAAGATCCATTCTATAAAAGACGACACTATAATGGAGCATTAGACATGTACGACCACCATCTTGTGCCAACAACTGCCACGGATACTATTGGTACAAAGAAGGACTATACCAGCCAAATTCATATCGACAATGTGTGCCTGTCAACAGACTTGTTTGAGTGGCAAACTCCCAAGATGGCAGATTGTCAAGTGGATACTTATTTTGAGCAGGTGCTAGACTATGTCAACCGTTTAATTGACCAAGGCATCGAATTGCGAGAGCAATGATGCTACATGTTACACTGCTTGGAAGAGGACAAGAAGGTTGTATATGTGTGTATCAGATTTCCAATTAGATGGCTAGACGTCTAGCATTTTTGGGAATCACACAAAGCTAAAGGAAATCGAGCTAAAAATATAGCGCTAATGCCTCAAATAAAGGCAGTATTCTAACGAAATGCAACATCTCCTTTATATAAATCGTTACGAATGATCTGATAAACGACAGCAAGGAGAACCTTAATTGACTGGAAGCTGCTGTTTTGAAAAGGGTCATGTTTATTATATTGCTGCACCTCTTGTATGAGACAGATAGTGGTAGCACCAAATATAATGTGCGGACATCAATTGCCTCTTCTTCCTTCAACACAAGATCTTGGTATTCTATTTGCCTTCCATGAGTATCTGCAGCAATAAGAAGCGGTACAAATTCAGGCGTTGAGAAGCCGTTCAAGGAGGCATTATGTATAAGTATATTAATTGAGAGCATGCTATTTAATCGCCAGCAAGTGCGAGGCTTTTTGAGGCATAATCCACTGCTCCACAAAGTGTCCTGTTACAAGAAATTGCCAGTTACACAATTAATAACAAAAGTAACACTCACCAATTGTTTATATTATTGCCTTGACCCCATTCAAAAGCAAAAAGCTAATTTTTTCCTTTTTCTCTCCTCTTTTTCTTTTTTTATCATTTACTCTCCATCTTCTCGGGCTAGGAGATCATATACAATACACTACTTGCATTGATTGATTTCGAACCATACTGATTACCGAGCAACAGCATCCACATACATCCACAGCAGCAGTAACAACAGACACACACACACATATATATATAACAAAATGAGTTCAGGAACACAGTCTATTGCCGATCTTACTACAGAAACAAAGCCAACCACTGGAGACATTCCACCGCCCTTGGTAGGCGCATCCACCACAGTCGCAGGAAACAAACTCTATGTGTTTGGTGGACGTCTAGTGTCATCACGTCAAATGACAAACCATCTTTATATATTGGACCTGGATACATTGGTTTGGACACATCATGTTGCTCAGCCTGACTCTCCCCCTCCTCCTCGGCCTCGCTACTTTCACTCGTCCAATCTATTTGGTCGCTGTTTGGTTGTATTTGGCGGTATGAGTTATTCTGTTCGACGTTCTTCTCAAAGTCTATGTGCGCTGGACGACGTATGTCTTTTTGATTTGGATTTGATGATCTGGAAGTACCCTGATATTCAGCCCAGCATATACGCTCCTCAAGCTCGCTATGCTCATTTAGCGGTGTGTTCGTCTGACAAGCTGGTGGTGATGGGAGGTCAAGACATGTCGAATCAGTATATCAATGAAACCAATGTATTCGATCTTACAAAACTGGAGTGGATTCATGGTGGGTCACTGAGCCGGCAATACGGAGCATACCGCGCAGTTGCATTCTGTCCTTCATCCATTGATACAAACGTCATGGCATCACAGCCCTTTTGGGAGACACATCATACCAAGGACGAGTTTCCTCTATGTGTCTATTCGAATTACAACTTTACAGATGTGACAAGAGATTTGCAGAGTTTTTCGCCCTTTACATCAACGCCTGAATTCAAAGATCACTCCATGGACATGTCTGGTACGTCGTTGCCTCCAGGCCTTCGTTTTCCTTCGGGCGATTTATTGGGCCACCACATGATATTGACAGGAACCTACCTGACGCCTACACATCGATCGTTCCACATTTGGGCTCTCAATCTAGCGAATTTAGTGTGGGTGCGTATTGACACAGGGTCTATTTTGGCCCAAGGATCATGGAACAGAGGCGTGTTGTACGACGAAAAGCAGCAGTTCTTTGTATTTGGTGACAAGACCAGAGACTTGCTGGAGGATTACAATCATCGTCAAGTGAACTTTACTCATGTGGCTGTGGTGCAATTGGAGGCTTTTGGCATCTACTCTTACCCAAAAGAAACATGCGCACCAGTTGCACAGGAATTGGGTTTGAGCATGCTGAATGAACCCAGCATGTCTGACATCGAGATACTGACCGACGACGGCCGCACTATACCTGCAAATTCAAGTGTCATTGCGCTGCGATGGAAGCACTTTGCGTCTATCCTCAGTGAAAAGACTGAGAATCCAAACTACAAGCGCCTGTCTTTCCCCGAGAGCTACCCAGTCACTCTGGCATTCTTGCAGTACATTTACACAGATCACTTGATGACAGCACAGCAGCACCATCCTCAAATCTTGTCTCGATTATTAGTGCTGTCAGATGTCTACAACTTGCCCAGACTTGGTGTTCTTGCTACGCATGCCTTGCACCAAATCCTCACCATTTCCACAGCAAGTATGGTCTACGAGACTTCTGCACTTACTGGACGCACTTGCCTTCAGATACGAGCATTAAGAGTTATGATCAATGCAAAGAAAATGCTGCATCAGCAACAGCTGCAACAACAGCAGCAGCAACTACAACTACAACATCAACAGATGGGATTTCCAGGCGAATACCACAACAATCTGACAGACTCACCCTCTGTATTTCCAACACATTACACAACTTCGCCCTCGTCAGGCAGACAGTCGCATGACGAAGATGAAGGTATATTCCAATCAAGACCTTCTCCATCCACATCTGCATTGAGACGTTTAACCGCCTCCAAATCTTCAACAACAGCTTCACCTGAACCCATGATGCATCCTGCAGTACCATCACCAAAGCTCTCTAAATCAAGCAATATTTACCAGAAATCGCCACCTTTGTTTGTGGAAAGACAACGCAAGGGAAGTCTAGTTCCTTTGCCTAGCATGATGTCGACCGGAAATCCTCAACAACAACAAAATGTCAAATTAGGATCCATGACACCTAGCTTTGAGAGGCCTAACATGGGCATTCGATTTTAAAAAAAAAAGAAAGAAAGAACAGCAAATTAGATTATATCATATTTACCATCATCCAAATAAAGTATACTACATGTCAAACTGTGTAATTTGGCCTAGTCTCATGTCCACGATCTGCCTGCTTATTCATTCTTGAATCTGTGACCTTCTGTGACCGCCACAGTGAGAGATCATGAAAGCCATCTTTTTTTGAAGTTTTTAATGAAGAAAAAAAAATTTGTACGTCTTTTTGTAGTAATCAAACTCGGTCAAAATGGCAGGAATCAGTATGTGTTGAATAGTGCGTATCTATAGAGTGACTGACACTGATTTCAATATTATAGAAAGCAAGAAAAATCGTAATGCTGATCGTTTGAACGGAGCAAGTAAAGTATTCAGAGCCATAAAGCATAGTAAGAGACAAATACTGATCAATTGGATGATTCAAATAGAGGGAAAGAAGGACCCCGGTGTACCCAATTTTGCAAGCTTCAAGCAAAAGAAGCAAAACAAAGATGAAGCTAATCGCAAAAAGGTAGTCGACCTCACCAGCAAATGCCAATGTGATTTTTCTAAATGTCAGTGTGTAGATTGCAGGCAACAAAGAACGTCAAGATTTAGCTAGACAAAACTTGCAAAATAGAAACAGAAACCTCAACATCTTTGATATGGTCAAGAGCGCAGAGAAGCGTAGTCAACAATTTGACGAAGCTGTAGGCGAGGATGAAGATGGCAAAGTTATCACTGATGCCGCAGCTACAGGACAAAAGGATAACTCCAAGAAGGCTTACTATAGAGAATTCAGAAAGGTTTTGGAGAATGCAGATGTTATTCTGGAAGTTTTGGATGCTCGTGATCCATTGGGTACCCGTACCCGTAGTGTTGAACGCATGGTTATGGACAGCGGTCTCGAAAAGAAGATTATCCTCGTCATGAACAAGATTGATTTAGTGCCCAAGGAGAACGTTGAACAATGGTTGAAATATCTGAGAAACGAATATCCAGCAATTGCATTCAAAGCATCGACACAAAGCCAACGCAACAACTTGAGTCAATCCAACGTATCAACCGACGTAGCTAGTAGCAACATGTTGAATTCTGCTGAATGTTTGGGTGCTGACACACTGATTAAATTGTTGAAGAATTACTGTAGAAATATCAATTTAAAGACTTCCATCACTGTGGGTATTGTTGGATATCCCAATGTCGGTAAATCTTCAGTCATCAATTCACTCAAACGTTCCAAAGTGTGTGGTGTGGGATCTACTCCTGGTTTCACAAAAGTAGCTCAGCAAATCACACTGGACAAAAACATCAAATTGCTGGATTGCCCCGGTATTGTGTTTGCTCAACAAGGCCAAGACGGACAAAATGCGGCTGAAATCACACTAAGAAATTGTGTCAAGGTCGAATTATTGGATGATCCTATTACACCCGTCGAAGTGATTGTTTCAAGATGCACAACCGAACAGCTGATGAAAATGTATAATGTTGCTTATTTCAATAATGCGCATGAATTTTTAGTGTTATTGGCTCAACAACGCGGTAAACTTAAAAAGGTAGGGTGATTTTTATTTGGTCTATTGCCAAACTGGTACTAATTTCAGTCCAAAAGGGAGGTGTTGCTGACACACATCAAGTCGCTCGTCATGTATTAACGGATTGGAATGGTGGTAAAATTCCGTACTATACCATTCCTCCATCGTCCAAGAAGAGTCATATTGAAGCCTCTGTGGTCAACTCATGGGGTAAAGAATTAGATTTAGACCTCGCATCTGCTGATATCGTTTTGTCTGGACTCAAATCAAGTAACGAATTTGGATCCAGTGTTGTCATGGTAAGTTTTTTTTATTATTTCTGGTATCCATGGAAACCTTAATTTAACTAAACATTGATAATAGCAAGCAAATGACGATATTGATATGATGAACGATGCTGAGATGGATAGTATGGATACGTCTATGGATGCTACAGCTGACGACATGATTACAGAGAGCAACAGCAATATATCACAACCCATCATTCAAGTTGATAAAATGTTGAATATGAAAAAGAAGAATGCCATTAGCAGACCTCAGCATATTGTCTCACACACAGAAGAAGAATTGAACCCTCAAACCAACCAGCAGCTAAAGAAACAACTAAAAGCACAGCAAAAGAAGGCCAGACGACAAGCTGGTGGACACAGCGGCAATAATCTGTTTGATGAAGACGATGCCATGTTGGAAGAGTCATTCCAGTTCAATATTCCTAATGCTGCGTCTTTAATGGCAGCACCAATCCCTGATGAAGACGAAGAACTATAGATTTCATTCGTTTAGATTTACTTTTTAATGCAAATTTTTGATGTATAAAAATATCCCACACCTTCGTTTTTTTTTTTTTTCTGATAATCATTCCTTTCTTTTTCATTATGTTCACAAGAATACTGAATACTATTCGTGAAAGCATTTCAAAGAATCCCAACAATAGCAATCGCACAAACACTAATAGCAACACTAATCGACATTCCTCTGAAAGCGAATACTCTGCTTCAGATTCCCGCAGACCATCTATCACGGAAGAACTGCAAAATGATAACCATAGTATGCTCTCTAAGTTTTCTGCTTCTCAATCTACGCCATTAGGCAGAAATAACTCTATTTCTGAGCCTATTCCAATTGGTGGTGCAGCAGTTGCTTCCTCCGCTGGAGGTGCAAATGAAAAGAGACGTAGATCGTCTACTTTGTTTGGCATCTCCAATGTCACTTATGATGATTATGTTCAAAAGGATTTAATTTCAAGCTCTTGGAGTTGAGTCAACTCACCCGCATGGAATTTTCTCGAATTGATCCAAAAATTGCATCCAGCTCCACCTTGTTCTTGACATCCATTGAAGCACCCAATCAAGTCTGGCTTACACCCTGTATCCTCATTACAGCATTCTCTTCAGCTCGCAAATGATCTTTTGTTTTACACGCCTCTGCAGTTGCCACACATATATATGTATGTATATATATATATCTTTCTAATCACAAGTAATATCCCCTTCAATTCTCCCTTTTTGAGTAATAAAATGAAATGAATTGTAAATAATAGAGTCCAAATAATCAAATGTTGAGGTGTTTATTTGATTTTTTTTGTTGTACATTGCTTATAAGAAGGTAAGATTGAGCTTGTATATATATATATAAAGATGAATTGGGAGGGTGATAGGTTCGTTTTCTGCTGGTTGGAAGAATTACGTTTACATTTTCATAGCTTGAGGTTGACTTGATTCCTTCTCGAGCTCAGCACTGTCATATTGCTTTGGATTAGATGATGGCCATCTTACTCATTTTGTGCTCATAAACCTACCGCAACTGCTTTGAGAAGTCATCCTCAACATCATCATCATCCCAGTTATCTTCCCAAAAGTGGGCGTCGTTTTGGTCTTCTTCATCCTCTCCCCAATCTATGGAATAGTTTTAGTTATACTGTGCTTGATATCCTCATCTGTGTGCTCGTACCCTCAGCAGCAAATTCCTCGAATTCATCATCTTCTTCAAGTGCACCAAGTTGAGCCAAGTTGTTCTTGGATTGCTCTTCAGTTAATTTTTGTTGTTGCTGTTGTTGTTGAGCAGAAGACATTTTGTTATATATGATTGTAATAAAGAAAAAAAAAGTACAGCTTGGCTGAAAATATGCTTTCATAAATCAAGTACGAAACGCGTACTATCCGTGACTAGAAGACTCTAAATGACGTAGACTTGTGCTCTCCTATGGAATCCTACAGTCTGTTGGTGAGGATGAACCTGCCGCTCCACCAACCAAACAACAGCGTTGCTCTTGCTGGAACACAAATATCAACATTTACGTTGGGCCGCATACATTGCCATTGCCGCATTGCTCACCAAATGCTGGTTTTCGTATCTCAATTTCTACACTTTTAAGTAGTCAATGTCAGGCGAAAAAAAAGTTGGAAAGAGTTTATTTGGCTAGAAAGTTACTTTACACTTCGAATGAGCCATAGATTGTACTAACTGTACTAACGGCATTGCATATCATGTCGACTTGGTAAGTGTCGTTCGCATTCTCAAACTGGATGAAATCCTCCATAGATAGCCGTGCCAAGCCTTGCTCGCGCGATGTTTTGATTCCAATGCTGGTAGTAGCGGTGGTGATCTTGATGAGGTAAGGTCTTATGGCAGGGAATTTGAAGTCAATGATGTTGAATGTAGTATAAGGCATGTGGATACTGATCTTTGCGTTTTCGCTATTGAGGTAATACTGGTTTACTTCTGAATCGAGGTATCTGAGCTCATTCACATACTCGAAACGTCGAGACAATTCAGAAAGATAAGTTGGCGTTATGACGCATTCTTGGAAAGACAAGAGGTCTAGATGCTTCTTTTCTCCTGGAGCTGTTGGAGCCGACGAGTCGTTTTCTGGGAACTCGACAAGAGTGAATATCAAACTATTCAATAATTGATAATTGTCAAGGATGATATCGATCAAATCTTGGGTAATCTGTAGCGGTAGGGAATTGTCCTGTATGTATTGTGGTCCAAGGATTAGTTTTTCGACATCTTCTGATTTGAATACACTCAAGATACGACTGAATAGCATTGACGTTTCATCTAAGATCAGCACCACTTCGAATTTACATGCGGTCGTCTTGATTTGCTCGTTTCTATCACTGGCTGCTTTTCGACACATCAATTTATGCTGTAGACTGATCAAAGCTTGGTCTCCGTTGAATGGGTCTAAAGCAGAGAGACGTACCGTTTTGACTTGAATTGATCTCGCAATAAATTGAACGAGCTCAGAAATACCATCGATATCGAGATGTATTTCACCAAAGTCGACTACAGGGATTTTAAACAAATACTCTAAGAATTGATAGATAGTTGTTTTGTCAATAAGATTGGGCGAATCATACATTGGGCCATTAACTGCAAAGCATAAATCTTCAAGTGATGAATAATTTTGCATCATGCAAACTATATCATCTTGGCTGATGGGTTCATTAAACATGATATCCAGCTGGTTTATTCGATGCTGTGGCTGAACTACTGATATGACGACGGACCCTTGATCCTGGATACCAAACTTATCGTTCATTTGTATTTCTATTAACTTCAACTGAGAAAGACTTTGTTGAATGTACTTATCTAATTGATGTAGCTTCATTCTAGAATATTCCAGAACGCGTAAGGACTCGATATTTGGAAACATTCGCAAGTCATCAGGAGTTGTTATTAAGCGTTCCATAGGGTGTGATATTGTAGTTGGAAAGCCGTTATCACTTGGATCTATAACCAGGACATTTCTGATACAGTTTTTGAATTCTTGTAGCATAGCATTATAAGAATCCCATAAATGTTTGTTGTATAATAAGAGGTCATATCCGGGACAGCAAATATATTGCAAGTGCTGTAAATATCCATCACGGTGTGATTGTGTCAGGAACTTGTAAAAATCTGGTGTCATTGACTCGGTTGTTATATTGCATATATTAGGACATAGATGTGCAAGCAATGCTATACTGATATGTGGATCCTGAGATGAATAGTCGAAGTCATAAAAACTGAGCATCCAGCCAAGATTAATGGTTTGAATCCAGAATCTGCTGTAGTTGTTGGGCAGAGTGAGTGTTCTTATCAGCAGCTTGGCTCTATTTGCTGCTGCTAGAGGCACAGACGGATCAACACTGTATAACTCTTCGTCGCCAAGATCTATAGCTTTATACAAGACTTTCTCGGCGATTGCGCTCCAGCTTTTGCATGTCAGTAACAGCTGAAGCAGATCCTTCTTTGTTACGGCGCCAGAGATGAATACTTTTTCTAGTAATTCTTTAGGCAGTTTCATGAACAACAGATGTGAGATGCGAAAGAAAAATTATTACGCACACCCAAAGCGTTCCTATAATACCAATGCCGATTCGACTACGCCACATAGCTGTAGTGCAAAATGTTTTAACTGGCATAAAGCTGAAGTTGGTTGATGAAAGATTTGCAGGCTGAAACTGCATTCTATCATTGTTAAGTATTCTACCTCTGTCAGACTTCACATCATAAAAGATCACAGTCCTGAAAACTGTATAGTATCTACTATGTATATAGCACATTGAACGAAAAATAAAGAATTGTGCGAGTTAAGAAACCTAGCGTCCTGAAAAAAATGTTATTGCTCAATTCTACTACTGCTGCTGTGCTCAAAAATGATAAAATTATCATATGATATCACCTCACATCTCTCATAGTAATTCCTTGAATTTGATGCGGTCGTCTGCTTGATTTCCCTATTTGTGCATTAGGAAGTCGTTTTAGAATGGCCGAAATCATCATCAAATACTATTTTTCTCTATACCTTTAAACTATATTAAATGAGTTGAGGTTGCAAGTTGAATATTCTATATTGATAGAAATAAGACGCATCAAATAGTGCAAGCTACAAGTTTCTGGAGCACAATTGGAGGCTACAATCAGCGAAAACAGTTATATCAGATTTTGGGGCATTACGACAGAAAACAACTCTA
Organism: Mucor circinelloides; assembly: GCA_037974945.1. Lineage (NCBI taxonomy): Eukaryota > Fungi > Mucoromycota > Mucoromycetes > Mucorales > Mucoraceae > Mucor > Mucor circinelloides. Next base: position 235,586 of record JBBNAA010000023.1, on the reverse strand, counting down.
CATGTAACTTGGATCTAACACAACTGAGTAGTTACCCCGACTCATGGAGTTTTGAGAGCTCAACACTTTTTACTGTGTCTTGTTCAGATACCTGGATTGATGCGATGCTCGTTAGTTACTATATGTATCCTGTAACAGCAGCCAGATATCCAGATGCTGCAATGCATTAGGCCTTCAATTCCTGACGCAGTGGCTTTTTTTTTTAATTTGCTGAATGTATTGAATACGTCTACTGGGTTCTCTGTCTCTAGCGCAACAGCATTTTCTCACAGTTAATAATTTGGATGCACTACTGTAGTTTGGTGTGGTATGTCTCTCTTTTTTTTTTTTACAGTACAGCGAGATGCAGATACAGTAGTTTAATGCCGTGGCTTTCCTTCATTCGTATTTTTTTTTTCTCTTTCTTTAGTTTTATTTATATTTTTTTAGGAAGGAGGGGGAGGATTGATGTACTTCAATTTATTCATTGTTTTCCCTGTTGATCAGTATGAACAGAGCTACGTTTTGCTGTCTAATGAAAGCGCTCATGATTTGAAGACTGTTCTTCAGATGCATTAGAGACCATTCTGGGAGGTTAAGCATGCATAGAGAGCCAAACTTGAGGATTCTCTACACCCAATAGCTTTTCAACGCATGCAGCTGCTTCATTCAATTCCTGGGTGAATATATAAGAGGCCACTGAATACGCACAATAGCTAGGATAAGTATCGTTTTGAACCTGCTCTGGGTGCGTTGCAATAACAGCACATAATTTTTGTGATAGTTTCTCTTTCAGGTCGTCAGGCGAGATTAAGTAAGGTGGTAATGGCACTTTGGCAAGCAATGTAGCCGACAATTGACGCATGATTGTTAGTAAGCATGCCACATAATCTAACTTTTCTTCGTCTAATACTTGTATCAAACGACTTCTCCAGCTTCCATCCATAAACCGGGAGGTATAAGCCATGCCTTCAAGCAGATCGGCCATGTTATTGAGTTTCTCTATCAGTGTTTGGTAGGTAGCAAAAGGAAACTTTCCTTTCAATGGTGGTTCAAGCTTGGATAGCTTCAAATACGTTTGCTCGTCCTTTAGTTGTCTTTGGAGATGTACAGTAAGTTGTCTGAAAGCCTTGATTTGGTTCGAAGTTGTTGACGAAGATCCATCGTTGTGGTCTGATAGAATATCCGAAAAAATGATGCCATACACAACACTCATGTCGTAAAATGTTCGAGCAATTCTCTTGCGAAGTTCTACTCGGCCAGTAACAGGACGTGGAATCAAATTGATAAGGAAAGACCCTACAATGCCAAGCACAATATACATCATTCGCTACATACAATGAATCAGTATGCTACACCGCAAGTACTTTATGTAGAAGGGAAAAACTACCTTGCCTGCTGCGATTTCAATGACGTTTGTTTGATCGCCTCCAAGTAGAGAAGTTTGGTATCCAGTCGTAATAATCTACACAAAGTAGTTGATGAGATGTAGTCCATTATCAGAGATAGACACATACCATTAAATAAGCATACTGAGTCATTACAGAGAAGAAACTGTAGGCAGGGTTTGTAAAGAAAATGTAATGGAAAGGAGGCATGACAACACATGTGAGGATAGCTAAACCGTAGGGATTTCCTCTGACAATCTCAAAAACGATAATACTCAAAACACCACCACATAATGTGCCTAAAAGACCAAAAGCCAGACTGTGATATAGTCAGTGGATCGCAGAACAATGTATATGACGAATCAACTCACGTGAAATTAAACATGCCAGCCATAGGAATCATCCACATCAGCAGTGTATTAGCCACCCATTGCCCACCCCAACTAGTAAACCAACCAACGCTTTGAGGGAGATACGCCGGAATGGAGAGAATGATAAACCCTGCTGCTGTCTTGGCTGCAAATATGGTTTCCATGCTGTAAATCCAATCAAAAAACTTGCTTAGCTGACTAAAGAATCGCTCTGTCACTGTTACAGGGGCATCGACATCTGGATCTCGAGGACATGGTCTACTGATGCGGTTCATAGCACAAACATAAGCGTCTTCCTCCTGGCCATTTTCTTGTTCAAACTTTGATTGTGGCATGCCGTGTGTGAGGCCTAGCTCGCTGTCTTGCTCTTTTCTGAAATCATTGTCATCGGTACTACTTCCTCCATACAAACTACTCTCAGCAATCGAAATACGGGAATTGATCTGTCCACCCAACTGAGCTTTATTGCTGACTGATGGTTTGAGCCAACTTCTCAATGACATCTTGGGAAACCAGAACTTTCTTTTTTGTGGCCGTGTCAAATCCAGCTTTTCAATGAGTGATGCTATCGATTGGATACTGTTTGCGAATCCCAAAAGATTGAACTGAAATAGATAGGCGACTTGTTGTGTCATGTTTTGCTTACTGTTGTTTTCAAGACGCCATTTCTGCGTCGCATTTTCAAAGGCTGATATAAAGGGCTCCATGTTTTCAGAGGACATTGTGTATTCAATAGTGTGTGTAGGCTTGGATACAAAGAGACGAGGAAATGGCCATAATATGGTGCTTTTCAATGAGCGAGGTCTTTCCTTGAATGTATCCACTCTTAAGCTGCACTCCTTCAATGCCGTGATAGATGCTTGAATCAGATCATCCGTAGCCCTTTCCAATTCCATATCCACAGGTGTATTTCTCTGTGTCTGACCTTTTTCATCACCAGTCAAGGCCGTTTCATGTTTGCATAGCAAGCTAACACCTATGCCATGCAATGGCGTGCGCATCTCCTTCACTTTCTGTGTTACATTACGGATATCAGATTGCGAAAGCCTGCTGTAGAAAACAATGAATTCAGCGTCATGTTGGCTATCGACTAATTTAATGAGTGCTCCTTGCAGTTTGGCGCGTAATTGTGAAAATGAGGGCCTTTTTTTGATGTCTAACAACTGATCTGCTTTGAATGCTTTTGTTGTTTCTTGATAAAATGAGCAGTAATTCTGCAACGTCTGATCTAGCACTTGAAAATAATGGGTTGCGCTGTCTTCAGGCCATATAAGAACGTTCACTAGCAGCGATATGGCAGATGCAAACAGTAAGGGTTTGAAGAAATTCAACTAAAATGCATGAATAATCACTTAGTCATCTGTTACACGATAAGGCATTACGCCTCCTCCTTCATGCTGTATGTGTATATTTACCGTAATACTTGTCTGAAATCCAGGAGTAGAAGCATTTACGGTAAGTGCAAACTATGAATTGAGCAAGCAATGATGAATATAAATGTGCGCATTTCAACTGAATGATACTTACAGAGCCAATCATGCCTGCAAATATGGTTGCAAAATAAACTACAATGAAAAGGATGTAAACACACCATGGTCACTCTCACACATCTCATACATACTTTGAGGGTATTTGGTTCTGACATAGGCAATAACAAACACCAACACAGTACAGAATACAGCAGACACTGCACTAGATGCTGGCTGTATAGGGTTTGCAATGGCTGGATTTCTAGCAAGGTTGGCAACGTAATTGCCCAACAAACACCATGATGCTCCTATTGAGGCACTCAACACTCCCTGTATGGCTATCTAAATACGAGAGAAGATTTAATAAGTATGCATCTCTTGAGCGACCTGTTGAAATGGATCTCACTTTTATATGTGTTCCTAGAAAATTATCTGTTAGATCAACTTCCTATAATACAACTGCTACCATGCTTACCAATTGGTTTGACGGGAAAGTATAACAGAGTACCTAGTGTCACTAATGTGCTTGCAGTGCCTATCGAAGCTCTTGTATTGTTATTCAAGACAAAGATGAGACTGATCAACGTTGCAATAGTTGCTTTTAGTGTGGTTCTAATTTGTGGTAAGGGTGGTATCTTTGATTTGATGTTGATCATGAAATTATCGGACTTTTTATCTGCAGGACAATGAATGAATGTTGCTTTTCACAGATCATAAAAGAGATACAACTTACTTGATAGTTTAGATGCATCGCTCATGTTCGGTCAATTAGGCAAATGAAAAGGAAAGAAAAGAATGAGATCTACAGCGTGGATGATAATAAACCACAAACTTAATGTGACAGAGGTTTCATGAGCTCCTTTTAATGCTGACAACGAGCTTATTAAACACTGCCTATGAACAAGACAACTTTTTTGGTAGCACCAGATGATCCAGCCTCAAATAAACACCGAGAGGTTTGAGCGGAGACCTGCTTATCTAATACAGTAGTAGAATAGTAGAAACTTTAAAAAACGAGTTAATCCCAATTTTCTATCCCCCTTTCGACTCTTTCATTCCTTCAAGATACACAATGCCAAGTAGCCGCGTTTTCAAGCTGTAAGAAGCCGGGTTTGATTGTTTAGGGCCGCTAATTCATTCGTGTATAATAGAAATACAGGTGCAGCCATTCCAGCAATCGGTTTAGGCACTTGGAGATCCAAACCAGAAGAAGTTTATGATGCCGTCAAGACAGCAATTGAGGCTGGGTAGTTGTACATTGTAACCATCTATTTTCATTATCTTCTTAAACTTCTTTCTTTTGTACAGGTATAGACATATTGATGCTGCATTTGTCTGTAAGTTTCCACATGGTGTACGAGATTGCGATCTAGTACTAACCGAACAATCACAGATGGCAACGAAAAGCAAGTAGGACAAGCTATTAAAGATAGTGGTGTTCCTCGCGAAGAGCTGTTTATTACTACAAAGCTATGGAATACCTGTCATCGCCCTGAGCTTGTTCAAGCAGCATTCGAGAAATCACTCGAGAATCTTCAGTTGGAATATCTGGATCTATATTTGATGCATTGGCCAGTTTCATTCCAGCCAGCCGATGTAAAGCAACCTAGAGGCGAAGACGGCATTATCCTGTTAGATGACACTCATTTCACCACAACTTATGCTGTAAGCAGGAGGGGCATTTGTTGCTGGGAATGATAGAATAGCTAACGTATATGCCTTGTAGGAAATGGAGAAACTGCTTGGAACTAAGCTAAGAGCCATTGGTGTGAGTAACTTTGACATTCCACATTTGGAGAAGCTAGCAATTACTGCTAAAATCCCTCCAGCAGTGAATCAAGTTGAATTGCATCCTTATTTGCCACAACAAGACCTAGTTGAATACTGTCAGAAGCATCAAATTTTAGGCAAGTATACACCAAAGTAGCGTCAGATTATAAACTAAATCTATAGTGAATAGTGTGCGCTTATTCGCCCCTTGGAAGCAGTGATTCTCCTTTAATGAAGGATGAAGCCATTGTATGTAAAACATTAGTTTATCCATATGCGTTGATGTACTCAACCACTACTTGCTTATAGATTGCTATTGCCAACAAGTACGATGCTACAACTGCACAAATTCTGATTTCATGGGGAATCGAAAGAGGTTATGCTGTTTTGCCCAAATCAGTGACTCCATCCAGAATTATATCCAACTTGAAGGATGTTCAATTGGAACCTCAAGACTTTGAAAGTATCAACAAATTAGTGGAAAATCATCCTACTCGTAGACTAGGCGACCCCTATCTGTCTTGGGATGTCGATGTATTTGGTCTTCATCCAGGAGAAGAAAAAGTCAAATATAACATCTAATTTATTGTAATTTTGCAAGGAATGAATATGTATACTAAATAATAAAAAAAGGAATGGAGAGGGGAAATTGTATTTGTACATGTATGAATGAGAGTGTGTGTGTATATATATATATCGATATAGAGCATAATGTAGAATGTGTATAATAACAATAATAAGAGTAGTAGTAGTAGTAGTAGTAGTAGTAGTAGTAGTAGTAGTAGTAGTAGCATTATAGAAGAATGATATCAGTGTAGTGGTAGTTGTTTTGTGTAGTATTGGTACATGTATAAAAGTATTAGTATGGCAAAATGATAGTAATGGGTACAATAGATGTGGATGAGTATATGTATACAGGTGTGTGTGTTGTAGGTATAAAGGTGGTTATATGGAAATACAAGTGTATATTATCATTGTTGTTGCAACCAAGTGTGCATCTAAAAATACAATATGCTGTCAACAAAAATTGAGATTCGTCCTGCATAATGAGAGTGATACATTACCTTGACATCTCGTATTGTAATTCGGTTTTTAGGGTTCTTTTCAAGCAGCCTGTCGATTAGATCTCTTAAAGAGGGATCCACTTCGTCAGAATGATTAATACTATATTGACGGAATCAGTTATGTGCTATGCTATGTGTTAAATACCACTTACGCCGTATTCTGAATATCGTCGTATAGGTCCATTAAACTGGCTTTTTCAAACGGTAAGTGTCCATAGACAAGACAATACAGTGTCACTCCCATAGACCAAAGATCTGCACATGTAGGAGACACATTTGAGTCTTGATTTCGTCGTGCAGCTACAAGTGTAGAACAGAGGTGAGTGCTTGGTACTATTTTTAGTTGAATGTTTTCTCTTTTATACCTCTTTTCAGCAATTCAGGGGCCATGAATGCAGGAGAGCCTACACTGCTGCTTGTAGAGCTAATCGTGTTTGCTGTAATACAAGTGGCGTTTCCAAAATCGATCAGTTTGACAATGTTGTTACTTGACATGACCAAATTCTGAGGTTTTATATCTCTGTGAACTATATTATTCAGATGCACTATGCTGTGTGTATGAGTGGTATGTCATGTCTCGATAAATGCGTCACTTACAATGCTCAACAGCATCCACTAATTGGGAGAATATTTCACGGCATTGACTATCAGATATTGGCTTTGTCATTGCATGAGGTGTCACATCCATAATAATGCCTTTTTCTGCAATTTCGGTAACTATAAATATTGAATCTTCATTTTCAGGATCATTGTCAATGACCTCTATAAATCGAATAATGTTTAAATGTGTCGGTAGTTGCTTCAATATCTCGATCTCCTCAATTTGCAGCTCCAAATATTCTATTTTACGCTTTTTGGATTCAGGATACAGTGGTTTTCTGTTACTGACTAGTTGGGATTGATGGTATCGTCTTTGCAATCTAGACTTATTCATTTCTTTGATGGCAAATTTCTTGTTTGTCTTTGTTTCAATAGCCAAATAGACAATGCCTGAAGCTCCTTGGCCAATTTGATGTATTATTGAGTATCGGCCGTTATCGATCTGACGTTTATTAAGATGCATTTTTGATTGTTTCCAACGTCGATGTAGTTGTAATGGAGCATTGTACCAACGGGTCATTTTTTTTTAGGGATAAGGAAGTGGAAGAAAAATGGGGAAACACAATAGATCAGTACTTCTTTATATACTATTGTGAAATCTAAATATAATCATTATCATAGTTGGGCGTATCAAAGGGGACCAACTAAAACTCCTAATTCTTGGCTTTTCTTTGATCCCCCCCCCCTCTCTCTGCTTGCATTTGCCACGCGATGACTATTTGACTACGTTTTATTTCCCAAATTAGGGTCGGTTCCGACATGAAGAGAGATATAGCTATTAATAAAATACATACAAATACTTGAAATAGAGGCACACAGACCTTGAATTCTTCATGCAGCATCACGTATCATTCTGCATACTTTATAACATCATATGTTTATGAAATTCACACAGTGACACAAAAGCATTGGTGATACAAAAACACTTGGTAGGAGTGAGGTTCTCCAGGACGACGGACCTGGATGATACAAACAAACAAGTATACATGTGTATAAAAATGGAGTTTGCTAAGTAGAGCATGCAGCTAACCTGATTGGACATAGAATTTATGTACATAACATAAAACCGTACATGGCATACATTACAATTAGCATTGATATTAGGCATAACAAGGTTTCCTTGGCACAGTTTGTAAAGAAATTAACATTTGACAGTTACCGATCTTTTGAGTAATCTTTAATCAATTTTTCACATGTTATTTTAGGCACAAAAAACCCTGATTTCATTAGAAACCTCTTGTTATTAAAAAACTCCCTTTTAATATAAAACCCAATAGACAATGAACATCTGTTGTTCCTGAGCACAATAAACAATACAACAATCAAGAAAATCTCGAGTTTCCTCCTATTGTTGGGTGTTCAATCAACTGTTCTTACATATGTATTACTTATGACAGTTTCTTTTTTAATCGCATAAGGTTAGATATTAAAATATACGAAAGTCTGGATTGTTTTCATCATTGAATTTAATGGGCCCTGAAGTGCAATCATTTTAATAAACTAGACAAATAAATGCTCGTTTTATCAGCATGCTCTTGCTGACATGTACTAGAAACCTTTGTTTTGTTTCACCGCTGCCCTGGATTCAGCTGATTCTTCTTGGGGCCTCTGATTGCGTCTATTTGCAACACTGCATCCTCAGCTTCTTTCCATTATTATAGGCATAATGGTCTGCATATACAAGCAAGAGCATATTATCATAATTTTTTTTTTGAATATCTGTTATGCTTAGAGTTTCATAATTACATTCTTATTGAATCACAATCCTTTATTGAAAAGCTGTTATCGATTCAAAACAATTGAGTGTTTTATTATATTGAATTTAAGCTACTGCTATGATTCACAATGAATGGTTTAATCTTACCAAGGAATGGATCTCCATATTCACATGCAAATGCCAAAATCCCGTTTTCTTTTTTTCATATGCTTCCATCAAAATTGTTCGATACCTGAATTTATTTTTTGAGGTATAGACTCAAATTAACTTAATTTAGAGCATCAGAAAAAGCTTGATCTTGCTTTGATATCTTGGCCCTGAACTTTTTTCTTGAAAACTATGATAATTAGGAATTTTGCAAGTTTAAAGTGTATTTACTTTTTACCACAATTCAATAAGCTTTTGAGATACTCTTGCTACAGCTTTTTTTTCAGCTTATTCATATTGTCAACTCTTTTAGAACGCGAAATTACTTCTGGTCAGCAGTAAATACGCCTGTAGCGTTAAAACCTACACTCTTCGAAAAATGGTTCCTGGATTTTTATAAAACCCCGACAATGTGTGCCGTTTTGCAGTTATATCTACCGATATTGATGTAGCAATGATATGTGAAGTAAGAACATCTGCTGCTCTCAGCTGCGATTAAACTCTTTACATAATTGCGTAGTAAATTGTCGTTTTGTTGGCCATGCTCCGAATTATTCAATCAACCTGAGAGCGTGGTTAATTTCCATAAAATACAATAATGTGTTTTAAACCAGAATTCAGAAAGCGAATGACTCGTTCTGATACAGCCAAACCTATGGAAATTGGCAACCTATTCTATCGCCACTTTTTCACAAGTCAGAAAAATCGCAGTTGTTCTTATGGTAAAATGAACTCTGAAACAATTTATTAGGCAGTATATTTAATTTTTTTTTTATTCATTTAATAGGTTAAACACAAAAATCGATCTTAAAAACTATGATAAGAGACCAGATGGTGGATGTGTATTGATTGAAAAAAGACGAATCAGCCAATATGCAGGCTTTGTGAAGGTTAAAGTGGATTACCAAAAGAATAATGCGCACCAAACAAACGGTGGTTGTTGAGGCTGGCTTTATTTGCAAGTAATGGATATGATGAATACAATACCGAATGCATTATGGTGTTACAAGCTATAGGTTTGACTGTATGAAGCATAATATGCACCATTTGCTCGTGCTCAATTTGTATAGCATGCTAACTCACATACCTATGTATACAGTATGAGCCATTGGAACACCAAACATTATCAGCAAAAAGCATCTACCAAAATGAAAAAATGGGGTATGAGCTTCTTGGCATAATGTAAGCTTATATTATTTTAAAAGCCCTTACTTGAATGACTGATAAAATAACTATCAGCCTTGATAAAATGATGAAGCATGGGACCATATTCTCATTGACGTGTCCAAAACCATCCGAAGCTGACATCATGATAAGTATATGGGCAGACATCTTTGAGGTGCTATTTCATAATACAGGCATATGCATTCGTTGGCAAGTTTATGCAGATTTTATATCTATGAATAATATTAACATAATACACATATATAGGGGCGAAAAGGGTTTGATTACGGGTGAGACTGATCATATCATGTCTAAGTTGGATGCAAAGCTCGTATTAATATACAACAATAATGAGTACCCAGTTTCCGAAAATAAAAATAGATCGCAGCAAACTATTAGTTGAAGCAAAGACTTTATACAATCTAATAATGGGCTTGAACAAGAGCAAAGAGAAAGAATCCTTAAAGATAGTATTATTCTTTTAGGTCTCGAAGGACATCTTTCATGAGTAAAATTCGTTGATGACTATCTATACGTAGCCGAGTCCATCCGGTCATTTACACTGCCTTCAACTGTCGCCGGGCTAAAGAAAAGTACAGTAGCAAAGCAACCATTAACTACTTTTCGGATTTTAAGTAACATGTGTTGGACACAGCAAATGTTGTAAAGCAGACCCTAATTGATAAAGAAAAAAAACAAAATAAGCATGAAGCGAAAAATGGAAGATGGCAACAATGAAGAGGCATCTTCGCTACGAAAAAATACAAAACTCGATCCACTTTGGAGATCTAAATCCAAAAATGAACAGTAAATCATATTTTCTATCATTCAAAGAATAATAAACATAATCGTGGTAGTGTATGGGTCAAGTTGAAACACCCAACCTTTACATTATATTTACCCATTCTCACCATGAATTTCCTTTTCGGTTTTGGTTTTCTTGTGAATTAATCAAGATATGGCAATATCAATTGGATTCTTTAGTAGCATAATAGTTTCAAACATTACATTTATATCTTAAAGAATACCTATATAACGTGCATAAAATCTTAAATAGCCAAAACTTTTGGCGTTTTTCTAAAGCCTACTCTTCATCCAAAAATTGAAAAAACAAAAGCTCCCCAAGATAACTTTTTTTTTATTAAACCCTTTTAAATAGATTGTCTTGGGAGTCTTTCGTTTTCGTTTATAAAAAGTTGTTTTATGACATTTTGAAATATCAGTAACATCAACCTTGAAGTCAAAATCTGGATTAAAATTAAAATAACGTTATCCTTGAATGTGTTAACCAATGGTGTGCTTCAATTCGACATGATATTAGTTCAACAGAATAAACATGTATCAGGATAATAGTTTTAGCAATGCACCTAAATCAAATGAGCATGTACTACCAAGTATTTCTGTCTTAGCCTAGTACAGAACTTGCAGTTCCAATATTATTACATTGAAAAAAAAAAATGTTAAGTGTCAAGTTATCATTGTATTTCAGACCTGAGTCAAACGAGCATGAAGCCCATACTTGTTCCCGATTCAAGTATCAACATTGAAGTATGACAAGTCAAGTAAGAATAACAAACAAACAAAAAAAAATGATAAACAAAGACGTTCGTTGATGTTTATTAAAGGCGAAGTTCTATAGTAAAAAAGTATATATATAAATTATGTATAACAAAGTGACAATTTTGAATAATAAAGTTACAAGTAAAAGGTGGATAATAGGTAAAGTGTAGTTTAAAATTACATTTCGTTAGGTTTGCTGTTGTAATCCTTAACATTCGGCTTATCTACAGACGAATATCCCTCAGACAAATTTCCAGCACTTGTAGGAGAAGTAAGATCAGAGTAATGCTTTGATTGATATGAGGGATCGTAATTGTTATTTGCGTACATGTTGTTGTTGATTTCATGACGATTGCTATCATAGCCAGCAGCTCCAACAACACCAGGAACTGCGCCTGCAGCGGCATAGTTACCCCCATCATAATAGCCGTATTCAGGTTGTTGACCATACCCATTGTATCCATCCTGACTATATCCCTCTTGACTATAGCCACCTTGGCTGTATCCAGCTTGACTATAAGCTTCGTGGTAATCTCCATAGGGCTCAGTGTTATTAGCTCCATACACGCCACCAGCGGTTGCAGCAGCAGGAGCATAGCGACGAGTGTTATCAAATGGCGACAATGGTTCAGTCGAAGTATGAGTGGCAGTAGCTCCCATTGCTCCACCAGTGGCAGCAGCAGCAGCGGCAGCAGCGGCAGCATTGGAACCATGACCGAAATCGTTTTGATGCATATCGATAGTGTAATCATCTTGACTCAAACCATTCTTGTTGTTTTTTGTACGGCTAGTACAACCTCCGCGACGATTCATCCAAGCAAGGAAACCACCAATCAAAGCAAGACCGACAACGCCACCGACAACAGAGCCAGCAATGACACCAGTCTTGTTACTGTCTCCACTACCTCCACTGGCAGGTGTTTCAGATGAAGAGGCAACAGGGGCAGATGAAGATGAGGCAGTTGAAGAAGGATTGACACTAGCAGAGGAGGTTCTGGAAGTACGTTGAGATTGACTGCTACTACTAGAAGAGGAAGCAGGAGGAACAGTCGAAGAATTCTCGGGGACAGATGAGGAGGTTGGAGGTGCTACAGAGCTTGAGGTAGGGACAGGATCACTGGTAGTGGGTGCTTCAGTAGTGCTGGATTGTGTTGGTTGTTCAGTGGAGGAAGGCTGCTCGGTAGTAGGGTTAGCTGATGTAACGGGAGGTTCAGTAGTGGTAGGAGGAGGGGCCTCAGTTGTTGTAGATGATACAGGAGCCACAGAGGAAGACGAAGGAGGAGCGGCAGTAGTTCTTTCAGATGTTGTCTGTTGTTGGGAAGATGATGATGATGGTTTAGTAGTTGTAGATGATGCAGAAGTGATTTCAGATGATGATGATGAAGTAGTTGTAGTAGTTGGGATGTCAGATGAAGTGGATATAATAGATTGGTCAGTTGTTGAAGTTCTGTCGTTTGCTGTTGTACTAGTACTTACATCACCTGGAACAGCAGCAGAAGAAGTGGTTGGATCGACTTGTTGAGCAGAAACATCATTACTCTTGCTGTTATCAGCAGATTGTGAAGAAGTAGATTCTGTAGCATTGGATTGAGCATGTGCTACATGGACACACAATTGCAGAACGAGTAGCACACAAATTGCTAGTTTAGTGACCCAGGTAAGCTTCATGTCTTTTGATGTCTTTATTTTCTATGAAAATGTAAAAAGAAAAGAAAGAAGAAAGAGGGCAGAGGAACCAGAGGCAGATATAAATAAAAATAAAAAACAAGCTATTTTTATGCCTAAAACTTATTCATTTACCACATCTGAGTTCCCTTGGCAAAACAAACAGTCGATTTGATACAAGAAACCCTACTCCGTTTGCCCCGGGTCTCTTCTTTTGGTGCCTGTTCACCTGTCAATTAACATTTCGGTCTATAATAATCAACCAACATTTGCCTCTTAATTACTACAAGCTTAATATCTGTTTATGTTTTTTCTTTTCTCACATCTCGACGCGCTTGCCTAGAGAATAAAAAGTTTTTATTTTTTTTAGATCGAAAAACGGGTGAGCCTATTTAACATTTTTTTCCTAAATCAAGACAAGATCTTCCTAGTGACGTAAGGTTAGAATGGCGATACCTCTAGCTAAGCTAGCTGATAGGCTAGTACCCCGTTTTTACTAATAACAATGGTTTTATACTCAAAACGGGCCTCGACCATGATGCGTCAATTAACAGAGTATCGTTTCGAACTGTGCGAGAAAGTCCAATCGAATCTACAGATCAGACAGTGGCCATTAAAGTGTGCACGGACCTGTCAATATGTCTAATGAATACAAGTGAAATATGTGATGGAACAGAGTTGTTGTGTTCCTGACAGGTAAACCACTTAAATTGAAAGTTTCCATATTAAGAAGAAAATATGGGTAACCTTTCTGAACTTGTAAAATAGACAAAAATAACTTCTAAAGAATGGTCCCTGGATGATTTGGCAACGAATGAATGAATATCACTCATCCTAAATCAAGGTCATGTCGACCTCAGCCATGAAAAGTTTGTCACTATGAAATCGATTTCCATGAAGATGACTCTAAAAAAGATCACAAGCCCTGTCATCATGCATTTTCCCATCGCATTACGATTGTTACTTTATCGAAAGAACAGATGGTTCTTTTTCTCTTCTCTTTTCTTTGGAGATTGTTTCGCACATGATGACAATGAAACCGCCACTGGACCTCTTCATTGTTGATTCCTACTGCAAGCTTTTTCTTTGCAGCATTTTGGCACACACATCTATGCTATGTCATCCTTCACTCTGCAAATAAAGCCAAATGTCGCTATTTTCGAATAGAGTGTAAAATATCTAAAAATGCGGCCTATTTAATAAACCCTATACTGACCGCTTTGATGTTCATTGAATAGAACATCGCCTCTTTTTAGGTTGCGAGAGTGGTGTTCTCTAGGCAGAAGCTGAGAAGAATCCCCAAACTTGTTACAAAACCGCAGCATACAGCAATTTCAACAAGGTAAAGATATTTTATTCAAAAGATATATATGTATGGACGAATAAATGATATGAGGAAAAAAGAAAGAGAGGAATTATATATATGTATTTACTTGATTTAAACATCCAAAAGTTTGTTTTGGTTTGGTGCTGCTGCTGAAGCATGTTCATCATCATTGAGACCACGCATACGCTTCCAAATATCGCTATGTCGATTAAGGCTGGTCTGGTCATTGCGAGGATTTTCAGCATCGCGGTTCAATTGCTGCTCCCATTGCTCGTGATCAGATGCAGTGTATGTGCGTACGCCATTAGGAGCAAATGCATTTTGCTTTCTGACATTGGGATTGTTGATGTTGTCGTTATCCAATTCCTTGTTATAGACGAATAATGGATAATCACGGTCATCACCGTAAGCACCACCACCATTGCTGGTCTGAGAAGGCACATTACGCATCCAACGAGGGTTCAATGTTCTTCTAGACTTGTTGTTGCGACGACGTTTCATAAAGAAGAATGCACCCACTGCGACCAAAATCAAGGCAAAGATACCAAAACCGATACCGAACCCCTTGGCCTTGCTGGACGATTTCTTGGGACGAAGAGGGTTATCAATGACACTGTAGTCATAGTTGAATTGATAAAAGTTTGTAGAGTCTGTGCTTGGTAAATCAAAGGTACATGAGCCTGTTGCGATTGTGTTGGATAGGCTGGATCCATCAAAACTATCGACCCACTTCCAGTTCTTCATATCAAGAATGTACACCTTTTGGTTGTAATTGGTTTCGTCCACCTTTCCCATCATGACCACCATGTAATTGTTAATGTTGATGGCATTGTGGGCGTAAATTGGTCCGGGAGAGGTACCTCCAACAGATTGCTTTCGCCATGTCAAGGTGCATGTATCAAGGATATAAACATCATTGTTGGCAGCCTCGAACACCGTTTCATTTGTTGTAGTGTAGCCGCCAAAAAGCACAATGGAATGGCCATCAAGTCCTAAAGCTGTAGAGAAGCTAGTGTTGTACTCCACTATGAGTAATGAAAATCAAAAGGTAACACGATTGGCTAGACTTACGATTGTTTGATGGGTGGGATATCGCCAAGAGTAGCAACAGCAACGGCAGTATCTTTGTTGATGTCGTATACTATTTGGATGCTATTAGCATGGGCTCTTTTCATCCACTAAGCCAGTCGGTACATACCTAGAACACTTTCGAAGTCTGCTTGTACGCCTTGAGTTGTAGCATTAGCATCGTCTGTTACACCACCCATGATAAATAATTGGTTATTACTGTTAAATCATGTTAGATCAAATTCGATATTTCATGCAAGATCTAGACACTTGCACTATATTAGAGCTGTGTGATACTCGACCGGGACGAACAGCGTTGGGATACTTTGGCGATAACTTTTTCCAAATACCAGTGTTTGTATCAAAGCTTGTGAAGACGGCGGACTATCAACAATACGATTGATTACTACTTGTTTTTTTTTTCAGGAACCAAATCAACAAGAAGACTTACAAAGGATGAGCCGACATAGTTAATTGGAGTACCACCATAGTAATACGAGATATTTGTAGCTGGGTTAACAGTGGCAGTCATCATATAGCTGGGCTTTGGTCTATCCATAGCCTCTTGGTAAGTAGCTAAATGAAGCAGTTAGATGAGATGAGAAATTTATTATATATTCCGATATATTAGGTAGACTTACAGCTCCAACCATCAGTAGCAGGTGTGTAAGCCATGAGGTTTTGCATGTCAGTGCTTGTTCCGATACCACCTTGGACAAATACTTTTCCACCGGCACCTTTAAAAGCAACACCCTTCTCAAAGGGCTTCAAAATGTCGCTTGATGTTCTCGTTCTTTCGAGCCATCGTGGATTTTTAATATCGATGCCGTTGCTAATATTGAGAATAGGAACCTCTAAAGAAGTCTTAAAGTAAAGCATGTTCAGTGTCATTCTAATAGTAGATTCAAGGGCTACTTACTGCTGATCCGCCAATAATGTAGATATAATTTGAATCGATGATGGCTGAAGCATAGCTTCTTGGATCGGATGCCTGCTGAGCTAAAATCAATTTGGGAAGGAGAGAAAGTGAGATGGTAGCAAGATGGACTAATGAAAGCCCATTATTGAAGAATCTCATTATAAAGCGTCTGAACGAAAAGGAGGGATTTGGGAATTGATAGTAAAGAAAAGAAAGGAAAAGAAAAAATTATTTCTCTTGCTACAATGAATTATAATTATAAGGGAATACAACTGTGGTACAATATAAACGATTTACACACTCTCGTGAAATGCTCACGCTTAAAGCCATGTATCACATAGACCATGAAAATAGAAGTAATGGATGTAGGATGTATGGGGTGCGAAAGACTGAATTCCTCGAAATTATCTTTTATCAATGGCTCAACCGTTGTCTTGGATTTGGCCACCAAAGAATGCTTATTATACAGCTGTATAGGCTCCGTCGAGCAGAGATAGACGTCCAAGGCAAACAGATTTAGCCTGTTTGGCTTATGCGAGCAACTTGCTGGATAAGATGTTGTTTCTAAAGGCGCATCTGGTGGTATTATTCACTTCCTAATTTTGCATTAAAAAAAAAAAGACTGTTGCAGCTTCCTCAAAACACTGCCAAATCTGTAAAGAGGATGTTGGATCACTTTGTATTTTACTCCCAATTCTGAAAGAAGAAAAAAGCTGCACCATGATTATCCACACTGAATATAGTGGTATATACGATTGCTTTTTGTTTATTTTAATCGAGTCAAGCATACTACATGATAGCATTTCTGGGAACACTGTTTAATCTACTACTTGTATTTTTGAGCTCCATTGATTCGTGATGGCTGTCATCATTTCCAAAGTCGTCTTCCTCGTCGTCGTCTTCCAGGAATGCCGAAGAAGCATCCAGCACTGTTTCGCGATCATTCACTACCTCGGTGTATCCGCCTCTGTTCGTCTGTGGTGAGTTGGGATAGTTTGTCAGAGATTCCCACAAATAAATCAATGAAAATGCGACGACAAACACTATAAAGCCAAATGACAGCAAAATGTTGATATACGACATGACATCAATATCTAATAGACTGAGATATCCAAGTTGCTCTTCTGTGCTTCCCATAAACAACAATCCTGCCAGCACCAACGTCTATCAGCACAATTAATGCTATGGTCAAATCCAGTGAAGGTGTGTGACACTTACTAGAGGTGGGAGATACTGCCAGGGATCAACCTTTGTAGGCTCATCTTGTTTCCAAACAAAGCAGATTTCAATGATTCGACTCAATCCACCAGCTGCCAACATGTATCCAAAGTAGCTGTGAATTGTGCCCGAATTCGCAACATGCTGAGCATGGCCTTGGAAAGCAGCGGCTGTCAAAATGATTAGAATGGAAGGAATCACAGATCTCTTTCCATTTCTGCTCAACACAATGCCCAAGATGCCAGCTGCCCACCAAATGACACCCATTGACGTGTGCTGATAATCGCCATGGTTCCAGTCGTGTCCCCATCTGGTAATGCAGCGTTAGTTTAATTGCATGCGTTGAGGCATCTTCTCGTCTCGCACTGTCATACCTGTGCTCTGTGAATGTATTGACAATACCCCAAGCCATAATCACCCAGCTATCATACCACTCTTGGCTCTTTCCATTTCTAATCAACAAAGGTCCTCCCACACGAAGCATCAACAGCATGACGATACCGTAAGCTACAAATGACGAGCCCATGATGAAGTGAGCCAAGCATTGGCCCTGATGATCTATTGGTTTCTGTGTGAGTTGGATGGTTCTTTGGCAGAGTTATTCCGCTTACCTCCATAACAGAATCCCAATGAAGCAATCACACCCAATACAATCTGCACATAGCCAATGACTGGAATAGATGCACCGAGGTACTTGTGTACTCTAGTCAATAGAGGTCTAATTTTACCCAACATGCCCTTTTCCAGGTGCAACTTGAGGTAGACACCTAACCCAAATTGGCCGATAACAGACCAAATAACGATATTAGCAAACCATCTATGAGCAATGTGAGGTTCCTTGATTCAAGAATTTAATAAAGACATGCATAACTGACGGACAAGTATACTTACATAGTTTCGTCCGTTGTGTGCATGAGCCAAGAAATAGCCCACCACAAACACCGCGCTCGCCAATATCTGCACTGGCACATGCCATTTATTTCTTGCTAAACCGAGAACCATGCCCAAAGGATACAGTATGCCAAAAGCTGTATTGTATAGCTTTAGCTGATCAATTGACTCTATTTTTTTCTGTAGCGAAATAATGCAACATACCCAGCACCATGAAGCAGATATGAAGTGTCATGATAAGACCAATGGGTTCATTTGTAGCGGCACTGCTCTCAAACAAGGCAGGGTCTAAGTTGTGGCTATGGCCCATACCGCTGTCATGTCCATGTCCATGTTCATCCATGTTGCTAGTGTAAAGATGAAGAATGAGGGGGGGGGGGGAGGGAGGAAAGAGAGAAGAAAAGAAAAAAGCAAGAATGGGTGTTTTATAAAGCCATTTCAATGGTGGAAAAAAACAGGTACATTTACTTCATCATGAACGGACCATGATTTAACCGCGCCAAATGGGTTTGCTCCCAAATTAAATTCTTGGTAGTGTAACATATCATTGTTTATTGGGATTTGGGTTTATCAATTGATGTACGGCAGCTGCTTTCGCTCTCAAGTGCTTTACAGCTGCAACACTGCGTAAAACCACAAAGTAGAGAACAATAGAGGAGCCCTATATATGAGACTCAGATTTGCGTGGGAGGGTGGTTTCTGATCAACCAAACCAAGAAGCGGCGCTGGATCTGGCGTAGCAGCAATGCGGTTTCTATGACACAATTTCAGTCGACACGGTTTTGTAGGTGTATAGTATCTTTTTCAATGACAGAGCGTTCTCCATGATGCTGAATGCCTGGGCTGCGTTTGCAATAGTTTCAATATGTCGAATATCAATTGTATCCAAGGAGCCCAGCTTTTGAACGAGGATATCAATCGATTTCAGTTTTATCTGATTGCACCACTGCAGGATAATGTGCTCCAGGCTAGGTAGACATTTGGCTATATTCTCCACAGTGTGGCCGTTCACCCATGTACAGTAAGAGAGGTCCAAGTGACGGAGATTGGCCTTGATAATGGTAGTAGTGTCAAACATGCTGTCCAGATGATTGGCAGTGTCAATGGAAACACAGGGTTTTATCATGGTATTACTCAGATCTAGAAATTGAAGGTGATGGCGAGTCGCTTTACCTATCCAGTGCAGTATGTCGTTTGAGATGGTGCAGCTAGCAAGTATTAAAGTGTGTAGTTGATAAGCGTTTGCCTGTATCATAGGGTAAATAGCTGCGGGCGTCAAATAAATACACTTTGACAGATTGATGTGCTTTAGATGTGTCAAGTGCTGCAAGCAAAGAAACAGCTTGTCTGTTACATGTTCATGAACCCGAGTCAAATCAAGGTAATGTACATGCGATTGCGCCTTTTCAGTGATCTGCGCAAATGTGAGCAATTGTCGACGAGTGTGTAATAAAGGGTATTTGTAGAGAACAGAAGATGCGATGACATTCCAGTACTGATCAACACAGGTTGCTTCGCAGAGTTCCCGTGCTGATAGTAAGCTGAATATCTTGATTGAGATTTCAAATGGCAGCTTCTCCATGTTGGATATACATGTATTTATACATACAGCAAAGAAAGAAAAGAAAAAAAAAAAAAGAGGAGAGTGTGGCCAGCATTATCAAAAGATGATTACGATTTGCATTGAAACATGGGCATCTGAAACCCCCAATCAGCAAAATGCTTTACAAGTCAAACACCAGTGGCTCTTTTTATTGTCTAGTATTACAAATCTATGTGTATAATAGTGTGCTTACCTATGTTATCCAGATCGACGTATAAAGCCAATGGAAAAGTTCTTTGTAAACACCATGGCAGGATGGTTGATTTTCCGCATAAAAGGAGGTAAAACAAGTGTAGACAAATTCAATGTATCCACAAGTTGTTGGCAGTAGGTGTCTGGATAGATTAAATGATCTGTAGACTTGTCATTTGACCACAGTGCAACGTACTTTTCAACGTGTGCATCTGTCACTGTGCAGTCCAAATAGATTACCTTCATTACTCGTTCCCGAACAAGTGTATGGTCGCTCTTTTCTCTGTATCCGTCGTTATGTACAATATGCGTATCCCAATTAAACAACCATATCTAGTGTATACCGCATTAGCAGAGTGCTTTCAAATGACATGGCGCTACTTACCAGCGCATAGATTCGTTGGCTTTGTCGTCCTTGGATCAGGAAACGATGTGTAGCATGAATTTTGGCTGTATTCACCAGATCAGACACCAAAAAGTCAGTAAACACAGGTTGTTCAGAAGGATTTGGTGCCAAGTCGATGCAATACTTGAATAGCTTCACTGCCAGCAGTTGCATCTCTCCGTCTTCCATACAGTATTGGCCTTCTCCGACGGCATTCTCGCATTTCGAGCAATTCACAGCTATCCATTTAGTCAAAGTACCACGATCCCACTACAAGAAAAGAGAGAGAAAGAGATCAGTACATTGTGCTGATAAAAATGTGTGGTATGGTAGTAGTTTGCTCTAAAGAACGCGAATTCTTTATGAAGAATACAACTTTCTCTCCACAAACTGTTAAATGCCACTGTGATGTTTAATCTTGGATTTTTGTATCGGTCAACGATAGTATCTAGCGTATCGGCGACCTTCTTGAAATCCGTCTTTTGGGGGGGGGCGCTAAAGGGGCAAGGATACTTACGTTGGCTCGCTTGGATACCACAGGGTCAACTTGAAGAGATCCTTTGACGATATTTTCAGGATGTATCAGAAAGTAGGTGGTACCTACCAGTAAGACATGAGGACGAGCAAGGATAGGCTTCATACGAGCTTGATGTTCTTCAGGTTTGGTTTCGTGACAAATCCAGCATTCCACCAATTCATACCAGTGTTCAGAAGGCAAGTCTTTGATCTTGTATTCAATAGCAGAATCAAGGAGTCCCTGAGCACAATGCTGGCATCGCATTTGCTTTTCTAGGGATTGCTGTAGCAATAGTTTGGATGTCCACCATTCCTTTACATCATTTTGTTGAGACCGTAAAGAAGCTGGGGGTTTCAACAGAGATAACTTGACTTCCCAAGGTATCAATGCGTCGTCGTTATCAGGCTGTGGCGACGATGGGTCGTTTGGTTGAGCCACTACAAGATTTTGAGTAGATACAGCTATGTCAATCGACTTTAGATCTGCCACCACTTGATCTTTCAGGACAAGGACGCTATCTTTAATTTCTAGACACTCTGCTGCATCGCATGCTGATTCAGTAGCGATTGTAGCACGAAGCACATTGATGTTGCTTAGTTCTTCGGCAAAAAAAGGGATCATGATTGAAGAAGGAGAAAAAAAAATGTTGTTTTACGTGTTTTGCTAAAGTTGTTAAAGAAACCCGCTCCATGTACAGTGGTCACTGAACGTCAGCCACTCTCGGCTAGCACAACAGTAGGTCAAATTATCCACCAAGCTGTCGTTGTGGGTTAGTGGAGAAGAAGAAAGCAAGTAAATTAAGCATGCATAATTCCTTGCTGATTAACTGCTCAAAAAGATGATATGAGCTGCTTTATCACTGGAATCAACTCATTTTGAATGCCTTGTATATGTCTGAGAATGTGTCCTGGCTGCTACTGCTGCTGTTGCTGCTGCATAGCGGGGACTGGAATACGAAGCGACAACAACAATTTTTTATGTTTCTAAATCGTTCCAGGACGACATTCTGAAGGTTTTTGACAATATTTCCAGAAAATATTAATACTACACCTCTATGAAATTTATTGAAGTTTATAGAAATTTTTAGCAGCTATGCGCTGATACCAATATTAACTAATTTTTTGTAGGAAAATTTCAAGAAAATTGGCTTTTTCAAAAATACAAACTTTCGCCCAGAAGCCTAAATTAGCAATAGTAAATAAGCTGTTGATTGATTTCAAAAGAAAGATTAGCTCAAGGCGCTTAATTTGAATCATAACTTGACATAGAAAAAAGTCCCGTTTTTAGGATGAAAAACAGCATCTTTTAAAATTTGCGAGAAACCATGAGGTATACCTCATGAAAAATGACCACCAAATTGATGGCTGAAAAAAATTAAAGAAATGATACAGAAAGGTTCTTCTGGATGAGAGAAATTGTTTGGTATAAATATGAACATCAGGCGAAGCTTGAACACTGAGATATGCGCCATTTAAAGCGTAGATTTGTGTGTCATCTGGTGAAACCAGCAGTAAAGGCTCTAGTTAATGCCGACATTAAATTAATTTGGGCAAATTAAGAAGCGAATGGCATAGTTTAACACGGAAAGAAGCTGTATACGTGGATAGCATATTTGATGCATATTTGTTGTTTGCAAAAAAAAGCCCCCTCCCCATTCTCATAGGTCGTAGGCTATGCTGATGTGCTGTTCCACTAACATTTGGTGTACTCATGGAGCAGGAAAGCAAAAAAGCTATTCTCTCATTTAATGCTTCGATGTCTACGATAGAGAAACTTTTATCATCATCAAAAACTCTATAAATTGCAATGTCCCAGAGAAAACTTACAGTTTGGTACTGATTTCAGCCGCACGTGGATTTTCTCGCTCTCTGTATCTCAGTGGCACTGGCAACAAAGCGTCAAAGAAAGTTCTTTACATTCACACACTACAATGAAGCTAGGAAATATTGGTTAAAAAGCTCATTTATAAAGTTTATGAACGAACCACTTGACATTATGAATTTGTACAAAAATTTAAAGGGTTCTTACTTTGTTATGGATAACTGCACCATTCGCAAATTCTATGCCTTGATAAGAAAGATTGAATACACAGGCTACAGAGTCATGTATTTGCCTCCGTATTCCCCAGAGCTGAACGCAATTCTGGGTTCTTGTAAAGAGCAAGATGAAGCGTGAAAACCTAATGACCGAAAAGACTTTATCTCAAAGAATTGCTGATGCCTGCAACAATGTCCGTGTAAGTGAACTTCGTGCTTTTTGCAGTCATTCTACTGTCGAGATAAAGTTCACACTTAATAAATTGCTCCAACCTTAAAAGTGCCAAAGCTATTTTTCATTCACATTTCTAAATTAACCAATGTTTCCCAGCTTCACTGTAGCAAAAAAGTTGAATTCGCTCAAAATGAAAGATAGTATTCACGGTTATCCAAGTAGTAGAGAATATCTCACTTAGATCATAACTGATTTAATGAGCCATTTGCAGTTTCACAATATAAATTTATTTATACTTAGAGCTTCAAATGCCTCTTGGTCCCAATAGTAGTGGTCTATATGAGTGGGCATTGAAAGCTTTACTGGCGCAAGTATAAACTAGGCTAGTTTCTTCAAGCTTTCAATGAATTTCTCATCGCATGTATATTACGAAGAATGAGTGCCAGAGAGATGTTGCTATTTGTGCAATCGATAATTACCTTCTACTTTCCGTACAACAAGACATTACGCTTTACACTATTGATTGTAACCTCTTGCAAGACTAGCCAGTATTCAGGCACACTATATAGTTAATGATTAGAGAACAGCACATTTTGATGACTGAAAGGAACCTCTTTTTAAGGCTGACAAAAGCCTGACAAGCATTAAGAAACAGCAGCAATTTTGAGCTATGCATCGAGCCGATAATCATGATTGGATAATGCTTAAAGCATTTTATCAGTGTTATATTTAGTGATTGCTATATATAGCTGACATCGCATAGCATTGACGGAGGATTAGCTACCGAAAATATCATGATGGAGGCATTTTGCCAGCCAAAACGCAGCAGCAGCGATAATACATAGACAAATATAACTGGATTTAAATACCTTCGCGTCACTGGAAACACAATTTTTCTTGTTTGTCGTTTTTGCTCTATGTTGTCGTTGCAATGCCCTACTTTCTAATACATTTATATGCGGATTTTTATTCCGAATTTAATAATGCTATATGATTTAGTTGTTTTAACTAAAAATATTGAGCAACTCTCGAAAATATGAAAAGTAAAGTTCTAGGTCGAAAGAAATTTCTCGTAAGAATTTCTTGAGACCGTCAGAACAAAATAGGAAATGTTATTATGCTAATCCAGAGTACCAAAAGAGTCATTTGCGTCAAAGAATTCATCCTGGCTGGACAGAACCGTAGACGTGAAATCAACTTGGGCCATTTGATTTCGCTGGTAGTGACGAACAAAGGTATCGGACGAGGCCCAGTTACCAAGAGCGACAATGCCATCCTGTGGAACACCCATATCTAAAGCTCGAGAGGAAGCTAACGAACGAATAGAGACCCCGGATTTATCAGTGCATAAGGAGATAAATTCACGATGTAACCACGTAGATATAGTTGACGCCGATAATGGTTGTTGCTGAAACCACCCTGCTGGGAGGGTGGACCTGGCCGAAAAAACTGTTGCTCGGAAACGTTCGAGAAAGAGTTAGAGGGGCCAGTGTTGCCTTTTGGAAAACGACGACGCTGACGTTTGTTGACAGTGGCGTCTCTAGTTGCCTTACGTGCAGCCGTCTGTTGAATCAACGTGTCCTGGAATTCATTCAGAGGAAGAGTATAGTTCACCTCGCTTCCAGGCTGCATAGAGAAAGAAGGGTCGATTGCGCGAAGAGCAATGTTATTACGAGCTTGGTTCATGGACGAACCAACATGTAACAATAATTTGCGCACGTCCTGAAGCATAGTACAGTATCGTTCCAAATTAGGATTGCCTGCCTCCGAAGAGACAAGTTCATGAGCAAGAATGTCGAGGGGACGATAAACCGCGGATAAGAGATACTGTAGATGCTTGAGGGAATGATCCTCATAACGTTGTCCTTTGCTCATCAGGCGTTCAGCAGTGGGAATGGTAGCAGGGGCCTTATAATCTAAATGCGCCATGGGAGGATAGGCCTCAATAATTGTCTTGCGCTCGGAATCAGAAAGAGGAGCCGCAGTGTGTAAGGGTGTGTCAAGGTTCATCAATTCGGTTAAACCGTCAGAAGGAGACCAATCGTAGTGTGTTCTAGTGCCCATAGAGTGAAGTGGCAAGGTAGTAGCAGTGTCATCCGCTGACTGCATAGGTGTAGTATTAGCCTCATGGAGTTGTTCCTGGAGGGCAGCAATCTGTTGCTGCATCATGTGGAGTTGTTCTTCGAGGGAGGACATCGAAATTTGGTGTAACGAGATAAGTAACGTAAATTGACAGAAGATATATGTGAATCAAGCTAGTAATGACCGAGCGAAAAAGAAGATTGATAGTATAACAATTATTTTTTCTTCCTTTATATATCTTTGAATTCGCTACGAAATAAAGCTTCAAGAAGATTCTAGCATAATAACATTTCCTATTTTGTTCTTCAGGTCTAAATAGCAATTTTGCTGGTATTTTTGAGGATAATAAACCGTGCACAAATGGATGAATGTAATTTGCTGCCAAATGAGCCTCTGAGAGAGGTTTCATATCGCAATTGTATATATACAACAACAGCGCAGCAATGGCATTAATCACACCGCGTTCATCCTCGGTTGCCTCCTCCGAAAGAGTCAACAGTTCGATTTTTGCGCGCGTTTCCTCCATTTCTTCATCAATGTATTGCTGGATAATGGTTTTGAGTCGTGAGGAAATTTGAAGATTGAAAGTATCGCGACGATACTTGCTAATGACATTCGAACGCATCGCCTGCAATAGCGTAGGCGGAAAGATGTTTATCGGTAGACTTTGATAATCATATCGCTCTTGGAGAACGAGAATACCAGACATAGATAAAAGTTCGTTGAAATGATCCTCAATTGTAAAAGTGGTTGTTCTTGAGTTTTTGATGCACAAAGATCTATAGTGATGAAATTTCAACGAAATATCTTCACGTTGCATTATCCAATGACCATTTGTCGGTAATTGTTGAACAGATGGGTTGTTGACAATGTGAATACTGTCTACATGTGAGGTAAGTTCTGACTTCGTATTCATTACATTGGCGCATGAAATACACGGAAACTTTACAAGTATCTTGATACGCGCTTTGTTGTATTTTTCGATATTCGTTTTAGGGCATTGCTATTTGAACAATCAAAGATTACTTTCTGAACAATAAAAGGCTACTTTCTGAGCAATGTCGCTCTGGGAACCATCACTTACTGCTTTCTTGTACAATTTATCAATTGTGGGCCACTTCGGCTTGATTGAGCGCTTCAATTTGATCGTAACCCAGTGATTGGGCTTGTCACCTCCATGAGTGGCGACGATACGCGTCATCAATGGTGCCACGGACACCTTCATCATCTCTTGTAGTAGAACTGTCAGAATTGTTATAGCATCTCCTGCAAAGTGCACTGACACATATATGTTGAATGTACAGGCAGAAAGTATTGTTTTGGGGAGTAAAAGTGTTCAGGAAGCAATTTTCGATTGTCTTGGAAGAAAAGTTGTTCAGGGAGTAATTTTCGATTGTTCAAATAGCATAGTTGCTCAAATTCCGGCAGAAATTGCAATGTCCTAGAGAGAACTTACAGTGTGGTACTGATTTCAGCCGCACGTGGATTTTCTCGCTCTCTGTATCTCAGTGGCGCTGGCAACAAAGCGTCAAAGAAAGTTCTTTACTTCACACACTACAATGAAGTTAGGAAATATTGGCTAGCTCATTTATAAAGTTTATGAACGAACCACTTGGCATTATGAATTCGTACAAAAATTTAAAGGGTTCTTACTTTGTTATGGATAACTGCACCATTCGCAAATTCTATGCCTTGATAAGAAAGATTGAATACACAGGCTACAGAGTCATGTATTTGCCTCCGTATTCCCCAGAGCTGAACGCAATTCTGGGTTCTTGTAAAGAGCAAGATGAAGCGTGAAAACCTAATGACCGAAAAGACTTTATCTCAAAGAATTGCTGATGCCTGCAACAATGTCCGTGTAAGTGAACTTCGTGCTTTTTGCAGTCATTCTACTGCCGAGATAAAGTTCGCACTTAATAAATTGCTCCAACCTTAAAAGTGTCAAAGCTATTTTTCTAAATTAACCAATAGTTCCCAGCTTCTCCCATTGAAAAAGCAGATTGTCATTGCACTAGCAGACTCTTTTCGGCAATCTATTAAGGAACTACATCTAATCGAGCGCTTTTGTACAAGAGCAGCTGAGGCAGATTGTAAGATTAGATCCCTAGCTCTGTTAACCATGAGCAAGTGTTCTACACATGCGTATTGCTTGGCGTCTCCACGTTCACAGAATACTCATGCTGCAACCAAGCTTTGTCTTTTCCCAGTATATTACATGTCAACAAAGCTTTAGCTGCTATTGCCCATTAATTTTATAGCGACTATCTCTCTATGCGTCGACATATTAATTTCTTAAAAAGTCAAGAAAAGCTATGGCGGCACAATTTACATGTAATCATCCATCAGTATCAATACAAGGTTTATTTCTCTTCTTCCTTCTCTTCCGTGCGAGAGGACACTAAATCTAAATTGTCGTCATAGCCGTCTAATATAACTGTTAGTTCGAATGCGAGGCATCAGGTCAGCTTATACCAACGTTTCTTAAAGTCCTTCAATGTCTCCTCTGGCTCAGAAATAGTTTGCATATAATACATTTGGTAGAATCCAGAGAACAACAAACGGTTCTCCTTGTCAATCTCAAAAGACTCGATAATCTCTTCAATCACAGCATCTTCAAACTACTTGACATGTTAACACAAACTCGGGTGATGGACATGAATACTTTACTGGACGACCATTTGTAGCTGTGGCAAAATCTTGCAGTTCTTTCAAATCCCATTTTCCATCTTTATCCTAGTCTGCAGCGTAAGCTCGTTTGATTTTGCTTGGCGGTTGACTGAAATTTACCTTGTCGAAATTGTCAAAGATTTCTTTGAGGATCTAATGCCAACATATGCAGCATGTTAAAATATGGATTTTGCTCTTGGCTCTTAGAAAGCAAACCTTGTCGACTTTGGGTCTTAAATCGCCAGTTTCATCATCCACCATCAAATCATAGACGGTATCTTCTTTTGACTTTTCAGACATGATTCAAACTAAATGTAATAGATACAAAACAAAGAGCTTGATTTAGCAAGTAAACACAAGCTTTTTTTGATTGCCACACAGTCACGCATTTCATCGTTCAAAGAGCAATAAAAGAATGGTATATTTAATCATAGTGAATGAATCATCAATCAAGGTGGAATGCCACCAAGTTTTGCATAGCATGTATCACAGACTCTTTGGTGCTGAGAGGCCAGTACATCCAATGATTCCAAAGGTCCATTTGGATCTTGTAGAATTTGAGTCGAGCTTAAACGAGCTCTGGACATTGAACAACGATCACAGTGGATCAAACCACAGCAACGACAGTGATGTCTTCTGACAAGCAGGCCGAATTTTCTTCTGCATCCTCTGCACTCTTTTGCTTCCAAATCAGACTCCCAGACATACTGCTTGGGCCCTCTCATCTGCTCTTCTGTGTCTTCTTGGTCTTCTTGCTCAAGCTGATTGTCCATGCCATGGCCAATGAGGTTGACATGGTTGAAGCTGGTGCTTTCGAGTATGTTGGATGCTTGCCACTCGACATTGGAAGCGTTATTGGCTTCACGAGACCATGGGTTTGTATCAAAATCGCTTGTCTCTGGTGCTTGTCTGTCATTGAAACCTAGCTCTCGGGCCAGCTCTGCATTGTGCTGCACTGGAAGAGGTGTAATAGGCGTTGATACTGTATGCGCGAGTTGTGTTATCTGTAAATTAAGTGCATCAATCTGAGAAGTATAGGCTGTGATCAGTGTGTTGGCCTGATGAATCCTAAACTGATTGCCGTCATCTATTGCACAGGTAAGTATCTGTTGATTTACCACACAGAACGAAAACACTTACTTTTGATACCTGCACGGAGTAATTGAACTGCTTCCTCGTACGCACGTAGTTCAATAGTGAATTGCTGAATAGAAGGCTCCTCGTTAGCAGCGACTGCAGGGTCCAACTTGGAATTCTGAACAATGTCCTCTGCCTCGCACAGGTAATCCTCTTCTTCGTTCAGTGCGGGTGATCCAATATGGCTCCCCTTGAGCAAGTCCATTCTTCGCTTCATTACTCGCACCCAAATCCTGCGTCTGACCCAGCCATAGCCACTGGTAGGCGTAACAGGTGTCCATACATCATCTGGATCATCAAAAGAGCGAGCGTATTGCCAGCCAGATGTTGGATCGATGCGAGGGTCGCTGTAGTCAATCTGCCAGTCTGTAAGCCAAAACCAGTCTGATCCACTGCCAGTGCTATTTTGCGGCAGTTGCACTTCCTCTTTTGTACTGGGTTTACCCGAAGGAAAAAGAGACCAAGGACCACGCACATCATGCTTTGTCAGGGACGCAGTACTAAACTGAGGCTTTGATAGCCCCAAATAAGACGACGATCTCTCATTTTCATGAATGACTACCATAACAGTAACATGGAAATCCAATAAATTGTATCGCGAAGCTGCTCCATTCCCTTTAATAGACATTGAATGCGGTTAGTTTTATCAGGCAACAACAACAACAACATGAGGGCTTTCCTCAAATCGAAGTCTACCTTCTGAACTGTGCTGCATTTGCCACCACGACTTGCCAGCTCGATGAAGCATCTCACATATATAAGATTCGCCGGCAGCTGCACTTACATCATAGGCTGCCTCGCCAAAGTTGTTCTTGATCAAGGGGTTCGCATGGGATTCAACCAATAGATATTCTACAATTGAAATATAGCCCTTGGACGCAGCATTAACTAAGAAATCATAAATACAAAGTCTAGTTTATGTATCCATTTTGGCACCTTACTGAGAGGAGTATGTCCCATTTTGCTCTTGACATCCACTCGAGCCCCCTTTTCAATCAACAATCGCGTGATAGGTAGGAATCCCCTAGCACAAGCGTTGTGCAGTGCTGTCCATCCGTCTTTGTCTTTGGAGTGAATATTAGCGTTCTTTGAGACGAGGTACTTGACAATATGATAGTGCCCATTGTAAGCTGCTTTGAGGAGGGCAGTCTAATAGACATATACATAAGTAAATGAGCTGTTAACGCAAGATCATGGCAATACCTCGCCTTCTCTGTCTTTTGCATCTACTATGGCCGAGTAGTCATCTACTAGGTATTTGACGATATTGAAATGGCCTCGTGAGGCAGCAAAGTGGAGAGGTGTCAAGCCGGTGGAAGGATGTGGCTCATTGACAGCTTTTTGAGGTGTTGGCAAGAATGGCAAGATGCTCTTTAGCAGTGTCAGATTACCACTGGTCGCTATTGAATGCAACGAGTTGTTTGTAGATACGGTTTTTTGTATGGTTGTATGAGGTATTGCTACAGGCAGTTTGATGAAATTGTTATGTGCATTTCCATAGTACTTGTGAGGCTGTCCTGGAATAGGAGGCGTACAGAATTCTAGTATGTTGACTCCCATAGCGATTAGAGTGAGAGAAAGAGGAAGGAGGAGAAAAGTAACTCGTGGTAGTGTTTGAGTATCAAACTCGGTTACCCAATTTGAGTTGTCTGTTTATGTGCAGTTTTTAACGGATCACCTTGTTCCGCTTTATAAAATCTAAATTGGAAATTTCAAAATAACCTTTCTCTCTCTTTCTCTTTACTTTTTTTATGCTAACACTATGGCCACTTTAAGCAACAATACCGCCAACGAAAATCAACCTTATCCCACAGAATTGTCACATATTGAAGAGGAATATGAAGACAGCCATGATATGCTAAAGAAAAAATATGAAAACATGTCGTTTGATGAAATGTCGCAACGCATGGCAGAAAGCAATCGACAGATTTCAGAGATGCTGAGCTCAACGACGTCGGCCTCCTCTGCTCACTCTCTAGACGATGACTATGAAGTTGAACAAGAAGCGCAAGCCGACACAGACAGCAAGAAATGGACGACGTTATTCACCCGTGCTGCTTCCAACGGCGACGTAATAAAGGTCAAGGAGATGTTGTCAGACGACAGCATAAGACAGCACATCGATATCAACGCTAGAGACAGCGACGGAACACCACCACTAATCTACGCTGCTTGCTTTGGCAAGACTGAGATAGCCAAAATCTTGATAGAGGCAGGAGCTCAAATTGATGCTCAAGATAGTTGTAAGTCTCCCCCCCCCCCTCCTTTTTGTTACTATAATTGTAGCCATGTTCCACAAATATTAATTACTCCATCTAGTTGGTTGGTCAGCTTTGATGTGGGCTACGAATAATAGTCATGAAGCTTTAGTGAAGATTCTGCTAGAGCATGGAGCTTCGTCGCAGACAAAATCAGCCAAGGGAAGAACCGTATTCGACTTTATCAACACAGACAACCAGAAAATCATCGAGATTTTAGCGACAAATCCTCGTGATAGCGTATCCTCAACATCGAGCTTGTTCTACAAAACAACCAGCAGTGTGTCTTCATCCACATCTAGCACCGAAAATGACTTTTACTACCAATCCACAGCAGAGGGGTTCAATAACTTTATGTCTGAGGAAGCGGAATTGCGACAGAAGCTGTTTGAATCCACCATGCAACTCGATTTCGACGATACAGATTCCGTTGAGCACAATCATGCAGAACAAGACGAACAAGACGACAATGAACACTTTGACGAAAATCAATTTCATTGGGACAAATGCTCTCCTGATCAGATGTTTGTGTTTAATTCGGATGATTTGGACTCTATACTCGATACAATCATCACACATATCCAGCTTCCACTCGCCAAACAGCAGGACATTTGTGTGCCAACCAACATTATCTTTCTTAGCGCTCGATTCGCTCACTATTTCTCCAGTTCTGAGCTGTTGGAGCAAGTGCTGGAAGGTGCATTGAGTCGAATTAGAAAGACAATCAAGGTAATACTAAATTGTATCATGCAATCTATTTGTATAACATTAACTGGTTTATTAGATAAATGCTCGCAACATCCACGTTTTAGCTTTTTGGATCACCAATTTAACGCAACTATTATTTTACCTCAAAAAGGACGCTGGTTTGGTCGTAGCTACTGCAGAGCAACAATTGAGCTTGTCAGAATTGATTTCCGAGACTTACAACTTGATCATCCAAGACACAACAAAGAGACTCGCCAAAGTGCTATGCCCGGCCATGCTGGATCACGAAGAGATCCCTGGCATGGATCAGGTGGATTTCACTGATGATTGGCACCGTTTCTTTCGAAAGAGCGCAAGGCGATCAGTGATCATAGCTGCCGATGGAGGAGTGGCCGTCTCTACAGTAACACCTCAGTCCATCACAAGTTTGTTATCGTCGACACTATTTGTGCTACAATCCTACGACGTTCATCCTATCATTATCATCCAAGCAATGGCTCAATTCTTCCATTACATGTCATGTGAGCTGTTCAATCGTATACTGACAAACAAAAAAATGCTATGCCGCTCAAAAGCAATGCAGGTTCGTATGAATTTTTCGCACTTGGAGGACTGGATATCTGTCAATCGACTCCCCAATCATCTGGTTAGCTATCTTAACCCTACAATTCAACTGCTTCAACTCCTGCAGTGTCTTACGCAACTAGAGGATCTTGTTGATTTCATTAATACAAGCAAAAAGTTTGATGCACTAAATGCACCTCAAGTCAAAAGATGCGTGATTTCATATCGATACGAGGTGAACGAGCAACACATTCCTGAAGAAATCGAAAAATATGCTATGCAATGTGCTGAAGATACTGTAAGACATAAACAAAGAAAGCAATCCATGGACAAAGCAAGAGCTCTCCCAATGTCTCGCACGCAGAGTCAGAAAATGTCAAGACGCCAAAGCATGTCTCAATATCTCGGTCTGAGTAAGAGTGGCCCTTCAACACCGATTTCTGAGGAACTGCCACCTATTATGGACGAGCCAGCAGCGGTTAATGGGAATGACGATGAGCAAGAGGTAGATGTTCAAGAAACAAAGGATACCAGGTTTATGCTACCATTTTCAATCCCTACCACTGCTCATATGACCTCTTCACATTGGGACTCTAAATCTGCACCGAACCAAGAAACCAACAATACACACTCTATGATACCAATTATACCAGAAGAATGGATGGACAAATTGGACAAACCCCAACCCCAGCAACAACAATCTGTAACATTATAACAACTCTAAATAAAACCTTGGATTAGGTAATTGTAAATGTTGCCTGGATCAAGTTTAAACATCAAGTTTAAACATCAAGGTCACAGTTGTGACCTCAATTACCACTGGTTAAAACAGCCACAAAACTTTTTTTTTCGCTTTCAAATCACCTTGACATTTAAATTTACAAAAATTTTCTTGTTGACATACCATATATTCAATTCGTAAAATGGTACAAAATCACATTATCGATTCGCTGTCTGATCGTCTTATGCACGATGTTCAGATTTTCGACGATTTATTGAAGCTTATACCCGCCAAATTCTATGTGATGGATAAGAGCGAAGAAGCCAACGGCAAATTCCAACACAATAAGCGTAAGAAGGCACCCAAGCAAGCCATCAAAGAGGCCACCAAGAAGGCCAAAAAGGCAAAGTTGGATCCTAGCAATGCAAAGTCGATAGCAGAAGTTCAACAAGAAAAAGCAAAGCAACTCGCTGAACAAGAGCAAAACAAATCTGATGTCGAATCTGCTGATGAAGATGACGAGGATGAGGAGGCAGGCAATGATGATGATGAACCACAAGAGGAAAAGATGGAGATTGATTCAGGCGCATTCAGTGGACTCGATGATAATGAATCAATTACTACTGAATCTACAACTTCTCAAGAGCCTGGTAAGATAGTCTGCACTGTTCATTTGTCATTTTGTAGATGTTAACATGTTACCACCAGTGAACGTTCAGCCCATGGAGAAGAGTGACATTACTCAGCTCCGTAATCGTCTTAATGAACGTATCAACCAATTGCGTCAAAAGCGCAACGCACCCGGCGCCAACGCTGCTAACCCTAGAAGTCGTGAAGACATTTTGGCAGCTAGAAATAAAAAGAAGGAAGATAGAAAGAAGGCAATAAAGGCACAAAAGGAGAAGGGCGGTAAAGCCGCATCCGAAGAACTTGTCAAATTCGATGATAGAAAGGTACAGTGAGCATATCGTGTCAACAATTTGGCTCTGTTATTCATGTCATTTATAGGCCTCCAATGACAAAACTCGTCCTTCTGCTGATTCTGTCAAGATGGATGGCGATGTGTTCTTTGGTAAACTTGCTGTTGGTGCTAAAGATCAAAAGAAGAAGAAGGGTCCTTCTGATGCTAAAACACAATTGAAGATGCTCGAAGCAAAGAAGGAAAAGCTTGACAAACTAAAGGAGGAGAACAAATCCAAGGCTGATGAATTGATTGAAAAGGAAGAGTGGAACAAGGTGATTGCCTTGGCTACCGGTGAAAAGCCCAAGGATGACGCTAAATTATTAAAGAAGACCATCAAGAGACAAGAGAAGCTCAAGACAAAGAGTGGTCAAGAGTGGAATAAGCGTATTGAGAAGGTTAAATACGATGAAAAGAAACACATCAAGAAGAGAGAAGAGAATATCAAAGCAAAGATTGAAGAAAAGAAGAACAAAAAGAGAGGCATCAAGATGAAGCCTGCTGCCAAGAAGGCTCGTCCTGGATTTGAAGGTGGTAAACGCAGTAAAGGTGGCAAGGTGACAAAGCCTAACCCTCCCAACAACAAGGGCAAGAAATAATCACCTCTCTTTTGTAATGTAGTTTTATAATTTTTCTCAGCATTTTTCCTCTTATTATTATTTCCCATACAACAATCCTCACTCACCCCTCCTATCTTTTTCTTTCTTGTTTTATTTTACCTACACAAAATATATTATGATGCATTTTTTTTTCTTTTTCTCCCGTTTTGATATTTTATTATCAAGAAATATTTTGGAAACAGAATAAACACCCACATGTTAAAAAGTGAATGATTTAGGATGGCATTTGAGTTGAAAGATTTGATCTACCAACTTATATCGGAGATTCAATTGTATAGTAGCAGTAGTTATGGTAACAGTGTATAACGGTTCAGTGTCCCTTTCAAAGGACTGATCTAAATCAATTCAAGTAAATTGAAAGGCCTTGATCCGTTGGAACTTGCAGTACTGCTGGATAAACTAAAAATTCATTTTGTAAACGTAATATAAAAAAAAAAGATTGGTATGCTAACTTGACTTTTTAGATGTCAAATCGACGTTAATTTAGACCAGATCGATCTTTTACATACACAAATCTCAGGGCAGATGCATACTTCTTCAAGGCGTTTAGAAATCATGCTTGTTTTTAAGACGACCGTGCGAATGTCTATCTATCTTTATTTCAAACAGTTGCATTCTAAAAATCCGGTTCTGAATGTTCAAATATTCTCGGCAAGAACAAACAAGAATCAATCTAAGCACGGATACTGATGGAGGTAAAGAGATGGAATACTACCAAGTTCTCAAAAAGTGAAGTAGATATAACTAAAATGTATACACTTACAACTGCATACATCATTCAATACAAAAGCGAGCCGTATGCTTAGTTACGAAGGCATGTAAAATGCTAAAAGAAGGTTTAAATTGGTCTCACTCTTTACCCGGTAATAGCATTCTTTACAAAACTTGCGCCGTATTTCCAAGAATAGTGTGTACACAATCAGGCATAAACACAGGATTACACAGCAGCAGATGATACACATTACTTAATACCTGCTATTGTAATCTTATGAATACTTTTACTTTTTATATACAAGTCATCATAATACAACTTGCATATAGTAGATGTGCATGGCTAGAGGGCGTATGATTCTAGATGTAAGGGTGTAACCAAAAAAGGTTCCGAATAACAGCAAAACCGTTTCAATTGTATTCTGTAGACAATGACTCTCCTCAAAATTATTTTTAGCTAATTAAGTGCTATACTGAGGGAGGATAGAACTATTTATTTCATTGTCAATGGTAAAAAAGAAGGGAGACGCATTCATGGGCTTCTTAAAATATTGGTAGATATTCAAGTTTGCTCTAGGAGGTCCCGTTTAACCAACTGATGGCAGCAGTAGTAATAATAATAATCAATCTATTTGCCACGTGATAATGGCTCTTTGAGTAAGCAAGTAGATGTGTCTGATACATTGACGTATGAACACGATGATGACTGTATGTAGTAATAGAGAGCATTAACATGCATTAGTACTGTATACTATAAGGGTAAAGAGAAAAGAGTACAATATAAAGTAGCACGTTATTACACCTATTAAAGGGGGGGTATTAGTCATGACGGGAAGGGTCTCTTTCTGACATGTTGAATGGATTAAATCCACACAAAAAGACCTAGACCCTTCCCTTTATTATCGAAATGCATGATTATTGCAATACATTGCTATCGGTCTACATGGTGTTGTATCTCTATAGTATTATTTCCTTTTTCTCGCACATCACCCGTCTGATATGATAGATTTCATTAGACACATCCCCTTTTTTTGTCCGTTTGCTCTAGATATTAATCTGATCCCCTATTGAAAAAAAAAAAACGAGTTGCATGAACATTTCACTAAAATGGACGAAAATATGAAAGCCCAGGATTCTGATTGAAAGTAGCTAACATGCGGGATTGTATGTATATGTTTGTTGCAATGCGATGTCCTCCAAGGCCCTTTGTTGGCTCAGAGTGTACTTCAAAACCACACACACACACACACACACACATAATCAGTTTGCCATTGTCAATAAATAACAAACATGTTGAATTTTTGGCTTGTAAAATAGTCTTTTTCTGCATATTCTTTGCAAGATCCTTTTCTCCTCTTCTTCTCCTTATATATAAAGACGCTTCTTGTCTTCTCCTTTTCGCTCTTTTCCTTTCTCTTTTGTCTTTCTTTACTTTTTCTCAACTACTTCATGGCAAATACCTTCTCTGCTCTTTCATTGAAGAGGAACCGTTCTGCAAGCGCTTCATCCAAGAAAGAATCTAAACTGAACGCCATCATCAACAAACTTGCCAATTCATTTCAGAGCAATAAGAAGAGAAAGCAGTTCAATGGTAATAGCACAACAGACACCACGAATCGAAGATCTTCGTTGAGCGCCATCATAGACTATTTTCGATCCCCAGAAGAGCAGTACGAGCTGCATCCGTTTGCCAATGACGCATGGTTTGAGCAGAATAGATATAAACAGCAGAAAAAGACAAACAATGCAAGTGTGATACAGAATGAGCATGCTTCATCACTGCCTATTCACAACACTACTGGTATTTTGATGAAGCATAAGTCGCCCAACGCTTCTTTGTTTAATACAAACCCCCAGCAGCCAAGATACCACCACCGACACACACAAAGCACACAATCAGCCATTACAGCAACAACAAGGAGGAAAAAAGCCAGCCATATCCGACACTATTCGCATGTGTCATGTATTTCTGCCTCCAACATTACTGTAAATTCAGAGGATTTAACAGCTAAAGAATTTGCAGATATCGCAGGAATTAGAATTTTATCTGAAGATGACGATCATGATTTTGAAAATGACAATGAATACTCGCTGATGAGAAAGAAAATATGCACATTTTGTGGCGATGAAGAAAACGACATTCCATCGTTGATAATAACGTCAAGTAAAATAGCCAGAAATAGTGATGGCAACAATGTACATAACAAGAGCGAAATAATGATGGATGATGACGACGAAGACGATGTAGAAGAGTATGATTCTAGCATGTTTGAGCAAGAGCCCCAAATTTGGGACCAAGATTTCTGGCAGAGACCAGGTGATGTATCTGGGATATCATCATCACCATCTTCTTCTTCTTCATCAGCCAAGCCAACACCAACGACATGCAGCAACAACGCAAGTATAATAGAGCCACCACCTATTTTGCACGAATTAAAACGCAGCAGTCAGTACAACATGGCCTTGAATCAGGACACTTTTATCAAGAAGGGTAGATTTGAGATCCACCTCAACAGTGCAAGATCGAGTAATATGATTGAGTCAATTGCCGCTGCACCTAAAATCCAAAGGCCTGATGCATCATCATCTGCAGTAGTCGAATGGAAGCGTAAATCGAAGCCTACTGCTACCAACACATTGAAACATCAAGTCACTGCATAGCATGGATTATCTTTTTTTCGAAATGATTGACTCATGATAAACTGCTAAAAATTATACTTATAATACCTTTGTAACCAATAAAAGTAACTGGATTTGACTGAGTCATTTAGAATAAGAAAAGAAAGGATGTAGCCAATTACTTTTGACAATTGAAACGCAGCTGAACATATAAAGAGAAGATAGAAATCCCAAATGTATACCGATATCTTCCATCTTTCTCTTCTACCTTACAATGAGATTCTCAACTACCAACACTTCCCCTGCTCTCAATACGGGCAACGAACCCGAAGCTCCTGAACATCCTGACTACTTGCGCATGATCTTGACAGCTCGTGTCTATGACATTGTAAAAGAAACTCCACTCCAGGAAGCTGTTAACCTTAATGCAAAAATTGGCTCCAAGATCTACCTCAAACGTGAGGATTTACAACCTGTATTTTCCTTCAAGATCCGTGGTGCTTACAATCGTTTGGCTCATCTTTCTGACGAGGAAAAGAAGCGAGGTGTCATTGCTTGCTCTGCTGGTTAGTATTCTTTTTTTGTTAGTGTTGATTCATTGGATCTAAAACACCCGTTGATAGGTAATCATGCTCAAGGAGTTGCCATCTCAGCTCAGAAATTAGGCATCAAGGCTAAAATTGTTATGCCTATACCTACTCCTGCCATCAAAGTAAGTTGATTGTAATGACATTGTATACAGTAAAGGTTTGACATGCAAATGGCATAGTGGCGAAATGTAGCAAGACTCGGTGCTGAAGTCGTTTTGTTTGGTAACGACTTTGATGAGGCTAAAAAGGAGTGTGCTAGATTGACTGCTGAAGAGGGTCTAATGGATATTCCCCCCTTTGACGATCCTTACGTAATTGCTGGTCAAGGTACCATTGGCATGGAAATCTTGAGACAACATGATGTAAGTAAGATCTCTACTATCTTTATCCCCATCGGCGGTGGTGGTTTAGTCGCTGGTATTGGTAGTTATGTCAAGCGCATTGCACCTCATATCAAAATCATTGGTGTCGAAACTCATGACGCCTGTGCTATGAATCAAAGTTTGAAGGCAGGAGATCGTGTGTTACTCAATGAAGTTGGCTTATTTGCTGATGGTGCTGCTGTGCGTATGGTTGGTAAAGAAACCTATCGATTGGTAACTAGTTTGATCGACGATGTTGTGCTTGTAAACAATGACGAAGTGTGTGCTGCTATCAAGGATGTATTCGAAGGTAAATCATATTGCCACTCTGGTGCATAACATCCGTTTCTTACTTATTATTACAAAACAGATACTCGATCTGTGTGTGAACCTACAGGTGCTCTTGCGTTAGCTGCTATCAAGAAATACCTCCACCTCCATCCCGAAACCAAGGATGATGTCCATGTAGCCATTGTCTCTGGTGCCAATGTCAATTTTGATCGTCTTCGATTTATTGCCGAAAGAGCTGAATTGGGTGAAAAGACAGAGGCTTTCTGTACTGTTATAATTCCCGAGAGACCAGGAAGTTTTATGAAGATGATCAACCAAGTGAACCCCCGTGCTGTCACCGAGTTTTCTTATCGTTATTCGGACCCTGATGAAGCTCACATCTATATCTCTTTCAAGGTCAAGAATCTAGAGACAGAAGTCAAGGAAATTCTAGATGGCTGGAGTGCAGAGGGTTTCCGTGGCATCGATGTTAGTGACAATGAGCTGGCTAAATGCCATGCCCGTTATATGGTGGGCGGTAGTAGACCTGTCAATGAACGCGTGTTCCGATTCATATTCCCTGAACGTCCCGGTGCATTGACCCGATTCTTGGAAGGATTAGATTCTACCTGGAACGTTTCATTGTTTCATTATCGTAACCATGGTGATGATATGGGTAAAGTGTTCTTGGGCGTTCAAGTGCCTCCTGAGGAATCGGATCAGTTCAATGAGTACTTGGTTAGACTTGGTTACCAATACGTTGAAGAGACAGATAACGTGGTATATAAATCATTTTTAGGCTAGATAAAAGACATACCTCTGTATAAAAAAAATAATTAAATGCATTTTAGAAACGTTGTAAATAGAAATAATAAACCATTCCATCACTGTCTCTCCACCCTTCATCGAGTGCAGCGAACTGTTGTACTATGGGTCGTACAATGTGCCTGAATAATGGCTAGTTGTGCTTAGAGTATTTTTTTTTCTTGTGTAGGTGGTAAAAGTGTGCAATAAGTAGTTATTCTATGCAAAAATAGACATTTTCACATATGAAGAGATAATTGAAAAAAGGGTATTACTCACAATCAATACCAAGAGCTCTTGATTTGCTTTGATTTTTGTGCTTAATCAGATGATAGACTGGAACACAAATGTCCAACAAAGTCGCCTTCTTGGACATGTCACTCAAGAGGTGATACTGTAGCTACTAATTTCGCCAAGGATAAAGGCAGTAGTCAGTAGTTTGAGTTTTTTTCTATCAAAAGGAAAGAAAAGAACAGGAATGGAGCAAAATGGACCAGTTGCGCGTAGATCAAAATGCTTGGCTTTATATACGAATCCAAAACTGCTGGTGAGGCTTGACGAAATATAATTGGACATGCAGACAAGTATAGCTCATTTAAGCTCGAATTAAGCTGAGCCCCTATTTTGCCTTCTTTCCTTTTAAAGCTGTGCTCGTTTAATTTATATTCAAAGAGTATAAATAGATCAACCCCGATATTTGTTTATATATATCAATTTTTCTTTCTCTCACTTTTTCCTTTCTTTCTTTCTTACTTTCTTGAACATTTTTGACTTATCAAATGAGCGTCAACCGACTTGCCGATCTTCAGAGAGATTCCCGCAACAACAACGGTAATCCTGGCCAAAACGTAGGTAATCCAGGTGGTGGATACGAGATGCGTCCGCTTTTATCTACTACTGGTGATATCACTTCTGTCCAAGGTTTTCTTGACGAAGTGTCCCATGTAAAGGAAAGTATCTCTCAAATCAACTACAACGTCAACACCATTCGATCCTATCAGTCGAGTATGCTCCAAACTGCTGACGCTGGAGAGCTTGCAAGAAACAGACAACAAGTGGATAACCTCACCAATGAGACCCAAAACATCATGACACACGTGAAACAAAAGCTCAAGGAAATCGAGCCCACTTCTCGACACACTGATTTAGCCATGAGAAAGAACGCTTTCAGCTCTGTAACAAAATCTTTTATGGACGCCATTGAAAAGCATCGCAGGGTAGCATTGGAATTTCAAAAGGAAGAAGGACAACAGTTGGAAAGACAAATCAAGATTGCAAACCCAAATGCCACACCTCAAGAAATTCAACAAGCTATTGCCAGTGCAGAACAAGGTGGAGGGGCTGTGTTTGCTCAACAGTTACTTCAATCTGTCAGTGGTGAATATAGACGTCAAGGCGCTCAAAATACTTTAGATGCTGTACAGGAACGTCATGAGGATATCAAGCGTTTAGCTAAAAGTGTCCAGGAATTGTCTGTGCTCTTTGAGGAGATGCAGCAAATGCTGGAAGCTCAATCCAAGGTGTTGGACACAATTGAACAAAGCGCATACGAAACTACTGGTAATTTGGAGCAAGGTGTTCAATACGTTGAAAAGGCAAAGACATCTGCAAAGGCTACTCGTAGAAAGAAGTGGATCTGCTTTGGTATTTTCATTGTTATTCTCATCATTATTGCTATCGTCTTGGGTGTCACTCTCGCCCCCAAGAGCAGCTCTTCCTAAAATAGCCATATTCTAATTAACCTTCTCTCTTCCAATGTAATGTTTTTATACCTTTGTAGTATCTCTCTCTCTCTCTCTCTCAAACAATTCTTCATAATAAATCGAAACTTTTCCCATCATCCATGTGTAATTGATTAGAGTGGTACGGGTCAATAAGTGCATCGAGATCTGCTCCTTAATTTTCATGTTGATAGAACAAAAACAAGGCTTAGTTGTCATACTCTGTCCATGCATCCGCACATGCTTTCTAATTCTTGTTGTTTTTCGATTGAAAACTTTATTGTGAATTTTTTTTTAAAGAAAAAAAGTGGGGGTGTCGAAAGCATATAAATAAAAGGGCGATAAAACTTATCATAAAAGAAATTAAAATGATACATAGTTTTTTCTATGGTTCTGAAAGAACACAAGAACACTATTACATAATAAGGTTTGGTCGAATAGAGGGGGGGGAAGGGGAGGATAAGGGGGGGGGGTAACTTCTTCAAACGAAGAAATTGTCTAAATGTTGGTTTGAAAGGTCTTTTTTGAGTGCGTGTGTGGTATTTTTTTTTGTGTTTTTTTTGTGTGTTTTGGTTGAAAAAGGTGTATTTAAAGTGGGTATACAAGTATTAATAAGAGAAAAATGCCAAAAAAGGGTGAAATGACTTCTATAGATTGTGTGAGTGTGTGTGTACGAGAGAGAAATAACAGGGTATTATGTGATGGTATTATATATAATATATATAAATGCGAGATGGAGAGAAGAAGAAATTTGACTCTTAATTTACATGTTTCCAATAGAATACATGTTTTCAAGGGCTTGCTTTTGTAATACACCTTGTTGGAAGCTATAAAGAGTGTGAGTTGATGTGATCTTGTAGAAGACTGGCGTGGAAGTTACCTTCTGAGCTGCTCATTCTCTTGAACAAGACGCTCAAGTTCAGCCAATATAGTCATTTGAGTAGATTTCAAGTGTTGGATGTGTTGGACAGCTATTGTCTTGAGGTAAATAACGGAGCTAAATATTCTATAGTCGGGTTACTTACTTCTGTGCAATAATGTTACTTTGCTCATCTTCTTGTTTAAGCAGGCAGGTAATTCTGTGCGCAAATCCTCAAAACCATCCTTAATCTGAGCTCTACGTTTTTGCTCGGATTGAATGTGGATTTGGCGTCTCAATTCAGTAACGGTAGATGTGGAATCTTGTTGTTGTCTACAGTATCAAAAGTCAGTAAACATGAAAACAGGCTTTTGCTAGATCGGGACACTTACTCAACTTTTTGCTTGCGGGCAGGGCGTCTTTCTTCGTCATCGTCTTCTTCAGAGGAAGAGGAGGAGGAAGAGGAGAATTGCTGTTGTTGTTGGCCTTTATCTTCATCTGATCTACTGCGCTTCTTGCTATTACTATTATTATTATTAGAGGCAGATTGTTCAAATGATTCCTTCGAGTACTGAAGGAATTCAGGATAAAAGGATTCGGGCAATGCTGAGGCCTTTGCAATTGTTTCGTTCAAGTAGGCTGTAGCGGCGGCGGAACTGGCGCTATTAGTGGAATGAATAGTTGAACTAGAAGAAGATTGTACTAGTTGAGGTGGTACTTGAGGATGATGATAAACAGGTTGGGTTACAGAAAATCCAGACATTAAGGAATCTGGGCTTCCGGGACCATGTTGTGCCATGTAAGATGGGCTGGTGATGAAAGGCTCATTACCATACATGACGCTACTAGGTGAGGCAGAGGGAGATGTAGCATAAAATGGTGACACTGGAAGATAATGGATGTGAGTGCTAATTCATTAGGTTATGATGACATGTATATTACCAGGATACATCAAACTAGCTTGTTGCTCAAGGTCT
Organism: Mucor circinelloides; assembly: GCA_037974945.1. Lineage (NCBI taxonomy): Eukaryota > Fungi > Mucoromycota > Mucoromycetes > Mucorales > Mucoraceae > Mucor > Mucor circinelloides. Next base: position 191,727 of record JBBNAA010000023.1, on the reverse strand, counting down.
ACTTTAGACATGTATTGTTGTTGATGAGATACGGGACACTCATGAAGATATTCGGAAGACCAGTGGAGCTTGTTCATTTTGTTGATAAAAGAAGGTATGATTTAAAGGATTGGTATGGGGGGGAGGTTAGATAAGTGAATGTGAATGGGTGTAAGATGTAGAGTATTACTACGACTTTGATAGTTTGTTTGTTTGGATAAGAAAAAAGAGAAAAACAAAAGAGAGAGAGAGATGAGATTACAGCAATGAAATCCTTCCCCTTTATAAATGTTAAGGTTGAAGGTGAGATTAGCTTGGAATGAAAAAAAAAAAAAAAAAAAAGTGCTACTGCTTTGGTTACTAGAGTTGCTTCGCGTCAAAATACGATCTATAAACTAACCTGAACCAATGGATACTGAGGCACTGTGTTCATTTATTTTTTCTCATGCACCGATAATGTATTGTCCTACTATGTTCAATTGCTTTGTACGAGGAGGGGATCTCCTCTCTCTTTGGCCTCCTTTGGGAGTTTGAATTATATTCATCAATATCCGACCGGAATCACTTCCATTTTATAGGTAAAATGGACATGTATAATATCCTTGCTAGTGTAATCTCAACACTCCCACTTATCAACATTCCAAATGCTCGAAAAGCCGCTCAAAAAGACCGTGTCTATACAGCAAAAGAGTCAAGGGAAATTGACGTGAGCATTATATATTCCCACACCAACACCCTTCTCTTTTCTTTTTATCCCACCTTCCGTGATATGATGAAAGTTTCAATCTCTGTTATATTGTGTAGCAAAGAGGGGATCAATGTTGAGATACCGCAATTAAAGTGTCCCAATCGTCTCTATACTATGGCTATCCGTAGAGCCCTACAGGTTATCTGCTACGCGATATCTTGCACACACTGATAAAGAAAATGATCCGCTCCATGTCAAATCAACCACATTCGCAAGGAACCAGCATATCTTTTCCGGGATCCTTCTGATCCCATTGCGCCCGTACTTTTTGGATTCTATATGCCGTTTCCTGTTGTAAAAAATAATCAAAAGGTAACCTCATTTTTTTTTGTCCAACGCAAATAACACAGATTTTGATCTATATCTCTCGTAAACTATTCCATTTGGCTTTGAAATTCTTTTGCAGTGAAAAACGTACGACAACCTGTTGAACAGTGTAAACTTTATATAATACAACAGTGAACCTTATTCTTGCTATTCATTCTAAGCTTGCCAACCTGGCTGCAAGAGCATGTTGTTTTCATCGTGTTGTTCATATATGTTGTTACTATAAATGTTATTGCTATTGTATGACATTTTAAGCTTTTTAATATTAAATAGTTTCTTAGTTTTATGCATCATATGACCTCTTTATCATTACAACAAGGTGGAGAGCATTGCTGATTTTAGAGTTGAAATATCAAAGTTCAATCATTCATGTTGTGTACTCTTCAAGGTTTATCCTTCAGAAAAAAGTTTATAACATCACTAGAGTGCTTCTCATTCTTTTCCTCCCCATTCAGAGCGTCAAGAAGCTGCTACCAGTTAGACTCTTTCTACAGCCATCAAATTGAAGCATTTTCCTTTTCCTTCCTCCCCCCCCCCCTATAATTGTCGCTCTTGTTTCCAAGATATGAGTATCTGTGAGTGTAACATTACACCTGAACATACAAAAATGACGTGCACTCCCACCCCTAAGGTTACTATCAAGAATAAGGGGTCATTTTAGACTTTACATTTGAGACGTTTAAAATGAATTATCTACCATTTCGGTTTTGGTCGCAATCATGATTAGAACAACACATATAATATAGATTCCGGTTAGGCGTGTACAGATATTCGAATTCATTCGCATTTTCATGTTGTGTTACTAGAGAAATTTGTGTTAGTTTTATTTTTCTCGGAACGCCTAAAATGAGAAAACATTAGACAAGAAATTAAGCACTGTATCTTGAGATAATCCATTGGGTCCTTTAGCAATGAATCATTTATGAGTCTGTGCTTCTGCGATGAATCTCACATACCAACTATGGGGTGCTATGCCATTTTGTCGTAGATCGTAAGTATATTTAGATTTGATTCTAAGCTTATTAACGATAGCTTCTGCTGTAGCTGATGGGTATGTAAGCGCGGATGTATGTCTTGGTTCCTCTATTGCCACTCGGAGTTGAACATTACTAAACGGGACCTGTTGTATACACAGGACATGTAAATTAGTTGTATTAGAATTACAGATATACAAGAGAATGTAATGCAGATTTTCACATGCAACAGAAGATTGGAGCAAGGTTTTATTGATTTTCTATTTAAATGATATGATGTTTTCCTATTACCAGGCCTTGGTGTACTTTTCACCCGTTTCTAATAGACCCACAGCCATCTGTAATGCATTTTCAATCTTTTGGTTTAGAATACCACCACGCTGATCTTGTTTCTTTTTACTGCTACTATCTTTATCTTCTAGCAATTGTCTCTGCTTTGATTCAGCATTGATGATGATGGGTAGCTGTAGCAGTACTTTGCATATGGTGATCGACAGTTGCATTCTGCGCCATAAACTAAAATACGACAATGTTCTTAATTCATGCTGTAGTTCGTATAATTTCATGAGCTCAAATTGCACAACTTTGTAATATTGATGTGTAGCTATGTGTGAATATAAAGGTTAAACAGCCTGTAATTTGCGATAAACAAATAATACTTTACATTGAAATAGTTCACGCATTTTTCGAAAGCCCAATTCAATCTGAAGAATAGCATCTTCTGTGATATGCATGCCAGGATTTGTTTCATTTAAAGCATCTATATAAATATATATATATAGTTGTTGTACAATTGTCAGATGATTCATTATAATAGATGTGATATAAGTGTATTTACGTATAAATGCTCTCATGGTTTGAAACTCTCCATCCAACATTTCGTTAAAAAGCTATTAAATCACGGTGATAAATAATACAGTCGATAATATCTAAATTTCATATTTACTTGATGCAATACTCGCTGCAGCGTATCGTTGGGGTTATCATCATCTGAAGAAACAAATGACGAGGATGTAGTCGATGTTCCTTTGTGTTTTGAGACATCATACAGTAGTTTAGATGATGGATTACTAAGAGTTTCATAAGCTATAGAAAGAACTAGAGAGAGAGAGAGAGAGAGAGAGAGGATTTAGGTTTCTTTTCTTTCCGAATTCCACAAAATCATATTTTTACTCTGGAAGCTTTCTGTTGCTCGAGGGTAAGATGGTACAAATTTATCTGGATGACACACTCTGCTTCTCTACGCTCAAACAATCAATACACATGTATACAGAATCAATGCAGTTCATTTTACTCTAATGTAAGCTCGTCTGATTTCTTCCGTTGGTGCATCCTTCTTGATTCCAAGCACACGATAATAATCAGGCGCAGATAAAATTTCGTCCACAAATCTGTATTTTTCCTCTTTTTGTGGTTGTTGATTTGTGTTGATAAATGGCATTTCAAGCTATATAAACAGGAGAAATTGAAAAGAAATGAAAAAAAAGATGGAGAGAGAGAGAGAGAGGGGAAAAAAAAGGAGAAAGGGAGAATGGGGGTGGGGGTCAATCATCATTAGAATAAGAAAAAAAAAAGCCTGTTATTTGATATCTTCAATACAGGCAAGCAAGGCTTATTTTTAACATGTGAAAATTGATAGGTTTGTTTATTGTCATGCTGGAAAATCCTCAAAAAGATTAGAACTTTCTTAATATGAATATGTAAATTTATTTGTTATTTCTTTTTCTGTGGACAAACTACTATTAAAAAACTTAGATCTTTTGCATAGCAGCAACATCAACGGATTGAACGTAGTCTTCCAAATCGGTGATAGCATCACACAAATCATCCATCATGACCTTATCATCCTCAACAACACAGTTGATTTGGAGCTTCTTGATACCGTAACCAATGGCAACGAGTTGAGAACCACCCCAGAGGAGACCATCCATGGCAATAGCTCTGACAGCAGCAGTCAATTCTTCCATGTTGGTTTCATCATCCCAAGGCTTAACTTCAAGAGTGACAGTGGTCTTAGCAATGGTCTTGGGCTTGTTGGCCTTCTTGGCGTTATATTCAGCAATACGTTGAGCCTTGATCTTCTCGGCTTCCTCATCAACTTCCTCGTCATCGGAACCGAAGAGATCGATATCATCCTCATCTTCCTCAGCAGCGGCAGCAGCAGCGGGGGCAGCAGCGGCTTCCCTATAGTTTCATCTTGTCAATATAAACATGTCCCTGAACATTTACAATCAAACGCGCGCGTTTCATGTGTGTAACTTACTTGGTGATCAAACCTTGGACGGCAGCAATGTGAGCGTACCATCTGGCCAAGTGAGGGTAGGCCTCAGCAGAGGGACCTTCAGTCAAAGCATTGAAGACAGACTTGTCAGCTTCGGAGGCTTCGACACTATCAAATGTAGACGGGACACGATTAGAGTTTTTTTTTCAAATCCTGTATAAAGCTCAAGTATTTACCCCTTAACGTAGGAAACGTTCTCAAAGTAGTTATCGAGGATCTTATAGGCCAAAGGAGCTTCAAGAGTGAAAGACATGTTGTATCAAAATTTAATGAGAAGGAGAGAGAAAAAAAAAATTCTCTAATTACTGTAGTATCTCTTTTGTGTATGGAAAAAAAAAATTCGTAAAAAAAAAACTTTTCTGTCACGGAAGGAAAGGACAATCAACTCAAATCTAAAATTTCACAAGCCACTACTTTGGATCACAAATGATCAGCCTTTCAAGTTGCTTTTCTCAAGCACGTTTAACATCTACAACCCAAGTCGAGATGAAAATGTATTGATAGTATTCACTTATATCGTGCTTCTCTAGCGTGTTTATCACTGCTGCTATGAAGAATAGATCCAAGGAATTGCAGCTGCGTGTTGATGTGAAATTATGAATAATTGCAGCTACATTTGATCAACATTATCATCTGTTTTGAGTAGTACTAAGTGCCAAAAGATTTACAATTTAGTCAAAGATGTTCCAAGACGCATTTTTCTTCTGGATTATGCTCTCTACTTGTATTATTCATTTCTAGAGAGAAACCTTGAGTGAGCATGAAATCTAAACAATTCAATGCTTAAGGCAGCGCCAAGAAGCAGCATTGAGCTGACTTTGAATTTGAAATGGATTTTCGTTCAAAATTTTTTGGTAAAATCTTGATTTCAGAAATGCGTAAAATACTGGTATATAAAGTAGTATGAAACATTAATTGAAGTTTGTAGCGCTTAAAATTATGCATTGAATGGTACTATACTCAAAACGATAGCTCTTATATTCATCTAGAAACTTGAGTAAAATAAAATTACTGTTTTTGGGTCAAAACTGTTATACTTTGCACAATAAATGCAAATTTAATACCACCATCTTGTAGATCTTTTTTTTGGCTATTCATCGAGCTATTATATACATTTTTAGCTGCACTTCCTGTTGAGCAATTCAATTTTTTATGTCGAAATTTGGGATTTCCAGATTCGAAGGACGACCAGATGCAAGGTGAAAATGGCCTCCAAAACAAAGATATGCTTCATCGTGGATTTCTCCATGAAAAATAAACATTTTGGCAAGCTTTAAAATGGAATAGATAGGTATCACTTAACACTACAAAGAGAATGCAAAAAGAGTTATTTAGAGTATGTATTTCGTACGTTATTTCGAAAAACATGAAAAATACAGGGAATAAAAAAAAGTTTCAATACTCTACTATGTTATAAAGCAAGACGAGGGAAACAATTTGCACTAATTTAAATGCTTGTAGCTCAAGTTTTCGTTGAGATATGGTCTTCTAAAGTCGTCTTTTTCACAGTGAGGAAATTGAGCTCAGACCCATATAGCAGCTTCATGCACGTCAAATTCAAGCTTTCGAGAGCAGCAATCGAGATATGTTGGAGCATAACTCTGGATTTTTCATTCAGGTCTTATTCGCCAAAAAGTGCTCTATTGCAATTCATGGTAGGTGCTTGGCGGAAATGACAGCACCAGGATTTGGACTGGATCACCGCCACTCGAATTGGTGTGGCTTCTTAGGTGTTACAAAAGTATCAAATGATATAAAAAAAACTTGCCGGCCCTATAGCGATAATTGCTACTCTGGTGGATTGGGATGAAATATATGCATTTCTTGCCTTTACTCCTCATCCCGGAGATGTGCCCCGTGAGTTGTTCCTGCTGAATCTGATGATGAACTTGCCATTATCACACACAGGTCTCACACAAGACATTCTCATTACTGCCACTAGAACCATCGTGATAAGAACCGAAAGTGTGATTTTTCGAAAAATGAAAAGGATAAGAGATTTAAAGAGCTAATTAACTGACGTCAATCAATTTGTGCACTTGATATATCACTCATGTGTCTGCTTGAGGTATTTATTTTGTCGGGTGTCACAAAATCAAATGGGATAGAATGAGAGGGAGCGATATTTGCTAAAGGTGAGAACACATCTATCTTGCCTTTGTATTGCATTTAAATGTGAGTAAACACAACCTATCTCCAAGGTTACGAGATTAGAAATTATATAAATACCTCTCTAATTTGCTCATTTTTTTTTACAACTCTTTCTTCTCTATTCCTGTTGCTTTAACATCACATATCAAAATGACTGGTCATAGTGATGACATTGAAAAGCTACCTGCTCCTGCAATTCAATTCTCGGATTCCCAGCAGCGCATTGAAAGATCCAATGGTGAATCCTCTGCTCATCTGAAAAGACGTTTGAGACGCACTCCATCTTCAGCAAGTCATGCTATCATTGCATATAGAACTCTGTCTATCACTGTCTCGGAGCATCAAGCCAAGAAAGTTAAAGCCTCGAAAAAGTCCAAGAAGGATTTGGCAGAAGGTAAATATAAAAGCGGGAATGGTAGATGTGAGGCTAATAACAATGTCATAGATCTATCAAATGCTTCATACCACAAAATCTCCCTATTGGAACTAAGTCAACAATACAGAACAAACACTGAACAAGGCCTTGATACAGCTCAAGCAGTGAGTCGTGTTGCTGAATACGGTAGAAATGCCATCTCTCCACCTCCTAACAACTGGCTCAGAAAGTTTTTTGGTTACTTCTTTGGTGGCTTCTGCAGTTTGCTTTGGTTTGCCAGCATCATTTGTTACATTTCTTGGAAACCCTTGGGCGAGCCGAATCCTTCTCCTCTCAATTTGGCTTTGGCTGTTATTCTCATGTTTGTCATCTTTCTGCAAGCCTTCTTCAATGCTTGGCAAGATTGGTCTACCAGTCGCGTGATGAACTCAATCAACAACATGCTCCCTGGGCAAACCTTAGTGATGCGTGATGGCCAGCTTGTTACTATTGATGCAGTGCATTTGGTTCCAGGCGATATTGTTCATATCAAAATGGGTAATAAGATTCCTGCTGATTTGCGTCTGGTTGAAGTCTCGGATGACCTCAAGTTTGACCGCTCTGTCTTGACGGGTGAGTCAGATGCTATTCCAGGTACTGTGGATGATACTGATGATAATGTGCTGGAAAGCCATAACGTGGCCATGATGGGTACTCATTGTTTGAATGGCTCAGCTGTTGGTGTAGTTGTGTCTATTGGTGACAGCACATTGATGGGTAAGATTGCTCGCTTATCGCTTTCTGATCCCAATACGCGAACCACACTCCAAATTGAAATTTTGAGATTCGTCATTATCATTGCTGTGCTGTCTATCTCTGTGGGTGCTATTTGTATGATTACCTGGGCTGCTTGGCTGAGAAAAGACTATCCCGACTTTCTCAGTTTGTCGAATGCTTTGATTGCTGTCATCAGTGTTATTGTTGCTTTTGTGCCTGAGGGTATGCCTATTGCTGTCACTCTGTGTCTTACATTAATTGCTCACCGTATGCAAAAGAACAATGTCTTGTGCAAAGTGTTGACTACTGTAGAGACATTGGGCAGTGTCAACGTGTTGTGCTCCGATAAAACCGGTACACTTACTGAAAACAAAATGTTTGTCTCTGATGCAAGCATTGGCACTGAAGGCTATACATCTGCTGCTTGTAAAGAAGTCTACTCCTCCAACACCAAGGCCACGGATGATATGATCCCTCAATTGAGACAAATCCAACTGACTTCGGCTCTCTGTAATGGTGCAAGCTTCGATACGGCTACTTCTCACATGGATATCTCTAAGCGTACTGTATTCGGCGATGCTACTGATTGCGCCATCCTGCGTTTTGCTGAAAGCTTGGACCCTTCCAAGGCCACAGTCGAATCCATCCGTGCTGATAACGAAAAGATATTCGAAATCCCTTTCAATTCCAAGAACAAGTGGATGATGTCCATCTCTCGTCCCCTTAAGAAAACCATGGCTGAAGCGCTCTCCACTAATCACAGTAAGGTTTCTCAAGACGATTGGGTTCTGTTCTGCAAAGGTGCTCCTGATATCCTTCTGGGTCGATGCTCCAGTATCTTGCTTGCTGATGGATCCGAAGAGGCTTTGACTGATAAACGCACTGAACTCTTGCTAAACCTGCAAGCCAAGTGGGCTAATGAAGGTAAACGTGTCTTGTTATTGACTCGTCGTATCATCAAGTCTCACGAAACACCTGAAAATACTGTCGCTGGAACTTCGAGTTTTGCTACATGGGCTGCAGGCATGAATACATCTCTCGTTATTGTAGCAATGATTGCGATCGTGGATCCACCTCGTCCTGAAAGTGCTGAAACTGTTGGCATCTGCAGAAAGGCTGGTATAAGGTTTTTCATGGTTACTGGCGATTTTCCCATTACTGCTGCCGCTATTGCTCGCGAGATTGGTATCTTTACTACTGAACATCCACACGGAATTGCAGATCTGGATCCGACCAAAAACATGAACGATGTTGTCAAGTATGTTCCTAGAAAGTTCACTGACGCTGCACTTGCCACTGATCTGGAGAGCTATGGCAACTCTGAATCCAGCAGCACTATCAACAACAAAAGCATGTCGGATGTTGTGGGCAATGGTATCTGCAAGTCGCTTGTCTTGTCTGGCAGCGATATGATTTCACTCAACGATGCTCAATGGGAACAAGTGTGCCAATATGAAGAGATTGTTTTTGCTCGTACTTCACCCGATCAAAAGCTGCGTATCATTAAGGAATTTCAAAAGCGTGAAAATGTGGTTGCAATGACTGGCGATGGTGTCAATGATGCTCCTTCCTTGAAGGCTGCTAATGTGGGTGTTGCAATGGGTGGCGGTTCTGATGTTGCTATTGAAGCTGCTGATATGATTCTGCTTGACAAGTTTTCTAGTATCGTAGCAGCCATTGAGAACGGTCGTCTCGTTTTTGATAACCTCAAGAAGGTCATTGTCTATCTGCTGCCTGCTGGTTCCTGGTCAGAGTTATGGCCTGTTCTTGTCAACATCTTCTTGGGTTGTCCTCAGACTATGTCATCTTTCCAAATGATTGTTATCTGTGTGTTTACTGATTTGTGTCCCTCTATGGCTATCATGATGGAGAAGCCTGAAGCTGGCTTATTGAATCGTCCTCCTCGTCACCCCAAAAGTGATCGTCTGGTCAACGGTAAACTCCTGCTTCATGCTTATGGCTTTATTGGCTTGATGGAGATGCTTTCCTCCATGTTTCTCTTTTTCCTTTACTTGGGAATGAACGGCCTTGGTCCCAGTAAAGTCTTCTTGTCCTTCTCCAACTTGACTAATCCAGAGGGCTATATGGGCTTCACTGCTGCTGAAATTACCAACTTGATCAACACTGCTCAGTCCATTTATTTTGTTAATCTGGTCATCTGTCAATGGGGCAATGTACTTACTACCAGAACTAGAAGACTCTCTATTGCCCAAGCCAATCCACTATGGGGCCCTAATCAAAACCTCTATCTGTTTGCTGCCATGGTTGGCTCTCTTGCTATTGCACTGATTGTATTGTATGTCCCTGTGTTTAATGACTACTTGGGCACTGCTCCAGTTCCTATCAAATTCTGGTTCATTCCATTTGGATGGGCTGCTTTCATCATTACAATGGACGAAGGCAGAAAACTCTTTGCTCGTAAATTCCCCAACAGCCTCTTTGGAAAGTTGGCTTGGTAAATATCCCCTCATTAATATTTAATACGCTACTACAGTAGAACCTTATGTATATCTCTAAACTATATCCCCTAATAAACGTTTATGTTCATTAAAATATTCAACGTGAAATATAATCTGTGCCAAGTGCTCCAAAACAGATCTTATTAGGTAATACAGCTGAGGACACTACGCAAATTTAAAGTGCTTTAGCTGATACCAAACGCGGATGGCAAACTGCACTCTTTTTTTTTTTTTTTCACTCGCACTTTATAATCATGTCTCTTGCAAGATCACCAGAAGACATTGAAAAAGACATTGCTAATATAGAGCATGCCTTGCTGACCGTAACTATAAGACTTGAACCAGCATACAATCCATATTCAAATCAACTTTATTTCCAAGGTTTCTGAAGTACGCTCTTCACTCAAACACTTTACAGATATCGTACGAGCAGAACAAAAGGGACCCAACTTTGTGCAATCGTTCTCTGATAGACTCAAATGTGTGAAGCGTGATTTGAATACATTGTCTGCAGAGGGAGAGAATCTTAAAGGTAAGTTGATTGTAGAGCAAATGACAGCAAGTTTGCTCATCATTATTCGACACTGTAGGTGCTTTGGAGCACGCACAAATCGCAGCTAACGAAAACAAGTTCAATTGGTCGCTGATAAAGAGGTAAAATGAGGCATTCTGTTTATTTAGCGACTCAACTAAGCGCTATTCCTATGATAGCGAGGCAGAGAAAGAAGCAGCAGAAGAAGAGATTAGATATAGAGAGGAAGAAGCCAACTCTGGGAAAGCAAAAGAGTTGGGCTCCATCGTAAAAGCTAGTGCGGATCATGCGTACAAGTAAGTTGTCAGTATATGGATGCGATATGCATTTAGTTAATGGTTTGTGGAATAGAGAATTATCGTCAGTTGTGCTTGAAAGAAAATCCACCTTGACACCACCAGAGTAAGCATTATGCCATTAGCTAGAGAAGCACCACTCACGATGCACGTAGACCTCTCTTTTTCACAAAACACATCAATGAATGGCTGACAGAAAATAAAGCCAACAATAGCGATCTATTTGTTGGCTTTATAAAAGAGGAGCAACAAACACTATGTGGATCGACATGTCGAATTCAGGTACACACCTTTACATGCGCACGCTTTGGGAGGAGAATACTGATGACCGAGTAGATATGTACACGAAAGGCTTTAGTGGCAGATTTGGAGTTGGAATACGAACGGGGATCGGACACACTGATAATTCATCAATACGACATTAAGAGTGTGAAAGAAGAGGTTGGTGAATGATAGCATCAGGGCGATTCTGTGCCTCATGTCATACTTTTAGAAACAATCATGGCAAGACTCTCAGTATCTAGTTTTCCAAAAAATGAATCTGTTGGCAACTACAGCATTTGAAGACATGTTGGTCTTTTTTGCAAGAGAAGCATTGTATAATATATTGGTAAGTAGCACGGCATTGTATCTGAAAAAGTGTTGTTCACACATTATTGTAGTCTTGGTTTGCAAGCTATCACGATTTGTTTGTATCACCATGCCAACGCTGTCATAAGCTTCTCCAGTTCGATTCACCGCAGTATAGATATCTACCACCTATGGTGAGAACATGGGCAAAAAAACAACCTATACGTCAGAACCAAGATACGCCAACTGCACAGAGCACAGGTGTGCCATATCATATGCGATGCTACATTGAATACAGGAACAATCATGCCATGTAGATTAAAGTCGGCTCTGGACACAGCAACCTGCAAGCTACAGCACTTGATACGAACCTTTTGAACAATTCATGTAGAACTAATAAAAATCAATATACACACACGCTTTGAAAGATAGCATGAATGGGTTTGATTGATGCAAATATCAGGTACAGTGCTCATTTTGTTTGATACTGTGCTGTGTCAAACGACTGCTTTCAAGGACTGCATTTCTTGATCCCAAGAGAGCAGTTTTTTTTATGGAAAAAAAAAAAAAAACCTTGAATCTTAATTTCCTCATTGATCCCATATACAAAATATTCATTATGCCACACAAAAGAGCAAAAGCCAGTGTCCGTAAAGCTAGACAGCAAGAGTAAGTCGATTAACAGCACTATAAAAAGAAGCATAGCGTTGATTATTTCAATGCGATAGAAAGGATATGCCTGTCTCAAAAGATGATGCTACATCCGAAGATACTCCTAAAGGCTTTTCTCGCTTATTAAGATTCAAAGAAATGGCCATCAAGCGACAAGTCGAAAAGAAAGAAGCCAAGAAAAATGTCGAGGCTCTTGCAACTGTAAATGTCTAGTTAAATTCTAGGGAATATTGGGATTTTAACCGAAATTACGTAGAAAAAGAACATCCATATTCAACCTGGCGAAAGAATGAAAGACTTTGTCCAAAGAGTAGAAAGCGAATTTCAACATGAAATGATCTCAGTACAAAAGAAATCCAAGCCAGTGAGCGACAGAAAGAAGCGCAATCAGGAAACCCGAAAGCAAAAGAAAATGGCCAAATTACAAAAGGAATTGGACTTGTACGGCGGTCGAGATTTTGATGACTTGAAGGACAATGTCAAGTTTGGTGAGGTAGCAGACGCACCACCTGTTTTAAATAAAATACCCAAGGCACGCGGGCGTGGCAAAGAGGTAAATAGAGTTGAAAGAAATGTAAACAAACCAGAAACATTGAAATATTTGCTAGATGCTCGATCAAAAGAATAAGAAGGCTATTTCCTCGTCAAGTACAACACCGAATGCGACAGAAAAGAAGGAGACTGGATACGAATCAGAGGAAGATGAGAATATGAAGGCACTCAAGGCGTCTCACAAGAGAAAGATACAGAATATGAGTGCTGCAGCTCGTATTCAATTGGATAACGAGAGAGAAAAGGTCATTGAAGCTTATCGTGCAAAGAAGGCCAAGAGGATGAACGATTCTGGATTTAACTAGCAAAAGTATGTAAATAAAATGTAAATCTGGTCCACACATGAATTTTTGTTTTTGCTATATAAGTAAGGGCCTGAACTATCATAAATTGCTACTTTCGATATTATACACTCTACTGCACATTATGCGTTTCTGTAGTCTTGCTCTTATTGCCGCAGTTGTGTTGGCATCCGTTCATGCTGCTCCTGCAGTGAATGCACCTTCTAACATGGCTGTTGATCTCAATGAATTCAAGGCATCTCAAATCTCTGCTTTGGAGTTAAAGGAAGACTTTGAAACTTTCCATTGGATCAAAGAAGATCAAGATACCACCGTAGATCGCACATTTACCTTTGAATTGAAAGAGCCTGCCGAATTACAAATCACAGATTTTATGAAGGGTGGCGATATTTATGAAGTCATGGACAATGGAAAATCGATTGGAAAGACCTCTGAAGTTCAAGATGCTGTTGATCTTTACGCTGCTACTCCTGAAGAAGCTCTTGAAGATGAACGTTTCTCCAAGGCTGCTTATCCTCTTGAAGCTGGTGCTCATAATATTACAATCAAGGTGACTGATTCATTAAATGAAAATGGTACTGGCGCTATTCGCATTGTTCAAAAAATGCAATCTTTTCACAAAAAGGGTGGAAAGAAAGATGACGATGATGACGAGGACGATGATGACAAAGACGACAATGATAAAGACGACGATGATAAAGACGATGATGATAAAGACGATGATGATAAAGACGATGACGACAAAGACGATGACAAAGATGATGACAAGGACGATGATAAAGATGATGATAAATATGACAAGGACGACTATAGCAAGGACGACGACGATGAGGATGATGATTACGAAGATCATAAGCACGATGGCAAAGGCAAAGGCAAAGGCAAAGGCAAAGGCAAAGGCGACAAAAAGCCTATTTGGATTGTGCACACTATCACCGCCAAAGAACTACCCACTGTCACCATTGCAAGAACTACTGGTGTAGTAACTAGTTTCTTAACCGAGACCTCTACCAGGTAAGTTCATTTTGTTACTGAAGTAAGTATACACGAAAACTAACTGCGTAAAACAGTGAGGTGACCACAACTATCGCCGAAACAAGATTATTAGACCTTCCCTTTCTGACAGTTGCATAAATCTTAACTTTTAAATACTTGTATCAATAAATATTATGCAAAGTACTTTTGATAATAATAGCTGCTCTTAAAGTATAGCTAAATATTCGCAACTTTTTTTTATAAGGATGGGCAAGGACGTGTTGATAACGAGCATGGTGTTCAGCCGAAGGATTGCAGAGAGTAACCCATACACAGGTCCCGGTGGAAACACAAAGACACTCACCAAATGTTATAAATAGACTTGGCAATTAAAGCGACAAAGTGCACAAGACACTTCAGCATAGTTATTATACAGTTATATCGGTCAATCAGAGGCTGTTTGGTACAATTATCTTAATGAGCATGTATTTCTCTACCAGCAATTTAAACATGATGACAATGGAGGCACCCTATGTCTTGACTACTAGTACAAATATTCTAAGTTAGACATGCTCAATGCAAGTTGCCATTCATACACTATTACTGCTATTACTAAGCAAGACTCGATTAATAAGCTTTCAAGTCAACATACAACCACAAGAGATTATCATGAGAGATTGCAGCTGATAGATCTAACTTTATTAATTGAACAATTAAGCCATTTTTGACATGTACTGTATTGACTTATATGTTTGATTCAAACTCATTTCATTTAAAACACCATACAGCAGTGTGCTTCTTAAATTAAACAAACACAAACGACACAAAAGGGAAAATCAGGCACTGGTTAATATGTACAAAAAGCTTAAATTTATTTACAAGTTTATATTACAAAATTCAGTTGGCATAGTCGTAAGAAGGTAGGCCGTCATTATCATTCATCGTTGAAGGTGGAGAGGGAACAATTGAGTAGTAGGAAGGCAAATCACTGCCATGACAGACGGTATCAATGGTGCGTTGTTGCTGCTGTGATCGAGGTTGGTAGCCAAAATAATCATCCGTTCTCTCGGTTTGACTTTGATGTGATAATGGTGGTGTGATTGGGTATGCATCGTCCATGGGTGAGTAGGGTGAATTGGCATCCAGATACGGCAAGGGGGAATACGGCACTGATCTCCAAGCATTCTCATAAGTAGGCAATTCGTTCTCTTCCTGCGCTTGCTCGAATCTTTGGGCTATGATATCGACGGGTATAGTTGCACGCAATTCAGAGAGTTCGCCACGGCCATTGATCAAGGACATTGTAAATTTCAGCTTGTGCTCTATTCTAAAGAATTGGTTGTGTGTATCACATTGTATCGAATCAAATGAGTGTGGAACTGTCATGACTACTGATTTGTTCCAGTGTAACCCTTCGGAAGGAAAAGACTCATCTCTAAAGAAGCGGACGATTCGTGATTCTGTTTGTGTGTTGCTATCTGTGGTACCTAACACAAAGGTTGTGTATTCCTTGAGAAAGCACGACAAGTAACGCACATGGAGTTTGTCAGAGTTAGGCTTGGGCTTGAGCGAAAATTCAACTGGGATTTGTTCTCCTCGACTGTAGATCTTTTTGGGTACTGTAATTTGATAATCGATCTTGTTGGCCCATTCATTAGATATTTGCATGGGCAGATTTGACATGTGGTAAGGTGGAATGCAATGGCGGACGATTCGAAGAGGTTGGCGGTCAATCAAGTTGGGCGAGAATGCTGGTCGGTCAACAGTTGCTTTCAGTTTGTATAACACAGAGCCGTACGAATGGGAATCGATGGATTCAGGCAGATTGCCAGGCAAGATGTATTCAAACGAGTATTTGTAGACATTGGGAGTGAGCACATGCAGTTTCTTTTGGCTAGATAAGAAGCTCCAGTTGTGGTCCAATACCGTAAACTCTTTCTTGTGCTGATGGTTGCGCTCGTTCCATAGCAATTTCATTTTACCTGAGAGATTCATGGTGATTGATCTGACCTTGATGGTCTCCTTGACGTTCAGCAAGAGACATCCCCGTAAAACGCAGCCAACAGACTCTTCCGGGCTTCCTTGCAGTGTTAATGTAGTGTTTTCTACATGTATTTTGAATTGATGAGACATGTGTATTAGTAATCAAATGGTGAAAAAAAAAAAAGACAAAGGAAGAGAAAACCATCAAATTCTTTGGGCCATTTTATATCATGCGGAATCCAGACAATGAAAAATTTTAAATCTTTTTTTAGATCTACGTTCTATACAGAGGGTCTGGTTCGGCTCTGTGAGATTCCACTCCTCTTGAATAGATGCTACTCAGTTTAAAGCCGCCCGTTTGATGCTCGCTCGCACTGACATCTTTTCCTAGGCGTGCCTGAAATGCCCGTTAGACGAAAATTTTTAATTAAAATGCACTAAATCATGCGATTCGAGTCTAAATGCAAGATACAATCGAAGCATCATTGATAAGATAGCTAAAAGTTTTTTTTTATTTATTTACCCAGTTATATGCTAAATTGTACATATACGGTACTTTCCTATCATTATTCATCATGTCATAATGATCAACATGCCCTGCTTTTTGCCTCATTGGAAAAATCCTGCTCATCGGGTTTCAATATGAGTTGAAATTAAACGCAAAAATGATGACCCTCCAGAAACCATGGTAAAATCTCCCGTTAAAAGAGCCCAGTTTATCTAGGCAGAAGCAGCTTTGATGCATACACTATGATACCATGCGACGAAACAGCGCCTGAGGACATGGCACATGTTCTTATAGTATATTTGTGCCAACTTTCTCAGGATATGTTGCACCCAATTAAGGTTCAAGAAAATCCTCGAGTAGTACCGTAGTAGCGAATACCATTAAAACACCGGCTTCAACATGCCATTGCGGATGACTATGTTACAGAAAATAGAAATCCATTGAAAGATCGTGATTTGCAACAGCCGATTCTCTTCAGTATAACGTGAACCTTGTTGTTAATGCAAAGTCGCTATAAAGAAAGAAAAGAAGATACAAAGAACTCTAAAATGGAAATATCTAGATGGAAATGGGGACATTTGCATTCCTGAGCTCCCCATTAGTCACCGTTACGCAGTACTTGATTTTGACTGGTTGAATATTCGTTATTTGACCCACAAACTTGTTCTATGCATTATACCCAGGATGATAAATCGAATGTGAGGAAGAGAAACATTTTATTTATTTTTTATTACTTTGCAATTTGTCCTCGCTTCTATTCTACTTCTTTCCCTAAACTTTTTTTTCAACAAAAAAAAAAAAAAAAGAAGAGAATTAGATTAGACTTTCAATTCATTTCAACAATGGAAGAACCTAATTTGCGAAATAGAAAACTCAAAACTTCTTCTACTGCTGCTGCTGCTGCCACAACAGCTACTTCAGCAAGTGGGGCGAAATCAACGGATATCAACAATGCTAAAGATGATAGTCAATCCAAAGGAAAAACGCCAGATGGGACAGGTTTGTATTGCGCTATCGTCGTGCTGATGTGAAGAGAATGATCTGATGACAGCTTGAATTAGTGTTTCGTGTGCCTGTCACCAGAGAAATGGTGCAGTCTTTGATGGACCCCAAGGAACCAAAGAGTGTCTTTGACATTTTGACATTGGCCACGCTTTTGTTTGAAATTGCGTTGCTTTTCCTGCTTCCCCGCAAAGTATCTCAATATCTGTTCTTGGCTATATTCTTGTTCTGGAGACTGGCTTACAATGTTGGATTGGGTGCCTTGCTTAAATACCAAAGTGATTCACGAGGTCTAGTCAAACTGGCCAAGAAATATCGCATCTTTGAAGACCCTCGATCAAGAAAATGGCTCAAAACACAATTATCCATGAAAATGCATCAGGATTACGATTTCGACGCTAGTCCTATCGAGTACAATACATGGCTCTTGTTTCGTCAATTGGTGGACCTGGTGCTGATGAACGACTTTGGCTCCTATGTCTGCTTTGCTATTGCTTGGTTCAATACGAATCCTCAGTCATCCTTCTTTATGGACGAACAGTTGCGCTGGATTGGTGGGATATTTTTGATCGTGTTCAACATTTGGGTTAAGCTGGATGCACAGCGAGTTGTCAAGGATTTTGCTTGGTATTGGGGTGATTTCTTCTTTTTGATAGAACAATCTCTGACTTTTGACGGCGTGTTTGAAATGGCTCCTCATCCCATGTATTCTGTTGGTTACGTTGGCTATTACGGCATTTCTCTGATCTGCGCCAGCTACACTGTTCTATTTGTCAGCATTATAGCACATGTGTTGCAGATGGCTTTCTTGGTCCTTGTAGAAACTCCACGTTAGTATATGAAAGCACATGGTCTTGACGAATAAGCATACTCATACGCCTTGTGTATATAGATATTGAAAAGACATACAATCCTCCCACAGCACCAAAACGTCAGCCTATTGTCAGTGAATCCTTGGACGATGATGCAACCACTTTGATTAAATCGGCTTTATCAACAAACCATTACAGCAACTACTTTCGTCGAGATTTGATAGTTTTCAAAAATTTTGATTTGTGTCAATCAAGTGATTTGGCATCTGGTTTAGTCATGGCCTATGCTGCTGTTACACCATTTCTTGTGCAAGGCAAATGGGGTACAATTTATGCGGTGTTACAGGCCATATTCTGGAGATTATTTCATTCAGCAGGACTAGGTTGGCTCTTGTATGCTCAATCTAAAAACAAGTTTTTCACGAGACATTTTGTCAAATGGGGTGGTGGCGTAGATGAAGCGTTTCAAAACTGGAAAAGGTAAGGAATTATTCTATACCGGAAGAAGCATGGTGAAAGTAACTGTTCGGGGCAGTATTTACAATTTGTCGTCTTGCATGACCTATGTTTCGTTCATTACACTTTGTCTCAAGTTATACACACTACCAAGCGACTGGACTTACGGCATGACATTGCTGCGACATACCTTGGGCTTGGTAAGTCTACAGACTTAAATTAGTAACCAGTGAGCTATATCAATTTTTATTATCTGTAGGCATTTGTTTGCTTGCACATTTGGACATCAGTCTCTACATACGAGGTATTAGGCGATTTCGGCTGGTTTTATGGTGATTTCTTTATGGATGACCACCCTACTGAACTGCTGTACACCGGCATCTATCGTTTTCTTAACAATCCTGAAAAGATTATGGGCCACGCTGCTTTTTGGGGCTTCAGTTTAATAACATACAATCACTATACTTTTGGATTAGCCCTGTTCTCACAAATCGCCAATGTACTCTTTCTTCAATTTGTCGAACGTCCTCACATGCAAAAGCTCTATGGCGACGAAATTCGTACTGAAGCTGGCTTGACAAAGACATTGCGACATGCTGCTCGAACGATTCCCAAAAACCTCCCCGTCAGTGTACAACAAGAAATTGCAAAACTTGTCCATGAACAAGCACCTTATGTTGGATTAGACGATGCAATCAAAGAAACTATTGCAAGAGTAGAAAAGGTGTTTACAGAGAAGAACAACGAACTCGACAAAAAACCGCATATATCCATATCATCTTCCAGCGACGATGAATTGGTAGAAGGCAACGTTGATGGAGCTTACGGCTTGACTTTATCCCATCTCAGATCTAGCAGCAACGACACAACAAACAATAGTTTCATTATTGGTGAACGCATAAAGGTCGACTGGACTGCACCTGAGTATCATGGAGCCAAGGATTGGATTGGCATTTACCGCATCACAGCAAATCCCAGTAAGAAATCGACCTCTGTAAGTTCTTATGGAAAATGGCATTGGACCAACATAGAATACAAGCAAGAAGGCGATGAGAAAGTAGCTATTTTCCCTCCTGATACACCTCTCAAGACAAGTGGCTCAATCGTTTTTAGTGGAACAAAATTGCCATGGCGTGAAGGTACCTTTGAAATTCGCTATCATCATCATGGCAAACACAAAGTGATGGCAAGAAGTATACCATTTGAAATAGTTGCACCGCCTATGCCTGACCGAGACGATCAAGATGCTATTCAAGTCTTGCTTTTGAGACTTGTGCAAAACGTATTAGATAATGACCCTATCAAAATGCCCATGTCACCTATCGATGATTATACTTATTTGGATGAGCAAACAGCTAAAAAGATTGCGCATGTGATTAAGGTGGTGTTTGGTGTGGAATTTGCTTGGGAAGTAATTGTTGCTGACACCCGTGTTAGTCGATTATCTAAAAGAGTAAGATCCATGAATTGCCAAGTTTACACAAAAGACAAATACTCACTCTTCATCGACGTAGATTCAACATGCCTTGAACGCTCTATCCCCTTTCTCAAATCAACAGCAGCAAATTAGAAAGAGATCTTCTGCTGCTTCTATCTCTTCTATGGTATCTTTATCAACATCTCCTTCAACCAGCCATTTAGATAACAGTATGCATCCGATCACGATAGCGATGCAACAAGGCTCTAGATTAGTGGATGATTCGTATGATATCCATGAAAACCATTCTACTACAACTGTAACAGGAACTTCCCCTACAAAGCAATCTCCTTTGCATTCTCTGTATATAAGTTAGATTAAGCGTTCGCTTTTATAATAAAATTGAGGTGAACTAGATGATATCTTTGCATTTTAATAAGAAAATATGCTGCGTTAAGAGATTCTACTATAGCAAACAACACATATATTGTAATAGAGCAAAGTGAAGATTTACAAAGTAAACACAATGCGAAAACTAAAGATTTTATAATGTGAACCAAGAGCATCTACAGTGCTACTTGTGTTGTGCCATAATGGTGATTACAACTGTCTATACAAGGATAAGACATTATCCTTTTATAGGTAATTTTTCCTTATTTAATGGAATATGCTACTACGCTACTACATTTCATTTTATGAGCAGATTGAGCTGCCAATGGATACCATCAGTTACTGTTGTTTTGTGCGTATTGAGCCAGAGTTTACAATAACCAGCACAGCGAAAGATAGTGTAGTAATTAAACAAGACGCAAAATATACTGAAGTTTATTAATGAAATTAAAGTGCTATTATTTGTTGAGCCAGCGTATACAATAACCGACACAGCAAAAGATAGTATAGTAGTAATTGAACAAGACGACGCAGAAATATTAAAGTTTATTAATGAAATTAAAGGGCTATTTATACTAAATTTATGAGTCATCGTACAAGGCAACAGGAACAAATGTTATTCACTTGCAGCTGAATTTGCCCATCAACTACTGAGATGTAGCCTAGTAACATATTCCATTATATCTGGAGTTACCTATCAAAGAGTGCCTTAATCTTATATAGACAGTTGTGGCGATTCTGGCACAACACTCATGAGTTTTGTATGAATAACCCTTTGAAATAATCATTAATGAACATCAGCTTATGCTTGCGTCGTCCTGTTCAATTACTAATAAACTATCTTTCGCTCTTCTGCAGCTTACTTTCTACTACCCTGGCGGCTCAAGATCAGCAAATTTAAAATTGCTTTACACCTAATTATACGGTAGTGCATAACTTTCCTCCAACAAAGTTTCACTTACATGCTGTTGCTTGTTATATCAAATATGGTAGTAAAGTCTCACACTCAAGGTCTTAGGCTATTCTTATCATCGACTTTTTTTGGGTAAATCATCATGACAAGCATGATTTACATGTCGCTTATTGTTGGTCGATAGTGGTCCTACGGTATGATAGTTCATCATTATACTACTGTAGACTCTAGTATAATGAAAAGTATATAAATGCATCCTCTGGATTCTGGATGCATTGTAGTAAATAAAAATGTAATTCTTTGGCAGATTTAATTGTCTTTGACTTCTTTTGACATAACACTGTTTACAGGATTTTACATGTACTCTCGCATAGTGTAGTGTTCAAATCACTTCAAGCAATGAAAACAACACATTAAACAGCCCAGAAACGTAAAAAAGCTATATCTATTTATTACCTCTATATACAAAAAAAACCTAGAAAAATTTTGCCATAGTTCTCCTCTGCAACGATGTTAGGCGGAATTTGAAGTACTACCCAAAAATGCAATTAGGTAGTACTTCAATTAGACCACCCCTCAGGTGCTAGAGCGTGCCTTACTACACCCCTAACATGAGGAATTATGTTTATTAAGACCCTCAACTGTCGCTAAGTAAGTAGAATCAACAATTAAGTTTGGACCAGCCTATCTAATCCTAGCCTCGGAATCTTGTTATTGTTGAGCTTCAGTGATAGGCACATCCACTCAACGTAAAAAAAAAAAGGTATGCTTCAAAGAAGCATAGAAAGAAAGAAAGATAGTGAGGGTAATAACATTACATGTAGATGAAAGTAAAAAAAAAAAAAATAACGGCGAAAAGCCAAAGAAAAAAAAAGAGAGTCAAGGCAAATAAGGGGGAAAAAAAAATAAACAAACAAAAATGAATGATGGGTTGTATCTACAGCTATTGCTCTGGTTGTTTTCGACAAAAAAAATAACTTGACTGATATTCTGCAGCATCCAACAGTAGTGTCCATAATCATTGCTATACGCTTGCCTATACATAGTCCACAGGATATAATTATTAGTATTGCATTCCTCAATAATCAACGCCATTATATCATTAACTTACCTAATCGACTGTTAGCAGCTTCAGTAGTTGCATCCAGTATCCATCATTAATTATCCATTAGTCATCGTACCATTATCCTTGTTGCCTACACATCACATCAAAGTAATACAATAATAATAGTCAGCAATGTTGTATCCAGCAATAATCTACGTCATTTATACTTACTTGATGAGCAACAACTCACAACAGGTTGTTCTGTATCTAATGTACTTGAGCACCATCTTATGCTTGCTGCTTATATTCTGTCAAATTTCTGTAATTAGTAAAATATTATTGAACAGCAGACATCATTGAAACTAACCTGATTCATTGAACTACTCGAGAAACGTAGCAATACAAATGACTTGCAGAAGACAGCACCAAACCAGAGAGTAACGCCATTTGAGATGACTTGCAGACAGCACCAAACCAGACACAAACAGTGCTATAAATGACTTGCAGATAGCACCAAACGAGAGAGACAAGCACGACCCATAACTTGCAAACAGTACCAAACCGACCAGAGAGGAGGAACAGCGCTACTAATGACTTGTTGCAGACAGCACTGAACCAGACAAAAACAGCAGCATTGCAAATGACATGCTGCAGAGAGCGTCAAAGCAACGAGAAATAGCACCAGAGGTCTTGCTGGAGTCTAGAATAATATACACAACTATTTCCTAAAAATAAGAGAAAATTCAGTTAGTTACGATTCAATGAAAAGTAATAATTAACCAAAGATATATACATACCGTATTCAGAAATAAATGGCAATTGATACGACTTCAAAGAAGCAGTGGTGGTGGTGGTGGTGGTGGTGGTAGTGATACCGTAAGTCGAAGCAGTATTCACCAGTTGTTGCGATGTTCTCTTTTGTTTTGAAGCAGTCGTCGGTAGCTATTCTTCTAGTCAACAAAGAAAAAAAAATAATTAATTAATGATAGACTTGGACAATCGATACTACAGTAAATACACTTACCTGCATATGATAGCAACTAACAACAACAACTGCATGCTTGATGACCTTTCTGCTGCTATTATTGCCTTCAATAACAAGATAAATAATAGATTTTTTTAGCAGTAAAAGTAGTATTAAAAACGGGGGTATGGAAAAAGAAAAAACGGGGGGAATGGGAAAGAAAGAAAAAGTTGCAAACTTGACGTCACGAGTGTACTCTGGATATAGGGTGGTAGCTGATATCAAACTGAGGTTGAAATCCATGTTGATTCGAATGAGTCCTTATTCATCATGAATTTTGTCATGGCCTAAACTTGGTAGTTGTTGATACTAAACAGTTGTTTAAGTTTATATCAAACTTGTGTAGAATTTGAAGGCGCATCGAATGACATTACTTTTGTTTGATTTGATCAACGCTAGGCATCTCAAACAGACAAAACGTTTTTCGTCAAATTTTGGTGGTTTTTCGATAATATCTCGATCTGTATCAACATAACATTGCTTGCAATACTAGTCATTATTGTAGCGCAAGACGTTTTCTATCGTTTTAGATCTTACTCAAAGCTCTAGCTTGACTCTACATGGAGAAATGAACAAAATTTATCAGACCAAAAAACTCAGATAGGATTTGGGACCTTGCCCTCATAGGTCAAAAATGGACGAAATCAAGAATTTTCCCTGAGCAGGGTTTTTTGGCAATATATCTAGAATGGCTTGTCCGATTTGGACAAAACAAAGACCATTCGATAGGTCTACATCAGTCCCAACATAATCTAAAAGTCAAAAACACCTAATAGACATTCCCTTCATGAAATAACTCAAAGTCATGTATTTTGATTTGCCTCAAGCAGGCACTACTACCCGACATATTTTTGAAAATAGTAACAATAACCATACCATTGTATAGAGAATTAAAAGAGAAACAAAAGTCGAGCACTACGCAACATTGACTCACTTAGTAAATCATGGAGAAATTTCCATCCAAAGTTGGATCATTTTTCACATTTTCCCTTATTACTGCTTCACATCGTCTATTATCAGCTCAAATTCACCCCTTACTAATCAACCAAAGTGCCCCAAATAACTTTTAGTATACATACAACAAACATTCATATATCAATCCAATGACTTTTATTATTAGCATCCACTCAAATCTTGCATTTTTCACAACTCGTTCATCTCTCAACAACAACTCATTCTTGTTGTATCCAGAGAAAGATACAAGTGGAGATAATATAAAAGTAAAATAAAGACTTGTAAAAATAAGCCAGATACGAAAACTAAAGATTTATTAATTGAATTAAGCACACCTTTTATATTAAATCATAATCGCTAAGTCAATCAATCTATCTTATTGTTTAATGACCTGATGTTTGACAAGTGTCAAACATGTATATTTACAACACAGCATTTTATCAGGAACAATGGTCTGATATAGAATTTAGGTTGAGTCAGGCATTGTCTCAAACATGCCGCAATCTTCCCAAATCTCTTATTCAGCACAGACCATTTAGAATGTTCTCAAACAACTAAGTAGCTTGTTCCTTATCTTGAGACTCTATCAAAAGATCTACTAGCATCAAATGAAGTATCGTGATCCGATTATAACTGAGTTATTCTAACTCAAGTATCCCGCTGGATGCAACAGCCCCCTTCCAGGATCAAGATAATTCATTGATTTGTCCCACAACCTTAAGTCATAGCACCATCTAGATACAAATGCCGTATATACAAATATATACATATATAAATACAAATATTTACAAAGAACACAATATGGGTAGCATCCGTCATTAAAAAACCTTTAAAAAACCTATCATAGGAAAAATACATAATAAGGTAAAAAGACTAGATCAAACACCATATAGATTCAGCCCTTAAGACCGTTTAGCTTTCTGCGCAGTTCGCTTTGGTTTGCGACTAGCAGACTTATTCCAATTCACTGTTGCAGGTGCAACTCTGCGCTTTCCAACAGCTTTTGCACCATTTCTTCTACCCCAATACAATTCAATATGCTTGGTAGAATTGAAATTCTCAACAGGTTCCCATGTGTTTTCGATAGGATCATCAAATCCCTTCCACTGCACCAAGTACTGGTAATTACCTGGCGTTCCCTTATGATCAATAACCGCTTGAATTTCGTAATGCTCATTCTTAAATTCATCTACAGTTATAGGCTTAGGGTTAACAGCCGCTTTGTACACAATATGATGAGTTGGTACATCTCTACTCAAAAGAGCACCAGTTCGATCCATCAAAGTATAAGCGCCGTTATCTGTCACATTGTGGATAAGATAGGGACCTTCATACCGTTCATCAAGTTTGTTCTGTCGATGCACATTCTTGATCATCACCTTACTACCAATAGGATAAGGGTTCTCAATGATCTTGTGCTTCTTAGCAAACTTCGCATGATCAGCTTTCTGAGTCTCCAAAACACGCTTTGAAATAGCAGGTATAAGAACATCCTGCACAAATCTATATCGCTCATCGATAACCTTCTGATCAGCCAATTCTGAACTAGGAGTTGGTTCCACCTTTGAATAATCAGCAAGACCGTTTGGCTGGCGATTAAACATAAGTGTATAGGGGCGAGATTTGTGCAACCTAGCATATTTCACATTTATACAATAATTTACCCAAGGAATATAATGCTCCCATTGATCACGCTTTCCTCTGAGCAACTTAACTGTCGTTGTCTTTGCATGTTTAATCCAGCTCTCAGCAATTGCGTTTCCTAAGGCGTTAAAACTTAGAGAGAGCCTTCTATCTATGCCACTGATGTTTATCATTGCTTCCACAACCTCGTTAAGCCATTCAGAACCTCTGTCGGATGTCAAAATTTTAGGCCATCCAAAAAGTGAAAAGACATGGAGTAATTCACGAGCAATTGTAGTAGCATTCTTATCAGGAATACAACGAATAACAGTAAATCGAGTAAAGATATCTGTTAACACAAAGATAAAGTTGCTACCGAATGAACTTGTAACGCCCATATCACCAAGATCCATACACCAATGATCCAACGGTAAGTCAGCTTTGGTACTACGGAAAGGATGATATCCTTCTCGAGCAATATTGTACTTGTTACATTCAATGCAATCACCTAAGATTCGTTCGATATCCTTACGCATATTTGTCCAATGGAATCCATCTCGATGGATAGCAGTTTCCACATGTTTAATTCCAAAATGACCAACCAAATGTTGAGCAATAATCATATTGTCTCTTTCATTAGCAGGTGGAGTAACATAATCAGCAAACTTGAGAGCACGTAAGATCAATTCCTGTCTTTGCTTTGACGAGGCAGCTGATGTGGTGCTTTCTTTCATCAAAGTAGGCTTCACATCAACATGTCGATCACTCGCACAAGAATTCACTTTCGTAACCCGCACAGGGGTACGTTTCATTTTAATAGATGGCGTTGTAGTCTTCAACTTGGAACCCATCTTCTTCTTTCGCTTTAACTTTTCACCACCATCAGCATAGTACCTGCCCCCCAGAAGATGACGTGCAGAAGCATCTTCATCTTCATAAAGCCGAGATAAAGCATCAGGTATCACATTAAGAACACCAGGTAAGTGAATAATGTCAAAATCATACGAAAAAATGTTCTCCCACCACCCTAACAAGAGCGTATTGGGGATCTCTTGAGTATTCAAATAAATCAAGCTCTTATGATCCGTGTGCAAGGTAAATTTTCTCATATACAAAAAGCGATGAAACTTTGCTAATGAATAACAGATACCAAGCAACTCTCTCTTCGTCGTGCTATAATTTCTCTCTGAAGGAGATAGTTTACGTGAAACCAAACCCACATAGCGAATTTCATCCTCAATGACTTGGTACAGTATACCACCAATCGCAGTGAGACTAGCATCAGTAGCCAGATGAAATCGAGCAGAGAAATCAGGAGGAGACATGACCAACGCTTTGGTCAATGCTTCTTTCAAAGTAGCGACAATCTTGTCATGGCGTTTAGTCCATACTTGCGACAAATCCTTGTATTGCTTCAAAGAATCAAGATCCTGAGTCAAGCGAGAATACAACGGAATAGACGAACGAAAGTATGACATCAAACCCAAAAAAGAAGCAAGCTGTTTGCCCGTTTTAATAGCAGGCCATTCTGCGATATTGGTAAGTTTTCGACCATCGGGTACCAACTTGCCATTAATCACACTCCATCCCAAAAGATAAATGCTACGCTGAGCAAATACAACCTTTTCAGGATTCAAAACCAAATTAGCCTTTGTCAAGCGACGAATCACTTCGGCAACAAGCTTGTAATGATCTTCCAGCGATCCATTACTACTACATAAAATATCATCGACGTATATGGTTACAGAGTGAGCACCATCAGTGGGATATGTAGTCGCAGCAGTCGACGTATTCAAATCAGACAACAAATTCTGCAGTGTACGGACCACAACTGATCCAACATGACGAATCCCGTAAGCAGCCTTCTTAAAGGTGTACTGAGTATTGCAAAACGGTGACGTAAATGAAACTTTGTGAGCATCCTTTGGTTCCAGTCCAAAACTGGTAAAACAAGCGTGGATATCTAAACAAGTATGGATCATCTTCGTCCCAATGTTCTGATGAATAGTCGAAATCAAGGGTAATTGTTGCTTGTCATCCACCTCCAAGATCGAATTCAACTTGCGCACATCCAATACCACACGGGGCTTTGACATGTCGTAGTTGCCATTCGCATCCTTTTTCTTCACCACCAACAAGGGATGATTAAAACGAGTATGACTAGCCGATCTTTCAATTACACCTTCATCAAGCCAAACTTGGATCTGTTTGTTCACAGCATCACGATAGGCTTCAGGCAAAGGATACTGAGCTCTCCAGGCAACACAACCAGGCTTAGTATCCAACTGGATAGTAGAATCGGGCAAATTACAACGAGTATTCTTCATGTCAATTTGCGAATTCTCCACTAACAACACATTTAATAGTTTCACAAAAGGAGCACGGTCCTCCTCACTACCAAATGGATCTGCATTAGGTTTAATCGAATCATCAATTGGATCTGGTAATCTCGGACCAGCTTGAAATCCATGTCGACTCACTAAACCACTAATGCCAATGCCAATCTTAGAGAGAATATCCATTCCTAACAAGATATGCACATTTTCTTCAGAATAAAACGAAAATACTTCAAACATATGACTTTTATTGATTCTGTTATATTCTAAATTAAGCTCCACAGAACCAACACGAGGCACAGTAGACACTTCATGAGCCAATTGAACGACACCATTGCCATCATTAGCACAAAAACCAGGATGAGATCTTCCTCCTAAATAGTTAAAGAACTCATTAGTGATACAGCTAAACGTAGCACCCGTATCCACAATACCGAAACACACAACATTTTGAACCACAATAGGAACACAAATGGAGTTGGATCGCATTGCAGGTGGTGCACTAAACACAGCATCAAACTTACATTCTTGTGCCGCCATGTTCAACAACAAGTCAGCATCATTAACACACACACTGGACATTCCGTCAACCAGAGACGAAGCCTGAACCTTCATCTTAAGGTCAGCTTCATCCTCGACAGAATGATCGTCGGATTCCGACATCTCAATGTCAGTATCCACAGTGGACACAGCAGCAGGCACAGCAACAGGAGAAGAAGAAGAACCAGTCATAACCTTAGCAGGTTCAGCCACAGCTGAAAAACCAGCAGAAGACACAGAACTAGAAGAAACACCTTTCTTCTCTTGAACCACACGATTGCCAAGCTCAGAGTTCACCGCAGCATCCACCATTGACTGGATGTTGTTCTGACGCTTGCGCATCATACGAACAACCTTGGAGCCACCACCAGAACCAGAGCGAATCGCAGTGCCACAGTTGCCAGCATGACCCTTGCCATAATGGCCATTACAATCCTTGCAGGTACGCTCGGCAATATGTTCAGCAATAGTTTTGCCAAACTTAGACACAAATTTGCCTTTGTGATTGCCATCGTGAGCGCCAGAGAAACGACCATGACCACGACTACCAGAGTCACCAGCAACAGAAGAGTATTTGGACTTCTTGGCTTCACCAGAAATCACCAAATTAGATGACTCAGCATCTCGTTTCTTGGGTGCACCAGAGAGACCAGAAGCCACCTTGCCAAGTTTCTTGTCAACAGCAATGTCAAGACGACGAGCAACAGAAGAAACAAAATCAACATCATAAAATGAAGATTCAGAGGCTTGCCCCATGGCAACCATAATCAGTCTAGAAGTAGACTCAGGAAAGGCGTCAAAGAAGACCTTGGCGACAACATACTTGTCAGAGACCTCAGAACGCACCTTCAAACTCTTGAATCGTTCCAGAAACGCATCAACAGACTCAGTTTCCAACTTCACACAGTTCAAAAACTCACGAATACGAGCAAAACGGAGCTGTTCCTTGGGGACACCATAGCGAGAAACGATAGCATCCTTAAAGAAGGACCAAGAGACAACAGAACCATTCACTTGAACGAATTCATTGAGCCAATCACGAAGATCATGACCCAAACAACGAGGAAGGAGACGGAGCCAGTTGGAGTCAAAGTCAAGACCATGACTATTGAGGACATCCTCAAAACGACGTAGACACTCTTCGATGTCAGCAAAGGATTCCCTCTTTGCATCTCGGATAAAACCAGGCCATTGGAACAAAGGTAAGCCGGTAGGTACCACAGTACTTGAACCAATAGCAGCAACCATGCCACCATTGGCCAAACCAGGAGAAGCACCAAAAGTAAAAGAAGAGGTAAGACCAGGAAGACCACGAATTGACTCAAGATCAGCCGTCTTGATACGCAAGAGTTCCCTCAAAGGATCGACCTCCTCTTTGGGCTTGTCACCAGCAGTAGCAATGTCAATGCCAAGTCGACTAACCTCATCGACAAGACGACGAACAGCATCATCCAAGGACAAAGGAGCAGTAGAATCAGATGATGGAGTAGACATCAGAGTGGTAAGTGTAAAAAATTGGGTTGTAAAAAAAAATCAATAGATCCGGATTATACGGCTTAAAAAAATGTTGTATCCAGAGAAAGATACAAGTGGAGATAATATAAAAGTAAAATAAAGACTTGTAAAAATAAGCCAGATACGAAAACTAAAGATTTATTAATTGAATTAAGCACACCTTTTATATTAAATCATAATCGCTAAGTCAATCAATCTATCTTATTGTTTAATGACCTGATGTTTGACAAGTGTCAAACATGTATATTTACAACACAGCATTTTATCAGGAACAATGGTCTGATATAGAATTTAGGTTGAGTCAGGCATTGTCTCAAACATGCCGCAATCTTCCCAAATCTCTTATTCAGCACAGACCATTTAGAATGTTCTCAAACAACTAAGTAGCTTGTTCCTTATCTTGAGACTCTATCAAAAGATCTACTAGCATCAAATGAAGTATCGTGATCCGATTATAACTGAGTTATTCTAACTCAAGTATCCCGCTGGATGCAACAATTCTATCCAAAATCTAATTGCAGTTTCGTCTTCTTCTCAAAATTTGGCTATAATAACATGCTAGAAGCTTTAATTAAAGCTTGACTCAGAGATGGCCAGAAAATGGGAAAGAAAGAAGATCCCTCCTAGATGTAGTTTGTGAGGCAGCAATTTGGGTTTTTTTTTTTTTTTTTTTTTTTTTTTTTTTTTTTTTTTATCATAGAGTTCCCGAAAGTAAGGTAATAAAAAAGTAGACTTGGTATACTTTATAATTGTAACTGTTATAAAGATTTTGAATGATGGTAGGTTTTGCATGAATGCTGCATCGAGGCGACTATAGCGAACTGCTTTCTGGCGCCATTTATTAACAATGTCGCCTGAACGTGATATAATCATTCACCAAATGTCTAATGGTAAACAGTGGTGTTCTGTGCTATATTTCGTTGGTCGTCTAATGCTTCTGAAGATCATTATAGTGAGAAACTCAAATATGTACATATATGAAAGCAAGAAAGAGGATCAATTGTATAATAAGCTGTAAATTTTGTGTCTAAGGTGTATATAATAGAGCCAAGTCATAACATACAAGTTGACCATCGCTGGCCACCATCACACTGATTGATTTTGTTTGTAACTGGGCATGCTAAACAATGTGGACTAGCATGCTGTCCACTGATTTCGGACTCGGTTTTGTCATGAAAGAAACGTTTGCTTGATCCCGCTTCATAAGTCAAGTTGAAGTATTTGCTTGCATGAAACTAATAGTTATTAGGCTGCCGAGATAGACGTTTTGTAATAGCATTGCAGAGAAACTGGCTTTTGGCAGTTGAGTAATGCTGTGTTAAATGGGATCCAAGATTGTTTCTTGAAGTGTGCAGTACCATTTCTCATCCACATATGCCATGCATTGTTTGATGTGCATAATACTTCACTTTCAATTTAGCGGTATATTCTTATGATTTGGGATCTTTGCCTGTAAGGTCACACTGTATAGCAAGTGCTTTACATAACTAGCTTTTTTTAAATTGAAATCTCCCTGAATATACACTCACAAGGGGTTTTTTGTATAAGCACGTCAAAGATACTGCTATGCTCATATCAAATATCTTAGAGTAGTTGAGTGTCATTTCAGAGGCATACAAATGCAGTCCAGTGCTGCACTCAGGGAAACTGAAAGTAAGCCAAGCAAAGCATATTAAATGAGCGGAAACCAAAGAAGGGGTGACAAAGATCGATATTGGGTCTACAGGAGCCTGGCAAAGATGACCCTATTAAAAAAAAAAAAACTTGATTGTTAGATGTTACACACAAGTGTATATTGTAGAACGTTATATGTTGTGTATTTCCCAAAAATCCTTCTTACGCTCTTTCCCTTCCTTTCCTTTCCTTTCCTTACTATATACATAAATGAACAACTCTAGTCAGCCGTCATTCCATCCCAATCATTCAACAATATCTATACATCCCAATCATTCCGATGACACTTCATCATTTCAAAGGCAGTGGAGTATTCGACAAGCTAATAGCAGACTCCACGCTTATGGATTACAAACAGCGTTAGAAAACGATCTTGTGCGAAAAGTGCAAGAAGACGAGGAAAAGCATGTACATCATGGACTCGCCATTCCTCTCAATGAGCTGAACGGTTCTACCGAATCACAATTCAGCACTACCAACCCTTACTTGTCTGGTACATCCATGGTTCAACAGCCAAGTCGATCCCCTGCTCATCGTAGCCTTCGACATAAAACCTATGGTTTTCAGGATCCATTTGCAGTAGCGCCTATGGAAGCATGGCAAGAAATCAAAGACTATAATTTGCGAGTCAATGGGCTACCGACATTGGATCAAATGATGCGACTACACACCTACAGTCCACTGACACAGTCTAACTTTGCTACGTTTCTACGAAGACGTCGTGTTCACCAAAATCTCAACTTTTTAATGGAACTAGAAACACATGATAAATTATGGAGAGCATATCTACAGAGCGTTGACAGACAAAACAGACAACGTCTATCTCGATTTTTGGAATCAGCAGCAGAAAAGGATCAGCAACAAAACAAATCCAATATGCACCATGGAGGAGGAGGTGGTGGCATCATGTCTTCGTCAGTTTCATATGTGGAAACACCAGATACAGACGACTTGCTGACACCGTTACCACCACAGCCCTTGACACCAAGATCACCTACCAGCGATGCCTATGCATCTCGTGGAAACAAATCACTCTGTCGACATGATCTTGTGCAAAATGCCACTCGTATATACAGAACCTATTGTTCGCCAATCATGGATGCGGCGCAAACAATCCATCTACCAGATGACCACAGACGGGCACTGGAGGAATTGATTGAGAATAACGAAAGACCAGAGCCTATTGTGTTTGATTCAGCGAGATCGCATGTATTTGAGATTCTCAATGTATTTTACTATCCACTTTTTGTGGACGATGTTCTCCACAAAAACATATCCATCGGTACTTCCCGCTTGTTCTTAGCATTGGGTGTTATTATTTTGACACTGGCCTTCTCTGTGGAGCTCTCATTGATCTTTTTGGATGCTGGCCAATCTGGCACCCGTTGGCTTGCCATGATACCGTTCTTTTTTGGCTGGTCCCTGTTGCTCACTAGCACAACAGAATTCGCTTGGTGGTTTGGTATATTTAGCATGAGGTAAGTCTCCTCCCTTCTTTTTTTGTCAGTTTTCCTCCCTCCTTAACATGATACTAAACTGAATTATCTAGTGAAATACAGTTTATGGTGTACTCTGATTTGCAGGATGTAACAGTGAAAAAGATCCATCGTAAGCGTGGGTGGGTCTGGCTGGCATCCATACTGATATTATCCATTGTTTCTACCATCATATTTGTATTTATTCCTTCTCATCGACTATAAAATCATCACACTTATTTATTACATACACTATTCTACGTTCTTAATTTCCTAATATTGATAAAACTGTCCATCTTTATATATCTCTGCATTCTCATCCAGGCACTATTTTTGATCTTTAAGCCATTTAAAGTCTTTCTAACACGTGGAACAGCTCTTTTTACTAAATTACCTATTTTTTGCTTTCTATATAAAAATAAAGCACAGTGGTCAATACATGTATAAAATTAGCTTTGCAGTCTCTAATTCATGTCTTGCAAGGTGCACTGATATACAAGCGACTGCAAGCGAGGAAAATCAGTGTCAAGTAATAATAGAGCCTGTTTCATGAAATTTTGTTGGTGCGACACTGGCTGTATTAAACCCGCCATTTGAAGCTAAAACCAATACAGACACGAATAAAGTTGTTGTTGTTGTTGTTGTTGAATTCAAATGTATAAATGCATGATTTTGTTTTATTTTTTTGTAGTGAAAGAGTAGAGGGGATAATGCAAATGTAAATAGGGTAAATGTTGGATTACTCATAGCTAGATGTCCACATGCGTTCTTTGACGTAATTTTGATATTCACTGGGCTTGACAGACTTGAGCTCGTCAACAGTAGAAATCTTATCACGGACAGCTTGATCAACGACGGCAGCAGCAACAGTAGTAGACACATCGCGAATACGGGATAATTCAGGGTAGAGCCATCCATTAGCACGCTCTTGTTCAGTGAGGGAATCAGCCAAAGCCATAGCAGCGCGAAGAATGATGCGGTTGGTGATCGACTCGGGTTTAGCAACGATGCTGCCCAAACCCAAACCAGGGAACATGTACATGTTGTTGCCTTGGCCAGGCATACGAACTTCCTTTGTCTCTGGAACAATGTAAGCTGGGAAAGCGGTACCTGAAGCAAACACGACCTTATTGTTTGTAGCCTTCATAGCGTCCTCAAACGTACATTCAGCCTTTGTTGAGGGATTGGAAAGGGGGAATACGATAGGCTGATCATTGATCTGACTCATGCGTTCAAGCACACTCTTACTAAAGGCACCAGTAGAAGAAGAAAGACCGATCAGCGTAGTAGGCTTGACGTAGTCGATGATGTCGTCCAAGGATTGATATTGAGCGCCTTGATTGTCGTGTCTAGCATAGTAAACCTTGTGTTCTGCAAGACGATCGCCACGATCAGCAGTGACAAGACCCTTTGAATCGCAAATGTAAAAGACCTTTTTAGCCTGCTCCTCAGTTAAGCCGTGCTCTAGTTCCAGATATTCTTGAATCTGTCGTGCAACACCAATTGCAGCTGATCCAGCGCCGTAGAAAACAATGCGATGATCAGACAGGGGAATGTTTGACTCTGTTTCAACCTTTCTAAAGGCGTTGATGAGGCCTGATAAGATGACGGCGCCTGTTCCTTGAATATCGTCGTTGAAGCACAGCATTTTGTTTTGATACTCTTCTAAAAGACCAAAGGCGTGCTCGCTTGAGAAGTCCTCAAATTGGACCAACAGATCAGGGAAGGCGCGAATCAAAGCCTTGAGCACCTGATCCACAGCATTGTAAAATACCTTGTCGTTGGGTCTCTTTTCACGCACACCGAGGTAGTGCTCATCTGCCAAGTTCTTTTCGTTGTTGGTGCCAAAATCAAGGACGATGGGCAGTGTTTTGCGAGGATCTACGCCTGCACCAGCAACATACAGCTGAAGCTTACCCATGCTGATTGGCATACCATTCAAGCCAAGATCACCGAGGCCAAGAATACGAGATCCATCTGTCATCACGGTAATATCCGGTGTCTCTCCCGATCGTTGTTTATAGTCAGCAATGATTTCATCCAAGTGAGGGAGGTCCTTCAAGGTAAGGTAGAGGCCATCAGGAGTGCCTGTCTTAAGAGTTAGCATGTTTCAGACTGTTGGTGCATCCTACGCTCAAACACAAACCTGGTGGGGTCAAAAAGGGGTAAATATCAGAGTATCTTTGGCATGCTTCACCAACAGTAGGTGTGTAAATAATAGGGGCAAATTCCTATTAATAGCAATTTTTAAGTTTAATTTCTGTCTCTTTTCATAAGGATTACAACTTACCTCAATATGATCATTAATCAATTTATAGAATAATCTGGTATTGTTATTGCGTAATTGTGCCATAAAGGTGTACTTTTCTAATTGAGTTTGTCTGGATCTTACGATTTTCAAGGCTCGGGCGGCTTGATTTTCAAACGAATCGACGACAGAAGGGATTTGTCCTCTTACATGCAGTTTTTGTCGCATGTGAGCGGGTAAAGCCGTGCCTGTAGGCGTATTTTGTTAGACACTACACGGGCGCAAGAACAGCACACTTACCATTGTTATAGTAGGCTGAATGAAGCGTATCTACAGGCTTGACAGACTGCTGCAATTGGCTTGATTCCTCCTTCAAAGCAGGCATGAGCGTGGAGGAGGGCGATTGAGTGTGAATCTTTTGGATGAAAAAGGATGGCTTGGCTCTCTGATGTCTCAGAGATCTGGACAGAATGAGATGGGTGGATTTATAAAGATTCATGATGAACGGTGTATACTGTTAGGAAAGAGCAAGAAGAGAAGTTGGTTTTTATATGCAATTTATAAACTTTTAAGACATTGAGTACAGCAAATAGGAAATGACCGTAGGTATACCGAGTCATGATGATGTTTGATTTCTATTTGTTGAGAAGACATGTTTAAAGCAAATGTGAGGCGGGCAGCGTTGATGTCGGAGTGGTTGTGCCACAACAGCCAAGTTGCTTGAGAAAAATTTCAAGCACTGTAAACGTTATATTAAACATGAAAATGACAAATCAAGAGGTAGTACAAAATCATCTATTGCTTGCTTGGGAATTTGGGCTATGAAAACCCTCGTCTGATCCAATTGAGAGACACCTGAACAGATGTGATTTGAAACAACTTGGTGGTCGTCGTTGGCATCAGATTCGTAAATGTGTGTTTCTGACATCGACTTTGGGAGTTACAGACAGTGCAATCCTGGTGGTTGTCCAGCTGACAATTGTAGCGTATACAGATACCTTTGTGTGGTTCTTTTGCTTGCTCGCCTTGTCTCCATGGCAACTTGATTGTATCATCTTCTTTGAACATGTTGATCCAATGTGAGCAATAGATGCTCATCGTTTCAAATTGAAGGTCCTCATCTGATAGCCGAAAATGAGCAGGATGGCATGTTTCAAATCGTAGATGTTCGGATTGTGAGCAGTAGCCTTTGCAAGTCAGCGTTGCGATTGGCGCTGTGGACGCTATCATTTCCTTGTTGCAGAGCATGGCAAAATAGGCAGACGGGCTGTAGAATGAGAGGGTCCATTTGTCTCGCTTGATCCTGTTCATCAACTCCTGCTTGATCAATGTATGGCATTTACCGAATGGCGGTGTCTTTATAAGCCGATAGAGGCAAGGCAATGGCAGAAAAGACAGAATATGCAATAGTACATCTGCTGGTAATGAGTCGATCATTTTTTTTTTTTTGGAAATGTAAATGTACAAAAGAGTAAACCGAGAATAATGAATGTCTATCAGGCCAATATAATGCATTAGAACAGATCATATGTTCTAAAAAAAAAAAAAAACTATGGTAAAACCCTTGTTTTTTTTTGGATCCATTTTCTTTATGCTTCTCATTAATGACCCCTCTAATACAAAAAAGTTGGATTCATTGATCGTGTCCAATATACATCGCAAGAAGGAGGCAAGAGCTCATTTATAAATTAATGATCATCGCATGGCTATAAATATCGTTTGATTTCGTTGTATAAAAGGGCAAGGCGAACAGATCTCGCTTCTCTTTCTCTCATCATCTATAACCCATTCCTTTCCTTAAAAAAATGTCCTCTCGTTTGTTCTCGTTCTTTTCCTCAAAATTAAGCCGTCAAAACAGCCAAATCTCGCTGGCAAGCACTAGCACTCAAGATGATGAAAACGATTCCATCATGTCCTCCAGCAGCTCCATTAAAAACTGGCATTACTGCAACTATTGTAAAATTGGTTTCGCTTCCAAAAGTCGTCATGATTGGCACCTCGATGTCTGTAACAGTCGCTCCTCTGTTTCCGTCTAGAATATGATTACACCTATAGAAAATAAATATAAAGTTAGCAGAAATTGATTCACAGGATCAACTTGGTATGGATAATGTCAGAAAAAAAAAAGGGACGCAAACAGATATAGTTCTTGCCTCTTTTTTCATCGTTTTTTTTCCCTCCCAAATTTCAACCAGAACCAAAATCATAATTATCAAATGTAATAGAGACTTGTTTATGAGCATCATTTACGGGTTGAACCATAAACTATATATATATATAAAAGTGGGTGTGTGTGTGTGTTGGTTTTTTTTTTTGATTATGTATAGATAAATGCTGGTTGAAGATGCAGAAGAAGAAGGGGGGCTATTTTTTTTTTGTAGGTGTGTAGTTGAGTGTGTAGTTGATTTTTTTTTTTGAAATTGTTAATTAAATAATGATGCTATTAGTGTGTAGTAGTCTGGAAAAGGGTATAATTGAATCTACAAACAGCTATTCTGATAAGCTGTAACGAGGCACACTGGAAGGACTCATGTAACCAAAGGCATCATGGTGCACTCGAGTGGACTTGCTGATGGTGATGGAGGTGCGTCTTTCATGGTTAAATGATGAAAAGTAGGGATCTAACAATGGAGATGCTGGTGGAGAACAAAGAGGACTAGCCGTCTTGCTTGAGGGAACACTGACATGCTTGTGGTTCACATCTTGAATACGACATGTCTCTGAGCAGTACAACTAACGGCGCTTACATTAGCATCTCATCTTCGCCATTCTATACAACACACAACTTACATTCTCCTCAATGCAATGACGATCGCAGATGATACACCAAGAAAGATCCATTTTTAAAGTGTGTGGTGGGGTTTGATTGAAATTTGGGTTTGTTTGTTATAAGTACATGGAATAAGAAGAAAGGAAAAGAGGAGAAATGTGATTTAAACAGCATCCGTTTTATACTTGCGTGGAAAGAAAAAAACTAGATCCAGATTTGATGATCATAAATTGATGCACTGCCCACAGATATCTTCCCAGTCATCCCATTCCGACCACGGGTGGAAAACTATTTGTTATGCAATTTCAGGTGTGAGTAATCCTGACCCTCGCACTAAAAGGAAGCAAGGCGGAGATACACTACTTTATTGATTGCAAATAGATTGTCCAATAACACATCGCACGTTTTTCTCACATAACAAGCACTCGCTATAAACCCAAGAAAATGGGGACGTGCGCACGTTGAGAGATATGAATCATCCAGGGTATTGAGCATGCTAGAAAAAAAAAAGACCCATTTGGATAGACGATATACTCTAGTATCTATACAATGTGAAAACTGAATCCGTGAAACGCTGTTACTAACAAGAGAAAATTCACACATTTGATTCATCATTTTTTGCGTTTGACCCAATCATCATCCTTCCCGCAAATGTCCTCACAGTCGAGAAAATGGGTAAGGCAAGCGAGAAGTACAGATTACTTCTACACAGAAATCAAATGCAACGATAACATTTGATTATGTGCTACCAAATAGCAATTATCTCACGCCTTTTTGTTGTCTGGAATGTGTGTGTGTGTGTGTTTCCTTGTGTTACTCAGATCTATCTATGATGACCCACAGAATGACTCTTATTGCAAGTCCAGGTTTTCTGTTGGATATTTTGATATGGCGCAATGAATTAGAATCGAAATCATTCTGATGAGATGATAATCATCGTTGGGAACAACTTATTTGAAATTCCGGGGTAAATGAGAGAAAGAGAGAGATTCCCTTGAAGAAAGAATCATCCCATTACACACCAATCATGATGGAAGCTTTCTACAAATGGGTATGTAATCGAATATTTTCGAACCAAAAATTCGCCTTGGAAAAAAGCATCAACAAGGGGGTGGCCAAAGAGTTAAACATGAACACTCGTGGCATGGGAATTGCATATACACGACATGTTTCAAAAGGGAGGCTGTGTTGGACTTTATTCCAACATGAATGTGAATATCGATTGATACGACTATCTTGATAAGCTTGGCACACTCAGATAGTATGAGCAAAAATGGATTTTGAACAACGACTAAACACACCTTGTAAAGGAGAGCTATCCTTGAGTGATCTTCAAGAGTCATCCATGCTATATCAATTTAGGTCGTATTGTTGAGTACAGCCTCCATAATAGGAATGATGGATAGTAAAGCATATACATGTGCTACGCTTGGCTGGAGATAGTGAGTACCATATATCAAATCACAGTGTGCAATAGCAATCTTGTGATTTGACTTGGCATATATCCTCTATCAAGGGACCACAACCCAAAAAGAAGGATCTACATGGTTGTCATGACTCCTAAAAGAAAAGAGCAAAACTGTCAAATTGATAGGTTGTTATTGTAATGGATGCTTGCGTACCTGATTTTCAGCTCCAAGCAATCCTCCTCCCCCCCCCCCTCCTCCCCCTTTTTAGCTGAGCTCATGTCGTCCCTATTCAGAATCCGTTGTTGGATCATAATATAGGTTTCAACAAAAAGCATGGAACTTTCTCTCCATGCTTCATGGACCATTGTGTCAAGCCAAGCGTTTTCAAGTAGCACACGTTGATCCAGTGATGATACAAGCTTGAATTTCTAAAAAGACATGTGCTGTTTACATTTTAATTAAGCACCACCTCTTTGGATTCAAGCCAAGAAAATTTGATTTTCATGACGAAACCCAACCAAATTTTCTTGGTAGCAAATGAGAAATGGGTCGCCAGTAGTATATATCTTTTGTTTAAGCATGAACCTGAAACTGGTAGAGACAATGTATGACATTGGAGCAGCTGATGGCTGACAGCACAGCCCGTTTAAGCCCTGACATGAAGTACATGTTAAGCTATCTTGATCTGCACAATGCTGATTGTGTGGAGAGGAATGTTGGAAATATGCAACATCTTGGTAGGAATGCTCAATCTGCTTCTCGTTGGTATGCTTCTCTTTTTTTTTTTTTTTTTTTTTTTTTTTTACATGTACTGTGAAGCCAATTTTCTGTGCACTTTCTTTGAAGTAGAAAAGCCCCAATAACGCTCCATCACAAATGCTATGAATGCTACTACATGTACATACATTTGTTACATGTACAGTCAGCAGACACTAATACATGTCCTCAACAAATGTCTTGGCCAAGAATAAAAGCCATTCACGTTAAGCATCTGGATAATGTAACAAATGAATCTGGCAGCCCAGCCGCCGAAAAAGTGCCGAAATTGGAAGTCTTTGGATAACATCATAGCTCTTGGCTAAGGGGATGCGGCGCACTAACCGGATCATGAATTACCTCTCTTCCAGCGTCACATTTTCCATTTAAATAAGCAGCTCGTCATTCGCGTATATGCTTTTCTTCTTCTTTCATATTTAGTTATATATTTAATCTAAGAAAAAATGGAGGACGAAGTCGCTGCTGTAAGTAGATGCATATACTGACAAGGCTCATAACCGCACATGCTGATTTACGTATTGTATTTTACAGTTAGTTATTGATAATGGTTCCGGTATGTGTAAGGCCGGTTTCGCTGGTGATGATGCTCCTCGTGCTGTAAGTATTACAACTATTCTCGAGTTGGGTTTTTATAGAAGGGATGCAGGACCTCGAGTTGCTCGGAAATCATGATGCACATGCTAGATTGACGCTAGTTGTGTGCGTGTTCTCATGTCTGAGATGCATTGCTTTAAGATCTTCGCCGTGCCTCTCCTACTCCTCCCCCCTCTTTTTTTTTTTAAAAAAAAAAAATGTATATGATGGGTGTTGCAGTCATCTAACGCCATATGCTACTTAGGTCTTCCCCTCTATTGTCGGTCGTCCCCGTCACCAAGGTGTTATGGTTGGTATGGGTCAAAAGGATTCCTATGTTGGTGATGAAGCACAATCCAAGAGAGGTATTTTGACTCTCCGTTATCCTATTGAGCATGGTATTGTTACCAATTGGGATGATATGGAGAAGATCTGGCATCACACCTTCTACAACGAGCTTCGTGTTGCTCCCGAAGAACACCCTGTTCTCTTGACTGAAGCTCCCTTGAACCCCAAGTCCAACCGTGAAAAGATGACTCAAATCATGTTTGAAACCTTCAATGCTCCCGCTTTCTATGTTTCCA
Organism: Mucor circinelloides; assembly: GCA_037974945.1. Classification (NCBI taxonomy): domain Eukaryota; kingdom Fungi; phylum Mucoromycota; class Mucoromycetes; order Mucorales; family Mucoraceae; genus Mucor; species Mucor circinelloides. Next base: position 149,749 of record JBBNAA010000023.1, on the reverse strand, counting down.
TTCAAGCTGTCTTGTCTCTTTATGCCTCTGGTCGTACTACTGGTATCGTTCTTGATTCCGGTGATGGTGTCACTCACACTGTCCCCATTTACGAAGGTTACTCTCTTCCTCATGCTATCTTGCGTTTGGATATGGCCGGTCGTGATTTGACTGACTACTTGATGCGTATCCTCGCTGAACGTGGTCATTCCTTCACTACTACTGCTGAACGTGAAATCGTTCGTGATATCAAGGAGAAGCTCTGTTACGTCGCTCTTGATTTTGAACAAGAGATGCAAACTGCTGCTCAATCCTCTGCCCTCGAAAAGTCCTACGAGCTTCCTGACGGTCAAGTCATTACTGTTGGTAATGAACGGTAAGTGTACACTTAACATGTGTGTATGTTTCATTGGGAATGGCGTCTAATTTAATGTGCTTAGTTTCCGTGCCCCTGAAGCTCTTTTCCAACCTAATCTCTTGGGTCTTGAATCTGCTGGTATCCACGAAACTACCTACAACTCTATCATGAAGTGTGATGTCGATATTCGTAAGGACTTGTACTCTAACATTGTCATGGTAAGTCAACACATTTAAATGGAGATGAAATTCAAGCTAAACTAAATGATTTCATTTAGTCTGGTGGTACTACCATGTATCCTGGTATTGCTGACCGTATGCAAAAGGAGATCACTGCTCTTGCTCCTTCTTCCATGAAGATCAAGATTGTTGCTCCCCCAGAGAGAAAGTACTCTGTCTGGATCGGTGGTTCCATCTTGGCCTCTCTCTCTACTTTCCAACAAATGTGGATCTCCAAGCAAGAATACGACGAATCTGGTCCTTCTATCGTTCACAGAAAGTGTTTCTAAACTGCTTTCCCGACATATCCCACTCTTACCTTACCTACTACCGCCACCACATTATTGAAAAAATCAATCTATATCTTTTTCTCTCTCTCCCAATTCAATTTTTGTAATCAACAATAAACATACTATTCATCATATGCCCGTATGATATTATACATATGCAAATACTTGGTCTCTTTGCTATACTTTGTTGCTGGATTTTGACATACATGACATCATGCTCACTCACTATAGAGCTGATCTGATATCATACCGTCAGAGCTGATAAGAGTAAATAAATTGCCGCACTGGACTGTGTATGGATTTATTGAATGTAGTAGTAGTATTTACAAAAACATGGTGACATAGACTACCAAAGTAGCAAATGACAAAATATAGCCACTTGCGGTGGACTTTGTCATAGATGAGTCAGACTTTGCCGTGGCTTTTTTCTCCTTGATCATAGAAGAAGCCTTGGCACCGGTAGCAGACGAAGAAGATGCTGGAGCAGCTGGAAGCTGCATGCTTAATTTGGGCACGCCGGCAACGTTGGAGGCAGCATTCATACTGACAGGAGCAGGAGCAACAGCGGCATCAGCATTGGTGATGGTGTGGGGCTTATCATCGTTATTGCAGTCAGCAGCAGTGACAAATTTGTAGCCTTTCGCCTTGAGCTGTTGAATGACTTTGGGCACTTGATCAACAGACTGCTTGTATAAATCTACAGGGAAACAGTGAGTTGGCTACCATTAATCCAAGTATACCATCTTACCATGTTGCAAACTAATGAATCCAGGATCTTCGTGGAGATTCAAGCCAGTATCGTTTCCTTGAGCAGCCATTCTGAAAGAACCTTGGATCACAGACGATACGTTACGCAGCATGTAGACATCATAATCAGTGGGATCCACATTCCATAACAAGACCTTGTAGCCCATGCTCTTCAAAAGACCCTTTACACGAGCATCAGCTTCACCAAAGGGAGGTCGGATATAATGAGGTTTGATACCAATGACCTTTTCAATGGCTTCTTCAGTGGCCTTGACTTCATAGATGATTTCTTCGTTGCTCAAGCTCATCAAATGAGGATGTGAGAAGGTATGAGACGCAATTTGGTGGCCAGATTCGTAAGCACGCTTCAAGACGTCAGGATATTGCTCCACATGAGCGCCCATCACACAAAAGGTGGCCTTGACGTCTTCCTTGTCGAGGATATCCAATAGCTCGCTGGTGTAGTTGCTGGGTCCATCGTCGAAGGTGAGTGCCCAATGATGATCTTGAGGACAACCGTATATATCTTCAGGTGCTGGCGAGTTTCCACAGCTTTCAAAGCATTCATCGTTATCGTCACCATCACAGGTTGAATCAGGACATACGCCGGAACCAACAGCACGGATAGGAAGCTTGGGGACTGAGCTCATGTCAATGCCTTTAAGCCATTCGGCATTTTTGGGTGTCTTGACATCGTCATAGTCGATTTGAGCTTGTACCATGCTTGACATGAGTGCTAAAACAAACGCACTAGAGAGAAATGTCTTGACAATCATGGTGTATATACTATAAAAGAGATAGATGGAGGGGAATATATGTATACTGTAGGGTGGACATTCAATACAGAGTGCAGCTTTATATATACGATGGCACAGCATGGGATGTTTGTTTGCCATGCTTATATCATCTGTAGCCATTATCCTAATTCTATGTCCTATCTTAGTACATAGGAGATTTACTAAGCTTTCTACGTGGCCAAAGTTTACCTTGTCCATAGTTTGAAACAAAACAGAGTTGGAGTAAACCAGAATATCAACATGTCAAAATCCTTCCGATCAACAGTGCATTGTTTCTTAGCCTTCAGTTGTTTGATGTGAAGCTTGACTTATGCCATTAAGCACACGAATGACCTCACATTGAGACGAGGACATGGATTGCTATGTTTTACTATGTAGGTACTTGTCCTACTACAGTTTATAACAAACAAATGTGCGGCGAACCGCGCCTTCACATGGTCGAAGAATGTATCATAGATGACAGATAGGATTTGAATCAGACAGTCTTTTCAGGAACTGACAACGGCTTGACTAAAACCACTAAAAACTACATAGACCGCTTCTGAAAGCCAATCATCCGACTACAAGAAGCCTATACATTCGCGGGTAATAGTGGCCATGGCGTTGGTTCACATATCAAAGGATATCAAAGGTTCGGTGATGCGTGGAAGCAGAAATTACATGGTTGCAGTCAAAGACAACAAGGTCAAAAACATAAACGGATCATTTGTTTGTCTGAATGCTCAATGCTCCCCAATGCATAGATCGTCGTCTGCCGAGATCAAGTCTCTGCCTTGGCAATCGGTCTCGCTGGTCTTGCTAGCCCTTTGTTTGGTGTGACATTTCCCTGCTTCGACGAGCATCCCAATCGTGTCAAACGCGACGAATTCAACCAATTAGCCCTTTATTTTTTGTACATAAACAGTTGCAGGGCTCGCCAATCGATGATGAAGATTGGACTTTCATACGGACCAGCTATTTACTTCAATTCTTTTGGTATGACTAACTCAACTCTGCAAAGTGTGTCTAGCCAATCCAGCCAATGGCTTTGAAAACCAGAGATTGCGAGCAGTAGCTTCTCCCTTTCATTCCTTATTCATGCTTGGTACATTTGCCTCTGTGGAGAAACGAGTGATTGGACAAGGGACATGCGTTGCGTATAAAACCTACTCTAAATCACATGGAAGGCTTGTTTTTTTGCACTATAAGCGAGAATTATGGGCGCTGAAGGAGCTGGCAGTCTTCACCATAAAAGACTCGGTTCAGAACCATGTATGTAACTGACATATTGCGAAATGATCGTGGATTCTAAGCAAGTTGCTCATGTAGATTGTGCAGCTCATGGATAACCAAGAGTCGGCAAATAGCTACCATCTGATATTCCCCTATTACAAGGAGACATTAGCAATGAGAATGAACAGCAGCGCCAAAAGTCCACAGCTGGCCCATCGTTTTCTACAGCAAATATCACAAGGGCTACATTACATGCACCAGCGTGGCATCGTTCATTGCGACTTGACTCCAAGCAACATTTTAATCGATGATAGCACAGGTTGCATGTTTATATGCGATTTTGGATGCGCTCATTCAGACGCAGGCTCAGGTAGAGACAGCGAATCTCTAGCAGACGAAGAAATTGGCACAAGGTACTTGTTTCGCTAGACATGTGTGAGGGTGTAATACGTAGCTAATGGTCGAGAAAGATACTACAAAGCACCAGAGCATCTGTTTGGGTCTAAAGTATACAAACCAGCGACAGATGTGTGGTCTTTGGGCACTATTTTTTCAGAGATACTGATAGGATACCCGATATTCAATGGTGAGAGCGATATTGAGCAGATTGGTAGGTTTGTCTTTCGATTAGGCAAGCCCTCTTTACAAGTCCAGACTGAGGTAGGTAGAACGGTGGAGCAGTCAATTATTACTCATTGCTCATACTGGTTGATAGGAAATGACTCACTATCCTGATGCCAACAAGCTGATCTTTTTCGATGACAATGACTCTGACGTGGAAGACTTCTCGGACGATGAGGATGAGAATGGATGTGCAAGTATTCGCATGTCTCTTGCTGCAATTCTCGAACAAGAAAATGTGCCTCAAATTGATAGAAAGGTTATTACAAGCATCTTGACATGGTCCATCAAAGAAAGATTGACTATACCCCACTTGAACAATCTACTACATTCATAAAATACAAACAAAGCGGTCTTCTTTATTCTGATATTAATGGTATAGTTTATAAATCGACGGCATTTCCTCTATCGTCTTGCTGCATAGTTTCTGATCTGCTCAGATTTGCTCAATGCCCTATGTCAATAATAAGGAACCATGCTTGCTACAAATGATGCTGTACGTACCTCTTTCTCTTGATTGGAGGTGGTGCCAAGAGATTGCTATTGTTCTTCACAGGAGTGGGTTCAACTTCATCCGATTCATCTTCATCGTCTGAGCGAACATCTGTGATACCAGTATTGCTGACCAAACGATACACCACTTTGCAAATCATAAGCGTCCAGAATATAATCAAAATATACAAACCCAACATCAGGATCAAGATGACGTACTTTACAAAGTGAGGGAACCAGAATCCATTCACAGGGTCCAGTTTGAATTGAGGTACGTATACTTCTGGTTCTGTATAGGTTGAATAAATGATGCGTCCATAGTAGTAAACTCGGGTGTACATCCATGAAATAACCATGGCCAAGAATGTAGCATCGCAGATCAAACCGTAATCAAGGTAGTGCAAGGTTTTTGCCAGCTAAATTATGTGGTTAACCTCTGGCGCCCATCTTCCAGCACCCCCCCCCCCGCCACTCTGTACTTACACATAGTAATACGTCTGGTAGATCCATACTTACAAACACAGCATTGCCTACACCTGTAAAGTTACAGCAGTAACTCAAACTGATCAGCAAAAGCGTGTTGATGTGATGAATCATGTATTCGGTGTAATCCTTTCTAGGTGCCTCGATCTGAAGAACAAAAGGTTGTTGAATCCAAAAAGCAAACTGAAGAAGATAATAGTATTTGAAATAGCCTTTCATTTCCCAAACTGGATAGTTGCGCCAAAAGTACGAAGTGTCGTTCCATGTGGGTGAATTGTAAAATATAGCCTATCAAATGTTCTCGTCAGCAAAGAAAAGAAGAAAACATACAGAACCCTTACTTGGTAACACTCTTACCAAACCGCTACAAAAGCTAATGGAGTAATAAACAACCAGCCAACTCTGCTCTGCAAATCGCAGCTTCTTTCCTCGAGGTACTTTTAGATATACAGACAATGGTTTCAATATATATTCCATGGCAGCTGCCCGTAAAAACGTAAAAACCAAGAAATAAAAGAACAGAAATGCAACATCCCACAGACACTTTTTGTACAGACCATTGGGTAGCCTACCAGATATATAGATAAATCTATCGCATATATCAAGGTGCAGGAAATGTCCTATGAGGACGGGAAGAATGATCTTTACTGGAATATCTATTTATGTATGTCAACATGATGTGGAACTTGTCAAGAGCTATTATCTTACCAATTTGATGTCTATTAAAGAATTCTGCCAATTTTCTATCGTTTGCTACTACACAACTGTCTGGCATGTTGTTTATAGATATAGGTAATCAGGAAAGAGAGATAGAGATAGAGAGAGAGATAGAGAGAGAGAGGAAGAAGAAGAAGAGGTGATGAATCAAAATGTCAAACTCTCATATGGGATTTTTAATTGTCCGCCATGTGTCAAAACTTACGATTATGACAAACCCATAGCAATCAAAGTCAATCTCTCTGGTTTTCGTAAGAAATGTATCCTTCTAATAGATTGTGAGCATTGTCAATAAGATTGAGATCATGGCGTTCACTGGGGGAAAAAAAAAGACGCATAAATACTGAGCTTTAGCCTAGATCTCTTTTCGATTGAAAAAACTAGCATCCATGTTGAATGTACTGTGCAAGAAGTATGGTATAAATTGAGACGATGGAACCTTCTTCTAGTTGAGATGTAATCCAATTTGCGTACAGTATTCACCTTGATTTGAATATCTTGGATTTCACGGTACTGCACACCGTAATTCCTTGATAAAAAGACGAACGCTGTTCCAAATCAAGTGCTGCTGCTAGTACTCAAATTTGCATTACCGTCTATATTAATTATGGATAAAGAATCAAGAAGAAAAAGAGCCTTCATTTCAGGGCAATCAAATGAGATTCTGCTTGGATCAAAGCATAAAATACATTCAACAAGAAAAAAGATACAATCGTCGTCATTCAAATAAGGGTCTATCTCGGGATGTCAAACCTCAAATGTTTATGAAACAGATGGTTTAGTTTCCCCCTCCCCCCAAATACCCAGAAATTGATTCTTTCAAGAGCAAAATCGTATCATTTTATCTTGAAATCTAGAGATTTAGTCCAATGTATAGATATTACGTACGCCTCAGGATACGGAGAGCACATAGGCTTGTTTGCTTCCGAATTTTAACCCTAAATGACATCTGTATTCAAAGCCGCCTTTTTGAGAAATCGAAAAAGAAAGATGTGCGTGCCATCCTCAGTCGGCTGTTTGAATACAGAATCTTGAAATTAACAATTGCTATGATGTATAGTGACAACAAGTACTGCCATATATTCCCAAGAGACTGGAAACCGTTCTTCATACTTGATATCTACTTCTTTTTTCTTGTTAAAAAAAATGTGATTCCTGACAGATCAAAATCAAACAAAGCAATCCGTAGTCTAATTTCAAGCGATATTGGAATTTGAAACTACCACGTTATTGAAATGCCTCTGATCGTATGACAAGTTGGCCCAATAAACATCGCATTGGCCCCCAACGGCCAATCAAAGACATCCCAATATGAAGGGATGTTGGCGTCAAATGTTGATCAAGTAGACACTTAAAATCATGCACTCTTTTGGGTTACACACTGATTTTAGGTAACCCATCATATAAAATTCAGGACATGTAAAGGCATTGAACAAGCCAACAAGTAAGATGAATAGAGCTTCATTTGCTAGTGCCAACTGTAATATATTATACACTTGATTCAAAGCGCTATTTATCTACCATATACAGTTGATAAGAATTGAATACATGCTTATCTCAATATGAAATAGGAACAAGAAATGCCCCCAACATCAGTCGTTTTCAACGGAATCTCAAACATGAAACTGTTAAATACGAGATTGACATGTTCAATATCGGGTCCATTCTTCTCTTTCTTGTTTAATTTTCTAATCATATACACACGCACACATAATATGGCTGATTTCACAGACTCTCTTATCAAGAACATTGGTGTTCATTCATCATCTCCCGTCATGACGTCTGTCAATATGGGTCAATTGGGTGAAAGGCTTCGTCAAGCTCGTACAACAACTCTTGCTTCCCTATCTCAAGCTTTGTCAAAGAAATCTGATGCTCCTGCTGCTGCAGTTAACGATACAACGATTCAACTCCCTGCTTCTGAAAAGGCTACTTGCCAACTCGAGATCAATGTTGTCGAAGCCCGTAACCTGACTATTGCTGACGCTCGTAAAGCTGATACCTACTGCATTGTTCATTATGAAGGCAATGTGACATCAACTCTTGACAAAGTGGATGATGGCATCTTGCCTAGCACTCCTTTGGTGATTGAATCTCAAGTGGATAGTGGTGCATTCAAGGCCTTTGAAATCATGATGAGCGCTAGTTCTCCCAAGTGGATGCATCGTATCAACTTGTAAGTTGCGTACAGTATACACAAAAAAAAACTCCTTTTACTAACACTGTCTGTAGTGATGTTACTGCCGGCAACAAGGAGATCACTGTGTTTGTCTATGATCGCGGTAACAAGTTACCCAATGGCGAAGACCGCTTCTTGGGCATGTCTAGCATCATTCCCAACTTGGTCAACAAGAGGACTGTCGAGTTGATCTTTCCTCTCCATGGTCGTCCTGACGATAACCAAGAAGTTACTGGCGATGTCCGTCTTCAAGTTACTTTTATCGATACTAAAAAGGTAATTTAATATTAAGACGACTCTGGACAGCAGAAATCTGACGTTTTGTTTGATCCCTATTTAAGGCTAATCTTAAGCCAGAGGATTTCCGAATTGTGCGCATGATTGGCCAAGGCTCAGTAGGTAAGGTGTACGAGGTGATCAAGCGTGATTCTGGTCGCACCTATGCCATGAAGGTTCTCTCAAAGCGTCTCTTGTTGGCCGAGAATGAAGTGGATACTGCCTTTAACGAACGCAATGTGCTGGTTCAATCTCTTTCCAGCCCTTTTATCGCCAACCTCAAGTACAGTTTCCAGACAACCAACCATCTCTTCTTGGTCATGGATTATTTCCCTGGTGGCGAATTGTTTGATTTCTTGGAGCGTGAGCGTTGTTTGAGCGAGAAGCGCTGTCAATTCTTTGCCGCTGAGATTGTTTGTGCATTTGATAACATTCATACTCGCAACATTGTCTACCGTAACTTGAAGCCTGAAAGCATCTTGCTTGATGCACATGGCCATATCGCTTTGACTGATTTTGGATTATGTAAGCAACTGAAGAACAAGACGGATTTGATACAAGGTGTTCCCCAAGTCATCACACAAGAATATCTCGCCCCTGAAATGGTGCTGCAAAAGCCTTATGGTATGGCCTCTGACTGGTGGAGCCTTGGTATCTTGATGTTTGAACTTTTAACTGGGTCTCCTCCATTCCACTCTGTCGAAGAAGGTGAATTGTTTAGACAAATCCTGGAAGCTCCTATCAAATTCCCTGCCGGTGGTTGCATTACTGAAGAAGCCAAAGATTTCATCTGCCAATTGCTTGAACGCGACCCTTCCAAGCGCTTGGGCTCCAACGGTGATGTAGCCCAAGTCAAGGCACATCCATTTTTCAAGGACTTGAACTGGAATGTCGTGTACAAGAAGCAAATGCAACTTCCCTTTGTTCCAGAGGTAGAGGAGCAGCTTCGCGAAGAAGCCATTGCTGCTGCTGCTGCTATCAGTATTCCCATGACCAACAAGTCTGAGCCTACCAATGCCCATATTATGCCTGTCGCTGATCAATCCAAATTCAAGGGATTCAGCTATATCCGCGAAGATGTCATGGCAAAGAAGGGCGAACATCGTCTGGGTGTCAATCCTGAGGATGAAGATCCTGAAGTTGATTTCTGGTTTAGACAGTAGAATCATCCAACAATCTCCATCGCACATTTGTACATATAACTAACTAGCTTCCTTTCCCCCCCTCCCCTCTTCATTCAATAAATCAGACATTTGTTTATATACCAAAAAAAATCTCATGTCGCCGAGCTGAATTTCAGACGTGTGTTTGTGAAACTATACTGTCTGCGCTGCATATTGAATCTCTGCCAATGTAATCATTCCATTGGCTGCTACTGCATGGGTTGGTCATTCTCTTTACTAACAAGAACATGATGTGAACCGTGCAAGGATTCTCCGATGTAATTGTTCGTCATTGGAAAATATGACACCACCATTACTACTACCACCACCACCACCACCCAAAAATCCTTTTCGTTTTTATCTCTGTTCCACTTGAATATCGGTAAAAATGCCAGACAAAAAACCAAATCCAGACGACGACCATCATGTGCCAACAGTAGCCATCAACAATGTGCCCATCACAAGCTCCATTCCATTGACCACAGAAGAACCTGTGCGCAGACCATGGCTCAAGACAGAGCTTGAAGAATTAAACAACGAGGCAGAGACATATCCCGAAGACGCCAATATAGCTGATGAGGATGACGATACATCCAATACATCTGGCACTGCAGACAGTGACGAAGATTCCCTCACAGGTCAGAACAAGATCAAAAATATCATTGCTGCTGAGGAAGAAGACGACGATGCGAGCGCAGGAGAGCAGATAATTGAAAGCCCAAAGCAACCACAAGAGGACGAATTCAAAGGAGGTGATATCATGGCCTACTTATCTCGCGAAATGAGTGAATACCAAGAGAAGCAGGATGACATGACAAATGAATACGAGAGAAAAGTGCGTCAAGCAGAGACAGAGGACGAACTACTACAAGCATCGGATCCTGACTTGCTGCGTCGAACCGAGAGCAATCGTCATATTCCTTACGAAGAGGCCGTTCAACCGCCCAAGCGATCCAGCACCATACATGGTCAAAGCGATTCAACACAGAGAGACTTGCTTGTATTCTCGGACAATCCAACTGTCATTGAGGAACCTACGAAATTGAGTGTAGTGCAATACTATGGTGCAGGAAAAAGCGGTGTGTTACCTGTTGCTTACCGATCGAAGCGTAAACCCAGATCGTACTTGGTCGCCTGTGATTTCAGTAAAGAAAGTTTATATGCTATTGAGTGGACCATGGGCACCATGATGCGTGATGGCGATGAGCTTCATGTAGCAACCGTAGCGAATCGAGATGATAACCCAGATGTGGTGAAAGCAACTGGCTTGGATCCTATGGGAGAGGTATGTTCTATGTGTGTGTGTGTGTGTGTGTGTGGAATCTAGTTTATATTGAATATATGTCTAGTTGCACGCTACATCAGATGCTTTGACAACAGAAGCAAAGAAACTACTGGGGCAAATGATGCTGTTCAATATCAAATTGGTGACTCATGCAATGATTGGACGTGTAAAAGACGTGTTGAAGTCTCTGGTAAGTAACGATAGAGAGTACAGCTTGATTAGAGGATCTGACAGCTGTGTATACATGTAGACCCGTGAGCACAACTATACAATGCTGGTGTGTGGCAGTCGTGGAAGAGGCTCAGTGAGAACGTATGTTGGCATCATGAGCGTATGGGATATAAGCGCTAACACTGTGTTGTATAGATTGTTGATGGGATCCGTGTCTACCTACTTGGTGCATAAATCACCAGTGCCAGTAGCTGTCATTCGTAGACAAAAGAAAAAGAAGAGAGTCAAGCATCAAACAGTAGAGGCACATTCATTGAGTGAAAGTAAGTTGACCGCGATGTGATGTAAAGAGCAGCTATTCACGCCTTATTTATAGGTGTCAAGTCAGGCCATTTGCATGTCGATGAATTGAGCTAATCAATAAAATGTCGATTGCAACTTTTGCATTTAGAAAAAAAAGAGTATAATAAAGTGGGTCTTATTTTAGTGAAGAAATCGAAAGGTCTAACATACAAACTAACTGATTGCGAATCCAATAAATGGCTTGATTCTTATCATACTCAAGGAAATTACGCTAGTCATCCACATTAGTGCTGAGACCAGTAGAATCAATACAGGTTAAAATGCTCTTGCTTCTTGTGGCGGCCAAATATTGCGGCAGGTCTAGAAAAATTCAGTTAGTTATTAGTTCTTCTAACAGAACAAGTTGCTCTGTATTCGCGAAACATTGTTTTTTCTTGATGACCTAAAGTCATTATTTTGAAATGGTGCAAATAGTAATACCCTTTCCTGTAAAGCACAAGTTTGTCAATCTCTTGAGTTGATAATGGCATCAGCAGTGGTCGACACTGGTGGATTGATGCACTCAGATGAGCTTCTTTCAGCGACAATGGAGCCTCTTTACATCATGAACTGGTGGTAGCTTCATCCAACGCTCAATTCGCTGTAGCAGCGATTAGAACGACACCAAAAGGATCAAGTAAGATAGACACTATCTAGGCTCAATCTACATCGACTCTGTTATTGGTATCATCAAATCCTCAATTCCAGCAATCAAAGACAGAGTGCGAACAATCTGGTAGTAGTAAAGATGACATAAGCGGCTCAAAACCATAGCAGCGTAGATCAGATAATGCTTTTGTAAGCATCTCAGATACAAACTTGCGTTCACACATGACAAAAATATACACGATATTTAATTATAGCAGCAAGTAATACAACATGCTACTTTTTTCTGATCCAACCTATATTTCAATTTTGTGAACAACATCACTTGTACTGTAAAACAGTCATCTGCTGCTGCTGCACAAGTACTAGTATGATAGATCTCTTCTTGCCTCCTAGTAGTTACTATTATCTCCCACTAGCGGCACTGAATCAATTTAATGTTGCACGACGATTTAGTAGTACAATACTAAATTGGAAATATTACCACCTTTATTCATCATGTAACCATCCATTGTACCAGCTTGTTACAAAGAAATGTATTGATAGAAACGCAACCCAACCTGTAATAGCATAGTCAGTAAGGTAACTCTAACACAGCATGAATGCATAGCATTAAGTATTAGCGTGGATTTAATCATTGGTATATATATATATTATAAATGTATTTAAATAAATTAAGGTTTGAATGGTGGAGCCTACTATTGCTTGATCTATTAAGCCATCAAGGCAGCTGAGAGCAAGAGACCAGCACCTACAGCAAATGATACAGGCTTGTTGACGCCGGCAGCATTGAGGGCTTGCTCGGAAACAGCACCATTGGCAGGAGTAGATGAAGCACTAGATGAAGCACCAGCGGCATTTGGTTTAACAGCAGGGGAGGAGGGAGAACTAGCAGCAGAGGATGAAGCAGCAGAAGAAGATGATGATGAAGCGACAGAGGAAGAAGATGCTGTAGTTGTAGTAGATGTGGCAGTAGTGGCAGTAGCAGTAGTAGCAGCGGCATTGGTAGTAGCAGCAGAGCCACTACCACTGGGTCCACTGTAATCACCAGGGATGATGTGGGCACAACCCTTTTCAGAGATACCACGATTACAGTTTTTAGTATCGTTCTGTTCAACATGTTAGTATCTAGTAGATGTGATGAATGCATTATGACTTACACAACAACGCATACAATAAGTATTGGAAACGGGTTCAATGAGATTGACATAGTAGCTCCAACCAGCACAGCTAGAGCCCATAGGAGCTCTGACATCCATTTGACCACCTTCATCAGTGCCGACCAAATTAGCCTTTGTATAGTCCATTTGACCAGTAACTTGGACATAGGCATCGGTTTTAACATAGTGAGCAGAAGTGATAAAACCTGAGGGCAATTTCTCTGCACCCGTGGCGCCAGGTGTGTTACCCATACAGAATGCATTGGCATTCCATTCAGTGTTTGAGATGATACGATCAGTGGAATCAGTAGGAGGTAAAAATACACAAAAGTTTGTGGCATCGACGACTTGAGCAATCATGCCAGAAGCATTGACAGATGTTGCAATCAAGCCAATGGCTGCAATAAGAGATGTGAAACGAGCGACCATGGTTTTTAATGTAGATGAGGAAGGATTGTATAAAGAATAAAAAGAGCAAAGAGGAACCAATGAATCTTTTATCAGGTTTTATAGGATATTGGGAGTATCACAAGCTTGAAATTACATGTTACACCTGACCTAAGAAGAGGATTTTAGACGGTGGACAAACGTGTTCCTAATGGGATGATTTGTTTACAACTACACTATTGACATGCATACTATATGCTGTCCCTCAAAGACTCGAACAATGAGCCATTTACTGTCAATGATCAATCATTGCTATTGTTTTTTGTTTATATTTCCTTTTATCGCTATTATACTGTATGCAGTTAAGCTTATAGAAAGGGTATTGCTACTTGCAGTGATAACTTTAGGCGTTCGAGTTTGCTTAAACTAAAAGCATTGTTTTGCCAATACAAAGCAACTAGCTCTGGCACAGAAATACAATGGCGTGGTTCAACAATCTACCAGTATTAAACGATAATAAAAAAAAAAAAGTGTATGCCTTGGTGTATAAATAACGTTATCGTAAAATTTCTTATCGAGTTATTTTGTTCAAGGCAATGGCTCAAATAACATATTCAACATTGCTAGCACTGGCAGATTCCTACAAATGAAGAGGAAAGGTGGTTCCTGATTCAACTCTCTGGTTGCACATCATCAAAAGAGATTCGAATTCCTTGTCAAGAGTATAATAACCCTTACTGTCTCAATCTTTTTTCCGGTAGCTTTGACTAAACTGTAAATTGAGATAAAGCATATGGAGATCCTGAGTGCTCAGTTCCAGGTACTAACATGGGTTGAAGTAGTAGGGGAAATGTATAATACTGTACACAACCAAAAAGTAAGAGCAACTATTCCTGTTTCTTCGCTTGACCACCTGCACGCCATCAACTCCTTATCATCCTTTCATTACAAGTAACAAGAACTGATACATTGCTTCTGTGGTTAAGTTATCTAACTTTTATTGATCTATGATTAGAAAAATATATCAGTGAATATGAAGCTTGAAATTATATTTGAAGCATTCCTTAAAGACGCCGTAGAACACCTGGCTTTCCCCATTGGATTTATCAATTGCTCTCTTTTCTTCAGGGAAGTTTCATCCGGTTCAGAACGCTCATATCAACAATAATCCAACAGTACCGATGAATTGAACCTTAAAGAGGAGCAAGAATATCGAATGACTGAATCTATTGTTCATGAAATCAAATAATGGCCAAGATGCCTTGGTTACCAATGATTAGAGAAGTTTCACTGCAGATAAACTATTTTTTTTTTTATTCATTTGTTTGATTTGCTTAACCAAAACCAATTCCCATAAGTCAGGATGTATAGGAATTGAATAGAAACTTAATTTGGTTCATTTGGCTAATTTTAGGTTATAGTGCTTATTATGTAGCCGGTTCAAATAAACAAGGTGATACCAACCATAATAATAGCAACTAAATGCCAAGGTTTTTTTTTTTTTTTTATTATTATTATTTATACATTAAAGCTCATGACTAGATCGTGAACACATAGCTTGACACATTTTGTAGAAGTCCAATCAAATCGTACCTGTTTCATGATGTCTGTGGGGCTCAAGGCATCTAGTATAAATTAGCCTCTTTTTACTTTTTTGTTCCTGAATACCTTTGTACTTACTGTCTGGCATGGCAAAAGAGAAAATCTTGTAAGGCTTCTGTGTGCCTGATGAAGAAGATAAAGATGCGTTTTTGGAGGTGGTATTTGAATTGGCAGTGTGCGCATTATGATTAGAACCCAATCCTTGCGATAAGCTGCTTGTCAACATGCCGAATAAACTCATATTTGTATACCATACACGAACACTTTGGTCAACAAGAGAGCATGTAGCAATCAATTTAGCATCTGGAGAGAATGCTAAAACAGATACGGGTCCAACATGTCCTTCCAATACAACAGATCGAGTGGCTGTCCGCAAATCATACACGACGGACGCTCCTTCCAATGTGCCCACTGCTAGTTTCTGTGCACTACTACTAAAATCAACGGAGGGGTATCTATCGACAAACATCATTCAGTACAGTGCGTACTGTCAATACATAGTTCCTACTTACGTTTTGACGAGATCATGCAAAATAGACGTGGCAGACTGGAGCATGGTTTCTCTCATATGAGGTACATTGGGATCAAGCGTCTTCACCACTGCTTCCACAACACTGTGGATATGCGAGAACAGCAAGGTGGGTTCCTTTCGTATAAAGGAACCAATGATCTTGAGACATCGTAGACGGTCGTCCAAGGCCTTTGCGTTCATGGTATCAAACGTCAATGTGCTTATCACTAGCGGCATGTTGGCAACTGAGATTTGGAAAATGGCAGTTTTAGCACCACGACTCACCAAGGCCATGACTGGCTGTGGATCCGTTGCGTACATGAACAGAGTCCTTAATACCTCGGCTGCGTTGATGTACATTTCCCAGGTTTGAAATCCTTGACTCAACAACTCCATGGAAGACAGCGTGCGAGCCATGGAACCAGTAGACAGTGTTTGCTCACCTTCTGCATTAGTATGGTGACGAGAATCGTCCAATTCAGCATCGGATAATAGGATAGTCAGACTCAGGGCGGTTGATTTACGAACACGAGGAGAGAGCGTTTGCGGTTGATCGCATCCCATAATACCAAGGACAATGGAGGCACGTGCCATCATTTGGGGGCCACTATTCTCTGGTAAGTTAGAAGTAGGTACTACAAGAGGCCTCGTTAGTTGTCACAATTATAAGCACGAAGATCATAAATATCGTCTTACGGAAGGCTTCCCAATAATCCACAAGTGCGGTGATGTCTTGTTTCGTGAGTCCAGTGACAGCACTTGAAAAGAGGGATCTCGCTACAAGCAGATGAGTCATTGCGCACCAACACACACACGTATATACTTACCAGATGGATCTTGCCAATATTTACTCAGGAGTGACAATGAAGGGAAGCAGTAGTCCTTGCCAATGATCAACGGTAGTGCCATGGCGTATCCTGATATCAGATCTGAGCTTTTACTCTCCTGTCCTGCAATGAAAATGATGGCTTTTGCCAACAGGGCTATCGACAGCAGTCTGTTGGCAGTCATCGAAGGTGATATGGTCCAGGCAGATCTCTCACTCTTGAGAGGCGCGAGAATAGAGAGATTGCCATTGGCACTAGAAGTGTGTGAACGATTAGTATGGCAGCTATTACTATAGTGCGTCAGCTTACCCTTTGAGTCCAAAACTGATGTTGGGGTTGGTTTGCTTGGCCAAATGCAGTGTCTCACAGCAAATGTGCTCAAATGCTTCACTGATATTCCATGATGCAATAGTGGATACAACGGCTGTGATCAATTCTATGCGTTTCTGGCGCTGTTCCTCGTTCTTTTTATGCTCCTTTTTGATGGCGTCTAACTCTTCTTCTTCCAGATGTTGGTCACCAGAGACATCGAGAGGATCGTCCTTGTCGGGTCTGAATGTGAGAATGTCGGGAACTACCGCATCGAATGAAGAGGAGGACATGGAGGCCTTTAGAATGGGGTGAATTGAAGGATCTTGAGCCAATTGGGAGTCGTCTTGATTCAGGATGGATGCTCTGGTGTACAAATCATGCACCAGACGACGAATATTGAACGTGAATACTTGTGCAAAATTGGTTTTCGTGTGAAGAGCTATTTAAAATGTGAGACACTCTGCACTACAATGACAAAGGTACAAGTCTTACCGTTATCGTTGGCCATGATGGATCTAATGGCGGCAGTCTGTTTGGCATTGTTGCCAGCTGATTTCTGGGTAATTGGTGCGGTAATATGGTTGCTGGGCCAACGATCATCCTCTAAAACATCACGAGCATTTTTTCCATGTAATACACGATCTAAATGGGCCGTTTGCATCTGACAACTCAGTTAGCAGCAAATCTAATTGTTTTTCTATAGCCAATTTACCTGCCAAACATACACACTGCCATCGTTGTATCCAAATACAAGGTAGTCCTCGGTGGTTCTCCACTGAATTGTTGTCAAGGGATAAGGGTTGCCTGGAAAGATAAAGAGACTGCATAGTGTTTTTAGTGTGGCCCGACTTGATACCAATTAAAAGGACTTACCAGGTCATTGAATCCACTGAAATCAAAGCTATAGAGTTGTCCTTGGCAATAGATACGATGCAACCTCTCACCCGAGTATCTTTTTGCTCTGCAGGCTCAATAAATGCTTCCACAGGCATCGAGTGCACAGCGCAGGAGGCGACATATTTTCCGTCACTGCCATAACAATGTGGTTAAGTATTATCCTATTCAATAAGATGCCGGCGTCCTTACATTAAATTCCATATTTTAACAGCACCGTCTTGACCGCCCGATAATAGATACTGCTGCCCTGAAACACAATGCTCGGGAACAATCATACAGGTAACTGCGCTGTGATGAGCATGCTCGAATATCCTCACATCATCTCGTTTTCCTAGATGCTTTGATATATCTGTCAAATGTAGCAATGCCAATGCCAATGGTACAACACAAATGGTCCCAGAGTCTAGTTCAGTTCATAAGTGATGAGTTCAATTATCAGTTGCAGTGATTCTTACCGTAGCCTATAGCTAAATGATTGGTGTTAACAGGTGCTGTGGCTGTAATGTTTCCAAATTTCGGGTCCCCCTTTTCCACCAGAGGCCACATATCAGCAAAAGTGGAGTCTACAATAACATGTCAACATGAGCTCAATGCCATTGAATGTCTAATTTACCTATGCTATAATCTACTGCGCTCTTTCCATCCTGATCAAACGACAAAGGCACAATTGAAAATCCAGATGACTCGGGGTGGTTGGATATAGTGATAGCTGAGAGTTGGTCTGATTTGCATGATATCGCTGTTACCATATTTCCACTCTGCTTGAGGTCATCCTTGCTCAGGTTGTATGTGCGTACAAGAGTAGCACTGTAGCATAATCTTTCATCGCCATCAGGGATGGATTCTGATGGAGCGCTCTCGGGAGGGTGTAAAATGTAGTCAAAGATCTGTCCATTCTACAGCGTTGTTGTCTATCAGCGCTATGTCATTTTTTTCAACGGGCAGCGTGTACCTACCAAAGTCCATATCACAAATCGATCTTTTCCAAAGAATGAGCCGCCAGCCCAGCTCGTCAGTGGTTCAGCAGGAATGATAAATTGAGATACAAATACAGTGTTTTGCATCAGCAGAATCTGATATCATCAGTTGCCGGTCATACAAGCCATATGGATAACTTACCATGATATTTTTGCTAGTCAATGCCATACACATGCCAGGTATAGATGGGTTTCCAATCAGATTGAACGCCGAGTCGAACGACGTTGTATTGCTCAATATGGAAGGTCTATTGGGAATGGTTTGGTCCTTGTAAATGATGTGCTTGGTGACATCAAAGTCCCAAATGTTGAGGTTTCCATCAATGGTCACTGTCAATAATCTCGAACGTTTTGTATCTTTAGAGAAAGGTAAATATAAACAAGATGGGCGTTCATTTTGTGTGTGTGTGTATGTACGAGTTACCTGGATCATAGAAATCCATGCAAGTGACCCAATTCGAATGGCCGCCCCACACCCGAACAACCTGTTAATTCAGACAATGAGTATGCTTACTTTGGGTACTGTTCAAGCGCATCATACTACCTCTAGTGTGGTCGCATTCAGGATAGTAATCTCATTTGCCTGTCCACAGCAGAAGATGTGTCTATCTGAAAACTGAGTAAACACTTTTAAAAGTCGCGGAATACCGTAAAATCCAGTTGGGTTGACTGCCTGACAACGACCATCTGAAGCATTCCAACGCGCAATTTCACTAGTACACAGTATGAGTATTTAGCTACAACTTGCAGCTGCTGAGCTTACCCGTCTTCAGATGCGCTGATTAGTACGTCCTCTGTCTTTAATAAAGCGTCCGTCTCTGTCTTTACCACGCACAAGGCAACGATGGCGCTTTTATGACCCACGAGTAGGAATTTATGCTGTGTTCAATGGTGAGCAACTTATTCAGTGCGTCTGTATCCAGCGTACCTGTATAGTGGTTGGATCTTGTTGAGAGAGAGTGTACACCCAGATATGGCCATCCTTTTGTCCAGCATAAACATTAGGATAGCTTGTTGCGATGCATGTTGTGTTTGGATTGGAAAAGTTATGCCAGACAACTAAAGGTAGTGATACTGAAGAAGCCATGCAGCAGAAAAAAAAACTTTAAATCATTCAAAACAAAACAGGAAAGAAAAGGCAACAAATGTACGGATACAGAATAACCTTTCCTTATGCCCTGCTGCCGTCTACCTGCTGCTTGAAAGTGTGATTCTCCGTGTGACGAGATTGAATCTGCTGTTGAATCCTTCGCTTACGATATTCCAGGATTCATGGCACGCTAAAAATGGCACTTGCTGTCCTGTCGCTTTGATGTAGTATGTCATAGTACTCGTTTTAAAAGTACATTTAGTTTGGCCGGTACTGTATAGACACGACACCAAAGAGCCAGATTAATAAAAAGCCATCCAAGTTGTAACGTCATCATGTAGATCATTGTTTTGCCTTTTGTCTTTGTTCAATAACACTGTCTTCTGCTGATCCTTTTAGTGCCGCTACCACAAAAGATCTCATCCAGTTTCGAAATATCCAGGCTCATGCATGTGTTGATCCTGATGGAAAATACCAATACCATACGGCGATCTTTCACTTTGCACGCCTAACACAGCTATTGACATTTGCCAATGCGACACAAAGAGCGATTGTTCAAGGCTTTCAACCAATTGATTTGTTGATCTCGAGATTTATACAAATCACATTCGAGTTGAAATGGAAAAACATAGTCTCGACATCATCGTTTTTTTTTTTTTTTTTTTCTATTTTTCTTTTTTTAGTCTTTCGTTTTATAATTCATCTTTTCTTTTCTGGCTTGAACACTTTCTTTCCTGCTTTTTTTCATTACACTACTCGGAAAAGAATTACACAAGAAACCTCGACCACCCATCGCAGAAAAAGGAAAACTAAAAAAAAAGAAAAAACTAAATGACAGGTATACATTTACAAGAGCAAACGTCAAACAACGTACATGGATGGCTCAATTTCTCTGTTTGCTTCAAACTGACATCATAGCTCATCATGAAAAGACTATAAAGGTAGTTGCCAAGGATGCCAGAAGTGGAAAGCAAATCAAATTGGAATATGTGAACAAAAAGATTACTGGAAACGGTTCTTTTGGTGTTGTCTATCAAACGCGACTTGTTGAAACCAACGAAGACGCTGCCATCAAAAAGGTGTTGCAAGATAGACGATTCAAGGTAAGCCTTATAATGCTGTCGATTAGGCTGTAGAAAAAAAAAAAACTGACTCTGGGGGGGGGACAAACATAGAATCGTGAACTTCAAATCATGCGCCTTGTAGACCACCCCAACGTGTGTCAACTCAAGTCTTATTTCTACAATCAAGTCGAGAACAAGGAGGACGAAGTTTATTTGAATCTTGTCATGGAATACGTACCCGACACCTTATATCGAGCAACCAGACATTACACCAAAGCAAAGCAACAAATGCCCATGATTCTCGTCCAATTATACATGTACCAGGTCATTCGATCCTTAGCCTACATTCATTCTCTTGGTATCTGCCACCGTGATATCAAACCTCAGAATGTTTTGCTCAATCCAGCAAGTGGTATTTGTAAAATGTGTGATTTTGGAAGGTAAAGTTCGGCATTTAAGGTTATTTAGGGTTTTTGTTTGTTAATCCATGTTTGTAGTGCTAAAATCCTAGTTCCTGGTGAACCCAATGTTTCCTATATTTGTTCTCGTTATTATCGTGCCCCAGAATTGATCTTTGGAGCCACAAATTATACGCTCAGTATCGATGTCTGGTCCACAGGCTGTGTTATGGCAGAGCTGATTTTAGGACAGCCCTTCTTTCCTGGCGAGAGCGGTATTGATCAATTGGTTGAAATCATCAAGATTTTAGGTACTCCCTCAAAGGAGCAAATCGCTGCAATGAATGCAAGCTACGTCGAGCATAGATTCCCTTTGATTAAACCTCATCCTTTATCCACAGTAAGTATTCGTGTTGGGCGTATAGAGTGTGTAGAGACTAAATGAGCATGCAGATCTTTACTACTGCCAATGTGGAAGCCGTTGATTTACTGTCTCGCATGTTGCAGTATCATCCTCAACAAAGAATTACTGCTATTGAAGCCTTGTGTCATCCATTCTTTGATCCTATTCGTGACCCCAATACAAGATTACCCGATGGTCAGCCATTACCACCCGTTTTAAACTTTACAAAAGAAGGTAAATTTGTGGGCATATAAAAGCGATTACTTTCACAGGCTAACATGTTTCTCAGAATTATCTATTCGACCTGATTTAATCAGAAGATTAGTCCCTCCACATATGGAGCAAGAGCTTCTCGCAAAGGGAATTGATATTCATCATTTTGATCCCATTCCAGCCGATCAAATGAAGATTTCTCCTTCAGCTATTTAGAGCGACTTTATTCTTTTTCTCTCATTTTTTTTTTATATATATATACAAATTCCTGTTTCCTTCTTCCATTCACCACCATACACACACACATATATATATATATATATTTCTCTTTTTTCTTCACCTGCATGATTAATGTAATAAAAAAAATATGTAGCTGAAAAAAGTTGGTATCTGTCAATGAATTGGAAATTGAACCCCTGTCAAAAAACTTGCAAGTGGTAAGTATACAAAGCGCAAATCTCCATATGCATACATTTTGTACGACTCTGTTGATATCATCCAAGCAGTAATATGACGTATTGTTTCTACTAATTCGATCAACTGAGCTGCTACGATTATGGTAGTATTTTTTTCATGTTTATGTTCATCTTCACCTCGGATAACCTGTGAAATTCTATGCATAAAATTTGATGCTATTCAAGACGCGGCAATGAAAGTTGATGTGTCTGACAATGAAGAGCTCATCAGTTATTGTTAAGTAACTTGGAATTTTTGTGATTGAGAGAGAAAATGGTTTTGTAGATCGCTGATTGGTGCAATATAAAAAGAAATGGTACGTTTATTTTTTTTTGTGTGTGTGTGTGCAAAAAATGACTCTCATGTCAGGCTTAAAACTTTCATTGAAATTAAATCAAGCCGGCAAAGCTTAAAACGTTGGTTAGGTTTGGCTATGATTTGTGTAATAATGTCGGATCAG
This sequence comes from Mucor circinelloides, assembly GCA_037974945.1. Lineage (NCBI taxonomy): Eukaryota > Fungi > Mucoromycota > Mucoromycetes > Mucorales > Mucoraceae > Mucor > Mucor circinelloides. The sequence continues at coordinate 127,056 of JBBNAA010000023.1, read as the reverse complement.
CATGTATTAACAATAAACAAACATCACTTTGCATGCATGAACATGAAATTAGAGCCCTTTCATATATAAGCACCACTTCATACGTACTGGCATATACACTCACTTATCATCAAATGTTGGATTGTAGCCTGAAACCAAATCACCATTTACCCACCTTATTTCATTAGCCGGATATTTACGGATTGGAAAATCATGCCAAAATTAAGCAGCGATTAATAACAACACTGAAAGAATCCTCGGCGGATAAAGCTGAATCCGTGTGTCATATAAATAGAGGACATCTGTATTCTCACACTCTTGCTTTAATCAATTGATTTCTATTACAAACTATGCCCAACTCACAAATTATCGATGAATCTATTCATCCCGACAGTCATCACAAAGACTTGAAGCGTATCGTTGCAATCAGTATAGATGAAGGGTCTGCTGAATACGTCTTTGATTGGGCTGTCAATAACTTTATTAACCCTGCTTCTGATTTGGTAAGTTGAATAACTACAATCCTATTGTCAGTCTTTAATCAAACTTGTCGTTAAGGTCGTCTTTTTGAACTGTCGCCAAGTGGATGCTCCTATTGCCCCATACATTAATCCTACAAATTTCATTGAAGAATTCGACGACAAGAAAAAAATCAAGAGCCACCTTCTGCTCAAGACTTATGCTGATAAATTAAAGCCATTCAATGTAAGTGGTAACATAGTGTTTTAGTGTGAACAGAGGCATCTGACAGATATATTTGTGTAGATCGCCATCAGAGCAATTGCGTTACTTGGTGATCCAAAGGTGGAGATTATTCGAAAAGTAACAGAGTTGAAAGCGGATGTGTTGCTTCTTGGATCTCGTCAATTGGGATCTGTCAAGAGAGCTCTTTTGGGTAGTGTGAGTGATTACTGTGGCCATAACAGTCCATGCACCGTCATTATTGTCAAGGCCCATCCCGAACATCCAGAAGGAAAACACGAATACAAGAGCATCTTTCACAGAAAATCTGCTTGAGCTCAATAACCGCATTTATTTAATCCCATTTGATACTCGAAAATACTGCTTCTTATATAATACATTCGTCAATAAAACACCATCTATAAACTTTAGTTTTCTTTACAGGCAACACATTCGCTATTGTCATTTGATTTTTGCCTATTATGTTGTGTGTGTGTGTGTGTAAGTGTCAAATTACAATGAAATGCTTGCAATAGTACGTACTTTTTTTCACGACAAGCTTTTTGAAACTCGTCCCATTCTTTAAGACACTTTGATCTGTCATTGTTGTTCTTATCAAGACAAGCCTTTAAAGGAGTGTAATCACAAGATTCGGCTTTCTTTCCTGCTTCCATTAGAGATGATATGATAATTGAAAAGAGGTGTAACCCCGGAGATTCTCTCCCTGTAAATTGTTTATGCATTTCAAGGCAGCATCGCTTCGTTGGAGCTTTGGTGACTGTGCTCGATACTGTCAAAGATTCTAATATACGGACTCAGGAACCAAACTTGTTCTATTTGGATCTGAAGTTCTCCACCAGAAGATCGCACTTGCAGATGCCCAAGCGTCAGGGATTATGTGAATAAATTAAGGAGCGCTAAATCTCAAGCTAACTGATAATATGTAAGGAATTCGAAGCGGCAGAACGCTGAAGTAGCTTGTTTAGAAGTGTTAACTTAACTCCAACATCAATGCAACGCAAAAACAGCTATTTCTTTTTTTTTGCCAGTAGAATGCGCAGTACGGCAGCATAACATCTTGACATCTTTACTACACAACAGCCAAGCAGAGTATGATCAAGCAGCTTCAAACACAATGCTTTTCAACACCTCTCTTATTGATTTACTAATTGTAATACTGCTGCATATGATGTAAAATACCAAACTAGACATTCAATGCTGACTTCATATTTAAGAGCTGTATTTTGCTCAAATTATATGATTATCTCTCCTAGCAAATAAAGCAACGCTGCGCAACGTTATTCAACATGAGCATGTCTCATAATTGTAGGAGATTGTACTTTGATCAGGAATACAAGCTTCCATAGACATTTGATATTGTTTATTTATGTTTCCGTATATTCGGTTCCTGTGAAGAGCAATCGTGAAAACATCGAAGGTTTTCAAGCTCAATGGATTCAAGAAAGAAAGCCACCTAAACAGTTGCCTACTAATTGAAGCTTTTCTTCTATAACTTTACTGGCTAAATTATTCAACAACAAAGGGGACAGCTAAAAATAAGCCTATGTCTTTATAGACTTCCTCAACTGACCATATAATTGTCCCAAGTTGAATCCTTTCGCATCAATGCAACGCAAGAGACAACCAGGTCTTTTTTTTTTCTGCAAAATTGCGTGGCACTCAAAATAGCGACTTTGAGCTTCTAACCTCATAACACTTTGTACAAAACCAAGTAAAAAGGAAAAAGAAGAAGAAAAAGAGGCAAATGTTCAGGTAATAAGACAAAGCTTTCTTCGGGAGCAATCTTTTATTGTTTGTAAATGCCTCCCTCCATTGCATCTCAATTGAACATTTATCTAGTATTTGCTGGCCTTTTTATTTCAAAAAACAAACCCATTTTGAGCTGGTTTGTCTTATCAATCGCGCTGAATCTGAAGGGCTCAATTTAAAAAAAAAAAACCACAGCTGGCCATGCTTTCAAGCAGTGGCTCATTGCAGCAGTGAAACGTATTCAACGTCAAGATTGCCTTGTCAGGCAACTCTGCACGTCTGTGTTAGCGGGTAGAGTTTAGTCGAGAGCGATCCTTTGACGATCTATAGCTGCCTATAAAGGGAGATATAGGAAGCTCAATATCACCGGATCTTGGTGTACTTTGGTCCACTATTCACTTTGGAGCGATGAAATTGACATAGTGTGTAGCTTGAATATAACGCATTTATTGATCTCAATGTTATGCGTCTTATAAAGAAGAGGCTCGTAGCTTGCTTTCAGGACGAATTATTAAGGTATGTAGCACTAGAAATTATTGTTCGAATCTCCAATGACCGATTCTGTCGGCAGCATGTCTTGTCCAAGTGCAAGTACGCACTACATGCCATTCATGCTACTACCAGGCAGTACAATTTATATATATGTCTTATCGTTGATACATGAAATGAGAACCTGTACAGAGCACCAAGCATATCTGGAGGAATGCTGCTTTTGCACACTTAAGGATTGCTTGCTCGCATATGCCTGTTCTTATCATTTCAAAATTATGATTATTATGCATTGTGCAGCGCACGCAGACTTATCCTTGAGTGTCATGGATCCAGCGACAAACTACTTTTAGTTCCTTATAAAGGTCTCACATACATAAAGCTATCTACCTCCTTTTTTTTTTAATACATATGAAATTACTAAATTTGCATAAAAGACAGTTAATCAGTGGGAATTTCTACCAATGCGACAACGCAATTAGGCTTAATAATTGGTTTAAAAGATTCAAATACCGGGCAAGATGGTGATTTCGGTACTAAAAAACGATTGCTATTTCATACGAAAATATCACATGTAAATACCCTTCTTTTTCTCTTAATTATAACATTAATGCCTGCGGTAACATCAGCATCAGAAAATCTAATTGTAATTCCTTTGGAGAACAAGGTCTTGTTGCCTTCTGTCGTGTTGAAAGTGAACATGCGAGGCAGAGATGCCGTTGCTTTAACCAGAAAGCATTTACGATCAAATGAACAGCGCAAACCAACATATGTTGCTTGCATTCCATTGACTGGAGAGCCTACTAAAACTACAGCAACAAACGGCCAACAAGAACAAGAAAGCACTAACGACCCCAAGAATGCTACTACCGACAATAGCAACAGCAATTCCGTCACTGCTATCAGAGATGAGGGATTTATCAAGCCTGAAGATAAGCGTCGTTTGTTCGGCTATGGCTGTACTGCGCGTATTCTTAGAGTTCAACGATCTGGTCTTGGCGCATTCACTATGTTTGTTGAGGGCGTATCTCGCTTCAAGGTAGACCGCTTTACAACTCCAGAAGGCAGTACATTGCATGTCAAGGTGAAATACATGGATGACGAAGAACAAGAAAAGGATGTAGAGGCTGCAAGCGACGAGATTATCCGTTTCAAAGCTCTCGTCAGAGAGTTTTTAGCCAAGATGAAGGATCTTCGTATGCCTGAAAACCTGATCCAGCAATTAACCAAGCTAATCGACTCAGTGTCCCCGCCAGTATTAGCGGATTTGTTGGTTTCTGTCATTGAAACCTCGTTTGATGAGAAGCTGACCATGCTCTCTACAACCAACCTCAAGGAACGAGTAGAGAAGGCATCGGAATGGATGACTCGTCAGCTTCACGTAAGTTGCACACGAATTGGAGAACATAAACATGTACTCATTATTACGCATGATAACACAGGTCCTTAAAATATCGGAGCAAGTGCACTCCAGCGTAGAAGGCAAGCTTACCAAAAAGCAGAGAGAGTTTTATCTCCGTCAACAGGTACGACATTTCACATGAAAGTATGATCTGGATCCACATAGCATTAACGTGTATCTCTAAAAGCTCGAAGCTATCAAAAAAGAGCTTGGGGAAAGTGACGGCTCGAATGGCGAGAAGGATGAAGATGAATTAGAACAACTAGGCAACAAAATCGAAGAAGCAGATCTGTCAGAGGAAGCCTCCACCGTTGCTCAGCGAGAATTGAAACGCCTCAAAAAATTGCAGCCTGCATCCAGCGAATATGCTGTTGCTCGTAACTATTTAGAGCTTTTAGCTGATTTGCCGTGGAACAAGAAATCAGAGGATGTGATTGATATCAAGCAGGCTAAACAGAAATTGGAAGATGATCATTTTGGGTTAGATCACGTCAAGAAGAGAATCATTGAATACCTATCTGTCATCAAGATTAAGGGCGATTTAAAGGCACCTATTATCTGCTTTGTTGGACCTGTAAGTAGAGTTATATCAAAAGAGGATTATAAATCAATTAACCAGGCGGTATTATAGCCTGGCGTGGGAAAGACATCGCTTGGAAAGTCAATTGCCTCATCTCTTGGTCGCGAGTTCCATCGTATCTCATTGGGTGGTGTTCGTGATGAAGCGGAAATGAGGTATTATGCATTCATGCTCCTCGTCGCAATTGATTTCTAATAAGGTTTTGTCATAGGGGCCATCGAAGAACCTATGTGGGAGCAATGCCAGGCCTGATTATTCAGGGCCTCAGAAAATGCAAAGTGAACAACCCGCTTTTCTTACTGGATGAGATTGATAAGCTTGTGCAATCTTCTCATTACGGCGATCCTGCCGCTGCTCTACTGGAAGTGTTGGATCCTGAGCAGAACAACAGCTTCTCTGACCACTATCTCAACGTTCCGTTTGATTTATCAAGCGTGCTTTTTATTGCCACTGCCAACAATGTAGAGACAATCCCAGAGCCACTTTTGGATCGAATGGAGCTGATCAGTTTGAATGGATACACATTTGAAGAGAAGCTGTACATTGCTAAATCTCATCTGTTACCAAAGCAATTGCTAGCTCATGGCCTTGAAAAGAGTCATGTTGAGATGTCTGATGATGTGTTTTTAAAGATTGCTGAAAATTATACCCGTGAAAGTGGTGTTCGAAGCTTGGAAAGAACCATAGCGTCTATTGTTCGTGCTAAATGTGTAGAACTGGCCAATTTCAGAGAATCCAACAATGAATCAGAATACAACCCTCAAGTATCTTTGTCAGACGTCGAAACTATCCTCGGTGTAAGTTGAATTTACTGCTCGGATGTTTGGAAAATGTTACTAAATCCAGATGTGTTAGATGGCATTTTACGAAAAGGAAGTCGCTGAAAGAGAGCCCCTTCCTGGTGTTGTTACTGGGCTGGCTTATTCAGGCAGTGGCAACGGCGGCATTCTGTTTATCGAGTCAACCAAAATGCCAGGCCATGGCGATCTTCAATTGACAGGTACTTTCTATTTCAGATCTAGTCTGGAGGCAGTGTGCTCAACAAATTCATTTTTTTTAAGGTTCATTGGGCGATGTTATCAAAGAATCAGCAAAGCTTGCATTGACTTGGGTCAAATCACACGCGTATGCCTTGAAGATTGTGACAGACGAGAACGCTAATCTGGTCGAGAAGCATGATATCCACATTCATGTCCCGGGCGGTGCTGTCCCCAAAGACGGACCTAGTGCTGGTAATAATGTCATGGCGCTTGAAATGTATAAAAATATACTTAACCTATTTTTTTTTTGTATACAGGTGTCACTTTGGTCAGCTCGCTTGTATCGTTGTTTTCTGGCTACCATGTCCCTCCTACCACGGCAATGACTGGCGAAATTTCGCTAAGAGGTCAAGTGTTGCCTGTGGGCGGCATCAAAGAAAAGGTTGTATCAGCTCATCGTGCAGGCATCCGCAAGATCATCTTGCCATTCCGCAATCGCAAGGATGTCGAGCAAGATGTTCCCGAGAAGCTGAAAGATGACATTGAATTTGTGTTTGCAAAGAACATTTGGGACGTCTTGGAAGCGGCTCTCGTCATGAATGAGAGAGAGAAATGGACCACGCGCGTATATGAAAGCCATTTGTAATAAAGATGTCTAGTTAGTGTTAAACTGGTAAATTAAGCTGATTGGCCCCAATGTTGTGTGTTGTCCTGCACATTAATTTTTTGGAGGAAAGCATTGACATTCAGTGCAATGTCTCAGTTCTCTTTTTTTCCCTCTTTTATACTTTTTTTTTTCTTTTTCTTTTTCTTCTTCTTGTCCTTGGCACAGAATCATGGAGGGCCTATTTGATCGCTTGTATAGAAAGAAGAAGAAGAGAGCCTCTGCCGATTCCATTCCTCCTACAAGAACGCACAGCCATAAATCAACCAGTGTCAAAAGAGCACTGACCATCAATCCAAATACTCGTCATGGTAATAAAGCACCTCGTTCATCGTCGCATAGAGTCAATGCATAAGCTAACCCTGTGACATATACACTTAGCATCAGTAAAGGGCGCCGCCAACATACGACATCAGTCAATTAAGCCTAAACGATCTTCATTCGAAGCTGGCTCTGCTGAACACAATTTCGCTCGTGCCAAGGGATTGCCGTCAGAAGAGGATGTGAACATCTTGTTTGACAACATGCTGGTAGGGTCAACATTTGTATACAGTGAACGAACACTTAACAGCAGCTGATTAGGAGCGTCGAGGAATTCATGATCCCAACATAAAGCAGAGCATGAAAGACTGGGAGGTCGAGAAAAAGTGGCTCATGATCAATCAAGACCATCAAGCTGAGCTTTTGGCATCGGGCATCAGACACAGCAGACTCCATGAAGCAGCAGCTGAAAGAGCCAGCTTAGATATCAGTCGACTTCCCAGCACACAGATAAATCGTAGCACAAGTAGTCCATTAAGTAAATCAGCTTCTCGGCAGCCAAGACCCAGCATAGACGGGCCAGCACCAACCAAATCAATCTCATCACCTGTAAATAAATCAACCACACCTACATCTCTAAAGAAAAGACAATCCAATGCACTGCGCCCCATCAATACAAATGCTTCCACGTCTATCTCCAATATGAGCCCCGTAAAGAACAGCCCGACACTCAACTATTCACCTACAATGAGCAGATCCAAGAGCATGCATGCATCTCCGACATCGCCCAAAGGCAAAAATGACCATTACTACGATACCAACACAGCCGATCAGAATTCGCAAGAGTTTTTTGTACGCAAGTTTCTCGATCCTAACCTGCGCTCAGTGACACCTAAGATTGCTGCAAGTTTGGAAGTGAGTCTGAGAACGAGATCCATCGAGTAAGTGTGTGTGGGTGGCTGTAGCGCTGTGGCGCTGTGGATCATATTACTGATGTATTACTATGCTGTGTAGCTGGGTGGTCAAGTTTATTCATTTGAAAGGGTTTCATGTGCTATCGTATGCACTGGGTTACTTGAACCACAACAGCGAAGACAGGAGGGACGTCGCATTGGAGTTGGAAGCAGAAATCATCAAATGCATCAAGGCGATTGTTAATACCAAAGTGGGAGGAAAAGAAGTAATGGATCATCCCGAGTACATACACGCAGTCGTGTTCTCCATCGTATGTCCCCAATGGCAGACAAGGAAGATGGTATGTGAATTACTGGCATTTTTGTGCTATCTGGAGGGATATGAGCATGTGGTTCGCGGGTTCGAACTGTTGAAAAAATACAAAAAGACGCTTGGATTATACGATGCGTGGATTAGGGTGTTTCTGAGGACCATTGTGCACGACAAATATCTTCGTAACGAAATGCTGCCCGAGAGTCATCTGATGGAGTACGCTGTAAGTGATGCATTTAATCATTCGGTTGATAAATTGACGCTTACCATGACGACGTTACTAGCTGTCCAATATGATCTTGATCAATGCATTGACAAGCATCCCCTCTGGTGTGTATGACAGGATCTATATGCGAAATCAGTTTGATGCTGCTGGACTACAGACATCGCTGTTACCTAAACTAGAGGCTTTTGACTACCATTTACTCAATTTGCAGATCGAATCGTACAAGGAGGCAACCGAGAATGACATGGAGGATGGGTTTGGAGATGAATTGGCCCAAGCTGATGAACCGAAAGAGCCGTCAGAACTGTTTGATCTAGTGGCAGAGAATATATCAGACTCTCGACGTGGAACAGAGTATCTTATATCAGTCCTTAAACATTTGACCTGGATAAAAGGGGACGAAGAAACAAAGTAAGCCTGTCTCTTTTCTTTTCTTTTCGCTGTATTAATCCCATTTGCAGATGTCAGTTTTACAGAATGATCAATATAATTATCGAAAAGATTGTTACAGACCGAACACAACATGATACATCCGACGACTTTTCAGCTACGTATGGCATGGCTGTGGGCACAGTGATACAGAACTTTTATGATCTGAATCGATTAAAGGGGATCGAAATAGAGGCCGAAGACCTCAAGGAACAGTACGACAAGGTGGCTGCTGAAAGGGACGCATTGCAAAGTGAAGTACAAAAGCTGCGTATCCAGCCTTCGCAAATGGACCACCAGAGTGTGCTAAATAGAAACGAGCAGTTGATTGAAGAGAACAACTCGCTGCGAGACCTGCTGAAAAAGTCGACAGAGACCATTGCATTGCTACAGCATCGAAAAGAAGATACGCTTCCAACACCCACAACTACGCCTACAAGAAACATCTCGATTGAGTTACCATCGGAAAGATCTATGCCAAGCAAATACCTGGAAAGAAGATCCATGGATGAACGTGTAAATATGGATGTTTAGTAGAAGAAGATGTGGATAAGCCTAACAATATACTAATTTGTAGCATCTGTCAAGAAGTAACTGGCAGAATACCAGCTTATCTATCCCTGAAGAGCAGAAATCAAGCATATTCAACATCTGGCCGTTTAGATCCAAGCATAAAAAGCACAGACCAGTCAGTGGCACATACACGTTTTCTCAGCCGAGTAAGATCACGTTGATTGCATGAATGGCTCACTGATACTAACATGTATTTCTGCAGATCGTCTATCACTGTCTTCTAGCCGAGAGTCTTTGTCTTCACCAACAAAAGCTACTTTTAGTGGGACCAATGGAGTGTCGCCAACATCTGCTTCATCTGCACCACCGCCTCCTCCACCTCCTCCTCCACCACCTCCTCCAGCACCTCCAGGTCCTGGTACGATACCTGTGGGATCGGCTACTCCTCCGCCTCCTCCGCCTCCGCCTCCGCCTCCTCCACCTCCACCGCAGGGAACACATCCCAAGATACCATCTATATTAGTTGACGAATTGCCATCATCAGTGCCACCTCCACCTCCGCCCCCGCCCCCTCCATCACAACTTCCAAAAGACATATTACAAGCACCCACATCCAATAATTTTATTATTCCTGCACGAAAAGAACTTCAGCATTACCCTCAAGTGAAACTCAAGAATTTGCAATGGCAGAAACTGGATGCTAAAGCAGCCGAGAAAACAATCTGGCGTGTGGAGGACCAAGACCATGATAGTATGGAGGAAATATTGAGCGACAAGGGCGCTTTTGACAAGCTTGAAGAGCTGTTCCCCGCTAAAGTCAACACGTTTTTAGAGAATAGACGTATCAAGCAAAGCGCTACCGAGAAGAACGATTCCATCCGTTTCTTGAGCAAGGAAAAGAACAAAAATATCAGTAAGTAGATGCTACACCCCTACTTTTTTTTTTTTTTTTTTTTTTTTTTTTTTTTGCTAATTCACAACACTAGATATTGCCATCATGCCAAAGATCAAGCATTTCGATTCTTACAAGGAAGTAGCACAGCATATCCTCGCCATGGACGATAAACTATGCAACGAGATATTCTTAATTAATCTCATCACATACGCACCTAGTCGAGATGACAATCTTGTACTCATGCAGAAATACCTGGATGGCCCTGAAGAAGACTGTCTCAAGTTGGATCAGCCCGAGCAATTTACAATAGAGATGATGCGTATGTACCGTTACGAGTCCAGACTGAAATTCATGCTGTTTAGAGTCCAGTTCTGGGATAAATTCGAGCAGCTCAAACAGAGTTTATCAGTGGTCTTGTCTGCATCAGATGCACTGCGGAATTCGGACGCATTTAGGGATTTGTTGCATGTCATTTTGTTACTGGGAAACTACATGAATGCGTCCAGTATTCAAGGCGGTGCTTTTGGTATGCGTATCGATAGCATCAACAAGGTAAATGGGATAGTTAATTTTACACACATGCCAGAAGCACTCATCTATTTTGCTAGCTGACGGACACAAAGGCATCGGACTCGTCTCAATTGACGCTGCTGCATGTCCTTATTGGTATTGTAAGGAGAGAGTTTCCTCATATTTTAAACTTTACGCAAGATCTCAAGGATGTAACAGAAGCTGCACGGGGTAATAAAAAAGAAAATAGTTGCTTATCCATGTCAACTATAGCTATATTAACGAATTCCAAATAGTCATGGCTAGCATCGCTGATATTGTACAGCAATACACAGAAATGCGACAAGGACTAAAGCATTTAGGCGTAGAGCTGGAGTCTTATTGGAAGGAACAGCACCAAGATGATAAACATGACCGATTTTTCACAGTGATGGAGGAGTATCGGACATCAGCTACTGGTCGATTTGAAGAATTGGAAGCACTGTATGTCAATGTAGATGCTAAATGGAAAGATGCCATGGTCTACTATGGAGAAAACCCTCGAAACAAGCGACCGGACGAGTTTTTCAATATCTTTGCTCGGTTCCTTTCCAGCTGGAAAACATCTGCCATTGAAGAAGCCAACTATACACGTCAACAAGAGTTGGCAGAGAAGCGCCGTAAAGAGATTGAAGAGAGAAGAGCAAAGGCGCTCAAGATAATGGACAGTGATAGCATACAAAGCGAAGATTCAGAGTCGACGTCAGGTGACGATGACCGACGTCTGATGGATGATCTATTGGAGAAGCTGAGATCAGGCGAGAAGGAAAACAAATCAAGGCAGCTTCGCGTGCGACAACGACTCAAGCGCTTAAGAAATGCGCAATCGCCCAGTATCAAGATGGAGAGAAAACTGTCGCATCGCTCAAATAGTATATCCTCTACTGCATCCTCTGGACACATGCCACTTATATCAGCAGAAGACATGTTGCGAAGTTTGCAGCAAGAGGACGAATAGGCTATGTGATTGGATCTCGTTCAATAAACCTTATTGTAAATATAATTGCTTATTACATAGGATAGCCTGCAAGGCAATCATCAAAACGTCTAATCGAGTAGCGCACAAACCTTTGGAAAGATGACTGGGTAGCTTAGTTGCTAGCATCTGTTATTTTACTGGTGAAAGTATAGAAGTCAGCCTTATAGCGGTAGAGTGTTCTTTTTTGAAATGCTCAAGTCCATAAAGCTAGTAGGCATCTAATCCATCAACTGATAGAAAGTGGTAGTGGGACACTTGTAATAGAAGTGAGGCACTAAACTTTTGGTTGCCTCTGCTAACTCTCCTTCAGGTTCAATAATTCTTGGGCGGCTGATAGTCTTGAACAATGAGTCCGGGTTCTCTTTCCAGATCCTATACCATCCCCGCAAAGTTCTAAGCCCAACTTGAACTCTAAAGCCACAGCTCTTGCACTGTCCGTAGGAAGAATATCAACGAAGTGAGCAACATGAGCATATAAAAGGAACTGTTAAGTTTGGAAAGGGTCCAGCGATGGTTTGGATTGTTTTTAGGCTGGTGGTTTGGGCCCTCTTGTGGTGTTGAGTCGGTAAAATCAGGTCACTTACGTCCAACTTCTAGCTGACCTCTTTCTTCTCTAATTGGAAGAATTAACTATTCGTGAAGGCAAAGAATTTACCTTCCAGGAAGATGGTCTCTAATGTCATACTGGCTTCTACAGCACTTGGTACAAGAATAAGTGCCAGATAAAGCAGTTCGACTACTGACCAGCCTAAAATCCCGATTTGAACCCGATCGAACGCCTTTGGGTTTATTTGAGCAACTCAAGGTATGACTTATAGAAGAATGTTACCAAATTGATGTCAATTTACCTTCAGTGCTTACACTCAGTGTGCCCGACCGTTGCCAAACTGTAATCTACAAAAAGGAAGCTCATACAAAATGCTATGTATTTTATTTTATAATTGTATGATAGCCAGTTTTCTTTTTCATATCCTAAAATTTCATAAGATTGACATTTCACTCTAGCACTTTTTTCACTTGAAGATAGATCTGTCTTGCCTAATCTCAACTCAAAGGTAATATTCATACATCTCTTTTTTTTTTGCATCTGAAAGACAAAGCTCGGCCGTACGGTGACCCCGCCTCTCCATACCGAGGGATTTTATGAAGTATGGACTTGGCTGCTCTGCTCAGTCTGTGGCGACTTTGGTGGCTGTCTCTGGCTGCAACCCAACCCTCGTCCATCTTTCTCAGTAGAGTTTGCTACTTTTGCTGTTGCATGGTTCCAGGTAGTCGGCAGATTGATACAGTCATCTTTTTCAAGGCGTTCTTTACGAAAATGGACTAATAATTTTGATGGCGACTTTTTGAAGTGATGGGACTATAGCTTACAATGACGTTAGTTTACAACGGTGTAGATGGATTTGTTGAACTCGCAATAAGCTATCATCTTACTGATCTGCAGCTTTGTGAAATATAATAAAATGGGTTTATATAGATTCACCAAAATTGGCTATACTACTGCACCCTAATATATCTGTATGCTTTGCAAAAAATGATCAGCATTGTACCTAGAGGATACTGTCTGTCTATTCTCTCCTGTGCTCCCATACATGAAAAGCAAAGCTAAAAACACTATCAGTATTGTTACATTGTGAAGCCATAAAATAAAAAGCCTTCTATTTTAATTGGTATTCAAATGTTAAAAGAGGCTATTTTATAGTAAACAGTTTAGTATGTTTCATTTTAAAATACATAAGCAGAATCAATAATAGCCATGAATGCTATCAACTTCTTCATAATACAGCTTTGGCCAGCAAGCTTAGATTACTGTCAATATTTTCGCAAAAGGAGGATTTCCTGATCTGCTGTTTTCCACCATAAATTTTTGTGTTCCCCTGCGTAACCTTGGCATCAAATTAGATTCTGAATCGATTGGACTAGCAGCCCTCTTTGTTTTTAGCTTTTTCTCTGTATTCTTGGGTCCTGTCCAAGCTTAATTGGTTCTTGAAATTACCATTTTCTTGTCCCTTAATTGTTTAAATAAATACACTTTTTTCTTTTTTTCTCTCTCTCTCTCTCTCTCTCTTTCTCTCTCTCCTTTCTTTTTTTTTCAGCATCATCATCATGCCACCTTTCACTGCTGAAGCAGAAGAAGACAAAGCAAGCACTCTCAGAGTTAGACCCGTCAAGGTGGACGATGAACTGCTAGAGGATAAGCATCCAGATTCAAGACATCCTTTATTCGTCGGTCATTGGAAACGATCTATTCCGTATGTCGATGAAGATTTCGCTCGTGATGATATGGACGAACCCCATTTAAAGCGTAAGCATACTATCCTTCGAGAGCACCCGGAAGTGGAAAAGTTGTACGGCACAGATATCCGCACACTATATGTCACAATCGCCATCACGGCTGTCCAGCTAAGTATAGCGTACGTCTTTGGCAAGGTGTGGTCACCTCCATGGTATATCTTTTGCTTGGTCACTTATTTCGTTGGTGGTACGCTTACAAGCATGATTGGTGTTATTATCCACGAAGCTTGTCATTGTTTGATTTTCAAGCAAAAGTGGGTGAATCGATATGTGGGTCTGCTGGCTAACGTCTCCTTACCAGTGCCTATTGCACAGTCGTTCCGTCGTTATCATATCGAACATCATACATGGCAGGGCGTTGAAGGTATGGATCCAGATTTGCCGCTGGAATGGGAAAAGAGCTTGATCCGTGGTAATGCTTTATGCAAATTTTTATGGATCATGATCTACCCTATTATGTACGTTGTACGCGGGGCTGTGATGCAAAAGGACAGAAATTTAACACCTTCAAAGTGGGAGATTATCAATGTTGTATTCACTGTATGCTCGGATGCTCTGATTCAGTATTTCTGTGGCTGGACAGGTTTGTTCTACTTGCTCATGTCTCTCTGGTTTGGCTACTCTCTTCACCCCGGAGCTGCTCATTTTGTACAAGAGCATTATACCTTTGACGATGGTCAAGAGACCTATTCTTACTACGGTATCCTCAATATACCCTTTATGAATATCGGTTACCACAATGAGCATCATGATTTCCAAAAGGTTTGTTTGTGTGTATAGGGGATTATGTAAGATTGCTGATCCACGATCCATAGATTCCTTGGTCAAATCTTCCTGCTCTTCGTTCATTAGCCAGCGAGTACTATGACAAGCTATCATACCACACTTCTTGGGTCATGGTTCATTGGAAGTTCATCACTCAGCCTGCTGTTGGACCACAATCTCGAGTTATTCGTAGCTATGATGACTTTAAAAAGGGTAGATCTCTTTTGGGAAAGATGCGTCAATACGATTTATTAAAGATGAACAAGAAGAAAACCACTGCTAACGTCACACAATAAGATCATATACAAAGAGCATATCGCACCCTCCCTTTCTCTCTCTCTCTCTCTCTCCCGCCCTCCATTTCATTATCAATTGCATTAGTTTTCCTTATCGATCCTAGAATTTGAAATTTCAGATCATATGTTATCAATAAACGTTGTGTAAGAAAAAAAAAAAAAAAGACATGTCACAGTGCCGAATCAACCAGACCCTCTGTTACCAGTGATATAAAGTGATACAAAGCATTTTTTTCTTTGAATTTCAACCAAACGCTAATATCTCACAATGAACTCGAGAGAAGTGACAGAAGAAGAAGTACTGCCTCTGATTATTAGGTAAGAGCGCTTGAGATGTCTTTTTCAGCTACTGAATCTACATGATTGCATAGCCAACTCATTGCCTATGGTTATTCCACTGTTGCGCAAAGTGTGGCTGACGCGACAGGTGCTGCTACTGATATGATGCCAAGTGCAAGACTATCAGAGTTAATACAAATCGCCAAAGAAAAGAGTAATGCAGCTGTACAAAGCGTTGAAGAAGCAGACATGTATTGACCATTCTCGATAATTAGACGAAGAAGACGATTCTGATGACGATTATTCAGGCAAGAGTTTTGACCGTGAATCGTCCAGAGATCATGATATGGATGTCAAGATGAATACACCTGGATTCGACGTGGATTCTATGCAGAATGCTCGTAACGTATCTCATTAGATGCTGATAAGTTGACGATATTGATCTATGTCTTTTAGAGCCTAAAACAGCACCCGAATACAATCAATTATACTACACACAACACAAAGGTCCTTGCCGTACAGCTATATTCAGCGCAGATGGTCGGTTTGCAGCAACCGGATCACACGATTCATCGCTAAAGTTACTGGATGTAAATAAAATGAAGAAGAGGACTGGAGACGCAGGAGACAAGCCAGTGATTAGAACCTTATACGACCACACAGAACAAGTCAATGATCTCAGCTTTCATCCAAATGGTCTTGTGCTTGCAAGCTGTTCGAATGACCAGAGTATTAAACTGTTTGATCTGTCAAAAACGGGTGTAAAGAGAGCTTTTAGATATTTGCAGGTAAAACTCATAAAAAAACATCGAATATAGGCGAGGAAATTGACAAGTTAGCATTAGGATGCTCAGCCTGTCAACTCGATTTGTTTCCATCCTTCAGGCGACTTTTTATTAGCAGGCACCAAAGACGCAGCAGTTCGAGTATACGATGTCAAGACACTCCAATGTTATACAAATTCCAACAATGCGGATATGCATCGTGGATCCATTACACAGATTCGTTATTCCAACACTGGTAAAATCTTTGCTACTTCTTCCCTGGATGGCACTGTGCGCATTTGGGATAGCGTATCATCGCAATGCATTCGTACACTGGATGCTCATGGCGGCGCTGCAGTGTCGAGTGTTCGCATCACCAACAATGAGCAGTACTTGATGACCTCAGGCCTGGATTCAACTATTCGTCTGTGGGATATTTCGAGCGGAAAAGTGTTGATGGAATATAAAGGACATGAGCAAAGAGCTCAAATGTTACAACCTGCATTCTCGTACAATGAAGATTTCATTATGATTGGCGACGAATCATCCACAGATGTTGTGTGTTATGACACTCAAACGGGAACTTTGCTTAAGAGAATTCCAGGACATAATAATTTGGTTCGTTGCGTGGCAGCATCACCTACGGATAACGGTATTTTGACTTGCAGGTAACTATATGAGAGATTTGTATGGAGTGTATGAGGTTGCTAACCATTTCATAGTGATGACTATCGCGCACGTTATTTCAACACACCAGCAGAGGCTGTATAGTATAATAAACGTTCGCTTTCTTTGTATAAAATGTAAATGATCTGGCTATTAGAAATGTATTGCTATGTTGATTTCTTTCTGGACTGTATAGAATATCGCTGACGAGATCTGAAAAGAAATTTGGCACATGAAAAATCGAACCATCTATAGATTTGAGCCCATTTATGTTAAAACAATCAGTAAAGAGCTATTAAATGTCATTTGCGAGAAAAAGACAGGTGTCAAATGGTGTTGAATATACGATGTAAATCAACATCCCGATCTACGGACATTGATGTAACAATGAAACTGTGGAGTAAAACTGCTGTAAGTGACGTCGACAGAAGTGGTATGTAAATACCAGGGCGGGCAAGTTATCAAATCAGCACCACAGAGCCCACCGACAGTCGAGCAGCGAGCCATTACAATATAGAGGTCGGCAAATGTGCAACTCTCAACAAAGCTTTTTTTTTTTTTTTTTCTGTGTTAATCATTTTCTTTTATAAAACTTCCCTCCCTACTCTTTTTCTACTTTAACCATTCTATACACATAATAAAAATGTCGACACTTGGACGTACAATTAAGAATTTCATGAAGGTTGGACCTACCAGTTATATGAAGCAACTCGACAATATTTGCGATACCAAATGGGGTCGCCTTGTTGGTACTGATGTTAACGGCAACAAATATTTCGAAAACCTCGATGAAGTTTCAGGTATAAGGAAGATTGACGACGATAACGATGTAGCATAGATGGCTGAAACGGCAATTTGATTTACGTATCTAGGTCGTGAGCGTTGGGTTGAATATGCTAGTAACCAACCTGACAGTGGAGATATTACTCCTGATTGGTAATTGTTGAATGAGGATATATACTAGCGACATGGATATTGATGTCAAATGACTGTATAGGCACATGTGGTTGAGTCGCATCACTCAAGAACCACCTACCGAGATGAAGATTGAACCCAAGAAGTGGTGGGGTGAGCCCATTCCCAACTTTTCTGGTACTCCCAAGGCATTCAAGACTTACAGCACCACCGTCTCCAAGTTACAAGCTTGGGAGCCAACTGTCAAAGCTAGAAACTAAGTCATGTTGATTAATCAAGACATTTATGAATATTCGAATAATCTCTAAATAAAATCATTCAAAGCGAAAAGAAATGTATCAATGCATTTGTAGACTACGCATGTGCTCAATAGTCGTTTTTTTTCGGTTAACCATGTAAATTCTGCCATCAGCACTTTCCTTTACATGTTTGCAATGCATTGATTGATTTGACATTGAGTATACAGGTTGTCTGAAAGAAGCCAACTATAGAGTGGGGGAGAGATAGATAGAGAGATTGGGAGTAGCACAACTCCGCCTAATTTCCTAGACATCAGATGTTTTCTATTTCTCTCTTTTTTTCTTCTGTTCTCTCTACAAATACAACGAAATCGACTATATACAAATGACAGCACCCACGCGTCAAGAGATACATTCACTCTACAGATCTTACTTGCGCATTGTGAGAGAATGGCCAAGCGACAAAATCAGACCCAACCGAGGAATGAAGCAAATTTTAGCCAAAAGAGTCGAAGAAACCTTCAGAGCACCTAATACAGAGACCATAGACATTGAAAAAGCTCACAAAGAACTCGATGCATTGGAGAGTCTACTAGATAACACATTCAAAGAAAAGGTAAGTGTACTTTCTGTTTCGAAAAGAAGGAGCGGTTTCGTTAATGCAACATCCAACTGCAGTACCCTATATCAGACAAGATCCTTACACCAGCAGGAAATCCTAATTACTACTCAAAATTAGTGTCATCTTTAGAGGCGAATAAAGATGGACAAAGAAGCGCCTTATCGAAATTATTTGGAAAATAAATCTGTAGAGAAAAATCGCAATATAAACACCCATTTCGATACACCATTACACTGTCTTGATAGAACTGTTTTTTTTTGAATAAATCCAGTGTAGATAATCTATGAAATTCACAACAGAGGAATCCCAGTTGCCGGATTACGTATTCAACGAGATTTGTTTTGAGAACGCTTGACAGGCTCTACGCATGTAGATCTTTTCGGGCTAAATGAGTCGAAAAGCATTGAAAAACGAATACTAGACTGAAGCAGCGAAAAGAGTAAGATGAAGAAGGTTAAGAGGCGTATTGCGGCAAATGCACAGATAAGGCGTCCAGGTCAATTGGGGCATTCAAACGGAAGGGATCAGACGGAAATAGTTATTTTTCGTTTGAAGCATATGTGCATACATAACAGATCAATTTTTATACTTGTGCAATCCTTCATACGGGGATAAACGTAACATTGGTAATGAGTACTGAAAGATTATCTTGGCATTTCACCATCTTGAGTAAATATTTTGCAAAAAGGAAATTCATTGCAACACGCAGCGAACCACGGCCCCCACCGACAAAATCTTATCTGATCAACTCATTTAAAGGACCTTGTTCTAAAGTAACTTTTCTTCTCTTTTTATATACTTTGAAATGAAAATATCCACAGGTAATTCATATTTATCAGTGCATGGAAACAGCTCCTTTCTAAACAATGATGTGGTATAGCCCTTTCGTTTTTCCAAGCTGCATTCTTTGGTCTTCCTTCGTTCTCGGGGCCTTCCAATGTCACTTACAAGGTCGTTCAACAAGTGCCTGACAACTATGCTCTAGGTGTCATTGTGGATAACAATAAATTATATACTCTCACCACTGCATACGCTATTTCAGCATTATATCACACAGGAGAAGCACCCAGGCCCGCTTTAGGATATCGATATGCTATCATTGACAAGGATAGTGGCATTATCGTCGAACAAGAGCACTTTCTTCGCAGCCCAGTCGTGGAAGATAACACACTGAATGAATACTACAATAGGACCTGGAACATGATGACTGTAGACAAACTGCCTGCTATCATGGAGCCTCTTCCTATCCTTAGACGTATTCAGTCGGACCTCCATCTTGAAGGACAAATCCCAACAATTCATATCACTGGCAATCAAACAGCGATTGATATCATCCATCAAAACGCACGAGAAGATATTCGCGTCCCCGACATTAAAATGACCTACATTAGGTAACCTTCTTATCAGATCATGCTGCATACATGCATTTCTAACAATGAACGATTAGTCCCAATGAAGTCAAAACGTTTAGTGACATTACTCTATCTATTGCTGGTCATAGTACCAGGTCGCAAAAGAAGCTCTCTTACAAATTCAAAATACCAAAAAAGCAAGACCTCTTTGATTACCGTCGCTTCAAATTGCGATCCATGGCCACAGATCCATCTTATATGAGAGATCAGTTATCATCTGATATTGCTGAATCAATAGGTATCCCAACAACGCAGTATAGCTATGTTCGAGTGTTTATCAACGATAAAGCTATTGGTTTATTTGGCTTGGCTGAAATGTTCAAGAATCCATGGATCAGAAATGTGTTCGCTGATGGAAATAAAAAGTTTAAACAAGGAGCTCTGTATATTGCAGACGTTTCCGCTGGAAGAGAAGGTGGCCCACGAGGACCAGGCGGACCAGGAGGGCCAGGCGGACCAGGAGGACCAGGAGGACCAGGAGGACCAGGAGGACCAGGAGGACCAGGCGGACCAGGAGGACCAGGTGGGCCAGGAGGACCAGGAGGACTAGGAGGACCAGGTGGGCCAGGTGGAGGAGGGCCAAGACCTGACTTAAGCTACCTAGGCGATAATGTTACTGTATACAGCATCAAGTATCCAGCCAAAGAAAATCCTTCAAAAGGAAAAGCTAATCATACCAGAATAATGGATCTCACCAAGTTTATTTCTGAACAACCAACTTTGGATGGATCCGACGCTTCTATTCCTCAATGGAATGAAAAAGCAGATGTAGACAGTTTCTTGCGTGGTTTAGCTATGGAGATTGTTACTTCTAATGCAGATGGCTACCTTACTATGGGCAACAATTACATGTTGTATGACGATCTTGAACATGAGCGCATTTTGTTTAGTGGACAAGATTTCGATTTGTCCATGGGAAGCACCATCTTTAATGCAACCTTAATGAATGGCGGAAACTACACTGAATTTCCAGGCTTTTTGACACGTCCTTTGGCCCCAGCATTACTGGCAGTTCCTACATTCAAAGAAGAGTTTGAAAAACTTCTATTCAGCTTTACTAAATATCTTGTTAATCTTGAGGTCTTGGGCCCTCGTGTGGAGCAACTGTACAAAATGCTCGAGCAAGATGTAGCTTGGGATAAGTCTTTGCCTCGCATGAATACAGGTGGAAGAAGCTGGGCAGCGGACGAAGCTACAAGCAACGCTGCGGAACTCAAAGGATTCGTTGGAGCTGACGATATCCCATTTGACCTTGGTGTCAATGGGCCTACCAATGTGTCAAGTAAACTTGGTCTCAAGGAATGGATTTCTCTCCGAAGCAATAATTTAATCAACTTTTTGCAAGCTCAAAACTAGACGCTATAGAATCACATTACATTATTTAAACAATGTTTACTTTTTGCGCTGACAGTTACTACTTTTTTCACTGATAGTTACTAATTTTTGCCTAACTAGCCATTATTCAGACACAATGATCCTCTTTATACAATTTACAGATCGCTATAATCAATTTGATATATGATAATATGCATCATAGTAGAAATCTTCATTTTTGGGGTCAAAAACGAGATTAACTGATTTTGGATTTCTCACAAAAGGGGTAGCTCATGCTTTCTGGGCAATTTTCATCGCTGCTTTTTAGATCCCAATCAGAAAGCAACTACTAATCGAGAGCAATTGCATGGCGCTATCCAGGCGGCCTAAAACAGCTTTTAGCCTGCTGTATTTAGTATACTAATGAGCGGTAAGAGCTAATGTAAGTATGTTATTTACCGTATACATCTTGTTCTCATGGATGTAGCCCTAGAGCATCGTAGAAGACTCATATTCGCAGCTACGCGTGGATTTATAAAGGTTTTGACGCGGATTATAGCATTTAATATCATGGTGTAATTGCCTCTCTGAGTGCTTGAATCGCGTTGCTGCCCATAAATAATGAACGATGGCGCATGAAAAAAAAAAGTAACTTTTAATTGTGTAAATAGCAACATCCACTTCCAACACGGTGTTTCCAATGCCAAATGATACTACTGTATCGTTAGATTTTTTCAGTTAGAAATCTTGAAGAGTCATAATGAGTTGCACTAACTTTAAACAATGTATTCAACGGATATATACAAGTTCGTTTGAACTTGGACTCGAAATTATTGTTTCTATTTAGTATTTATTTGAAAACGAGCATTAATAAGTGTACGGATCTATTTGAATTCTTTGGCTTGAACTTCGATTGGCTTGTTAAGTTTGAATGGATGAGCTTCTGTGTTGAATACGTATTCATCCAACGAAATGTAATTGGGATCACTAAACATCAAGTACAAATACTTTAATGTCTCGGCGAAAAAGTAACTATAACATACGAGCGATCAGTTTTGATACTACATGGAGTCATTTAAATAGACGTACCTTTCCTCAAAGTTCAATGGCTTTACGTCTTGCATGTTGGTAACATCAGCAATTCGAGTGTAGCCAGATGTTGTTTTACAATATTTCTCAATAGCTTCAAAGATCTTCCAAGCCTTATCCTAAAGAAACCATGTTCAGTTTGAATTCGAATAGTGTTTATGATAAATTACCTGATATGATTTATTACCAGTGATGCGATAAAAGTAAAATAAGCTTTCAATAGTCTCTACAATGTGAATGTGTTTGTTTAGTATATACAGCATACTTTGGAATGGCGTATTTTAGTCACCTGGTCTCAAATCATAGCCAGTGTCTTGAGCAATGAATCCACTTTTAAGCATCATTTTTTGCATGACTTCAGGGTATCCAGCAATGTTTTGCTCCTTATCAATCCAGCTCCATTTCTCAGGAGCTAAACCGGTGGCCGTGTTGATCCAGGTATCATAGCATGAATTCATTAATTCGTCTGCGAATCGTTCAATAGTTGGATCATTTAAATAACGTGCCCCGAGTAACAAATTGCCTGGCATAAAACAGACCTAGGTTTCCTCTTTTCATTAGAAAACGTTTAAAAATTAGTATAGATGAATACTACCAATTCACCCGATTGTAACAGCTTGTAATGCTCTTCGAATTCTGCAAGATAGACTTTGCCGCTGTGAGTTTCTGAGCGAAGGTATTTTTGCATGCTATCAACAGAGACCTTCCACATGTCTAGTTGAAGTTCCTCGTTGCCTTCCATTAGAATGTTTGTCTTGAGCAAGTATTCATAATAGCTATCAGCGCCGCCCGAGATGGTGATATAAGCTAAGTATACGATCAGCGCTAAAATTATGTCGACAAACTTTGATGTGCTTACTGTTTTTGGGCGTAAAGCTTTGATGGTTCCATGTCATGGGGTATAATCCAGGAATTCTGGAAGGGACTTCAGACATCTTTTCAAGAATGTGGTTACCAGCAGTCTGATAGCGGTCATCGCCAGTCAATTGAGTGAGACGCACAAGTTCCAATTGAAGAGACCCGAATTCGGCCAAGATGATTTCATCGTGCTTCACAGGACGACCTCTGCCAATACACATGAATACTCAAACTAGTTGATATAAAGCAGTAGCTCACTTACGTGTTGACGTTGACAAAAGCAGCCGGCATACGGTTTGGGGTGTTGAAAGCAGGCATGATGACCTTTTCAGCCAAATCCACTGCCTTGTCCAGTAAAATTGGATCAGGACGCAAATCATAAGCAGACAAGAGACCGCCCAAGTAACGAATGTTGGTTTCAAAGGTCTTTGATGGCTCCTTGCTCTTTGTCCAATCAACATTCTTGACATGGTCAAGTGCTCTTTGATAGTCGTCTTCCAATCCCATAATGATCATTGTATCCAAAGCATCAAAAATTGAAGCTATGATATAAAAAGAAATTTCAATCGCTTTGTTATTTGTTATGCTAATCTATACATGTACCTCCCCATCCGTTTCTACAGGTGTCAATGTTTGTTAGTAGTTCTTTAGAGTGCTCGTAAGCTGCTTTAAATGTACCTGGAATCAGTAGTTCCATTAGTGATTGGCTGCAATTCATCATGTCCATAGGCAAAGCTGGAGTAACCGTTCCAGGCATGCTGAAAAGCACTCTTGACCATGTTGGCCCTGAATGCCGATTCACTCGCTTTGGAGTCAGCTTTCACACATTGCAAGCAAACAGCAGCAATACAGTATAATCCAATGGAAATTTTCTTTACAGAGTACATCTATAATTGTAAGAGGGAACAGAAAGAGGTGAAGAAGGGTGGAATTAATGTGAGGATATAGTCAAGAATCCTGTTGCAATGCTATGCATGAACACATACTTTGATCGGAAGATATTGATATTATTGACACACAAAATGCATGTGCCAGCTGTATTCTTTATTATCATACACACACACACACACACACACACACGGCGTTCTACTCTAATGGATCTCCCCATTGATTCTTTCTCGAAGCAGTGCCTCGCTCCAAGGCTTCTTCTCTGGTACGGGGTATTTCTCTTTCCCCACTATTTCCAAAATCAGAATTTTCGCGTAGCTTACTCAGTCTAGCAGACTTTGCTTTCTCAATGTCGACTGCACTTTCGGGGTTCTTTTGAGCTTCCATTCTGATTTTCGACCATGTATTGTTGGGCAAATTCTCGGAGCGAATCTTGTCCCAGGCGCTTGGTTGAGGTGGTTGCTGGTGAGTGCGCTGTGTCTGTTGAGATCTGGAGAGGGGATCTGCTTCGTCTGTAATGTCCATTTCGTTATTATTGTTATTTCTGTTGAATGTTTGTCTGTTTCCCCATACTAAAAAAAAGCAACTCCCCAAGCCGGGAATGAAGTAAGTCTATTTGCAAACATTCTTGAGGAATTTCCTTATTCATTACCTCCATCTCCACTGGTGTTTTCGTTCATGTCAGGTGAGAATTGGTCTTGAGGACTTTGCGCTTCATGAAGCTCCTGAGGTGTCATTTGGTGGGGTCGCATCGTAGGGGCTGTTGAATGGCTGCCTGCACTTGCATTGGGTCCATTGACGCCTTGTCTACCCTTCATTGCCTCTAATCTACAAGACAGGATTAATCTAAAGATTCCATCCGAGTTTTACGGGGGGCAAATACTTGCTGTACTTCTCGAACGACGTTGATGAGACGCTGGGGATTTGGTAGCGTATTGATGGTTTTGACACCTGCTAATGCACCCGATATCAGGCCCATCTGTGAGCCCATTAGAAAGCCACCGCCTGTGAGGGCCAACATCTGGATAGGGTTGAACTTTTTGCTCTTGGCCAAGAGAAACGCTGCCATGGCGCCTGTCAAACCACCAGTGTATGCTGCACATATGACATGTTAGTACGAATGCTGCCCATTCCACTGTTTGCTGCTGCTTACTGTGCGTCTGAAGCTGGTCTCTGGCAGTGTCAATTGCCTTGACCTCTTGCTCTGTTAAATTGTGCTCTTTAATCTTTTCTCTCACGCGAGCGTACACATCGTCGTTGATAGCTGCCATTTTTTCTTTGATAGTTGTGCGTTGGATAAAAGACGTCGCTGCGTATTTATTTTCTCCACCCTCCCATTACAGTCGACGAAAAAAGGTTGGCCCAATAAAAAAAAAATAATTGGTCAGCTTGAAATGAAAATGTGTCGGCCAATGAAAATGTGTCATAATTTTGACAATGGGTCACTGTTTTGAAAATAATGGATCACCCTGAATCTACAGCTTAACAAGAAATAAAGTTATTTTACAGCCACATTTAGATCAGGTACATCAAATACATCAGGTAATAAAAAGATTTGCCTTATATTGAAGCACTTGAGATAATTATTTAAATATGCAAGAGAGTGCGTATTATATCAACATCGATTAGACCTAATTTGACTTGATAAATGTCAACTTGCGAATGATGAGTTTCTTACAAATGTAATAGTTCTTTTTGATAGACGTTGTTGTATGCTGACGCTGTGGCAGAGAAGGACACAGTAGAAGATCCCACTCTAACTGCGGTGTGAAGGCAACTACAAGTATCAGAATACCAGTAGTCTGTTCTTTCTGCGAAATAGAAGGACATTCCCGAAGAAATAATCGAGATTGCATTGCACCTGTATTTCAAGCATGCTGTGCAGCGGGTCAAGCAATTCTTAGACGATTAGCACCACTGCCAGAACAAATTGTCAATCTGCTTGACTCAGTACTTGTCCATCTACCTTATAAATGACATAGGATTGAGAAACAAACGCCTTTGACCGGCAACGTTAAATGGGATGGGTAGCATCTTCCTATATTATCAAAATTATGCATGAAGTAGTTTACGGTCACCTATTTAAGTAGTGTACGATCACAAAATATCTGTGATCATCCCTTTTCTTCTTTTGTTTCAAGAGTTCTATGTAGCCATAGACAGGGCTCGACACCAGTGCCTTATAATTAGTCTACAAGTATGTAAATAAACTTTCTAGCATTTACTATTCACTGTCAAGACTCATTTTTTCTTTTTACAGGAACCAAAAGAATCGTTAGAAACAACTGATAAAATAGCGAACAAGTTAGTACAGCAGATTCAGCCACTGAAGCGGAAGAGCCGGTTGAAGGAAGAACCACCTGTTCACACTGCGGTCGAGAGGGCCATTCCAGACGAACGCATTTCAATTGTGCAATAAATCCTGATAAATTGCACCCGGGGCCCTACATTTTTGTGCAGGAGCGAAGCGAGGGCCAGCGACTAGTGAAGGAAATACTGTCTTTTATACGGAAATATTCATGTCTTTTTAACAAACAAAATGTCAGCAGCCTTGGAAAATGGTTAAAGTCAGCAAAAGTAATCCTAACAGACTCTCCGATCAAAAGAATACACCGCAGTACGGGAGAAAAAGTGCAAGTAAGAAATGTGTATGTCTTGAAGGATGAATATTTAGGTAAGTTTGACTACAATTTGTAGAAAGCAGGCATTTTAATTATTGGGTTTTACTACAGCGAATACCCTAAAAAATGTGGGGAGAATACACGCCCGCGCCCCTGAGCGAAGCGAGGTTCAGCGACTAGTTTATTGGAAAATAACTCGCTGGAAAATCCGACTATTAGACAATTGCAACAGAAGTCTAATAAGAAAATATTGATCGAGAGCAACAATTACTTGATGCTATCAACTGTGCTTGTGATGTGGGTGTTAAACATTACCGACAAATCCTAGAGATAGCGGAACGTTTACAATATGATTCCCCTTGTATTCAAAATGAAGCTCTACTTGGAATATCAAAGTTAAAGCAAGTAAAACGATCAGCTGACAATGCGAAAATTGATGAGGAGCAGGAGCCAGAAAATACTCAACTGGTTAGCCAAGATGAAGAGAGATTTGAAAACACCATAGATTTTGTTCAGCGGTACAAGGAAACTAGAAATCGAATGAACTGGCGTGGTTGTCATGATATGCTAAAAAACAAACCAACGTTATCCATTATAAAACCTCAGAAGTGGTACGCACAGTGTATAACAGATTCAAGACAAAAAGTTAAAATGTGTCTCTTTTAGCCATTGTATCCACTATAATTATGAGTATGTTTGTCATAAACTCGATACCTATAGGCAATTCCTTATTCATAACACTGTATTTATCATTTAACAAGATTCACGTAAAAAAATCCTTTTGTTCTTTACTTGTATTATTTGTTCATATTTCGTACCTGGGATGTGAACTGTAAGAAACATCCTCTTTTTGAATTTTATTTTTTTTATTGGGCCAACCTTTTTTCGTCGACTGTACAACACTTGTTCATGCCCCAGGTTGGTTTGGAGGAGCTGCTGGCCACAGACTATGCATGAAATCAAGCAAAATGACACCGTATAAACACTTGAAGCTCACGTCTTTTATTGTGTATTGGCTGCTGTATTTACATGAGTTAAACTAATCTCCATGGCTTCTAGCCACCCATTCAAATCTCCTAGCGTGTTCCAAATAGCGTCGTAAAACTGCTGCTGTGAATGAAGGCCATCCAATGCAAGCGGCTGTAGGACTGGAATCGCTGCTTCTTGGTCCTTTTGCTCTCGCTCCAACTTTTGCTTGAATATCTCGGCCTCTGAGCTAATTGAGGTCAATGGGGGTATGTTTCTTTGCATGGTGGCAGGAGGGTCCTTGATCATATCTTGCAAAATCTAATCGCGCATCCGTTAGTACCAAGTAAAACGGTGCTTGACGGGGGTTTACCTTTTTATTAGAAGAGGCGTTGTCAGCACTGATGCTTCGACGATGCGAATCGCTTGAAAGAGTTTTATCTACAGTGGTAGATACTACTGGCGAGGAAGGCGTCACTTGTATTTGTTTTACTGGCTGTTGCTGCTGCTGCTGCTTGTTATTGATCAACGCCTTCAAATTGACACTGTCCTGGTCAGGCGATAATCTCAACGTGGTAGCAGATCGCACTCTTCTTGCCAAAGGAGAGGATATATTAGACATTGCATTCTTCAAGTTGGGCGCCATGGGCACAGGCTGACCTGTATCAAAAGAAGGTGATCGCTCTCTCTCCTGCTCATGCATTGGCCGCTGTTCAGAGTGAGATCTAGCTCGTATCATTGGTTTTCCACCTTCTGAAGATCCTGATTTGGATAGAGGCATTAGTTTTGAAACTGGAGAGTTCATCAGATTTCGAGGTGGGGGTGCGCCAGGCACCAGTCTACCACTACTATGACTCGCCATGAATTCGTGGCTACTACTCAATTGATCTGGAGGCGACATATCTCTCGCTGTATTAGGCCGTGAAGGCATGTCTCCTAATTGACCGTGTATGTGTGTAGTGGCTGTGGCTGTGGTGGTAGTAGTAGTAGTAGTAGTCGTCGTCGTCGTACTCGATGTTGCGGGGCTACTATTACTGGTCATTGTTGACTCTGTAGCTTTAACGAAATGAGGTGTATCTATAGTAAAATTATTAGACAGTAGTGTGGTCGAGTTGTTAAGATGGCTGGGTATGTTGAGGTTTTCTGCTGCCTTTTGCTCAGCTGTCATAAACATACGGACAAGAGGAAGCGATTCAGGGTTTCGGGTATATGTTCGTGGCGCTTTGATGGTAGCATCAGTCGTTGTTGCTGTTTCTTTGGCGGCTGTAATCTTCTTTTCTGCCAGTTTCACGGTCTTTTGTTGGCTGCTTTTGATAGTCTATTCATAATGTCAGCCCTAGAGCTTACAGTATGCGTATGAGGACCTTACATCAAACTCCCAAGTGTCCTCGTGCATGTCGTCAAAATCATCCATTGCAGGGTCTTCTGTATCACTACCCCATAATTCCAGCTGAATACATAGTCTATTAACACACGCATTGACTTACCTTTCACTGAGCTCATTAGATATAATGCTGCATCTCTTGGAAGCTTCATTTGTCTTTTTCCACTTGTCATATTTGGTAATCACATCTCGCAGTGCTGATCTAGGCACTTTGATGACACTCTTTATAAACCTGGATTTGAGCAGCTCATCCGCATTCAATCTCTAATAAAATACACGTTAATGTCCAGGTGGCTGGTACGCAGGTGGGATCTATACTGACTTCGTTTGGGTGTTCGGATAAACAGCAATCCACGAACTCTCGAATAGCAGGCGAAAACGTATCTGGCAGTCTGGGTGGAGCAGATTTTGGAATAACTGAGATGGCACGCATTGGATCCACGTTGGCCAGAGGTGGATTGCCTGTAGCCATCTCGTACACGGTGATGCCCAGCGACCAAATGTCTGCCTTGTAGTCATAGGAAGCGCCTTCTCTGATCACCTCTGGCGCCATCCAATAAGGAGTGCCTACAAACGTACTTCGTCTGAACGAATTAGCAGCAGCAACACCAAAATCGCACAATTGAACGTTTCCCTCGGCAGTCAGTAAGATATTGGCAGCTAAATCGTGTTAGCTGAATCCAATACTGCAACAGCTCATGCTTTACCCTTGATATCTCGATGAATGATCTGGTTTTTATGCAAATACGAGAGTGCAAGCAGAATTTCTCGAGTAATGACAGCAATGTAGCGTTCCTCCAAGTTGCCTGCCTTCATCTAATCATAACAAACAGTCAGCAAGCTGTTCTCTGCTCTGCTGTTCTCGAGATTGTATATTTACAATAGTTCGCACACTGCCACCAGCAGCATAATCCATGATAATCCACAGCTTGGTGTCGTTCAAAAAGCTGCCATAGTAGGGTGTGATGTTTTGTGATCGAGCATGTGTTAACTGTGACAGTAGCGCAATCTCTCGCTGTATGTCGTCCACATCGTCCTCTTCTGTGTCTAGATTCAAGACCTTGATGGCAATTACCTTGTTTGTGCGAGTATCAATTCTGTTGAAATGAGCTAGTCAGAGTGTATGTATGCCAATGTATCTGTGTACCGTACCCTTTGTAGACGGAGCCGTAAGCACCCTTTCCCACCTTCTTGAGCTTCTTATAGAGTTGTGAAGCAGGCACTGCTGGAGCTGCCTGTTTAAAAGACATTAGTGTTTGTTTATGGAAAGAAACGACTATTCAAACAGAAAACATCCAAACATAGTGTTACAACACCACACACAGTGAAATGTGACCATGATTGGCTAGAGATCTCCTTTCAATATGACGTACAGAGTAAAAAGTGCATTGGAGCTGTCCAAATATAAAACATGCATCATTTTCTCGGTGAATGCCTTTTTGTCTCTTTCTTTCTCTCTCTCTTTTCTTTATCTTTAACATAAAAAGATGGCTGATTCTCCTCCACTGAGACACATCAATGCGCCGTTGCTACACGGCAATGGACAAGCAAGCAGTATTCCCAGCTCACCTCGACTGCCACATAGGAAATTACCTCAACACGAGCAACCTGTCAAGCCAAAGAGTCGGTATATACCTCAGCGAATGTAAGCATCATCTTTTGTGTATGTATGCGTCATAGTTGCCATGTCATTGACTAGCCTATCTACCTATAGTGATGAAATTGGAAGCCCAATTCGACATAATCTGGCTTATTCATCATTGCCTGCTTCCAGATCAGAATCACCAGTACCAGCATCTGTCAATCCCGTGATACCAAAGGAAGAACGTCCATACACGCCCTTATCGCAGGCTGCGGGGTCTCAGGATCCTCGTTACTTGCTGAATGCTGTCAAGAATTTGATGCGTACTCGTCATGGCAGTGTATTGACTCGAAATACCATATTAAAGATGGACCACTTTGAGAAGGGTAAAATGGAGATATTCGTGATGTCTAGGTATCACCCAATCTAATCGATAAGATCTAGGCATGAATACAAAGCTGGATTTTCATTTACAAGGAGCACCAAATTTCCGTGTAGCGGATTTAAACGTATATGGTGTGGCACAGCCAACTGTAGGTAATCAACGACTAAGCAACAAAGGCCTGTTATATTGAATATGCTGTAGACTATTGGTTTATCCACTGTATTGGCGCTACTGAATTGTCACCCCAAGAGCAACATCAAGGCATCGTGTACTTGGTAAGTGAATCGGATATGGAAACTTTGAGTTTTGTGTGTGTGTGCTGAGACAGTCTGTTAGGTTTTTGACTCGAGAGGAGCCATTGAGTGAGTAGAAAACGAGCGACCCGCCTTCAATTATACTCATACAGCTGCACAGTTTATTTGAATGGACACCCTTATGTGTTGCGAGATTATGCTGACCCATTGCAGAACATGGTGGCATTTTTAGGTATCAATGCAGCGCGACTAGAGAAGCTAGAGGAGCGGCTCAAGCATGATGTGATCAAGGAAGCCAAGAATATGGGAGGACTAATTCTGGTACATCAAGAATTGAGTAAGTTGCTGCTATTGAGTGGAATTTGAAACCGTTATTGACCTGTGTTTCGCAGCGGACGGTACCATTGTCCCTTGTTTTATCGCTGCGGACCAAGTGCAAACCCCCAGAGAATGTAAGTTGTACCACAATCACAATACAGTAAACTGATCATGGACGTGTTGCAGTGTTTGAAGAATTCCAGCAGCGTGATTATAGATTGAAGTATTTTAGAATCCCCATTTCACCTGAACAAGCACCCGAAGACAACTATTTTGATGAATATGTGCGCGTTATCAAATTATTAGAGCCTACAGATCCCTTGATCTTTAATTGCGGTATGGGCGCCGTGCGAAGTAAGTAGAAAAAGACCTCACCTATGCATACAGCCATTAAGCGCTACTACTTAGCTACTGTGGGCATCGTCATTGCGCAGATTATTCGTCGTATACAATTACTCGAGTTGAACGAGCCTGACCCATTTCCTATTCCTGGCTGGAATTACGCTGACACAAATATCTCGGAAAACGCAAGCGATGTACCAGCAAGAAATATTTCCCCTGAATTGTTTAGAGGATGGGAAGAAGTTGACACTATCCAGAACCAAAACCACGCGCTACTAAGATTAGTTTACATCCTGGAACAAGGTTTGTTGGCAAAGACCACAGCATCCAACAGCGTCTCTCACACAATTCTCAGGTCTTAATTCGAAAATGTCGCCCAGGTCAGCTATCGAATGGGCTTTGGAACGCGGCACCATGATTGAGAACCTCAAGGAAGCCATCATGGGTAACTATCATGTCATCACTGCCTTGACTGCCGTACTTGACAGCGGCAATTTTAGTAAAAAGATGATGGATGAAGTGATTGATCAATGTAAGACAGCTTTTTTCTCTTGTGTTGTAGTTGAATAGTGACATTGTACCTTTTTTTTTTATGTAGCTGATGCTGTCATCAACCTTCGCGAAGACATCTTGATGAACAGAATCAAGCAGACAACGCAGCCATCAGCAGGATACGAATCCAAAAACAGTAACATTGCCAAAGCAGCGGTTGGCCTTCAACGTTACTTTTCATTGCTCTGTTTCACAGCTTACATCAACGAATCAGCCGACGATCAGTTCAACGTTAAATTCTCAGATTGGCTGAAATCGAGAAGCGAGATTTGGACCATGCTGCAGAGTATTCGACGCAAGAGCCCCAAGCTTTATCTGTTTAGACCTGTGGATGATTTGCATCGATTGATTCATACTAGTACATTCAGCGCTTCGCTGAACTCGCATCGTCGTCAGAATGCATTAGGCTATGGTCCTGGCATGTTTGAAATGACTGGTGCAGGTGGACAGCTAGGATCAGTGGCGCAAGAGATTGAGGAGTATGTCTTGAAGGTAAAGTATTGATGTGGCATGGCTAGACACATATACTCATTAAGCGTAGTCTCGCACTGGAGCTGTTCTTACATCGCAAACCATTTTGAAGATTGATTTCTGGAGCACCAGCCAACTGGATGTCGACGAGCACAACCAACTTCAAAAACTACCTACACCAGGCGGTGTCAATACAGAAGAAGACGACTGCAACAACATTGTCAGCAAAAGATCTCAACGTCATCATGTCTTTTTGGTTGAAGGCGGATCTAACTTTAGACGCATCAAACACACACATGTGTATGGTATTGCTCAGCCTACTGTGGATGGTCTTCGTACTGTGATCCGAAGACTCTTGACAGACCAACCAAAGAACGACAAGATTCAATGGATCAATTTGCGCGAAGAGCCCATCATCTACATTAATGGTATTCCTTACGTCCTACGTGATAGGTATTTCACTTTGCGTAACATCAAGGTGTATAAGGGTATCACTGGCGAACGGTTAGAGCAGCTAGAAGAACGCTTGAAGCAAGATGTCATCCGTGAAGTACTGAATTATGACGGTCGTATTTTATTGCATGGTGAAGACAAGGACGGTAATGTTTTGGCGGCATGGGAGGAAGTGGACACCAATGATATCATGACTGTGCGCGAAGTGATGACCTCTGTTGCCATGGAGATTGCAGACGAGCTAGACAGTGATACCAGTAGCAGCGATTCCTCAGTCGGCAGGGTCGCTCTTCGCCATGGCGATGTGCTCGATTATTACCGCGTGCCTGTTACTGCCGAAAAGGCTCCTGAATGGTGTGATTTTGATGAGATCCGCAATCTGATAACAAGCACAGATTTATCCAAGACAGCGCTGATCATGTATGTATATGTGTAGAGTCAGGTACAAAATAGAGACTAATCACATAGTCATGATAGGAACTGCCAAGTAGGCCTGGGAAGATCTACATTGGGCACAGTGATTGCTACTTTGATTACCCGATGGATCAAACCTAGCCACGTAAAAGAAGGCAATGATCACCGTCGAAAATGTCAATATTTGAACTATCAAATCATCAACAGCTTACTTAGAGTCATCAAGAATGGGTTGGAAGTCAAGCATACAGTGGACGATGTGATTGACACATGTGGTGCTTTCCTCAACTTGCGTGAAATGATTGAATCAGAACATATCAAATCAGATAACCAAGACGACGAGGTCAAAAAGAAGGCGCACATCAAACGAGGCATTGCTGCGTTGCAGCGTTATTTTGTCTTGCTATGTTTTGAAGCCTATTTGGATTCCACGTCTCCAGAGCTTGTCAATTCCACCCCCACATTTGAATCCTGGATGAACAAACGACCTGAAATTGGCACCTTGTTGCAAGAATTTGAGCACCCTGATGAGCATCTGATTACACCTGTCGAGAAGTCGATTGGTGATGGAGTGGCACTCTCCAGTGAAATCATGAGTGTGGTGGCTTCTCGTCATGGCCAAGTTTTGGCTCAGCAAACGATACTAAAGCACGATGCGTTCCCCGGGTGTCAAAAGATGAGTTTGAAGGAAAAGATCGAGGGCGCTTATAATTTTAGACGAGTGCAAGTGCAAGATGTCAAGTCATGTGTTAAACTGCCTAACAAGGCGGCAGACGACAGTGGGTTAGCTGCTGATCTGGAGCGTAGTGATGAAGAAAAGCTGGACCCTCCCTTCATTTGTGGATGTGCTATGCCCTCCAAGGACGCCATTAAGGCGGTCTTGAAGTCAATGAATGCAGGTCCTGGAGGAAAGAGAAAGGTGCTGTGGACATGTCTTCGGGAAGAGCCTGTGTTGTACGTCAACAAGCAGCCATACGTACTCCGTCTGTTCCAAGACCCATTGAAGAATTTAGAATCGACTGGTATTACAACGGACAGAGTTGAAGGCATGGAAGAACGTATGAAATTGGAAGCGATCAATGAATGGAAAGAATACGATGGAAGATTGTTACTCCACGATGAAAAGGCCAATGAAAAAAAGAACGAGTTTGATCTTGTGGTACAGAATCACAATCAAAATACAAAGCATCAATATGACGAACTCACAAGCTAAATATAGGGCATGTGGGAATCTGTACAAATTCAAGACATTGAAACACCCAAAGAAACCTTTCAGTCGATTATTGACGAGGGTTATCAAGTGGATTACCTGCGAATTCCAATGTAATTATACAATCTTAAGGTTTTGTGCAACGTTTAACATATCGGTTTCATGTAGCACGGATGAACAAGCACCAATTCCCGACGTTTTTGATCAGCTAATTTGTAGAACAAAGAATGCCAATACTGGGGTCGATGTGTTGTACAATTGTCAAATGGGGTATGGATTCATCAATAGGCTCTTTTGGCTTATTGTGTGTGATAATAACCATTTTTTTTAATAGACGTGGTCGTACAACAACGGGTATGGTTACTGCGTGTCTGATGGCCATGATTATGAATAACGATGCGATCATGATGGATAAGAATGGCCATATCTTGGTTGATTCGCCTCAGTCGACGCGTAAATCATTCATCTACAATAGCGAGAATGAAGAGTCGATGGAGGAGAGCTACCTCAATGGCGAATTCAAGATTATTCTTCAGCTGGTGAGCATGTTAACGTATGGTAAGCTGGCTAAGCGTCTTACAGACAAGGCCATCAATATGTGCGATCACATGCAAAACCTCCGAAAAGCCATCTATGATTACAAGTTACGTATGGATGCAATCGAGGACCCCAAATCCAAGCAATACAAGGCCATCAAAGACATTGCTCTCAACTATTTGATCAGATACTTTTACCTGATCGTGTTTGCCAACTATCTTTTGGAGCAATTGGCACTGGCAAAGGTGCAACAATCTGATGCCATCTCCAGTGAACCCGACGCTATCTGCGATGAGACGATGGATAAAGCGAGTACATTTAAATTATGGTTGCAGGGCAGACGAGAGATTACAAACATTTTGAAACTACAGCCTGTCGAGCTATCTTAGATAAAGAGCATATCAAAGATAATCAGCATTCAATAGTAACGATAGTACTCATTGTAAAGAATAAAATAGACGTGGAAATTTATGGTTATGGTGTGTATCTGCCATGTGTGCACCAGCTATGGATATTACTACTAAATTCATTCAATTACCTGTATCCAAGGATAATATTGTCATGTTGGGAATATTATTAAATTTCATAGAACATTCAGAAATGGATCTTGCCGTATTTGAATCAGGAAAAAACCCGGGTCTATATTTAATGATTTGAATAAAAATCAGGACATTTTTCCCGCTTGTTGAACCAGTAGATAGAAAGATCGACCATGGACGCTTATCTTTGATTACCTATATCTTCTTTATCCTTTGATTTACTACCTGCCCAACATCTCGATTCACAAATTCAGAGCAAGATGGAGCACTAGATCTTGAATTATCATTGTGAAAAAAAAAAGAAAAACTTAATCTTGGAAAGTGTGAGAACATTGTGTTCCATCTGAGAATAGCAAACATGTAAAGTCAAGTCTTTGGGAACTTTCATACTTTTCTCATAGACGGTCTATCAAATTGATTGGAGGCCTTAGCAACGATTGGTGAGTTGCCATGGCCTTGATTTGCCTTTAGAGGGAACCACACATTTTATAACAAGAGAAGCAGAGATAAGGTTTGCACAGCTCCGATTCATTCGGATCAACGTATTAGTCTGTGATATCCTGCTCAAAATGCACACATGGTTTGTCTTCATGAATAGATCTATTGTCAAGGCTGCATTGTTCATATAGCTGTATGAGATAAATCTGCTTTGAAGCGCATGTTTTCCAATGGCTTCATGTTGAAGCTATTATTTCATGCCTTGAAAGTTTAGCGCAAGTGATATTCCAGATCAAAAGTCAGATTTTGTGATCTGTCACCGTGTAAAAAAAAAAAAAAAAAAAAAAAAATGGAATAAATCAAGTATAAATACGATACCTCGTCTTGGACAATAAGCCAAAATCATCCAATTTCATATCCTTATTCGATTAATTACATGCTCCAAGGTCTCAAGAATAAGCTCAATTTCAGTGAAAAGAACAATGAAGAATTAGACTCAAACTTACCTTATGGTATGCCACCTGAGGAGGTATCCAAGCCTTATCCTCGTCCTATACAAATCATGGCCAATGCCATCTTTTATGTTTGGAATAACATTTTGTTGCAACCCTTCTTGCGTTCTTGGAGCTTTTTGGCTGCTAGAACTAGCTTGACTTTTTGGATCATTGTAGGCATGGCTGTAGGCATCTTGATCGGCCATTTCGCCCCTGATGCCGGTGTTCAATTGAAGCCTTTAGGTGATGCATTCATTCGAATGATTACCATCATCGAAACTCCCCTTATTTTCAGTACTCTTGTCGTCGGTATTGCTGGCCATGGTGACGATGTGGGCAAGGTTGGAAGATTGGCTGTTAAAACTATCATTGTAAGTTGTCTGATGTCGCACGGTTATTGATCTTGTAGTTCTAACATGTCTGTTCTACAGTATTTTGAAGTCGTTACTACATTCGCTTTGGCTGTTGGTCTAATCATGGCTAATTTGATTAAGCCTGGTCAAGGCGTTGTCTTGTTTGGTGACACTAGTCAAGTAGAAGGCATGGCCGAGCAAGAGGCATCCATTACCTGGTACGGCGAGATGGAGATGATTATCCCCAAGAACTTCTTTGTTGCTGCTACAAACAACCAAATCTTGGGCGTCGTTTTCTGTGCTGCCATGTTCTCTTGTGCTATGATGAAAGCTGATAAAAAGTCTAAGGAATTCATGCTTAGAATCAATGACTCCATGTCCATGATCATGTTTAAATTCGTTGCTCTCATCATGAACTGTAAGTTGTATTTTCTAGTGTTTTCTTGTACGCACCTTTAACAACCTCTTTTTCTCTCTCTCTCTCTCTCTACATAGATGCTCCTATTGGTATCGGTGCTGCTTTGGCTGCTGCTGTAGGAAAGAATGGTGTTGATATCCTTGCCAACCTTGGTAAATTGATTGGCTCTTTGTACGCTTCTTTAGCCATCTTCGTCATCCTGATTCTGATCCCCATCATGTTTATGACTCGCGTCCCTATTTTCGGTTTCTTCAAGGCTGTTGCTCAACCTTGGTTGATTGCATTCAGTTCTGCCTCTAGTGAATCTGCTTTGCCCAAGGCTAT
Source organism: Mucor circinelloides (assembly GCA_037974945.1). Classification (NCBI taxonomy): domain Eukaryota; kingdom Fungi; phylum Mucoromycota; class Mucoromycetes; order Mucorales; family Mucoraceae; genus Mucor; species Mucor circinelloides. Next base: position 88,975 of record JBBNAA010000023.1, on the reverse strand, counting down.
GGAGAAGATGAGAGCCTTTGGATGTCCCAACTCGTTGACTGCCTTTGTTATTCCCTGTGGTTATTCTTTCAATTTGGATGGTACTACTCTCTACTTGGCTTTGGCTAGTATTTTCGCTGCTCAAGCTGGCAACATCAACTTGCCTCTTGCTACTCAATTATCCATCATGGGTACATTGATGCTTTCCTCCAAGGGTGTTGCTGCTATTCCTCGTGCCTCTTTGCTCATCTTGGCCGGTACTGTCACTCAATACAACCTTCCTTATGAAGCCATTCCTATGATCATGGGTGTCGATGCCATCATGGACATGGGCCGCACTTCCATTAACGTTTTTGGTAACTGTCTTGGCTGCTGTGTCATGTCTCGTATTGAAGGTTCTTTCCGTGGTATGGAATGGAGAGAAGAAGAAATCGATAGACGTCGTCTCCAATTGATCGAACAAGAACGTCACCAACGCCAAAACGATGGTCTTTCTGAGGAAGTCTCTTTTGATGGTCATGGCAACGCTGAAAAGTTTGAGCATCAAGAATTGGACGATGTTGTTGTCGTTCATGACGGCCGTGCTGATTCTGTGAATAGCATTGAAATCACTCCTGCTCCTACTAATAAGCATCATTAATTTGATACTGTATAAATATCTTGTATTATATCTCACTTTACTGTATTTTTATAAAAGAATAAATTTTAACATTTCATAATTAATACATAAACGCCCGTTTTATTAGTAGTCCAGTAATTTTGAATTTCGCATCTATGCATAACATTCGCAACTGTCTCTTTGTACTGATTTACGCGATTTTCGTGGTATCGTCGCCACTGAAAGCTAATAGTTTTCGACCTAACGTCCAATATTACTATTTGCATCACTCTCAAAGTAATGCCTTTAACGTTTCCGAGCTTATTCAAACTAAAAAGCTGTGTTTACAGAGTACGTTAGTATGTAATAGAAAAACAATGTGGCTCAATTAGTCAGTAGACAAAAAATGGATATCATGAAGTATCAATTTATCAGTACAAAATTTGAATATGGAGAGTCTTTCTCTTTCCTCTCAAACGTAATTATAACAATGGCCAACTCATCTAAAAGGTATTTATTAGAGTCCGTTTTATATATTCATGACCTCTAGTGCTTGTATTATTAGAGTGGTACACAGGACCTTCCAAATTCTTAAACATTACGCTTCTTGGTAGTAAACATGCATTCAGGTCTATATCCAATAATACTGTTGGATGGTGCAAATAGCAACTTGCTTTCAAGAACATTGAACGATATATCCGACTTCTGCTGCCCTAAAAACCTACAGTTGCTACATGGCTCAAACTACGAAAGTCTTCTGGAGCCACTGCAAGCCTAGTGTCTCTTCTGTGATGATGAAAGAGAAATCAACAAAACCTGTAAATATCAGCCTTCTGTATGAGTTTGTAGATCCTCACAAAAATCCGCAACAGAAATTGTCATGGTTTCTTAAGGCAGTTTATGCATCATATAGTATAGCATTTCCCTTGCTAATTATCGCTTTTTGGGCTACTAGCAATTATTTAGGGACATTGTACAATCAATGGTTAGTTAATAGCAGGAAGGAATAGCTTATTAGTCCTATGTTTTGATTCATATCTAATTAAAGAAAGGGTCTTCTGTATAAGGTTGATAAAGCTTGACAGCTATCAGAGAACGGCTACAACCTTGCGTAATGTATTAGGTCAACAGTAACTATCTGTAAATTTAACCAATTTTATATACAGTGGTACTTATATACAATCGACACCGCATAGCATCTGCACAGGATTAACTACTTGAATCATCAATTGCTTCCATGATAGCTATTGCTGATGTGTGCTGCCACATTTCAATCCCCGAAGTCAGTATTGCTTTGAATCCTGAGAGCTGAAATTCTGATCTACTTGATGAAAAATTTTTTGAATCAAGATTTTCTCTAGAATCGATATATCTAATCTACCTGGCATATTAATTGTCTCAAGTACTTCCTTGAATTCTCTATCGAATGGTCTAAATAATTTTTTCATGTTTCACCAAATATACTTCTAAAATAGGCAAAAACCAAAAATGCGTTTTTAGTCGAAAACACAAGCTTTTGAAAAATAACTACCCAAAGTAACAGCTTTATATGATAAACTGAGCTCGTAAGTCCATTTTTTACCATAGTAAGTTATGGTAAAAAACTTTGTTTTAGTGGTGAAAAATGCGATTCTTTGATTTTTAGCAAAAATCCCTTGCTAGTATACGTGCAAAAATGGGGATATGGGTCGATTTGTCATGATCCAAAAAAAATCGAGAAAATTCGTCAGCAAGTAACTGCTAGACGAGAGCGAATGTTTGGTGTTATTCTGAGGGTCTAAATCAGCGTCTAACTCAAGAAATCGCTCGTCAAATACATCAAATTATGGCTGTGTTTCAGCGCACTATTGAGTATTAAGGGTTGATGTAAGTATGCCACCTACCCGTATATACAACGTTTTCTCATAGATGCAGCACGAGAGCATCTTAGACGAGTCATATCTACTGTTACAAGTGGAGTTATAAAGGTTTTAACGCAGTTTGTGCTCTTGACATCACAGTGTGATTGCCTCTCTGAGTGCCTAAATCATGTTGCTGTCCATAATGAACAATGGCGCACAAAGTAAAATAGGGTGAAGTGTAGTCTACTATGATTACGCTTAAAATAATATAGCTGTGCTGTTAATAATCTTCGATTGTGCAAATAGCAATGCCCAAAAAAAAGTTGGTAAGTGTATACTACTGACAACTTTGCTTTACGCCATCAACTTTGATTCATCAACATTGTTTATACCACATAGCAATATTCCAGAAAGAATTTGCTTTTGAGGCAGGATTTCTGGTCAGGTAAACAACACTGCTTGTAGTAGCACTACCTCTATAGACATTCAAATATTGTCCCAAGATGACATGGAATTATTTTGTACATTTGACATCAAAAAATCGATATTATGGTTTACAAACACCATAATGCTTATTGCAATAGTTTGACAGCCTATCAATGAACATAGTAAATACCTGTTGCGATCAAGTTGTCATTAAAAAGCGCGAATATTATTCGATATACAATGATTTATTTGCTTATTTTATAGGGGTCAAGACTTTCCAATGTTATTGACGGCTTTGATTCCGATATATACTAGCCTGTGCAGCTGCTTCTTCTGCAAGTTTAAAGCCGCCCGAGAAATTGTACATACAGTTTACTCGTATTTCCAAACAGGGCCATGCTGCAAGGCATATCGACACTATTAAAGTTTTTACCAAAAAGACATGATGGGGGAAGGGTGAGGGAAGGGGGGGGGGGATGCATCCGTAAACCCAGATTAAGGAGAGTTAAAAACGGATCCAAGCGTGTCTTGGATAGACTCAAGATGCGGTCATAGTATAGTAGCTGATAAAGAGGAATGGAATATCAGCAGTGTGGATTGTATGATACGCGATATCCTGAGCATTTGTATTGTATGCGATTTAACTACAATATACAGAACGCAATGTTGGTTTTACATACAGAGCGAACAAGCAAGTCTCCTTGATTGACATGCTAAGAATACCAAGATCAGCAAACACCAGAGAAAAGTTGATTTGGTGCCACAACGTTTGCCCCTTTACAAGTCGGCTCAGGCAAAGTATCTTGATTACATATCGATTTTTTCAGTCAGAATTTCGATCCTACGCTTTCCTATTCTGCTCCATTGTGCTTCCAACCTTGAATTATCTCTGGATGGTTGCACATATCATTGGGTAAAAACTGGACGACGACGTCACTTGAGGGTTAGAAAAAAAGCTTTCTTTTTTGCTCCTCACTCACATTTTATCGCTCTTTCTTCTTGAGGAACTTTTAGATTGGAAGATTGATAGCATCATCTATACTCCCCCCACTTTACTATAAAGATATCAAACCACCATGTCTCACGGCCCGCCTCGTCCTTATGCTCATAACTATTCCAATATGCCAGCTAGCAACTTGTCAAGGCAGCAACCACATCAATCACAAGTAATTAACAATCAGCAATCATTTCAGCAAGCGTTGGTCACTAGCAGCCCACCTACCATTGGACATGTGCAACAAGCTAATAGTAATTCCACAAGTGCAGGTAGTAACAACACAAGCGCAAGTAGTCCAAGCAGCGTAGGTAGAGGTATAAACCCAAATGCAACACAAGAGACAATGTACTGTGATAGCTGCCAGACATTTCGACATGTGTCGTTCTTTCATGAGAGAGATTTCAAGTATAATGTGTGCAATATATGTCATACGCGTGAGATGCAAAAGAGGAAGCATCAGCTGGAGAGATATGAAATGTATGAGGAGCAGCAAAGGACGTATAAACAAGCCAGATATCATCAAATCCAGTATGCGACACCTCAGCAACAGCAACAACAGCAACAGCAACAGCAACAGCAACAGCAACATCAACAACACCAACAGCAGCAGCTGCCTCCTGCTCAGTTACACTCTTCTGCCCCTATTAATTTAAATAGCAGTTCTGCTGGTAATTCACCATTACCACCTCCTCAAACACTTTCCTCGCCTCAAATCAAACAGTCTCCACCGTCCTCCAACATAATGCAGTCTTTGTCTCAAGTCAAGAACAACACAAATACCAACACTAACAATAACAAATCAAACATGTTTACTAATTCCACTATGCGAAATCAGCCGCAACTGCAACCGCACTTGCATTCGCAGCAAGTCATGTCATCTACTATATCGCTACCTTTACCAAATCAACAAACGCAACAGCAGCAGCAATCTCCAGATTTGCACCAAATACCACCAGCATCACAGATAAAGCACGAAAGCTTACTCCATCGCTTGGACAAAAGCAATACGATTGTCAGCAATAATCTACCAAATCCATTACCACCTACAAACTCCAATTCGACCCCCATCACCTTACCACCAACGACTCTCAATCAACCTACTCCTAACGTCACTGCCTCTACCACTGTACTGACACCGCCAGTAACACATCACAAGAACACAAGCACATCTGCTGAAAGGGCTGCACAAGAGGTCATTGACCTAGATACATTTGTCAGGGAATTAGAAGGGGAGACGGAATTTGATCGCAAGCAGTACCATTTGGACATTGGACCCTTGATGGAAAGTATGGGAGAGAACCCCGGGTTTACTCAACTGGGAAGAGGCATTTGCGAGAGAGTGTTGGAGGGTACAAAATTCAATTTTAGGTAATGTTTGGTAGTGTAGGTGCATTTGACACGGATATTAATGCAAGCTGTATAGTCTGAAAGATCGACGAAGATCAACAAAAAGCCCTGATACATTATCTACTCTGCGATATTACTGCTCGCAAAGAGCTGATACTGCGAAACCTCGAAAAGTCGAACACCCAAAGGCACAAAGTAGATATGATTGCGCTGGCGCATTGACAATCATTGTTGATTTGCTCAAGAAGACTGCACATGTGACAGTAATTCATAAGCATTCACATCCACCTTTCGTATCACAACATCACCATCATAATCAACACCATCAACAAAAGCAACAGCAACAGCAACAGCAACAGCAACAGCAGCAACAGCAGCAACAGCAGCAACAGCAGCAACAGCAGCAACAACAGCAACAGCAGCATCAAATGACATCTTCGTTAAACCAACCTCCCTTAATTCCTCATCTGCAACAGCATTCTCCCCAGCGCCACCACCCTCCTTTAACACAACAACAACAACAGCAGCAGCAGCAGCAGCAACAGCAACAGCAACAACAGGCTGCTCAACAGGCTGCTCAACAGCAAGCCGCCCAGCAGGCTGCCCAACAACAAGCACAGCAACAACATGCGCTTCGTTTGATGAGACAAAAACAGGCCAAACAGGTTGAAAAACAATACGAAATTTTGAGACAAAAGGTTGCAGACATTGGGAGTTTATTGGAATCTCAGCAGCAGTACGGTAACAAGGACTTTTTGCAGACAGCCACTGATGCATTAGCGGGGGCGGATGAAATGCTGAGTGCATGCAAAGCACATGAATCCTCTGACATGACACTTCAGCCAAACAAGTATACCGTCCATTACAATAAAAGGGGAGATCACTTTGTATAATAAACGTATATTATGTAATCACCATGCCGGGATATTATATGAAGTAGATACGCTTGTGGTACGTTCTTACGGAGAATATCAGTCTAATGGCGGGGAAGAAACACGAAATGATGATTACCCCCCAAAAATGATGTAAAGAAAGAGAGTGAGGGAGGAGATTTGACCATATCAAGTAATCTATTGAGAAACACACTAAAGTGAAACTTTTTTTTTCTCTCGCATCTTGTATATAAAAGGCCATGTCATATCAAACAGAGCACCTCTTCTTCTTTATTTCATATAATATTCATAAATTACAAAATGTCTGCCCCACTTCCTACTCTCCCTGAATTCTCTCTTAAAGATAAAGTTGCTGTCGTTACCGGTGGTGGAAGGTAAGTTTGGTTGATTTGGTTGATGCGCATTTGGACATGGTTATTGATAAATAAAAAAAAACACCAGAGGCTTGGGTTTAGAAATGAGCAGAGCTCTTGCTGAATCTGGTGCCAATGTTGCCATCATGTTTGTGTCTAGTGAAAAGACTCATGACACAGCCGCTCAAATTGCCAAGGACTATAATGTCACCTGTAAGGCTTACAAGGCTGATATTGTTGATCCTGTTGCTGTCAAGGAAGCTGTTGATCAAATCTACAAGGACTTTGGTGCTATTGATGTCTTTGTTGCTAATGCTGGTGTCAGCATTGGTGGTAAGACCGAGGTACGTGCATTTTGCTCGTGTGCATGGCGCCACAGGTATTCACATCTATCATAGGAATACGATTTGAATGACTGGAAAAAGACCATGGATATCAATGTCAACGGTGTCTTTTACAGTATTCAAGCTGCCTCCAAATATATGCTCGAGAAGGGTAAGGGTAGTGTTATCATCACATCTTCCATCTCTGGTCATGTCGCCAACCGTCCTCAACCTCAATGTGCTGTAAGTATTTAAACGTATTGTGTGCAGCGAACGCGGTTATTGAACAGTATGCATATTACTAGTACAACACCTCCAAGGGTGCCACTACTTTGATGACCAAGGCTTTGGCTACCGAGTGGGCCACCAAGGGTATCCGTGTCAATGCCATCTGTCCTGGTTACATGAGAACTGAATTATTGGACATTACTCTCAAGAACAACCCTGAATGGGAGAGACAATGGAACCAATTCACTCCTATGGGTCGCGTTGGTGAAGCCAAAGAACTCAGAGGTGCTGTTGTCTTTTTGGCCAGTGATGCCAGTACTTATGTTACAGGTATCGAATTGTTTGTTGATGGTGGCTACACTTGTGTATAAATCTGTACTTTTATTATCTCTCTCTCCCCCATCCATACTACATCATCCTTTGTTAAATAAATCGTAGCGTATATATATAAATGTATACTTGTTCCATTTCATCTTGATATGATTTCATTTAGTTTGTTCGGGCATTCGATTTGATAAGACTAAAGGTAATTAATCTTGGGTCAATGACACAATGTTGCCTCCATCTCCGTCTGAAAGATGATCTTTACAGAAAATTCAAGATATCCAGAAGATTAGCGAGATAGAGAGAGAATGAAGAAGGCTAAATTAGACTACATTCATTCTATATAAATGGCGCAGGGACTATTGCCAATCATTTGACGTATGGGATAGAGCCATACCGAAATGGACGTTATGCCATATAGGTCAAGACACGGCCATAATTTGCAGAAATGAATAGCAACAGTACAAGGACTATGTCGTATACAGCAATGTTTATAGACAATAAATCAAGATGTTTATTGAAAATTGAAGGGTACATGATGAATAAATTACTCGATGGAAAGAAAATCAAATAAACAACAAAGCATGCATTGTATTATATGAACATGGAAGGTATATGTGAATGCGTTGATAACAGCGGTGTATGGTTAATTGGTTGTTGTTGGTCCATCTCCCTTGACTCCATCCATACTTTCGAGTACGGGCAATACCTTTTCCCAGATTGCAGTGCCCTGAATTGTCATGCATTTGTTAATTTTCTGCTAATTCTACCATCACCGCCAATTTACAATACCTTTTGATAAAACTCAATGTGACAGTCTGCATATGCCAATAAACCTTGCTTCAGCTCCAATGTCTTGGTCTTTTGAAATACTTCAAACTCTTTGATCACTTGATTCGAAAACCCATTGGAGTCATCATTGGCTCTAGTTACCTCGTCTTGTAGCTATGCCCATTACACATTAGATGGATATAGAACATGGCATGTCTCTATGCGCACTTACCTCTTTGACGCGCAATTCTAGCTTACTCAACTTTTCTCGTCGTGCTCTCTCCATGTTGACACCTCGCACTTCATTCAACTTGTCTGTCACATAATCTGAGATATATAAGCCCCCAGCTGCCATTCCTCTATCATTGTATTTTCGGCCTGGATATTGTGTACGATCACGTAACTGTACTGTTTGATGTAAATATACAGATAATTCCTCGAAATCAAGTTGTTTTTGGTCTCTTGCTTTCAATACGTCCTTTTTCATAAAAAAAAACAAAGTCAATCCCGCAATAATCAAATGCACCCAGTCAAATTTTACCTTGGCAGCATGACAGTAGGCTAGTAACTCATGGATTTCGTTCAGAAATTGTACCTCTTCTACCTCCGTCATGTCCTTCATGGCCTTTGAGTATGCTTTGGATGTCTCTGCAAACTGGTACAACGAATTGGTGATGTTTGTTTCCAATGCTGATAGCCCCTGAATACTATTTGCAAAGTTTGTATAATCATTCTGCAAATCCGATTGCCTCTTATTGATTCGAAAGTACAATTTCTCCACTGTGTTTAAATTATCCTCCAATTTGCTGATCTGCTCCTTCATTTCCTCAAACCGCTCATCCGGCTTCTTTAGTTTTGCAAACGCATTTACAAGCGTATCACTGATTGAATCTATGATTGACGTTGTGTGTGGTATATTCAAGACTTGTGATCGCTTGTCGTTTTTCTATCCATTGAAATCAGTAACGCATCACAAGCACAATTGCGTCGAAAATACGTACAAAATCAGTTGATTCCAGAAAGATACGGGTGCATTGTGACTTTTGCAGTAAGGGATGTCTTGATATTCTATCCAGAAACCATTGCAAGCTATACTGAAATGTAAGAAAAGCGTGGTCTCCCTTCGTGACGCAACAACTTGCCTTAACTGTCTTCTCTGAATGAACTCTGTGCTGAATCTGTCTCCCTTGATATACTCTGAAAACAATGAAATTAATGCCAGCCCAAGATTAAATGATGCAATTATGTTACCTAATCTGTGTTTCTCTGGCAATGGTGGAACAATACAAGCAGGATATTCAAGAGATAGTGTTGTATGCAGCCAAACAAAGTCCTGGTACCGTCTTCTCACAGGTCTTGGCTTACTAGAGCTAAAGTTCTCTACTTGTGTCTATATAACATGATATGGTGTTATTAATAATACTTCAAAGAGTGATTGACATTGTCTATATTTACATTGGTCGTAACAAGATAGGTAATGAAGGCTCCTTGGGCCGCATCTTGATGTTTTTGAGGTTCGCTTATCGTTATGTCCATGGCCACTACTTCAGCAGCATTGCTCAATTCAACAGGCTTTGATTTAGGAGGAACAAATGGGGACTTTGCTGGCGTGGGTGGTGTTGCGCTTGTTGGTAATGAATCCATCGAGTCAATGATGGGTGATGACGATGGTATGATTGGAGGTAAAGGCGGTGTATCTTGAGCTGCTGCGGCTACATATGGTGAATAATACTGATTCTGTAGATTTGCATTTCTTATCAGCATTAGCAGAAACATTTAGAATTATTCTTTAAAAAAACTAACCTCTGACTCACTGAATTGCGAAAGCGGATCGTCATACTCCACACGAGGGGTCAAGGCATCATTGGTTGCATGAACATCCCATTCAACATAATCTTCAGACATTTCTGCTTTTTGTTTATCTATTACTGCCAAGTAAATATAAAGAGGTAGCACGGGAAAAAAAAAAGAGATTCAGTGAACTTGGCGCATGCAACTCCTTAAATATAATGTTGGACTGCCATTGGTCAGGCGCATTCATTCGTCAAACCTGTAGCCTGTTTGTTGACTGTAATCTTGATCCAAATGCTCAAACGGCTACTACTTGGTTCTATGCTATCAACACTGAAAGAAATATTTAGATACGAAAATTGGTGAGTGAAAGTCTTTGGCTTAATTTCTCATGACATAATAATGCAGTTGTTTTCTGTCTGTTCTAATTTCTCTACCACATGGACGCACATCCAATGCTATAGAAAGAGCAGCAGCTATCAGAGTACAATCGGCCTAATCAGTATACCTTACAGGTAAATTTCAGATAAAAAAAAATTGCTGGTTATTTATCTTCCATGCAATATCAAGATTTGGTTCCATGCGGTGTAGTTATCTAATGGGCACTATGCTAGAAACGATAACTTGAGGTGATTAAGTTTATTAAAACTTGTTCTGTAACAGAAACACAATGTAGCTCAAGTTATCAGTATACAAGAAATAAACATCATAAGGTATCAATCTATCAGTGTTTTAGTATAAAAGTTGGATCTGGAAAGTCTTTCACTTTTCTTTTTTTTTCTTCTCAAATGTGGCTATAGCAATGGTCAGCCCATCTGAAGACATCACAAGCAATGGACAAGAGTTTGGCATTCAATAGCTGAGGAACCGCGCTCACTAGTCGCACAGTTTGCCCATCTTGATGTTAGAGGTCTACTTTAACGTGGTATCGATGACTTTCAAGGTTGTGCTGAGGGCAGGATTCAAGGGGGGGGGGGAGTACCTGGGATGCGATATTTGTTTTGGAATAGTTGGTTGATTTGTTGCCATTCTGCGAATGTAAAAAGCTTTTACTGAGAAGTATACGATTGATCAACCGGATCCAAGATAGATAATAGGCCATTGGACATATCCTTTTGCTGTCGCGAAGAAGAAGAAGAAGATAGCGGGTTTCCATGCTTGTATTGGCCGTGTAAGTTGATTGCGTCCTGTCCTTTGGGGCCCCTCTGGAGTTGGATTCGCACCAGGAGACGCACAGTCGCGAGCTGTGAAATCGAAAAGCCTCGGCGAGATAGCCAACAGAACTATCTTCGCTGTACAGCAAGAGTCTTGAAGTCTATCTGGTTGGAGGAGCCACGGTAGTCGATCGACAATACCTTGTTGCAGTGGCATGATTGCCCCAAAAGTGATAGTTGATGGCATCCTAATTCATGTTGCTCAGCTGTTTCTTGACTCGTGGTACTTCTCTCATAACTAAATTGGCATTGATAAATGCATTGACAAGTCTATCAAAGCCTTCGCCCATGCATATATGGAATGAACGCTTGCTGGTGATCTGCCTACGAGAAAGACTTTCATCATAGGATGTGATGTTCCAGTCGGTGCTGCATACATTCGATTTCCAATATTCTAAGAGGGAAAAAGAACAGGAGGTTATTTGGTTTTGGTGTTATGAAGTGAGTGAAATATCATGATTATTAAGGTTGCTCTTCAAATGGAGTCATATAATCTCATGGGCCATCGTTTTCGCTGTCCTTGTTGATTTTGTTGTGTTTGGACATGATCACGTTTTTTAAACTGCAAATAAAGAAAAAAAAAAAGAAACAACAACATCCTTGAGAACATCTTTAACGCACTACTATCTATCTGATACTTAATCAGTTTTACAGTAAACATATGCCGCATAGTAGAGAAATTTCGAAGGTTTATGTACTCTTTTTTTATATCACTTGATGAAATCAAGCTGCTGATTTCAATTTGTTTGTCAATATAAACCCGTGAATTGAAAGGGAAAAAAAAAAAAGAAAAACGACGAGAAGAAAAACCACCGTTACTTTATTTCGTCTTTGCTTTCTTTACGCCCTGGAAAGAAGAGGGACATATTGCAACATCGTCAATGTGATATGGAAATTCAGATGAAAGTTGTCTCCGCATAAATCAAAATACGATGATCATAACAACCCGAGTAAAAATCAAGACAAGCCAAGCGAATGTACCAGGTATCCTGATCTTCAATTAGGCAGTTTAAAGATGTGCTTGGTAGCGTCTATCGCTTCGTTCCAGAGGGCATGTTTTTGATCCGTGAATTTATGTTGAGACACTTTGTCATAGTGTTGATCTTGTGATTATACCACAAGACTCCATACTTGCAATCTTGATCATATACCCTATGAAAGAAAACGATTATTTCATTCAAGATCAAATGTTTCAAATGCAGAAGATGATGCACAAGAAAAAAAAAATGTTGCCTTATCAGATGCACTGATCAATCAAGACCAATGATTTCTAATTCTGATTACAATTGTATATAAAAGTATCTTTTTCATGTTCAGGTTGCACATGAGAACCGTTTACCAGTTTTTATTTTATTTTATTTTGGTGTATAGAGAAACAAGTAGATCTTTTTGTTTGCGGTGGTTGTCTAGGCACATCAGATCTAAAGCAGCTGTTAAAGAGAAAGGCAAGCAGAACACAACGCTATTGAGGGTGATTTAGCAAAACAAGTATTTTCTTTTTTTTTTTTTTTGCTTCCGTAAAAATACGGAACCTTCTTTTTTCATTTAGGCCACTTTCATCTGTGCAATGTACATCTGTATGACATTCGGAGCAGACCATTATCTTATTTGAAACAGAGATTGATCAACATGTAGATGATGGCAAAAAAGAAGAGCTGTTAATGCTTTGATTCGCATAGTTCAATCTTTTGATTAGCTCAAGAAACAAAGCTTGTTGTTGATGGTGTCTTATTCAATGAGCATGTATGTATGAAGGATGCCCTGTCATTTAACACGTAGTTCAATGCGGAACCATAAATGTAAATAAATCTGATAAATTTTTTCAACGAAATCAGATACCGCAAAAGCATCTTGGATTCGTCAAAGTTGGGGTACCCGTGTCAGCGGGTCCATTAAATTGGTCCAAACAGATCTCCAGAGCAAGGTGTGTAACATCCGTTTATCTATGGGTATAAAACGGGCTGGTAACAATGTCGCTACTCCTCATTATCTGATCTTTTTCCTTTTCTTAATACAATACACCATGCGTTTCACCACCTCCACTACATTCTTGGTCCTTGTCTTTGCCATCTTTAGTGTTGCGTTTGCCTCCAAAATTGTAAGATCTGCCACATGCAGTCTATTGTAATTTGTGTCTAATCGTGTAATTTTTCTTATTAGATGGATAGCGATAGTATTCATGATGGATTGGCTCAAAATTACCTGGTACGTCGTGCCGATGAAACCAGTGGCCATGGCCAAGGCTCAGCAAGTGCTTCTGCTCAAGTCTCTGCTGCCACAGGCGCATCTTCTACTGCCTCTACCTCTTCGGAGCACGGAGAGAAATCTAGCTCAACCGCTGAAACTGCTGCCACCTCTACTGCCTCCACTACTACCAAAAAGAAGAACTCTTCTAGCTTTGCTTCTCCTGAAATCTTACAAACAGGCACTCTTTTCTATGTTGGTGTTTCTGTCACTACTCTTCTTTGGATTACTGGTAAAGCCATTGATGTGCAAACCAATCGCCAAGAAAGATATGCTGAAAGCTTAGTGCACAGCATCTAAATGACACTATTTTACGGCTATTGCCAATTATACATATCTTATACCAGAGTTGGTTGATTTATCAATTCTTTATATATTTACTACTACAAACTACATTATTTACAAACGAAAACCTCCCTCCACACATCCTACCTTGTTTAGATAACGCATCCCCAACTCTTTCTACATATTTTTACATATTTAATCCACTATTAATGAACCTCACTTCCCTCCCTCCCCCCTCCCCCCTTTTTTTTTTGTTCCATGCTATATATCGTCAAAAAGCAAAAAAGTCCTGTACAAAATAAATAAACAAACTTTGTTAAACACCACTCATGACAACTTCTTTTTTCTTGCTGATCAAACCGTGTGATGCGAACACACGCCTGAAAAAAAAAAAAAAGATCTTGGTGGTCAGATGTCTCTTGCTCTTTTCACATTGCCTATTTTTACCAGCAATGATTTTCAAACACAAGGGCGCTTTTATTTACAATCGAAGCGATTCATTGATCTAATCCTCAGTTTTGCAAAGTGCAATGGCGTTGAAGTTTGTTTCATTAGGATCTCTCGCCATGTATTGCTTCATAACCTTGGTGGCACTCTTTTGAAAAGAAATTCATGTCAAAAGCAATGTATCCATATCTGCAAAGCAACTTACCTCGACCAAATTTGTGCACTTTCCATGGTTGATGGGGAACAGTTTTCTGCCATCCAATTCATAAAGGTGCTGATCTACCTCAATAAAACAGATAAAATGGAGATCAATGGAATCATCGCTACAAGGAGCCTACGCAGAGCAAGGTAAGTATTCGTGTCTGCATCCGCATGATTGCAACTGTACCGCTGTTTGACCCTCAGTAGCAGCAGATGCGTGCAACTGAGCCAACTCTTTTGAATTCTCCAACAGGTCTACACGCTCATCGACAGACATGTTTTTAGCTTGTTCGATGATATCATTAAACAAACCGGGACCTTTGCGTTGCCATGAGTACACTCCATATCCTAGTTAACAAACATCATACGTACCAACAATTTCATCGTCATTGCTTGCAACAGAGTGTAAAAGGGCAATCATGCCACACGCGTTGGCAATGGTCTGCTTGAAAAAGACGACATCTGGACTGATACTCTGCTCCAATTTGATAAGATGAGCCTCCTCTTCATCCTTGAACTTTTCATATGCCTCTGTGATGGGGAACAAAAAGACGACAGCCTCTACAACTGGAGGCAACATGGCCAATAATTCAGGGTCAAAGCCTGTGCATTGATCAGTTCCACCTTCATCATGCGAATGCGCAGACTACCTACCCAGGACATCGACATAGTTGTACTTGGGATCAACACCGGCTTTATGAATGATCTAAATGGCAGTACATTTTAGAAGATATGGGATTGTATCTCGGTGTTGCTGCGTGTTACCTCATTCCAGACCTGTAGCGCACACAACAATAGATAAGCATGCAAATTTCAATATAACATCATCGCGTCAAATGCAGCTCACTTACTTCTGGATTTGCTTCAAGAGGAACCCATCTTTGAATAGGTTTGCTTTCGGTATTTTCTTCTGCCATTGTATATATCTGTTTAGTGTATACGAGGAACAAAGAGGAAAACAAATGTCATGCTGTTGTGCGCTATAGTTCAATGAGAGTCCGCGCCTGAGTATAAGCGTGGGCAATACCACATATCGAGTATGTGTCTGCATGCATTTGTAAATGTAAATAGTGGCTTGTAATGTTTTTTTTCTAGCTTGCAACCGTTCAAATTAGGGTCCCCCCTTTTTACACTCTTTTTTTTTAGCCTTGAAATAACAATACAAGAATATAGCAAATCTCATATTGAATGAACATCTAGTGTATTAAAGGTAATTTGTATGAAAATACAGGCTTAAATAGAGCGAAAAACACGTTATTTAAACCGGGTTACATGATAGTCCAATGTCGAATAACCAAGAGCAACAACAGCAACATCAGCAGCAGCAGCAGCAGCAGCAACAACAAAAACAGCAACAACACACACTGTTAGCTAGACAACCACAGCAACAGCAACAACAACAGCAACAACCTCACTATAGACTTTACACTGAACAGCATCAACAACCATCTTATCAACCATCTCATTATCAAAACGCATATTTTCCCAACAATGCCAATAGCAACAACTACTATGGCATTGGACAAGCATATAATAATCCAGCATTAATGAACGCCAATAGTAACACTAATGATGCTCCTCCTTTAAATTACTACCAACAACAACAACAACCCTATCAACAGCAATATCATCCACCTTCTCAAATATATCAACCCCAAGCAACAATGCAGCAATTTAGTGACCCCGTTGTGCCAACTGAACCTGACGAGTTTATTGTCGATCTGCTAAGAAAGCCTCAAGAGAGGTTATTTTTGTTGAAATTAGAATTGGAATTAGAGGCATTTATTAAAGATGAGCAGTAAGTGATGAGCAAAGCAATTAGGACAGAGGTTAATATTGCATAGAAAACTTCGCCTTGATCTGCCTGGCATGAATTCATACCAAAGATTGATGGTGCATCGATTAGCACCTTATTACAAACTAAATCATTACCACGATGCCATGCGAAAGGCAGTGTATGTCTGCAAGACGTTTATTACAGCATTGTAGGTTTGCAGAGCCAAACATGATAACGGTATACTAAACATTCTAACTTAGACCCTCTGTTCGTTTGCCTGATATTCAGCTGGACAAATCTGAATCGAACGACGACAACGACGACAACTCGAGCAACCACACATCCGCCAACAATGACCCTCCACCTCAGTTCAAAATCATGCGTCGCTCAGCTGGATCAAGTAGTCCATCTTCGCGTACTTCGACAAACGAAGATCAATCAAAAACTGATAGAAAAAACATGACTTATGAAGAGAGAAAAACGGCCTACGAAGAAGCCAGAGCTCGTATATTTCAAAATATGGAGAAATAAAAAAAAAAAAATCCATAAATAACATTCTTGTTGTTCTTTCGTTCCATTTAATTACAAAACCAAGCGGGAATAAACCCTCCCACTGATAATCTACATCTCTGTTATCGCACCATATTAGTAAAGGTAGGAATACGAAATCCCACACAACAGAAAATTTCTCTCTTCTGTGTCCATAAAACCTTTCGCACGGGGTGAAATCGAGAAATTGCAAAACTTTATTTCTTTCTTTTGTATTCAACACAAATGTCAAAGAACAACAACAACTCACAAGATGGGGGCTCATCAGCGTCCTCCGCAAAGGAACGCATGAGAACAAGAAAAACAGACTCCTCCAACAAAATTGAGCTGGAGCAGATAGATCACAAAAATGACATTTCTACCACACATCAAGAAGAGTTTAGAGAGGACATTACTCGCCAATATTCTCGATCGACACAGCCTGGCTCGCTACTGAACGAGCAAGAGAAACCTCATTTGAAGAGAGCCTTGAAGGCTAGACATGTAAGTGTGGCTAGAGACGATTACTACCATGTGTCATGTCACTCAACATGTCAAATGTACTCTGCAGTTGACCATGATTTCGCTGGGCGGAACTATTGGTACAGGACTGTTCTTGGCTTCAGGTGCTTCCATTGCGTCTGCTGGTCCTGGTGGTGCTCTCATTGCCTACGCCTTGATTGGCTTGATGGTCTTTTTCATGATGGAATGTTTGGGTGAAATGGCAAGTTTGCACTGCTAAAAAAAATGAGATAGTGCATGGGTCTCATGTATGCTTTGTAGGCCACTTATTTGCCAATTTCTGGCAGCTTCAACAACTACGCTGGTAGATTCATCGACCCCGCCTTGGGTTTTGCTCTTGGTTGGAACTATTGGTATAACTGGGCTGTTACCGTTGCAGTTGAATTGGTAAATATAGATCCGCGTTGTACAGATCAAAACCTTGTTTATTAATCGAATCCGGTGTAACATTTAAATTTTACTCGATTAGACGGCTGGATCCATGGTCATGACTTTTTGGCTGCCCAACTTTCCCAGTGCAGTCTGGTCTGTTGTATTCTTGATCTTAATCCTGTCGCTCAATTTGTTCTCCGTCAAGGGCTATGGTGAGGCAGAATACTGGTTTGCCTTGATCAAGGTGTTGGTGGTGATTGTCTTTATTATCCTTGGTATCCTGGTGGACACGGGTGTTTTGGGTGGCTATTACTACGGCGTAGAGACATTCAGATACGGTGGTGTCCAAGGTCTCGGTGTCTTGAGTACCTTTTTAACTGCTGGTTTCTCTTTCCAAGGTACTGAATTGATCGGTGTCGCTGCTGGTGAGAGTGAGAATCCCCGCAAAAATGTGCCCAAGGCCATCAAGCAAGTCTTTTGGCGTATTCTCTTGTTCTACATCCTTGCCATCTTTATCATTGGTTTGATCATTCCTTACGATGACCCTCTTTTGCTCAAGAGTGATGTTTCTGATATTTCAGTTTCTCCATTCACTCTTGTATTCCAAAAGGCAGGTATGTCTGCTGCTGCTCACTTTATGAACGCTGTCATCTTGACTACAGTTTTGTCTGCTGGCAACTCTGGTCTTTATGCATCCAGTCGTACATTGTACGATCTTGCTCTCGAACGTAAGGCTCCTCAAATCTTTACTCGCATTACAAAGAATGGCATCCCCATCTATTGTGTGCTTTTGACCGCTGCTGTGGGTATGCTTGCCTTTTTGACCTCTCTCTTTGGCAATGGCGTTGTCTATACTTGGCTGTTGTCCATCTCAGGTATTGCTGGCTTCATTGCTTGGCTCGGTATTGCCGCTTCTCACTGGAGATTCCGCCGTGCTTATGTTGCTCAAGGCAAGGACTTGTCTGAATTACCTTTCAGAGCCCGTTTGTTCCCCATAGGACCTATCTTTGCATTCGCCATCTGTTTGTTCGTCATTGTAGGCCAAGGCTATGACACTTGGATGGCCGATCCGCCTGTGCCTGCTGATATCATCAGTTGCTACATTGGTGTTCCTGTTGTGCTCATCCTCTTCTTTGGATACAAGTTTATCAAAAAGACAAAGATGGTTCCTTTGATGGAAGTTGATTTAGACTCTGGACGTGAAGAAATCATTGCGTAAGTAGCTGACTTGTTTTGTAGTGAACTTGTTTACTGACTCATTTGACTGTAGACATACTATTGAGATGGAGGATCGCAAGCAGCACGACCCATTGGAAGGCGTCAGCATCTTGAAGCCAAAGACCTGGAAGCGCATCCCCCACAACCTCAAGTCATGGAGAGATGCCGTGAACAACTAATTATAACTTTACTCCCTTCTTTCTCCTGTATTACATTTTACATGCACTTCTCTGTAACTATAAATATTACTATTTAATCAATAAACATCCATCTAGAACGCTAAATCATGATGTGTTTGAGGTAAAGATGTTGATCTTTAAAGAAGACTCGCTTGAGCGAGCGTCTGCGGTCCATTGCATCTCTCGGCGCAATGAAATGTCGTCATATTCACAATCAACTAAGGCTGTAGCCACCATAATAAACTGTTGGTGTGCGACCCAAATGTTGGCCAATGCTAAATATGAAGTCAATTAGAGCAAATATGCCTTCTTACTAAATTAAGGTTGATTTTCAAAACATTCAAGCATGCAAATAAGCTCATTCAAAGGAGCCTGTCGACGATCAATTCTTTTCTGCGCGTCTCGGCAGTTCTCCACATAGTGATACAATAACGTGCTTTCCACGCTTGCTGTATAGAATCAATACAACCTGTAACTGCCCAAACTAGCCAATGCCTCTTCTGATGGATACTCTGTATAGCGGAAATACTTTGTTCAGGTACAAGCAAGTGATGTATGCTAAAATAGGAGATTTTTGGTTCCAATTACTTTATATGTGGATGGCCAGAGTGCGTATGATTGAATCCCATAAGCAGGCATTCTATTTTGTGGTTACAAAAACTTTCTGTAAATGACTATGGAAACCAGGTCAAGGGCCTGGATTGGTGTGTTCTTTTCTAAATGTATTCCATGTCGTACAATGAGAAGATCCTCGTGCCTCTTCATTAAGTTTAATATATATTAGCGCTTATTGAACAATATCTTTATTGCCTCCTCCTCCTCCTCCTCCTTGCTCCTTTCTTCTTCTTCTCTTTCTTTTTCCAAATCTTAAAAATGGGTGCTCAAGTAGTGGATTACAGAGTATCAACCCTAGTTGTTCTTTGCAAGGACTGTGGACATGATGTTGGGTTGTATCCAGCTCGCCACAAATGTCAGCCTGTAGAAAGACCCGCTATGCCTGCTTTACCGGCTCAATACAGCAAAGAAAAGAAGCTCAACATACCAGGTTCACTGGAATTGAGTGCCAGAACCATATCTTCGGGATCTTCATCTTCTATGGCATCGTCGCCAAGCCCTAGCTTCTCATCAGCCGAAACTCCAACCTCCAAGTGGTCTTCTAGACTCCAGAACAACAACAAAGCGGAGGATGACAATGAAGAATCAGTCTATTTCAGCAACTTTGCTGCCAATTTACCAGAAACAAACGAAGCCTCTGGCAAGAAACTGTGGGGAAAGGTGCGCCAGAATGAGAAATGGAAGCAATTGAGCGAGAAAAGTAAATGGCATTCTTTGATTTACGCACACGCAGTGCCCTGAATTAACCCATTTGTTAGATGAAAAACCTAAACAATCTGGAAAATTATGGGGAAAACTGATCCAGGCCACACAAACTATGGCAGACAAAATTCCAACTCGAGACGACCGTGGAGCAGGTAAATACATGTTGTATCTTGATTGGAGATAGCCGCCTAATCTTAAAGGTCAACAGAGTCGGACGAAGATGATTGGGAAGGAGAAACTCATGTTTCCAGAATCCTGCGAGAATACTATGAAAAGAAGCGTCTTCGCTTACCAGATTGGTTGTTTGATGAAAATGTGCCTGTGTCAAGAAAGCCATCTTCTTCCAACAGAAGAGATAATGGCCAATTATCGCCAGCGCACCCACAACAACCAGATGGTCCTATGAGAACACCTTCCAGAAGAAGATTATGGGAGCAAAATCCGCAGGATGCAAAAAATATGTCTAGCAGGGAAAGAGAAAGACAGGAATTGCGTCAAGCACAACCTCCTATGCCACCGCCCTCATCAGGCTCTGAAAATCGCAGTCGTTACAGTAACAGAGATCAGTATTATAACGAGGATCGTGATAACAGCAGCAGTAGTGGTGGTCGTTATAGTAATAACAGAGACACCTACGAGGATGATCGCTATAATAGCAATCGTCATTACGAAGACGACTACGAACGTCGTAGCCAGCCAACAAGAGAGGATGACAGATACTACGATGATAGATACAAAAGTAACCATAGTAACCGCAGAGATGATTATGGTCAAGGCAGGGATCGATATGATACTACTCCTCCTCCTCCTCCTCAAACAAGAGGCAGCCGAGATCAACCTCGTTATTATGATGATGACCATCGTTATCAGCAACAACCATCATCGCAACGTCCATTGTCTCCTCTTCAAAAGCAGCGATCAAATAGCACAAGCAGAGCAAGATATTACGAGGAGGATCGTGGCGGATATTACGACACACCGCCGGCTAAAAGCGAAAGAAGCACAAGAGGCTATGGCGATAGATCCAATCGCTATGATCAAGGTCCACCACCAGCAGCAGCAGCACCGGATTACGATGATTACTATGATACGCGAAGAGCGCCTTCACAATCCAAGGATCGCGCTGCTCGCTATCATGATCATGGTCCCCCAGAAATGAGCAGAAGGGAGCCTTCTATTAGAAGTGGTGGCCGTCGCTATGGCAATGATCCTAGTTACTTTTAGTCCATGATCGCCTCTCCCCCTCTGCCTCCCTCTCTCTCTCTCTCTCTCTCTCTCTCTCCTTCTCCCCCCTTATACCGCCTTTTTTTTCTACTATTTCAATTACCATTGTAACCTCTCTTATATTTAGTTTTAATGCAATCCTCTTCCCTTGCTCACTCCTTTATTGTAATATAAATAAAACCTTGCAAGTTGTAGTGTCATCATCATTACCTTGTCAAACCTCTAGACGTGAGTCTACTTTTCTCCATCTACACGCCGTCCTAGATTATTAGATTAGTGCCAGACAAATCGCCTTGTCCTGGAGATGCTTTCTGAGACCTTTCTTTTTCTCACAAGAATGGCTGATTATGGGGCATTTGGATTGACCGCAATAGTGCAGCGCCCTTGAGCAATGAATCGCAAACAACATTGTACTATATTCTGTGACGGTTGAGTAGGCTAATTTCATTTCATCACATATACAAGACGCGCTTCCCACAAGTCTTTAATGGAACAATAACCTATTTTGACAATGGACGAATTAGAATTATATGATCTTGGGTAGCAAATGACTGTTGAAGCTGTAGTGTGCTGTACTCACTCTATCTAATTTAGCCCTTTAGAAGATCCATTGTCGCCCACACATCTCGATGCACACTACACTGAAGCTGAAAAGTAAATGCAAAAAATATTTTATAGAGAGCAATCAGTCATTAACATGAATACCACAGATTCTGCACACCAGATTCGCTGGCAGCGTCGTCAAACTACATCAATATACTGCTCACAAGCTATGGATACCCAATACCGCTCGACTTTGATTCAACAGAGGCAGATGACAAGTGCCGCATTGTCAATTGTCTGTACACATTACTGAATGATCGCAAGGTACTTGCTAAAGACGAGAGATGGATCGAGACACTTACGCTAGTATAGAAAGACGAAAAAGACCGCGAAGAGTGCATTCAAGCAATCAATCGGGTCAACAGAGAGAAGCAAGAGCTGGAAGACCAATTAGTAACTATCACATCATGGAACCGAACTGCCCTGTATTCATTATGCCTCTGTAGATCAAATCAAAAAGAGAGTTGGCTCTCAAGGACAAGCACAACAATGACACAAGAGCCAAATTAGAAGCAAGCGAAACCAACCTCAAGAACCAGACCATGCAGACAACTCGAATGAAGGAAGAAATATCCAAATTAAAGCACAACATGCAATACATGAAAGCACAATATTCCGTAAAGTAAAAAAAAAAAAAAAAAAAAAAATATGATAGTTGAATTGGATTTGTACACTGCATCACTAACAAACATCATCATCATCATAGCATGAAACCAAGAAGCATGAAAACGAGCTAGCAAAAGTCCAGGAACGACTGATAAAAAGCATGAATCAACGCAACAAGGTCAACGTGGCCTATCTAGACATCAATACGCATTTTGAAACAACAACCAATTTCGAGGCAGACAACGATCAAGTGGTTCAGATTCGATCCATGTACACAGACCTATTATCGAAATCAAACAGCAAGGAGAGAGCGCTACGAATTGAAAATGAAGAGTCGAGAAAGGGCCTGACGACTATATTCACTAGCATACGTCGATTACTCGAAGATCAAATGCATCGTTTTGACGGAATAAAGCAGCAAAAAAGAGACGCCTACGACGAGACAGCACGCTTTCGGTTACCTCGAGACATGGGTGGCAAAGAGGCGCTCAAGATGATTGAGGATCTGCTAGCCAGACTGCGAAAAGAATGGGAATATCAGGTAGATGACCAGCCCAAGCAATTCACAGAAGATGACATGAAAGAGAAGCTGGACCACATCATGAACTTGGAGGAGGAAATTGAGAGCTTGCTGGAGATCATTGATAGAAATAGAGAGGAATACGAGGCAAGCACAGCCATGTACAGACGTTTTGAGCAGGGCGGATTTTTTGATACATTGTATCCATCGCCGAATGCTGCTCTTGCGATATCAGAGTAAGTATTGATAGAGACGAGCCAGGCAGCGTTGCTTATGAATTTATTACTAGTTCTGAGGACTCGGTGGAAGAGCTGGAGAGTGCAAGTGCAATTCACAAGAGTCGGTTACTAAAGAAGAAGCAAATCCGTGAACAGCGAAATATAACAAACGCAGCCATTGAATTGGGGCAAGAGAGAGCCAAATTGGAGGTATAAGACTGAATCAGCACAGGCTCATTTTCCATGAGATCTAATTCAAATCATAGGCTGAGCGATGGGCATTTACAGAGATGAAGAGACAGCTCGAGATGCAGGAAATCTTAAACGACGAGGACAGGTAAGACAGACACATTGCTTCCAGCTCACCACACTAACGACGATAATGATGATGATCCCTCTACTATTTTCAGATCCAACAACAATACACCAAGCCCAATTCCCGTCCCACCTTTGACACCTCGCAAACAGCCAAATATCCAAATAGAATCTGACAGAGCAAGGAAACGATTGAGATCATTTCTTGGTGCGCCTTCTGGGCGCTAACTTCAAATAAAAACCAAAAACACATCACTGTACAAAAAAAAAGAAAAAAGAGAGGGCTTGAATGTTGAGAAAAAAGCATGATAGAAACAAAAAATCGTCTTCTTTATTGTATCAAGTGCTTTCTACTGTATATATATGTATGTATTGTCTGCTTTCATTGTAGAAATAAAATCAACAGAGTTTTATATCGAGAAATTGTGTTGTGCAAATTCATCGTGTTGTGTTGTTTTTGTGCTTCTTTAACGGAGACGACGAGCTTCACGTTCAGATTCCAAAAGACAGAGGATATCGTTCTCGCGAACGGGACCCTTGACGTTACGGATGATGGAACGGTTGGTATCGTCCATGAATTCAACGCGGACTTGGGTGACACCACCACGAGAACCGGTACGGCCGAGAACCTTAGTAACTCTAGCGAGCTTGACGGGGGTCTTTGAAGAGTCCTGTTGGTGAATACGTTGATTAATATCTCGTCTGTTCTCACAGTGCCATGATGTTGAAGGGAGAAAAATTGAGGTCCAGAAAATGATCCATCCAAATCCATTCATCCATTGATCGTCCATCCTCCAGCCATTTCAATCCATCGTTTACTGCTGTTCTCTCCCTAAAACATCATGGTTCCTAGACATTGTATTGGTCTGATGAGCTTACCATGTCTACAATCGATATGAAAAGGGAGGATTTGCCATATCTCACACTCTGTGAACCTTTTTGGAGTAGTTTTTTTTTTCCTCCCCGTCTTTTTGATTTGGAGTTTCTCCGAACCGCACACATCGAAGCTTCCGTCCCGGATGGTTGCTGTGAATGGAATGGCACGCACTCACTGGCAGCAAATGTACGCTACGTACCTGTCAAAATGAGTATTGCTTGATCCTTGAAAGAACCAATGGGACAAGACACTACTATAGAGACTATTAGACGGTTACTTTGTACTGCTGCTATTGTAATTTGTACATTTACTAGCGTTAAACACTGCCGTAGCGATTCGTAAGATGGGTGTATAGCGAACGTTTTAATCTGAATTGTAAATCCAATGCAAATGACACAGAGCTTGTTTAATTGAAACACCTTGATACTTTTGACAGATTGTTATAAATACGCTACCTTGGTTTCAGGCCTTTTGAACTGCTTTCTTTCATTCCCACCAAACTTCAGATTACAATACACAATGCTGACAGAAGAAAGGCTGGAGCACTTGTCCTCGCATGAATCAGATGCATCGACGCTGTTATCAGAGGACTCGACAGAATACGACACAGACGAATTAACCACTGTGGACAGCTGGAGCTCTCATGACTTTGTTGCCAAAGACGACTATGCTATGATTGGCGTCCTCAGTGCTGCACTCGAACAAGTTACTCTACAAATCAGGGACGTCAAGAACGAAATCAAAGCGCTGCTATCGACTGAATGGACATCCATGACGCAGGGCCGGCTACGCAAACAGAAGATTTTGCTTGAAGCCCGAAAAGCCATGATTCAAGACCGATTGCTGAATCAGTACGGTACCATCAGGACTCGCATGCATCGTGATGCCAACGCAGTGAGGCTACATGACAAAGTATCCTTTGTAGTGGGTGTAGGTAATACTTGCATTACGCCCGTTATTGCAGCCCGTTTGCCAGTATGGATCCCCATCTACTACACTGTTCAGCTCTGTTACTTGATTACACTGCGTTTCTTTGTCTACAAATCCAAGCAATGGCACTACTTTTTTTTCGACCTGTGCTATTATGTAAATTTGCTGACATTGTTATTCTTGTGGGTCTTCCCTTCATCAACACTACTCTACACTGCTGCTTTTACATTGACGAATGGGCCTGTTTTATGGGCAATCATTACCTGGCGTAATTCACTTGTATTTCACTCTTTAGACAAAGTAACATCAGTATTCATTCACATCTTTCCAGCCTTGGTCACTTACACGCTACGCTGGTTTACTGTGCTTCATGGAGACCCTGATCAAGCTCTTGTCTACAGAGACCAACGCTTCCCAGCCATATCCAAAATGCCCGTAATGGGTTGGTGGTATACCTTATTTGTATCCACTGGGTTTTATCTTGCCTGGCAAATATTCTACGTTTGCTTTGTCATGGTGGCTAAAAAGGACAAGGTTGAATCAGGATCTAGAACGACATCGTACACCACTTTGCTTAACAAATCACCAGAGAACAAAAACAAGTCGTTTATACTAGCGATTACAAGCTTATTTGGCGAGAAATACAAGCTTCATATGTTTATATTTTGGCAATTTTGGTACACATTGGGTACCAGTGCACTCACCTACTTTTACTACAAGAGCTTTTGGTTCCACTCGTCTTGTTTAATGACCATGTTTGCTGTCAGTGTGTGGAATGGAGCCAGCTACTATATTGATGTATTTTCAAAGCACTATCTGGATGAAGTCGAGCGTAGATTGGCAGAATTCAAGGAGAAAAATCAACAAAACTCCAAGATTTTGACAAAGCAAAGGAGTTTGAGAAGAAAACAACAAAAGCATTTGGATGACAAGCTTAATTGAAAGCTGATATATATATACATACAGAAAACTCACAATACACCCTACTACTACTACTACTACTATTATTATTACAACTATATAATCATTACTTCCATAATAAAAACACGATATTGCTGTTTGCACTACTTCAAAGTAATGCCTTTAACGTTTCCGAGCTTATTCAAACTAAAAAGCTGTGTTTACAGAGTACGTTAGTATGTAATAGAAAAACAATGTGGCTCAATTAGTCAGTAGACAAAAAATGGATATCATGAAGTATCAATTTATCAGTACAAAATTTGAATATGGAGAGTCTTTCTCTTTCCTCTCAAACGTAATCATACCAATGGCCAACTCATCTAAAAGGTATTTATTAGAGTCCGTTTTATATATTCATGACCTCTAGTGCTTGTATTATTAGAGTGGTACACAGGACCTTCCAAATTCTTAAACATTACGCTTCTTGGTAGTAAACATGCATTCAGGTCTATATCCAATAATACTGTTGGATGGTGCAAATAGCAACTTGCTTTCAAGAACATTGAACGATATATCCGACTTCTGCTGCCCTAAAAACCTACAGTTGTTACATGGCTCAAACTACGAAAGTCTTCTGGAGCCATTGCAAGCCTAGTGTCTCTTCTGTGATGATGAAAGAGAAATCAACAAAACCTGTAAATATCAGCCTTCTGTATGAGTTTGTAGATCCTCACAAAAATCCGCAACAGAAATTGTCATGGTTTCTTAAGGCAGTTTATGCATCATATAGTATAGCATTTCCCTTGCTAATTATCGCTTTTTGGGCTACTAGCAATTATTTAGGGACATTGTACAATCAATGGTTAGTTAATAGCTGGAAGGAATAGCTTATTAGTCCTATGTTTTGATTCATATCTAATTAAAGAAAGGGTCTTCTGTATAAGGTTGATAAAGCTTGACAGCTATCAGAGAACGGCTACAACCTTGCGTAATGTATTAGGTCAACAGTAACTATCTGTAAATTTAACCAATTTTATATACAGTGGTACTTATATACAATCGACACCGCATAGCATCTGCACAGGATTAACTACTTGAATCATCAATTGCTTCCATGATAGCTATTGCTGATGTGTGCTGCCACATTTCAATCCCCGAAGTCAGTATTGCTTTGAATCCTGAGAGCTGAAATTCTGATCTACTTGATGAAAAATTCTTTGAATCAAGATTTTCTCTAGAATCGATATATCTAATCTACCTGGCATATTAATTGTCTCAAGTACTTCCTTGAATTCTCTATCGAATGGTCTAAATAATTTTTTCATGTTTCACCAAATATACTTCTAAAATAGGCAAAAACCAAAAATGCGTTTTTAGTCGAAAACACAAGTTTTTGAAAAATAACTACCCAAAGTAACAGCTTTATATGATAAACTGAGCTCGTAAGTCCATTTTTTACCATAGTAAGTTATGGTAAAAAACTTTGTTTTAGTGGTGAAAAATGCGATTCTTTGATTTTTAGCAAAAATCCCTTGCTAGTATACGTGCAAAAATGGGGATATGGGTCGATTTGTCATGATCCAAAAAAAATCGAGAAAATTCGTCAGCAAGTAACTGCTAGACGAGAGCGAATGTTTGGTGTTATTCTGAGGGTCTAAATCAGCGTCTAACTCAAGAAATTGCTCGTCAAATACATCAAATTATGGCTGTGTTTCAGCGCACTATTGAGTATTAAGGGTTGATGTAAGTATGCCACCTACCCGTATATACAACGTTTTCTCATAGATGCAGCACTAGAGCATCTTAGACAAGTCATATCTACTGTTACAAGTGGAGTTATAAAGGTTTTAACGCAGTTTGTGCTCTTGACATCACAGTGTGATTGCCTCTGAGTGCTTGAATCGTACTGCTGCCCATAATAAACGATAGCGCACAAAATAAAACTATACAGAGAGCAACGTTCTATTGTGAAAATAGCAATACCCTAATAGCAAGTGCTTTCATCAAGTATAGCCTGTCGTTTAAGCATACACCGTCAGCTGTGTACACCAATAAACTTACTAATTCAGGTTTTAAATGTCCCCCAGATTAATTCCTCTTTTTATAGCAACTTCATTTGCCCCTTTATTTTACTCGCCCTTCCTTCTTTATTTATAGTCTTCATATACCCTTTTATCTTGTCCAAAGCAGCATCATTATCTACAGCACTAGACAACATTTTGTTTGAAAAACACGTAATTTACCATCACAAGCACACAATATGTTTTCGACATCCATGCTAGATTTACCAACACATGCAGAATCTGCAGAGTTGGGGTACGGCAAATCACTCGTTTTTGACGCAGCTTCAACATCGCTTGTAGGCTTCTTGAAGCACTCACTGAGCATCATCCTTGGCAATCAAGACTCAAAGCAAATTTTTTACTTTTTACTGCTGAATCTTTCCTACATGTTTGTGCAATTAGCTTATGGTGTGTGGACCAATTCATTGGGTCTTATATCTGACGGTAAGGAACCAGTAAAACACCAACACAGACAAAGCGACTCATCTTGTACAAGCTATTCACATGTTTTTTGACTGTCTTGCATTGGGTATCGGCTTGTTTGCATCTGTCATGAGCAAATGGCCCTCAAATCAAAAGTATTCTTATGGGTAAGTTGTGGTTGATAACAGCTGTCGATGCTTGAAAACACTAAGACTATGGTATTTTTTAGATACAACCGTATTGAAACAGTCGCCGCTTTCTTCAACGGTGTATTCCTCGTATTGATCTCATGCTCCATTGTAATTGAGGCCATCCAGCGACTTGTTCACCCACCTGAAATGAGCACAGATAGACTTTTGCTTGTTAGTTTTGTCGGTTTGATTGTCAACTTGGTGGGTATTTTTGCATTCAATCATGGCCACGCTCACGGAGGACACGATCATGGACATGGACATGGACATAGCCATGGACACAGCCACGGTCATGACCATGGTCACAACGCCAACATGCAAGGCGTCTTCTTGCACATCATGGCTGATACATTAGGATCTGCAGGCGTCATCGTATCTACGTTATTGATCCAATGGTTTGGCTGGACTGGATTTGACCCTATCGCATCTCTGTTTATTGCCGTCTTGATTGTCATGTCCGTGATCCCTTTGATCCGTCAGTCAGCTTCTGTATTAATGTTGGAATTGAGTGATCAAGTTGTCAATCAAGTAGAAGGTACTTTGGAAGAGGTGAAACGTCTTGAAGGTGTTACAAGCGTGGATACATGTCGATTCTGGCCCAATGAGGCTGAGACCGTGGTTGGATCTATCCACGTGTTTGTTCAAGATGGAGTCAAGGCACAGGATATTCGCAGAAGTGTTACTGAGATATTCATGAGCCATATTGATGGATTAAAGGAAATCTGTGTGCAAGTGGAATCTGTGAGTTCTGCTCGTTTATTAAAGAAGCAACAGCAACAACAACAACAACACTATACAGGCTATTATTCACCTCAAATGCACCAACACCAGCATCAAGCATTACATAATACACCTTCCATGGCCAATGCAAACGTCAACTTCAGATCCACAGCCATTCCTCAACCTACATTCGCAGCTGCAAATGTGGATTATCCTTCCTCAAACCACTCATCGCCCGCCTTGCTTTCCAAAGCACTCAAAAAGAAAGATTAATGTAGTTTACAAAAAATTGTGTTGTTTATTGACACAAGAGATATATTGAATAAATCAAAAATGAGGGTTTCAAAAAATTTTAACAGATGCCTTGAGCAGGCTTCTTGGGGTCATCTTCTGTCTGGGCTTCAGCCTCCTTAGAGGCCTTGGAAGCAGGCTTGTTAGGGTTGCTGCTGTAGATAGAGCTATGAGAGTGCTTAGAATGGTGCTCACTACAACACGTTAGTACAGACGAACCACATCGAAGCTACTGAATACAACTTACCGTTTCTTTTCAATGGCTAATTCGTCAATTTCATCCAAAGAGTGAAGGGCAGCCAAGATATCTCTCACCAAAATTTCGCAACGAGAACGAGAGAAATCTTCACGAACAACCACACGCAGCATCTTGAGGTGCTCCACATTGGGAGCCATGGTATAAGCAGGCACAATCCAGCCACGTTCACGCAACTTGGCAGAGATATCAAATTCGTTGTAGTGATGCTTCTTGTTCAATCTGAAAGCGACCAATGGAAGGCCGCGACCATTAGACTCACTCATGATGGTGAAGCGACCCGTAGCTTTAAGTTTGTCAGCTAAATGGTCAGCAGTAGCAGTCAGGTTGCCCATAATCTTGCGGAAACCAGCCTGACCCAAGCGAATCATGACATAGTATTGAGCAATGACATGAGCAGCACCCTTACTGAAATTCAAAGTGAATGAAGCTTGATCGCTGCCCAAATAATTGATGTTGAAAATCAAGGATTTAGGCAGATACTCTGCACTTCTCCATACAGCCCAACCAATACCGGCATAAGTCAAACCGTACTTGTGGCCAGAGACGTTGATGGAAACAACACGACTCAATCTGAAATCCCATTCCAAGTCAGGCACGACAAACGGAGCGACGAAACCACCGCTGGCAGCGTCAACGTGGATACCAACATCCCATCCGTTTTGTTCATTCTTGGCTTCTAAAAGGGTATTCAATGTCTTGACATCTTCATAATGTCCGGTATACTGTGTGTCTATGATAAGTATACTTGTCTTGGAGATGGAAAGGGTAACTTACAGTAGAGCCTAAAATAGCGCACACGCCAATGGTGTTTTCATCCACAAGCTCAACAGCCTTATGAGGGTCCATGTAGAGCAGTTCTTCGGTACATTCAACTTCACGAGGTTCGATCTCGAGGTAACGGATAGCTTTGTGCCAGGCCACTTGACAGTTAGCACCCAAAACCAAGTTGGGGTTGTCATAAGGCAAACCCTTTTCCTTGCGAGCGTTTTGCCAGCGACGCTTCATGGCTAATGTAGCCAAGATGATGGCCTCAGAAGAACCGACAGTAGAGCAGCCAAGGGCCTCTTCATCAACACTGTGCATAGGGGCATGATAGAGACGAGCAATCATGTTGACACAGCGGTTCTATGCAACAAGAGCGGAAAGTAAGCATGACAAAGCAATCACTCAAATAGCACACACAAACACTTACACAGAGCTCAACACTTTGAGGGTATTCTTCGTAATCGATAAAGTTCTTGGACAAGTTTTCAGTCATTAACTTTTCAGCCTCCTCTTCCATATAAGTAGTAACAAAGGTAGCGAGGTTGAGGGCAGGGTTACCATCGAGCTATTTTGTACGTGTAAGTCTCTGTGCTGAAATAGCGAATTGTCGATGGTTTACTTACAGCCAAGTCGTCCTTGATCAATCTATAGGCAACATCTAAAAGAAATCAACAAATAAATACAATGATCTCTCACGCAAAAAAAGTAAACCACGGTAACTTACTTGAGGGCATCTCTTCCTGTCAAACGTAACACAGTTTGATAATGTTTAGGGAATCGTACCTTTTCATGCATCCAACAATAAACTTACCTGGGGCATCTCGAATCTACAGAGAGACAAAGACAAAGGCAGAGTTGCCGTGTGTGAATAAAATAAAATGGTTTGGGTAAATACATGCAATTCGCCTACCTAGGGATATCTTGACTAGCCCATCTGGTACCGTAAATGGTGGTACCTACAGACTCATGGTGGAGTTCACCTTGGCTATTGGAGGCTTCGATACGAGCTACAGTGCGAGTTTAGACGTACAATCTCGCTACAAATTGAGTTTTACATACCATTTGAGATGGCATTTGAGAGGAAAACCATGATTGTGTATTACAAACTAAGTGTGGAATAAATGAAGAAAAGAGAAAAAAGGAAGGTTTAGGAGATCTCTTTCCCTTTTCTTTTTTTATAGAGAGAATATGATGATGAGGCATTTGGGTCTACTTGTGATACAGGACTCTCATCGAACAATTTCCAAGACCAAGTAAAAAGGAACATTATTATAAATATTGTAACATAATTATTACGTCGAAGCGCCCCATTAAACCTGCCTTCCCGAACGATCAAACATCGATATCCTTTTTTGCTGGGCAAAGACCTCTTTGCATAACACTCACAGCATACACTTTATATACATATCAGGCGAACGATCATCCTGTCGCATCACAATACTCATCATGTAGAAGGGGTCATAGGGAAACGCTCCATTTTTTGTTGAAAAAAGCGGGCGAACGCTGTTATGTTCCATGACGACATGTACCTGATAGTGCTACGCTATTTTGGGCTAAAATTCACTAAAAATGGGCAATTTATTGAAAAAGGAAGAGCGCGTGTAACGGTCAATCAACCTTAAGCTCTTGGCTTTTGGAGTGTACGGTGCACATTATCATGGAAATGCCTAGTATATTTCAATATGTGATAGGACGTATCATTTATACCGCTAGAAGGGTCTTTAAATACTAGACTAATCGACAATTTCTCAACAAATTAATCAGAGAATACTACTACCTCGATCGGGGCATCCGAACTCGTTTGTTCTTAATAATTGCTTGTATTAAATTAGTAGTTGCTATTTTCTCGAGCATGGTAATTATAACGTATTTATTACTCGCTCATCTCGCTGTATGGCTCTGATTAAGTGGGCTCTATTATTGAGTAAGCAGCCCCAAATGTAGCTTGTGCCTGAGTCAAATTTCGAGTCTGATGAATAAACATTTATTGAAACAGCTTTAAATCGTATACATACAACTGTTTCCGGCTTTGCTGATCACTAAATACTATATGCAAATCATTATTAAATTGAATATATTAAACAAAATCACTGGTTTTTTTTTGTTTGAACCAAATCATCGAGATTCGAACCGAGGCTGGCATAGGTCCTAGCATTAGTTACAGGCGTTTGAGAACAAGAACCAAAGTCCCGCAACCTCAATCTCTACTTCTCTGGCTTTTGCATCTTCTAGGTGGTCAACGACAAATAGCACTGACACTTGATTCAGGTTGTTGTCTGGCTTCTTCTGCATTGCTGTTCTCCCTTAAATCAACCGCGTTTCTCACGTTTTGCATTTCAGCAACCTTCTTTCATGGCTTGTACTTTCTTTTGGCTGATTCTTCAGAAACTTGATTGTTTGCTTTACTAGTCTTGGTTTTATTGTTTGCAAGCCTAATGCCCCCCCCCCCACAAGTGTTGAAGATAAAGGTGAACCAGCTTCAGGTGAGTTAACAGTCAAAGACAGAATAGTATTCTTGTTGGAGAAAGCAGGAGCAGCGACGCTGTTAATGGCATCAATGAATGCAGTGACAGTTGGTAGCAATGTAGAGCGTTCACAACCTGCATCTGTTCGCTTGAGAATGGTAGGTCTCTTTGGGATAGCACGGATTTTAAAAGTATTGCTATTTACAACTGAAAGTTCATTATGGGCAGCATCGCGATTTCATCGTACAGTTATTAATTAGTACTTGATGGACGCATCCAAATGCTTTGTTAAGTCTCCCAATATCAGAGACTCGGACCTAAATATATATATGGAAATATTCGTGAGCTCTAGAAGGGTAAACGTACATACTTGGAGATCATTTGATATGCTCTGCAACTTTCATTGAAGCATGGAATATATTCAGGTACTGAAGCGCTTGGATAGGGTATGATGAACTAAAATACTAACGACTCATTTATTGTAACAATACATTATGATGTATTAGAGGGGGGGTCTTTTTTTTAAACAAAACACTTGTTGGGCTTCTTGTTTCTTCTATTGTTATGGTCACTGTCCAGCTTTCGTTTGTTTGTTTGCGCATTCACCGTGCCTGCGGTTTGCTTTGTCAATAATGACCTCACTGGTTTCACTGCTGCTGTTTTGAAGGCATGTCGCGTTTTGCTGGCTGTGTCTGCTGCAGCGGGAGATATACTAGATGATAATGTGCGTGCTGCTGTTGTTCTGATGGGATTAAGAATCTTGCGAGCTGGAGGAGCAACGTCTGTAGGCAATTTGTCTAATGAGGATCGAGATGTTGTTGGTTTATAAGTGCTGGCAGTCTTTCGGTTTGGGTTGACTGTGTTTGTAGCCACATGAGAGGATGCAATGGATGATGGTTTGAATGAATTCATGATTTTGCGAGTTAAAACAGGTGGGTCTGTAGTGTGAAGAGATGCGTTTGAGGATGAAGGCATGGCTGTAGTTGGAGCTTGATGTGGATTTGAGTTTGAGTTTGACTTTGAGTTTAAGTTTATGTTTGAGTTTAAGTTTGAGTTTGAGTTTAAGTTTGAGGACGGTGGCAGCACTGTATTCGCAGGTAATGGCGCAGGAGTTGTGTTGGGTGTTATTAATGCATTAGAGGGCACTACTGCTGCTGTGGATGAAATGGACGGCGCTGATTTGGATGCGTTTGTTAATACTTTGGCGGTTTGTTGTTTAGCTTCCAACAAGAAATGCTTCCAGTGCTTTTCAGTTGCGGCCAAATGGTCATCTCTATATTTAACAAGCAGATCAAGGTACTCGTTTCGCTGTGATTCAGCTTCCTCTTTTCTCTGCCGTCTCTCTTCATCGACGTCTTCCTTTCGTCGTAGTTTTTCCTCTTCCAATTCCTTCTTTCGTCGTCGTCGCTCTTCCTCGACCTCGTCCTTTCGCTTTCGTTTTTCTTCTTCCAGTAGCTATTATCGCATGGATTAGCCTACAGTGTAAGCTCAGTCGTGTGCATAACTTACCTTGTCTTTGCCATCCATGAGCGCTGTCAATGCCTTGTTTTTATTCATCACTTCTTCCAGCGTACTCTTTAGCTGCAGGTAGTCTTCGTTTTTTTGGTCGTAGTTTCTCTTTGTCATGTAAACGCCGTTCTTCTCGTAATTGATTCGCAGTTCGTCTTGGAGTTGTTCAATCGTGTTGACTAGCGAGTCTAAATGGCGTTCGCGATTGATGAAATTGTTGGTGCGAGGTTGATTGCAAATGCCCTTGGCATGGCTTGCATAGTCGAGCGTACTTCTGATCTCTTCTTGATTTTGAATGGCTGGAGCGACGGTGGCAATGATGCATGTTTTGGTATTTCCTCCAAGCGAGTCTTTGAGGATACGAGTGAGCTTGCTTTCTCTGTAAGGAATGTGGGGTGTTTTATCGACCAGCGAATTGATGACTCGGCCCAATGTCAATAAACTGCGATTGATGCTGGCAGCTTCACGAGCACGCATGTTTTCCGAGCCTGCGTTTCGGTTGTTCTCTGATCCAGCGAGATCCACCAAATTCAACTTTCCAGTGCTGATTACATCTTCGCCTTTGTCGGTTTTTTTGCTGGTATGCACATTGAGTGTAAAAATACAATGAGAGCGACTGTATCGAACGGGTTGGTCAGTAGGTGGTTTTTGGTGGGCTACTCTAGCAACTTACCTGGAATGCTCGTTACAGTTGGTGGCAGCTGTCATTCTCTTGCGAACACCAATCTTCATGATATCAATGCCACGAGCCACCGACGAAATATGGTACTCTTGGCAATTAACTTTGGCGCTTCCGTTTTCCTCGAATATTTTCAATGGTTTCTGGTTATCTGAAGCAGACAAGAGATCTCTCAATTCCTCATTGTAGAGTTCTAGCATCGATACTGTAACATGACTATCACTAGGCAGCTTTTCGAAGAGATCATGAATGGTACGAGGGATAATACCAGCGTTTTTTCCATAGCTTCCATCTGTTTCGGTCAAATCGCCCTCCATAGTGTACGTCTTACCAGTGCCAGTTTGGCCATAAGCAAATATTGTGCAACTGTAGCTACATTCGAAGTGAAAAGAAAATGAATGAGATGGTTCCTGAATTGCCATGGAAACAGTGATTGACAGCTTACCCAGCTAATACATCATTGAGAATGGGTTCAGCTACATCTTTGTATACGGCTGCTTGAGTTTCTTCTGGTCTGAACACACGATCAAAGCTGTAAATGGTATTGTTTGTGTTGAGCAGTACATCGGTTACTGGTTTTGAGGCAGCAGTATCGTTGTTGGATCCGGTTGCCTTTTGTTGTTCAGGGCTCGTGTTGAATTGGTTAATGGCTTCCATAAACTCTAAGATAGACGAGGATGAAGTGGCTGTTTGGTGCTGTACGTTGCGAGAATGAGTGCCTCTGTGTGCACACACACACACACACACACACAAATATTTAGTAACTGGAATTTTAAAATGAATTATCTCTACAACTTACTTGCAACGAAGCACAACCTGGATGTTGGTTCCTTTGGTGTTGATTCCGCTTTTATCCATAGTGACACGTCGATCCTTGGGTCCCTTGGGAGGCGGATTAGCAGGAATGAAGGTACTCATTGTGCTTTATAAAGTGATAGAACCGAAAGGAAGAGTATAAAGACTTTTTTTTTTTTTTCTTGGAGAAACTGCAGGAGGAATATCGAATTTAAGATAGAGTCACGGTTGTTGGTTGGATCAGCAGAGTGTAACTGAAGAAATCATACTTGAATTACATTTAGATAGTTGGTGATTCTGATATTTTTATTTGAAATAGTCTCAATACTACATAAAGAAAACAACCAGAGAAGCCTTAAATGTTTAATTGGGGCGTGTATTGCTTGTGCCTTCCTTCAGCTGGATAGTCTTCAATCAATGCAGGCATGTAAACCTCTGTCGATGTTGTGGGAGAGACCGTAGGCTGTTGCATGGCAAACTGTGGTATATCGCTTGCTACAGCACTCATTCTATTGATCTTGCTCTGCAATGATTCAGGTAGCTGCTGAATGGGAGATGGCGGTGGTGTGGTTTCTTGGTGCTGAGGAGACGTTTGCTGAGATATCAGTACACTACTTCTTGCTGAACTATGATCAGACATGACTGTAGGAGGTCTAATGTAGTGTGATGCTTGTCTTGGCTGTAATGCAGAGTCCAGAGGTCTTGTAGCGACATCACTT
Organism: Mucor circinelloides; assembly: GCA_037974945.1. Lineage (NCBI taxonomy): Eukaryota > Fungi > Mucoromycota > Mucoromycetes > Mucorales > Mucoraceae > Mucor > Mucor circinelloides. The sequence goes on along the minus strand of JBBNAA010000023.1, from coordinate 51,725 downwards.
AATAATTTACACCACACCACCATTTCAGCAAGACTAGATGTGCGAAATACATATGATTTGTCACGCTGTAACACAGATCCAGAACGTTGAATTTCAAAGAAATAGTTGCTTGACTTGTCTGGCTCTGCTTGCAGCGTGGTTAGGTTTAAATGACTGATGTCCATGCTCGGTATGATGGTAACATTGGGTATGTAAATAGAGAACTCAGGAGACACCTTGTCATTCAGCTTGAACTGATGCAAAAATCCAGCTATTATTGCGTCTAAATGTGAGTATCGAAATCAGTGCTTAAGAACAAGGTTGCTTACATTCAGTGAGCACAAAGAATCTCTGTGTGTACTTGTTCAATACACCTAATCTGCGTTCAAGCTCGCCCTTATGAAGTGTCATCACCAGAGGGTCGTCCTTGAATGGATAGTTGATCTTGAGGTAGTGCTTGTTGGGGTTCTTTTCATTGACAATGTCCTTTTTGTTGTTGGCTACAAACGTACTCCAATTGTCTGACACAGCAGCGTTCAGGGATGTCTGCAGACTATCCAATCTTTGTTCTGAAAGGCTGCCCGGTCTTTCAAAGCAGAGCTTGATGGTGTCCTGCACTGCTGTCAATAAGCGAGTTTCAAAATCGAGCATGGTCTGCTGAATAGGCACCATGAGTCTTCGCAGTCTGTTTTCCTCGTCTACCTCCCTCTTTAATTGTCGCAAGACATCTACAGATATAAAGAATGAGGTCATTGTATGCATAGTGCTTTTTTGCTGTATACCTACAGAGATTGGCCAACCAAGGATCAGTTGTCAGGTGGACGCCCTTTTCAATTGTTCGACGAGCTTCTTTGCAAGCCTTGTTGAGTTGAGCCATCAAACTTGCAGTAACTTCAGCTCTCCTTAAAAACTCATCCAAGGCTAGATCAGGTCTTGACTTTAGGCCTTTTTGATGCGTTGTACATTCCTTTTTAAACTTTTCTAAAACAGGCACATGTTCCTTGAGACGTTGTCCAAACTGCTGTTCTTGCAGTGCCAAGTCCACTGTGAAACCATGGATGGTTGCATGGATTCCATTTGCTGATTCAATGTTGCTTCCCTTAAGATTGGAGAATCGGTTCTCTTTCAGGAGCGAGCTGAACGAGCGCTCTGATTGTAGGCTGAGCCGAGAGACCTCGCTCTCCCAGGCAATGATCAAGGTCAGAAACTTGCTCCATGCATCGTAGCGCTTAATGATGATGTCGGCCCTGTTTAAGCTGGCACGAGACAGCTTTGATTTACCTGAAGTGGAGGATGCATAGTTGTTCTCTTTTGAGGACACTATGACTGTGTTGGCAAGCACTGGTTCAGGTGTTGCACTAGCCGCTTTTGTCATGGTGACAACCGATGGATCGCTGGCCTTGTTTGTAATGCTTTGTGATGAAGAGACATCAACAGGGTTGCCTTGACTGCGTCCAACATATTTCAGTAGATCTGAAGGTCTCTGCTGTTGTTGTGCTGCGCTGGATGGCATATTTCTGGAATAATCTCGAATGTCTGAAGTGGGCGATGTGGGTGAATACATGAGAGCCGACGGTTCAGCAACAGACTGGATGCTTAGACTGGAGGGATACTTTCTCTGAAGACCATGAGGCAGAGCATACAGAGGCTTTTGGCTGCTTGGCTGCTCAGGTGGTTCGTCCACAGGCAATTCCACAGAAGATGTGTCTAATAGCTCTGTCGGTGGCATCAAATCGAAATGCTCGACAAAGCGGCTTAGTGGTTTGAATCTAGCTAATTCTGCTTTTGCTTCCAAAGACATGGATAATGCTGGTAATAATGAGAAAAGGAGAGAAGAGGAAAAAGCGAGAGAGAGAGAGAGAGGTAATTATATAGCATCAGTGAAATGCATAGAATGGTAATTCAAGTTGCACAAATGAAAGATATATTGAAATTACAGTCATTTCAGAAAGTAAAGTCGCTGATTTTGAGTTTGATGTCGTGCCTGTCCAACAACAATGTCGACTGATCCAAAAATAAAGAAGCATTCATGTGTTCTGCGCTTCGTTTATTTTTACTTGCCGCTTAGTAATGTAAAATTATGTGATTTTATTTTGGATTCTGTATAGAGCACACCTTTTTGCTACCTATAGTAATCGCCAAGTTGCAATGGGTAGTTTCTATAACTCTCCAATACCAAGCATCTGTATCTCTATTTTTACATCAGCATGTAAGTTATGATGTGAGCTGTACATAGGCGCACTCCAATGTGTTTTGATTTACATTTTGATCAATCAGTAGTGTACTTGGTATAATGGTGTATCCATGAGTGTGAAAAGAGGGTGGTCGCTAAGAAAACTGGACGGTGAGGTGCTTATAGCTACAAAAAGGGGTGCTGTGTACATTTTGCCTTTAAATTTGTTTTGTTTGTTGCAAACCGAGGGCTAGGCAGGCTGCCTGAGATAAGCTTAAATCTGTGCATTCAGACATTGACGAAACAAATTTAAAGAAGAAAAAAAGGTGGGCTCCAACTCACTAAAATGCAGACACTAAAATGCCATTTCACACCTCTTTTTAGGCTCGTCTATCACTGAGATCTGTAACTTACGTATGGACAGAGAATGTCACATGCTTACATCAAATGCTATATATACTCAATTTACTATTTTTACCTCTGTTATGGTAAGCTGTGAATAACTAGGTGCGACACGCTTGGGAATAACCAAGAAAATAGGGATACATGACAGAATCATTTTGCCATTGACATAATTTGCATACAAATATATACAGTTTAATGTCGTGCTTTCTTATACATGGCCCGGTTCTTGAAGTAACGCACCGAATTATGACTAAAAGTGTTGATATTTTTGCTTTATTTAAAAAGAGTATTTAACAAGTTCATCGGTTGCAAGAAATTTTGAAATGTTCATGTCCACATTGATATAGATGAGGGGAGATTGAGAGTGAGAGAGATATTTAATTATAAGGGAGAGAAATAGTAAAGAAAAGAGATGTGTGTTGAGAGAGATTTAGTTTATGCATACAAGTCATCATCACCACCTTCTTGACCGAAACCACTTTCGCCACTGACGCCATCCATAGCTTGAGCTCCTCCAGAAGCGGCAGATCCCTCAGGGAATTTGAATGAGCCGAAACCACGTTGTTGTTGGAGGTTTTGTGCAAAGACTTCGTAACGACGAATATCACCATCACTGACGGAACGACGAGCGAAACGCATGGCTTCTTCAAAGTGAGCACTAGAAACCAAACTGGGTGAGCAAAAAGTCATGTATCTCATTACATCCGCACTTACCGAGTAATTTCAGCTAAAGGCTCGCTCTCTTCATCTTCTTCCATACCAACATCCTCACCGGCCTCTTCTCTAGCTCTGCGTGCCTTTTCCTTGGCAATATCCTTTTCAATATCTTCACGAATAGCAAGCTTAGCAGCACGTTGGCAGATTTCTCCAAGATCAGCACCAGAGAAGCCTTGAGTGGCCTTGGCGAGGAGCTTCAAGTCAACATCAGCAGCAACAGGAGACTTGCGCAATTGTGCTTCCAAGATGGCAATACGAGAGACTTCATCAGGAAGAGGGATATAGATAAGTTGGTCAAGACGACCAGGACGCAACAAGGCGGGATCAATTTGATCGGGTCTGTTGGTGGCACCGATAACAAAGACGTTCTTCTTTGCATTCATACCGTCCATTTCAGTCAAGATTTGATTGAGAACACGATCACCGGCTCCACCAGCATCTCCACCTCCTCCACCACGGGCCTTGGCAATGGAATCCAATTCATCAAAGAACATGACACAAGGGGCAGCAGCACGAGCCTTGTCAAAGACATCACGTACGTTGGCTTCAGACTCACCGAACCACATGGTCAAAAGCTCAGGACCCTTGATAGAAATGAAGTTGGCTTGACATTCGTTGGCAATAGCCTTGGCCAACAAGGTCTTACCAGTACCAGGAGGACCATAGAACAAGACACCCTTGGAAGGACTCATACCAAACTTCAAGAACTTTTCGGGGTGCTCGACAGGGTATTGAACGGTTTCTTGCAATTCTTGCTTGACTTGCTCGAGACCACCGATATCGTTCCACTTGACAGTAGGAACCTCGACGACAGTTTCACGAAGAGCAGAGGGGTTGGAGACACCCAAAGCATAACGGAAGTTCTCCATGGTAACAGCCAAGGAATCCAAAACTTCGGTGTCAATAGTCTCTTCCTCCAAATCAATAAGATCCATCTTTTCACGAATTTGTTGCATGGCGGCTTCTGAACAAAGAGAGGCGACATCAGCACCGACATAACCGTGAGTCTCAGAAGCGATTTGCTCCAAATCAACATCGTCGTCCAACTTCATGTTCTTGGTGTGAATGCGGAGAACTTCAAGACGACCAGTTGGGTCAGGAATACCAATATCAACTTCACGATCGAAACGGCCGAAACGACGGAGAGCGGGATCAATGGAGTTGGGTCTGTTGGTAGCAGCAATGACAACAACATTAGAACGAGCCTTCATACCGTCCATCAAAGTAAGCAATTGAGAAACAACACGACGTTCAACTTCACCGTTTGTCTATCAAAACATGTATCAGTCTCAGATCTAAGACATCCAGCTACTTTATCAAATTTACCTTTTCACGCTTGGGAGCAATAGCATCAATTTCATCAATAAAAATGATGGCAGGAGCATTCTTCTCAGCTTCCTCGAAAGCCTTACGGAGATTACTTTCAGACTCACCAGCCATCTTTGACATAATCTCAGGACCATTGATCAAGAAGAAGAAGGCACCAGTTTCATTGGCAACAGCTCTGGCAATCAAAGTCTTACCAGTACCAGGAGGACCAAACATGAGAATACCACGAGGGGGCTTGATACCGATAGATTTGAACAATTGGGGGTGACGGAGAGGCAATTCGACCAATTCACGAATTTGAGCCATTTGCTTACGACAACCACCAATATCATCATAACCGACTTCGTTCAAACTTTGCTCTTCGTCTTCACGCTTAATTGGGTCACCTTCACAATGAATGACTGTATCTTGTGCGACCTGCGAATTCATGTAAATATTCTATCATACACACATGTATCAACCTCAATAAAAACTTACAATACAATAAGGCTCAGGATCAGTTTCAACCACCTTGAATTCAACAGCTCTCATACCGCCACGAACAAGGAAAGTATCGCCCTTGCGGACGGGTCTATAGGCTTCCAAGAAGTAGGGCTTGAGGAAAGTTTCAAAGAGGTTACCAGTCAAACCTTCAACAGTGTCATCGATAGGCAAGACGTGGATACGTTTACCGTATTTGATATCAGGACAAGGATGAAGAGTAAGCACATCACCAAGACGAACACGCAAGTTGTTACGGACAACTTTTACGATGGATGAATTAGCAACTGCAATGCGTGAAACCGAATGACAAAACAAAACCTACCCTTATTAATCTTGGCCTTATTATCTTCCATATCGTCGTCAGCTAATACAATAAGGACGGTGTCTCTTCTCTTCTTTCCCTTGACAATGACAGTATCACCTCTGAAAAGCTGAAGTCTTTCCATAGTAGCTGTTGAAAGGGTAATGACAGAGTTATCGTCGTTTGTAGCGTCATCTACCATCAATTTGTTGGGTGCAGCCTTGCGACGCAAGATGGCAGTGGCAGGATCGTGGCTAGGATCAAGCTCAGGATCCTCAATACCAGAGTTGGGTCTGCGGGCATGTTAGCTACTGGCAGCGATAAGGAGCTTGGTGGAATTACTTACAAAAGTTTGTTCTTATTATCACTTGTCATTATTTTTATCTATTGAGCAAAATAAAGATGAAAGAGAAAGGAAAACTGGAGGAATTACGATATCTTATAAGGCTGGAACACGTAATGGACGCGCATTAACATTAAACGTCATCATATCAAAAGTCCAATTAGAAGGGGGCTACGGTTGTTGAAATGGAATGCCTTGGAATGTATCAAATGTGCTCCAGGTTTGTCAGCTTTTCAGGTACCTTTTGATGTGGATATATACCAATCTCTGATTCATTGACAGAGACGAGGGGATTTATGACATGATCTTCATGCTACATTTACTAAATGTTCTCTACATTTTAGTCTGCATTGAAATCCTTCAAAGGCAGGAAATGTCGGCATTGCAAAACAAAGAAAACTCAATTGATTCTATCTAATGTCATGCTACGCATGGTTGTCTATAGTTCAAATGTCTGGTAAAATAAAGGAAGATTCTGGCAAGTTTGGGTTCAATTGAATGGATGACAAAGCTATCGTCATTTTTTTTTTTTTTTTTTTTTTGTTATCACTTTCTATTGCCTGATTATACGGAAGCTACATGAACGATAGAATCATATACAGTTGACGAAACTAGGTTGGGCCAATGACGAATACGAAAATGGGACAACAGGATGAAAATGGGACATGAGTACGAACATGGAGACAATGTTAGTATCTTTCAGAAGAATCAGAATTGTCACAGCTTCTTACCTGCAATATCTTTAAGTTGCAGACTCACCGGAGTGAGCAACAACAACCACATTGGAGGTGGCGGTATGTCTTTTGAAGACCTGGGGGCGGCCATTTCCACACCAAATTGATGTGGCAATGGTGAGCATGTTCTTCGAGGCCATGGCATCGCGATTCCAGTAAATATTGCAAGTTTTACACTTCTTTCCGCCATTTATCAGGATATTGACGCTTTCTTCGATGACTTGTTGAGAGCTAAGGTAGTTCGACCATCTGATTTTGGAAGTATCAAAGCCGTAGAAATCAAACAACGTATTCATGTGCTGCAACATGTAGGCTACGTACAGAACAAATTGCTCCACAGATGCAGTTTTAGGCGAGGGAATGTCTGTTTCAATCTTTTCAATGCCTAGTTCTTGTTTGTATTTCTGTTACTTTTTCATTCTTGTTACACTTCCACCCATATTATAGTATTCGATTGAGGACAAGCGACGTATGTCAGTACCACCATGATAAGAGACGAAAGGATCCCGTCTTCCCGGGTCTACAGTGCATGGACGGAAATGCTTGTTCACCTCTTCGCAGAACTCCCTCAAATATGCATACAGTCTTAAAGAAATTACGCCAGCATCCACTTTGAGCTGCTCCAGATGTGAGACAGGAGGCACGGCAACATCTTGCACAGCAAGAAATCTGCCTGGATCCACCGAGTGCCCCAAGGTTTTCAGACCAAGAAAAGGTGATAACAAAGCGTTGAGCACCATTTGACGGTCTGTGAGCAAGACAAGATGCTTCAGATTGGGGGAAACCAGCAACATATCTAGCGACATTGCCGTAGCGGATCAACAAGGTATCGAGAACGTTCCTGGCGCTGATTTGACGATTGAAATGGCCGATTTAAATATTGACGCTACAGCTTTGAGGCAAGCATGTTGCTATCATAGTTGTTAGCACGTTACAAAATAATCAAAATTCATGCTTATAAGAGATAAAGAGGCAGAAAGAAACGACGATACTTCATGATATCGTTCTTTTATACTGAATTCACAATATTTTATCACTGATCCAAAAAATCAATTTATATGATATTAAAGCAATGAAATAACAACATGTAATAGTGAAGGAATAATGATACAAAAATGATAGTGGACTGAGCATTTGTGCACAATGTCTATTGGCAGTCTGCCTGATGGAAGTTATCATACGACGATGCATCACTTAGTACAATAGCAATGCTCTCAAGAGTAAATCCGAGAGAAATCCAACAAGGAAACTGTATACAAAACCGAAAGTTCGTTCAGAGCATCCATTCAATAAATAATAGCCTAGTTGATGTTGGGCATAAAAAGTTAATTGATGGGTTTATCTGTCCCAAAGCATCTATCTCTCAAACAAGAGTTTTTGAAGCAAATGGATCGATTTTTTCAGCCAACTTTCTAGTGTCTCTTGCCATGGCATAGATAATATTACATGTAGGAAGACGGCTACTACCTAGATGAAAACTAGTGCAAGTACTTGCTCTCTGTTTTGATACATCATAATGTATTCCCAGTAGGATTTTCTGGTGTAATTAATTGCTTGAAAGGTTAAGCAGTTCATCGAGATGTGCATTATGAGATGCGTTATGGGTCAGTGTGAAAACAGTGGTCATTGAATAAAAAGTTTCATACATTTTGTGAGCTTTACAGAAGCATTTGACGATATTTCACTATGGAAGGCAACAGCTCATATCACTTTTTGTGAAAACAGATTAAACTAGCAAAGCAGATAGTCTTGAACAGTCTTTATTAGCCCTTTTAAAAGTGCAAAATACATATAAAACTACAGAGACTGTGTTGGGCGTCAGCATATCATAGCAAAATTTTCCTTACGAAGCAACAAGCGCCCCATCATAATATCCAACAGAATAGCACGACAAGAAATCAATGATTTCTTGTCAAAAGGTATTTTTCATTTAAATTTGTTATAAATAAAAGACTCTTCTTGGTTTCTCAAAGCAATGTAAAATCACAATGATACTCACAGGAACAACTACGTGAAAGTGAGAGTCTGTCTGTCCCCAAAAATATATGGTTACAGTTGCAAGCAACTGCAACGCGTACCCTTGGAAGACGCAAATGCGAATCAAGGGGGGCCTCTTAGCCGCTGTAAGAGCAGATGAGTATAATGTGGTATGAAATGTTAATCTTCCTGTATACTTACGTCCCATACTCTCAATCACCATTGCCCAGGGTGGGAGGTAGCCCGCGGCCGCGAAGAAAAAGAAGAAGAAAAAAGAGAAAAAAAAAGAGGATGGGGGGCTATCTTTTATACCGTGTCGCTTATCAAACCCTTGAAACAAGACATCCCCATCATCCGTTCTTACAGCATTTCTTGATCTACCGTTTACTTTGGTCCCTGAAAATGATACCTTGGAATTCTCGGTGCAACGCTCCTTGCAATAAGGTATATATCATATTGTGAAATTAAATTATCCTGGCCATAAATCGAGTATCTAACTCTCAATGTGCGTCCTCTTCACGATGTTTTGTTTACTTTCTATATTTCAAGTTTAGTTTGATGGCCAATGAAATGTTTTGGCGTGAAACGCATGACCCTGTTGGGTTTTAACACGTGAACATTGTGAAGTCCGTTGCCCCCACTATTTTCTTGTTGCATGAATATATTGTCATATAACACCATCTGACATTGTTGGCAAAGGTAATCTATATATTCATCACACATCAAACACTGAACACTAGTTTCATTTAATATATAGAGAGGACAGAAAGCTATACATACATATTTATTTACAAGTTGAGATGAATGGTTTGTTTAAACAAGGAGTTGTGGTAGGATGTAACAAATCTAATAGTGGCAATGGAGGCAGCCTCAACTCTAACTACAGCAGTATCCATAGAATGATAACGTTGCTGGCTACTGGTAAGATAACGAGCATTGTGTCTCATTGTAAACTGTTTGCCGGTTCTCCATGCGCCGTCTCTCTGCAGCCATACTGTTTGACCACCAACTACAAATTCAAAGGCAACCTTGTCCATGGTCAATTCTCTACCAATAATGGGGCTGAGATCGATAGACATGAATGCGACGCGCAAACGACCAAAAGCAAGATGAATGTTTCTTTGATCATCAGTTACGAGGGAGAAATCAGCGAGGCCGAAGTCGACTGTATTCAGCAAAGGAAACCAGGTAGCAAGCTTACCAAGCATTTCGAGTGACACCTGTAAGCCGTTTCCGAATGCAAAGCTCTTGATTGCCAATGTCAAATCCCCAAGATAATAGTCAAAAGTATCCACCATACCAGCTAAAGATTCGCGACCATTGCAAGACACATGCAAATCTTTGAGGTAAGGGCAGAATTCCCTCAAATATGCATACAGTCTCAAGGAAATTACGCCAGCATCCACTTTGAGCTGCTCCAGATGTGAGACAGGAGGCACGGCAGCATCTTGCACAACAAGAAATCTGCCTGGATCCACTGAGAGCTCCAAGGTTTTTAGACCAGGACACGACGACAACAACGTGTTGAGCACCACTTGACGGTCTGTGAGCAAGACAAGATGCTTCAGATTGGGGGAAACCAGCAACATATCTAGCGACATTGCCGTAGAGGACCAACAAGGTATCAAAAAGGCCGCTAGCACTGACATCAATAGTGATACGACGCAAGGAGGAACTGTAGCGGCGTAAAAGCTCCAGGTAGAAGTGGCCAAGCGAAGCGATGTGTTCTCTACTAACTCGAATTTGCTCAAGGTAGGGAAGAGCGATGTTTGCATCGAGCAGGCGTTCAACAAAGAGACCAGGATGAGTACCGTGGAACAAGAGATTGACCAACAAGGGCCAGCGGCGCACAATATCCTCGAATTGATTAGCACTGTCAAGACCTTGAGCAGCACGTACAGAAAGAGCAACAGTAGAGATGCCTTGTCCGAAGTTCGGGATGCTATCCAGCTGAAGAGCATAGTGGGCGAGTCTGTTGGATCTCATGATGATCTTGCTGGCAGTTTGGCTTAAGACATGGCGAGCAGCCACTCTCCAAGCACGACACACCATTGTGCTTTCGTTTTGTGAGTACACAGAAGTGCGACGAAGGATGCTATGCAAAATTTCTTGGGGAAAGTGTTCCATGTTGCGAGCGCTGTAAATGTAGCAGGTGGATATGGAAGAGAACAGGAATAGGAAGAGAAACGAAGAGGATGCAGATGTCCGTTTATGTAGCTTTGATCCGAGTTATATATCAATGACTGATCCATCGACAATCCAAAAACCACTGTCGACGTCCTGTTTTACTTGGTCAAATGGCACCTGTTTGAGGGACAAAGCGATTTGATCTTGGCAATCACTTTACATCAAACCTACAGACAATAGCTGTACTGGCATCTTCATTGTAACCTGCTGGATAAATGCTTGACAGGACTATATTAGAGAAGCAGCTGTGGAATCAAGTTTCTTTGGATTTATCAACTAGAGTTCTAGACGCTCGAATCTGAGTGTCATTTTCTATCAATCCAAGAAAGTTTAGCAGCGGATCAGCAAAATCGGATTCTGACAGTTGTCAATCTTCTATATCAAATTTGCTGTGTCCTGCTATTTGGAAAGAAGGAGATGTATTTAAGGCTGTATGTGGACTTGGAATACGACGATACGCGTTGATGCGCTTAAACAGAGAAAGTATACATGTTATATGTGTGCACGGTATTGAAAGAAGCGCCCCTGAGATCCTATCCTTATACAGATTTGTGATATATGGGCCAACAATGATTTTCTTTACATGGACACAAGAAAACAGCTGATGAGCGAAATATTGACTTGGAAACGCAAGTTTTTTATTATCAAAATCTAAGGATATTGTATATGCTGAGAAGGGGATGAGGTTAACTGGTTCGTTTGTTGTTGCGATTGCTGCTGCCCTGACGAGTTTTGATTCTGATGTCCAAGATATACATCCCAGTCCGACCAATTGAGGCTAGCAGGAGGTAATGTAGAATTGGAAACATTCATGTTGGGGTCATAAGCAGCAGTATAAGCCTGTGGTGTCTGTGGAAAAGATCGGTATGTATTCATCATGGAGTTCATGCTATTATGGTTATTGTTGCCGTGGTTGTTTTGAGAAGGGTAGCAGTCAGACAGTATGCTATTCACATTCATTGCAAGCGATGTAGGGACGGAAGGTGTTTCTGAAGATGCTGGAGTGTTATTAACGGAAGAATCGGTGGAATGGGTGGTATGAAAATCGTGTGAAATGGATCTTGTATGAGAGTAATGCGTAGACGATTGGAGTTGATCCAGTGAGAAGGAACGTTGATGAGAAAGAGTAGGCGTTGTATGATGGTTATAAACAGGATATGACTGTGGTACATAGCAACTAGCATGTTGTTGCTGAGGGGGATGCTGTGATGGTGGTGGACGGGGACGAGGATGATGATGATGAAAAGATGCGTTGGGCTCTCTACGAAGTTTATGCTGTAGATGTTCATGGTCGCAAGAGGGAGACATCACAATGCCTAAATCTTGCTGGATATCAGGTGTGATGCCTCCAATAATGCTAGTGTTCATCAATCTATGCTGCACATAGTTGGATTGAGTTGGTTCACTGGTAGGATGCTCCAAATAGCCGTGATTAGAGTAGATAGGAGGTGTTACTGTCGATGAAATGGTAGAACTTGATGCTGAAGTCATGGTTGCAGTGGTAAAATTGGACGACTCCTCACTCATGGAATTCGATTTACTGGTGACAGTAGAGATAGTGTCATTCCCAACGTACAATCCATTGATGGAAGCCAGCATACCGAGTATTTCGACAGCACGCGGGGCTGGGCCTGACTCTTCAGTCATCTTTAGTAGACTTATGGATTGGTGAAAGCCTTGGATGTCTTGTGGACTTCTTGTACGCAAAGCATTTGATAGATAAACCAAGGAAGTTTGGAACAACGCATAAACATAGCATGAGGGCGCACACAAAACATAGTAATAAGCTGGGTCAGATGTTTGGTAATGTCGTTGATTCACAATATCAGTTATGGAGTTGGCAGCGTCAGTACATGCTTTCTCAGAGGCAGCAACGATTGATTTCAAGCTGGGATACTTTTCGACAGATAGCTGATTGAAGGGTCTATGTAAGAGCAGTACTACTACATAGTAGAATATTAGCAGGTTTTCTACAAGAAAATGATGAGTATGACGAATATCACTAATGTACTATACACCCATACCTTTGTCAAGTTTTGAAAAGTAAGTGCCGTCCAAGGGCTCATCAAGCGAGTTCTTCCAATTGAGTAATCGCCTTTCGAATACAGCGAGTATCGTTGGATCGTCGAGGCCAGCGTTTGTATTTGCAATCTTTGCATTGGGCGCATAGAGAGCTTTCAAGACTCTGCCTAATATCTCTGAAAGCTTGATTAGGGAAATAAAACTACGATAAATAGGTGCGCCAAGGTTGGTATCAGTGCTGTCATCTGTAATCTCGTAAGGGGATGGCATGTCAGCATCGAAATCTCGGTCGAGTATGGTAAGAGGCTTTCCAGCACGAGCACCAAGCCAGCGATCCATGACATAGCAGGCATAAAACACTCGATGGCGAGTCTCTATTTCAGAACGAGGAAGATTCCATTTAGCGCAAGAGCGGTGCAAGCCTAAATCTTGAGCCATGCGAATAGCAGAACCGACAGTGCACCATTGAGCAGATTCAACATCGCCATCATCCATATCCAGATAGAGAGCCATTAAAAGAGCCGCTTGAACATGGCAGAGTCTCGATTTGGCAGAGTCCCTTAATCGTTTCATGACCTTTCGAAAATAGGTATCAGCAAACTCATTGGCATCTTTGACTAGATCAGGTAATCTTTGACCAGCAAATCTGAATGTCAAAGCCAATACGGCCTGCATCAAAATTGAGGGAGGGCCAGCAGAAGATGAGTTGTGATACTGCTCGAGAAACTTGGTCTTGTTGACAATAGGCAAGATCAAATGAATGTGACTGAAATACCTACAGCATTACATACAAGGTCAGTTCAGGTTGACTCCAAAGCAAAAATAGCTCATTCACATACATGCCAATCATTTTATCGAGCTGATGTTTTGCTGGTTTCTTTGGGTTTTTTTGTAATGTATTGATGCTTTTTTGTGTGTCAGAAAGAGGGGCTCGCATTGATAATCCAACATCAAACAACATGTCAGATTTCCCTGTAGTGGATGACTTCTCTGTGCGTACAATCATGAGCTCATCATGAGCCATTAGCTTTAGCACAATGTTCTCTCTTCCAGGCCAAGGAATAGTGGATTGAGATTTGAAGACATCATTGTTGAACAGTTTCAGTCCTGCAGAAGATTGGCCAGTGTATTTAAGAGAATCGTAGTCTTTAGTTGCTTCGTGAAGTGGATCAAAATCATGCTCAGAATCATCTTCTTCGTCATCTGAAGAAGAGTCGCTCGCATTTGGTGGTGAAGAAGGTTGGATATGTCCGGCATACTGAAAATCGTTTCTCTCGAGATCTTTGATGGAGCAATTTGTTAAAGCTGTTAAAAGCGACTCCATCTTTTTGCATTTCTTTTCGAGATTGTCAACATAGCTACAACATTGATAAATGTCAGTAACCATCAAATCATGAAATGCATCTGCCCACTTACACACTAGGAGGCCCTCTTTTCTTTCTTATTGTCTGGAATTCACAAGTGTATCCCCACTAGAAAATTCGATTTTAGTTTGACATACGCTATTTACAATGTGCAAGATGGCTTACAGCTTTGCAATTGGAACATGGCGTAGAAGCATCAGCATCGCACCGAGATTTTCTTTTGCGACAGAAATCACAGCTTCTCTTTGCACGAGTTCTCTTGAGTGGAGTTGGAGGTGCATTTAAGTTTGTATTTAAAGTGCTTGGAGGATGAGGAGGAGACGTAAAATGTTGCTGCTGAAATGTGTTCATTTAGTGATATGTGCAGAGAAAGAAGAAAGAAGAGGAGGTAAAGAGGGAAAAAGGTGGAATTTGTGTAAATTGGTGACACACGGCAATTGCAGAAGAAGAAGAGAAGGTAAAAGGGCTGCTTTTTTTCACCCAAATGTCTTTAACACTCTCCTCATTATGATTTCTGACCATGAGTGCGATGTGAAAGGCTCCGTTTCAAACCAAAAATTTTATGAAAAAAAAAAAAAAAAAAAAAAAAAAGCTTTTTATAGCTGTAAATGGTGAATTTCAATCTTCATTGAACAGTGCTACCATTGAGTAACCAGAACAGTATGCTATAATAGTTGTTGCATGTCCATCTATTTTTGGTTATTATTATTACAAAGTATAGTTTAGATATATAAATGATTGAACCTCATTATCCATGTCATCTGCAGCAAATGTATCTCGCTCTTGGTGATGTTGGCCCTTTTTGACTCTGTACACTAGATCATTGATTTGATCGTCCTTGGCATTTAATATACTCTGGAATTGCTTTTGTAACACGCTCAGCTCCTTCTGATGCTGGTGCACCAAACGCTTTCATGTCTAATTTAGTGATCCCTACTCGATTGCATATTACATCGTTGTACTTGTTACCTTGAATTCTGAATCATCACCACCGTGTAAATCGCAATCCCTCTTATAGGCAGAAGTTTCATTCATTATCGATTTCTTGCTTTGGTTCTCTTTTGATTGGTTTAACTTGTCGTTACAGACCTAAAAGAGCATTAGATATTGAAAATCAGGTCAATGTCCCTCACCCGAGTCAGAAATTAGAAAAAAAAAATGTCTTACGTTCAATTCAAACTGTAATTTATCAATTTTATCTTGAAACTGACTAGTTTCCTTGAGGTAGGTTGCTTTTTGTAGCGATATTCGTTGCTTGAATTCTTCGCTCAAGTCATGTTTGGCAATGTCAATTTCTTTCTGTATCTGCTCTTCTTGCAATTGCTGGTATTTTATAATGGATCGTAGCTCCGAAGTATTGGTGCTATTGATGACTCCAAGTCTTTTTATCTCCTCCAGATTGGATTCTTCTTTAGATTCATATTCCTGAATTCTTTCCTTTTGCATACAAGCGGTCAGTTCTTGCATCGCATTTGAACTCAATGTCCACATCTTACTCGCAATTCACTATTCTGCAGCAGTAACTGGCTCATTTCATGCTGGTGACAAGAGCAGTAAGCATTAGTAAATTTCGACAAGGGGCTGGAGAGAAGAATTTGTGTTTTATTTTTACCTGCAAGTCCGAGTATTCATGTTCCTTTTTCTTGGCTAAATCGTCATAGTTTGTAACTAGGTTTGCATACTTTAGTTTTTCTGTTTCTAATGCTGTTTCTACCGTTATCTGATGATTCTGCAGTGTCTTTTGATTGGCTGTGTTATTAGAATGAAACAAATACATGCAAATGTTTCCTGGAAGCTTACTTTTATGTCAATGCTCCGTTGTGATAGAGCTTGATCCTTTTCCTAAATTAAAACATATTACTAATGATTATACACTGATGAACTTGTCTGTGTCCTAATCTACATGAAGCTTTGATTCGAGGTCTTGAATTTCAGCTTTTTGCGTTTCAGTCTATTCATGTCAATGTTAGCTTACACAATCCTCGATCCCAACTGATTTGAGTACCAGTTGCTTTATTTGCTTTTCCAACTCAAACACTTGTACTCTCTGCTCAAATAAAATGTACAAAATTAGTCAAATTATTCAAATCCTGTTGCACTACAAGGTCATATTACTCTTGCTTCTTCAACGTCCTCGATCTGCTTCTGCTGAGTGACAATGTAGAAATCAAGCGGACAATGGTGAATAAGTTAGGCATTAAACCATTGTGGATATCAGTCTTTACCTTTTGAGGCTCGTTTGCTTTGATTTGTTCCAAAAGAGAATGAATGCGTTGCTCATACTTTGCCTCAAGTTGATTCGACATGGTAGTAAGCCTTGATTGATGTGTTTGATGCATTTCCTTGAATAGATTGAATTGAATAAATATCCCTTGGATCAACCCAGTCCACTCTTTCATACTTGAATATTATCGCGCATCTCATCCAATTCATGGTTCAGCTTGCTAATCGTTCTATCCTTCTCAGCCATCGTGCTTTTCAATGCATTTTTCTCGATTTCCAGTTTTTCCCGTAAATTTTCTAGGTTCTGGCGATTTTTCTTTTCCATCTCTTCCTGTTTGAGTAAGATATCTGCTTTCTCATTTTCATGTAATTGTTTCAGGTGAATGAATTGCTGCTGCTGCTCTCTTAATTGTTCCAGGAGTATTCGTTCATCGGCACGGCTTTGGTTTGCCGAGATTTGCTGCTCTAATTGACATTGCACATGTTCTAATTTCGTCTTCAAATCTTTTAAATCTGCCTCTCGTTGTTTAACTAAGTCGTCTTTGATCAGTAGGTTTGCTTGTGCTTCCTGGTACTGTTTTCCATTGAGACAGACAGTATTTAGATCTCGAAACAACACTTTTGAAATGACCAACTCACCTTAATTTTCAATTCGTCCACTATGAGAGATCTCTTCACTGATGCTGTGCCTGTGCTGCTATGATGACTTGATTTACTTGTTGTTGGCGTTAATCGTATAGATGAAGTTGAAGAATGATTGGATAATCTACTATTACTTCGCTTCGTTGCCGCATTGTTGTATATTTTTTTCTTTAGTGATGCTGTATCTTTGCTATTGCTAGGCGTCAATTTGCTTTTCAAAGGTGTTGTTTTTGCGAGTCGAGACGATATCGCAGGTGAAGTTGCTGAGTTGGGCGTCTTGACACTGCTAGTTTGAGATCGACCAGTGCGTGCAGTTGATATAGGTGATGGGAGCACAGGCGCCTTCTTTCGTACAGTGGGTGATGTGGTCACTTTAACACCCGCAGCTTCCAATGATGAAACTCTTCGACTTGTCGCCCTTTCTTTACTTGTGTCGTCCAGCATTCGACCTTGACTCTGAAAGAAAACGAATAAATTAATGAAAAAAAAGTATTCAGGGCATTGGCAAGAATAGAATTGTAATTAATCAATGTAACATGCGCACATTGAAAAAACGGCATATTGGTCACTTTAGCACGATCCTTGGTGACTTTTCGGTCCCTCATGTTTGTTTGTTAACATGAAGCTTGTTTGTTGTCATAGATTTTGCTTGAAAGATAGGCTTGATAGCTGTGATGGCTATTTCAACATGACACGATAAATCTCACATTTGTTGTGTGATTTTATTGAGCATAATCAACAGAGTCGACAACGACTGCATACATACAATATTCTATGTGCTTGGTTCAATTATGTGCAGTACATTTTAGCCAGTAGCTATCTTGAAATTATTCCACAGGTATAGTGGTAAGTGTGCAAAGCAAACTGATAATACCAAGGTTAGACTACTCAAGTAAGACAAGACAAATACTTTAGTGAAATGCCAAAGGTATCGAAATGTTTTGTAAAATAAACAGATCTAAAGAGACATGCAGCACAGCAGTGAAAGCTGCTATTGACATCACATGCTCTATAAATTTTATTTTGATATACAATCCTCTATCCATTATTAGATCAAGGAGTAAAGAGCCAAGCATTTCTACTCAAAAGTAGGAGATCTGTGGCAATTGCTAAACAACAGTCAGAGAAGAGAAGACATGAGCCAAATAGCTTAATTATGGAGATGTGGAACATACATATTTTGGCATCATTCTAATTTGAAATAAAGCATGATGATTTCAAGAGTTATATTTTTTGTCTCATTTTCAACCCTTATTTTACTATAGACAATATGCTTGGCCCAACAATAATACTGATTTGATCCATCCATGCTGGGAAGAACTAGTTATGATCATTAATTGATGATGCAGCAGTATTTACGATGATCCAATATTATGAAAGTGTCTGATTTAATTAACAAAGTCCATAGTTTTCATACCTGGCCTGGCAAAACCGCAGAGTCTCTATTTAGTACATTAAAATTAAAAACTGTTCTACAGAATATGTATCCAAATCATTATTGTTGTCTCGGTCTGAAAGACATTTTTATGAAAAAAATTATCAAAAAAAAAAAATTATTCCCATTCAAATTAAACGGTCCTCCCGAATGACTCTTCATTTTCGGCTATAAATTAAACTCGCCAGAACCGTCTTTTCTTTCTAATGCCCCTTTCCTATCTTTCTTTTCATCTTTTGATCATCTTTGAATCAAGCTTTGATTCGAGCTCTGAAATTAGCATGTTTATATAATAGAATTTTGTGAAGAAGATGAAACTGCAATTAGATTTTGGATAGAAAGGGTTGTTGTTGAGAAATAAAATAGTTGTGAAAAATGCAAGATTTGAGCAGATGGTACTAATAAAAGTGATTGAATTGATATATGAATGTTGGTTGTATGTATAGCAAAAGTTGTTTGAGGTACTTTGTTTGACTAGTATGTGTTAAATTTGAGATTGCGATAGACGATCCAAAGCAGTAATAAGGAAAAATGTGAAAAATGAAGCAACTTTGAAGGGATATTTCTCTATGATTTACTAAGTGAGTCAATGTTGTTGCGTAGTGCTTGACTTTTGTTTCTGTTTTAATTTTCTATACAATGGTATGGTTATTGTTAGTATTTTCAAAAATATGTCGGGTAGTGCCCGCTTGAGGCAAATTAAAATACATGACTTTGAATTATTTCATGAAGGGAACGTCTATTAGGTGTTTTTCACCTTTAGATTATGTTGGGACTAATGTATACCTATTAAATGGTCTTTGTTTTGTTCAAATCTGATCAGTATTGGCTGAGATCTCACAAAAAGTCATGTCAATGTAAAATTGGACGAGAATGGCCAATTTTGCCTTACCCCTACAGGTTAAAAAACTAGCTGATGATTTTTTAGTCAGACGTTTTTGCTCATTTCTCTACGTAGAGTCAAGCTAGAATTTCCAGTAAGAGCTCAAATGATAGGAAATTTTTTGCTTTGCAATAATAATGAATGCTACAAATAGGTTTATTTTGACAGAGATGGAGATATTATTGAAAAAGCATCAAAATTTGACAAAAAATGTTCTGTCGCTTTGAAACACCTAGTGTTGATCAAACCAGACAAAAGTAATACCATTCGATGCGCCTTTAAATTCTATACAAGTTTGACATATACTTGATCAAGTGTTTATTAGCAAAAATGGCCAAGTTTAGGTCATTACAAATCTCTGGATGCATACATCCTCATTTTAAACAGTAGAGGTTTCAATCTCAGTTCAATGTCAGCAACTATGCCTGGAGAAAGCTTCTCAATGCATCATCCTTTTTGAATTGGGAGCGTGGCATAACGCACATAATAAGTTGCTAATCTATTGTTATAGAGGGATACTTTACTTGTTAGTGAGTGTTGTTTTCAAGACTGGGTGATTGTAGCTTACTTTTTCTTGTTTCGTTTATGCATTCCAAAATGAGGCATGCATCTACTCCCAGCTAAATTTTTCACTCTCCAATGTCCATTATCTCGACAACAAGGCATTTCTAATACCATGTCCTCAGCTAAAAGCTGCCTCATTTTCATCCTACTACAATAGTTTTAGGTTATCTCATATTGTGTATGGGATCATATATCTGGTCATGGATGTTGGAAACGATTTTCAATTTTTGACTTTTGGACTTTTGGACGTTCGAACATCGAGATTTTAAATATTGATGCTACAGCTTTGAAATTAGCATGTTTATATAATAGAATTTTGTGAAGAAGATGAAACTGCAATTAGATTTTGGATAGAAAGGGTTGTTGTTGAGAAATAAAATAGTTGTGAAAAATGCAAGATTTGAGCAGATGGTACTAATAAAAGTGATTGAATTGATATATGAATGTTGGTTGTATGTATAGCAAAAGTTGTTTGAGGTACTTTGTTTGACTAGTATGTGTTAAATTTGAGATTGCGATAGACGATCCAAAGCAGTAATAAGGAAAAATGTGAAAAATGAAGCAACTTTGAAGGGATATTTCTCTATGATTTACTAAGTGAGTCAATGTTGTTGCGTAGTGCTTGACTTTTGTTTCTGTTTTAATTTTCTATACAATGGTATGGTTATTGTTAGTATTTTCAAAAATATGTCGGGTAGTGCCCGCTTGAGGCAAATTAAAATACATGACTTTGAATTATTTCATGAAGGGAACGTCTATTAGGTGTTTTTCACCTTTAGATTATGTTGGGACTAATGTATACCTATTAAATGGTCTTTGTTTTGTTCAAATCTGATCAGTATTGGCTGAGATCTCACAAAAAGTCATGTCAATGTAAAATTGGACGAGAATGGCCAATTTTGCCTTACCCCTACAGGTTAAAAAACTAGCTGATGATTTTTTAGTCAGACGTTTTTGCTCATTTCTCTACGTAGAGTCAAGCTAGAATTTCCAGTAAGAGCTCAAATGATAGGAAATTTTTTGCTTTGCAATAATAATGAATGCTACAAATAGGTTTATTTTGACAGAGATGGAGATATTATTGAAAAAGCATCAAAATTTGACAAAAAATGTTCTGTCGCTTTGAAACACCTAGTGTTGATCAAACCAGACAAAAGTAATACCATTCGATGCGCCTTTAAATTCTATACAAGTTTGACATATACTTGATCAAGTGTTTATTAGCAAAAATGGCCAAGTTTAGGTCATTACAAATCTCTGGATGCATACATCCTCATTTTAAACAGTAGAGGTTTCAATCTCAGTTCAATGTCAGCAACTATGCCTGGAGAAAGCTTCTCAATGCATCATCCTTTTTGAATTGGGAGCGTGGCATAACGCACATAATAAGTTGCTAATCTATTGTTATAGAGGGATACTTTACTTGTTAGTGAGTGTTGTTTTCAAGACTGGGTGATTGTAGCTTACTTTTTCTTGTTTCGTTTATGCATTCCAAAATGAGGCATGCATCTACTCCCAGCTAAATTTTTCACTCTCCAATGTCCATTATCTCGACAACAAGGCATTTCTAATACCATGTCCTCAGCTAAAAGCTGCCTCATTTTCATCCTACTACAATAGTTTTAGGTTATCTCATATTGTGTATGGGATCATATATCTGGTCATGGATGTTGGAAACGATTTTCAATTTTTGACTTTTGGACTTTTGGACGTTCGAACATCGAGATTTTAAATATTGATGCTACAGCTTTGAAATTAGCATGTTTATATAATAGAATTTTGTGAAGAAGATGAAACTGCAATTAGATTTTGGATAGAAAGGGTTGTTGTTGAGAAATAAAATAGTTGTGAAAAATGCAAGATTTGAGCAGATGGTACTAATAAAAGTGATTGAATTGATATATGAATGTTGGTTGTATGTATAGCAAAAGTTGTTTGAGGTACTTTGTTTGACTAGTATGTGTTAAATTTGAGATTGCGATAGACGATCCAAAGCAGTAATAAGGAAAAATGTGAAAAATGAAGCAACTTTGAAGGGATATTTCTCTATGATTTACTAAGTGAGTCAATGTTGTTGCGTAGTGCTTGACTTTTGTTTCTGTTTTAATTTTCTATACAATGGTATGGTTATTGTTAGTATTTTCAAAAATATGTCGGGTAGTGCCCGCTTGAGGCAAATTAAAATACATGACTTTGAATTATTTCATGAAGGGAACGTCTATTAGGTGTTTTTCACCTTTAGATTATGTTGGGACTAATGTATACCTATTAAATGGTCTTTGTTTTGTTCAAATCTGATCAGTATTGGCTGAGATCTCACAAAAAGTCATGTCAATGTAAAATTGGACGAGAATGGCCAATTTTGCCTTACCCCTACAGGTTAAAAAACTAGCTGATGATTTTTTAGTCAGACGTTTTTGCTCATTTCTCTACGTAGAGTCAAGCTAGAATTTCCAGTAAGAGCTCAAATGATAGGAAATTTTTTGCTTTGCAATAATAATGAATGCTACAAATAGGTTTATTTTGACAGAGATGGAGATATTATTGAAAAAGCATCAAAATTTGACAAAAAATGTTCTGTCGCTTTGAAACACCTAGTGTTGATCAAACCAGACAAAAGTAATACCATTCGATGCGCCTTTAAATTCTATACAAGTTTGACATATACTTGATCAAGTGTTTATTAGCAAAAATGGCCAAGTTTAGGTCATTACAAATCTCTGGATGCATACATCCTCATTTTAAACAGTAGAGGTTTCAATCTCAGTTCAATGTCAGCAACTATGCCTGGAGAAAGCTTCTCAATGCATCATCCTTTTTGAATTGGGAGCGTGGCATAACGCACATAATAAGTTGCTAATCTATTGTTATAGAGGGATACTTTACTTGTTAGTGAGTGTTGTTTTCAAGACTGGGTGATTGTAGCTTACTTTTTCTTGTTTCGTTTATGCATTCCAAAATGAGGCATGCATCTACTCCCAGCTAAATTTTTCACTCTCCAATGTCCATTATCTCGACAACAAGGCATTTCTAATACCATGTCCTCAGCTAAAAGCTGCCTCATTTTCATCCTACTACAATAGTTTTAGGTTATCTCATATTGTGTATGGGATCATATATCTGGTCATGGATGTTGGAAACGATTTTCAATTTTTGACTTTTGGACTTTTGGACGTTCGAACATCGAGATTTTAAATATTGATGCTACAGCTTTGAAATTAGCATGTTTATATAATAGAATTTTGTGAAGAAGATGAAACTGCAATTAGATTTTGGATAGAAAGGGTTGTTGTTGAGAAATAAAATAGTTGTGAAAAATGCAAGATTTGAGCAGATGGTACTAATAAAAGTGATTGAATTGATATATGAATGTTGGTTGTATGTATAGCAAAAGTTGTTTGAGGTACTTTGTTTGACTAGTATGTGTTAAATTTGAGATTGCGATAGACGATCCAAAGCAGTAATAAGGAAAAATGTGAAAAATGAAGCAACTTTGAAGGGATATTTCTCTATGATTTACTAAGTGAGTCAATGTTGTTGCGTAGTGCTTGACTTTTGTTTCTGTTTTAATTTTCTATACAATGGTATGGTTATTGTTAGTATTTTCAAAAATATGTCGGGTAGTGCCCGCTTGAGGCAAATTAAAATACATGACTTTGAATTATTTCATGAAGGGAACGTCTATTAGGTGTTTTTCACCTTTAGATTATGTTGGGACTAATGTATACCTATTAAATGGTCTTTGTTTTGTTCAAATCTGATCAGTATTGGCTGAGATCTCACAAAAAGTCATGTCAATGTAAAATTGGACGAGAATGGCCAATTTTGCCTTACCCCTACAGGTTAAAAAACTAGCTGATGATTTTTTAGTCAGACGTTTTTGCTCATTTCTCTACGTAGAGTCAAGCTAGAATTTCCAGTAAGAGCTCAAATGATAGGAAATTTTTTGCTTTGCAATAATAATGAATGCTACAAATAGGTTTATTTTGACAGAGATGGAGATATTATTGAAAAAGCATCAAAATTTGACAAAAAATGTTCTGTCGCTTTGAAACACCTAGTGTTGATCAAACCAGACAAAAGTAATACCATTCGATGCGCCTTTAAATTCTATACAAGTTTGACATATACTTGATCAAGTGTTTATTAGCAAAAATGGCCAAGTTTAGGTCATTACAAATCTCTGGATGCATACATCCTCATTTTAAACAGTAGAGGTTTCAATCTCAGTTCAATGTCAGCAACTATGCCTGGAGAAAGCTTCTCAATGCATCATCCTTTTTGAATTGGGAGCGTGGCATAACGCACATAATAAGTTGCTAATCTATTGTTATAGAGGGATACTTTACTTGTTAGTGAGTGTTGTTTTCAAGACTGGGTGATTGTAGCTTACTTTTTCTTGTTTCGTTTATGCATTCCAAAATGAGGCATGCATCTACTCCCAGCTAAATTTTTCACTCTCCAATGTCCATTATCTCGACAACAAGGCATTTCTAATACCATGTCCTCAGCTAAAAGCTGCCTCATTTTCATCCTACTACAATAGTTTTAGGTTATCTCATATTGTGTATGGGATCATATATCTGGTCATGGATGTTGGAAACGATTTTCAATTTTTGACTTTTGGACTTTTGGACGTTCGAACATCGAGATTTTAAATATTGATGCTACAGCTTTGAAATTAGCATGTTTATATAATAGAATTTTGTGAAGAAGATGAAACTGCAATTAGATTTTGGATAGAAAGGGTTGTTGTTGAGAAATAAAATAGTTGTGAAAAATGCAAGATTTGAGCAGATGGTACTAATAAAAGTGATTGAATTGATATATGAATGTTGGTTGTATGTATAGCAAAAGTTGTTTGAGGTACTTTGTTTGACTAGTATGTGTTAAATTTGAGATTGCGATAGACGATCCAAAGCAGTAATAAGGAAAAATGTGAAAAATGAAGCAACTTTGAAGGGATATTTCTCTATGATTTACTAAGTGAGTCAATGTTGTTGCGTAGTGCTTGACTTTTGTTTCTGTTTTAATTTTCTATACAATGGTATGGTTATTGTTAGTATTTTCAAAAATATGTCGGGTAGTGCCCGCTTGAGGCAAATTAAAATACATGACTTTGAATTATTTCATGAAGGGAACGTCTATTAGGTGTTTTTCACCTTTAGATTATGTTGGGACTAATGTATACCTATTAAATGGTCTTTGTTTTGTTCAAATCTGATCAGTATTGGCTGAGATCTCACAAAAAGTCATGTCAATGTAAAATTGGACGAGAATGGCCAATTTTGCCTTACCCCTACAGGTTAAAAAACTAGCTGATGATTTTTTAGTCAGACGTTTTTGCTCATTTCTCTACGTAGAGTCAAGCTAGAATTTCCAGTAAGAGCTCAAATGATAGGAAATTTTTTGCTTTGCAATAATAATGAATGCTACAAATAGGTTTATTTTGACAGAGATGGAGATATTATTGAAAAAGCATCAAAATTTGACAAAAAATGTTCTGTCGCTTTGAAACACCTAGTGTTGATCAAACCAGACAAAAGTAATACCATTCGATGCGCCTTTAAATTCTATACAAGTTTGACATATACTTGATCAAGTGTTTATTAGCAAAAATGGCCAAGTTTAGGTCATTACAAATCTCTGGATGCATACATCCTCATTTTAAACAGTAGAGGTTTCAATCTCAGTTCAATGTCAGCAACTATGCCTGGAGAAAGCTTCTCAATGCATCATCCTTTTTGAATTGGGAGCGTGGCATAACGCACATAATAAGTTGCTAATCTATTGTTATAGAGGGATACTTTACTTGTTAGTGAGTGTTGTTTTCAAGACTGGGTGATTGTAGCTTACTTTTTCTTGTTTCGTTTATGCATTCCAAAATGAGGCATGCATCTACTCCCAGCTAAATTTTTCACTCTCCAATGTCCATTATCTCGACAACAAGGCATTTCTAATACCATGTCCTCAGCTAAAAGCTGCCTCATTTTCATCCTACTACAATAGTTTTAGGTTATCTCATATTGTGTATGGGATCATATATCTGGTCATGGATGTTGGAAACGATTTTCAATTTTTGACTTTTGGACTTTTGGACGTTCGAACATCGAGATTTTAAATATTGATGCTACAGCTTTGAAATTAGCATGTTTATATAATAGAATTTTGTGAAGAAGATGAAACTGCAATTAGATTTTGGATAGAAAGGGTTGTTGTTGAGAAATAAAATAGTTGTGAAAAATGCAAGATTTGAGCAGATGGTACTAATAAAAGTGATTGAATTGATATATGAATGTTGGTTGTATGTATAGCAAAAGTTGTTTGAGGTACTTTGTTTGACTAGTATGTGTTAAATTTGAGATTGCGATAGACGATCCAAAGCAGTAATAAGGAAAAATGTGAAAAATGAAGCAACTTTGAAGGGATATTTCTCTATGATTTACTAAGTGAGTCAATGTTGTTGCGTAGTGCTTGACTTTTGTTTCTGTTTTAATTTTCTATACAATGGTATGGTTATTGTTAGTATTTTCAAAAATATGTCGGGTAGTGCCCGCTTGAGGCAAATTAAAATACATGACTTTGAATTATTTCATGAAGGGAACGTCTATTAGGTGTTTTTCACCTTTAGATTATGTTGGGACTAATGTATACCTATTAAATGGTCTTTGTTTTGTTCAAATCTGATCAGTATTGGCTGAGATCTCACAAAAAGTCATGTCAATGTAAAATTGGACGAGAATGGCCAATTTTGCCTTACCCCTACAGGTTAAAAAACTAGCTGATGATTTTTTAGTCAGACGTTTTTGCTCATTTCTCTACGTAGAGTCAAGCTAGAATTTCCAGTAAGAGCTCAAATGATAGGAAATTTTTTGCTTTGCAATAATAATGAATGCTACAAATAGGTTTATTTTGACAGAGATGGAGATATTATTGAAAAAGCATCAAAATTTGACAAAAAATGTTCTGTCGCTTTGAAACACCTAGTGTTGATCAAACCAGACAAAAGTAATACCATTCGATGCGCCTTTAAATTCTATACAAGTTTGACATATACTTGATCAAGTGTTTATTAGCAAAAATGGCCAAGTTTAGGTCATTACAAATCTCTGGATGCATACATCCTCATTTTAAACAGTAGAGGTTTCAATCTCAGTTCAATGTCAGCAACTATGCCTGGAGAAAGCTTCTCAATGCATCATCCTTTTTGAATTGGGAGCGTGGCATAACGCACATAATAAGTTGCTAATCTATTGTTATAGAGGGATACTTTACTTGTTAGTGAGTGTTGTTTTCAAGACTGGGTGATTGTAGCTTACTTTTTCTTGTTTCGTTTATGCATTCCAAAATGAGGCATGCATCTACTCCCAGCTAAATTTTTCACTCTCCAATGTCCATTATCTCGACAACAAGGCATTTCTAATACCATGTCCTCAGCTAAAAGCTGCCTCATTTTCATCCTACTACAATAGTTTTAGGTTATCTCATATTGTGTATGGGATCATATATCTGGTCATGGATGTTGGAAACGATTTTCAATTTTTGACTTTTGGACTTTTGGACGTTCGAACATCGAGATTTTAAATATTGATGCTACAGCTTTGAAATTAGCATGTTTATATAATAGAATTTTGTGAAGAAGATGAAACTGCAATTAGATTTTGGATAGAAAGGGTTGTTGTTGAGAAATAAAATAGTTGTGAAAAATGCAAGATTTGAGCAGATGGTACTAATAAAAGTGATTGAATTGATATATGAATGTTGGTTGTATGTATAGCAAAAGTTGTTTGAGGTACTTTGTTTGACTAGTATGTGTTAAATTTGAGATTGCGATAGACGATCCAAAGCAGTAATAAGGAAAAATGTGAAAAATGAAGCAACTTTGAAGGGATATTTCTCTATGATTTACTAAGTGAGTCAATGTTGTTGCGTAGTGCTTGACTTTTGTTTCTGTTTTAATTTTCTATACAATGGTATGGTTATTGTTAGTATTTTCAAAAATATGTCGGGTAGTGCCCGCTTGAGGCAAATTAAAATACATGACTTTGAATTATTTCATGAAGGGAACGTCTATTAGGTGTTTTTCACCTTTAGATTATGTTGGGACTAATGTATACCTATTAAATGGTCTTTGTTTTGTTCAAATCTGATCAGTATTGGCTGAGATCTCACAAAAAGTCATGTCAATGTAAAATTGGACGAGAATGGCCAATTTTGCCTTACCCCTACAGGTTAAAAAACTAGCTGATGATTTTTTAGTCAGACGTTTTTGCTCATTTCTCTACGTAGAGTCAAGCTAGAATTTCCAGTAAGAGCTCAAATGATAGGAAATTTTTTGCTTTGCAATAATAATGAATGCTACAAATAGGTTTATTTTGACAGAGATGGAGATATTATTGAAAAAGCATCAAAATTTGACAAAAAATGTTCTGTCGCTTTGAAACACCTAGTGTTGATCAAACCAGACAAAAGTAATACCATTCGATGCGCCTTTAAATTCTATACAAGTTTGACATATACTTGATCAAGTGTTTATTAGCAAAAATGGCCAAGTTTAGGTCATTACAAATCTCTGGATGCATACATCCTCATTTTAAACAGTAGAGGTTTCAATCTCAGTTCAATGTCAGCAACTATGCCTGGAGAAAGCTTCTCAATGCATCATCCTTTTTGAATTGGGAGCGTGGCATAACGCACATAATAAGTTGCTAATCTATTGTTATAGAGGGATACTTTACTTGTTAGTGAGTGTTGTTTTCAAGACTGGGTGATTGTAGCTTACTTTTTCTTGTTTCGTTTATGCATTCCAAAATGAGGCATGCATCTACTCCCAGCTAAATTTTTCACTCTCCAATGTCCATTATCTCGACAACAAGGCATTTCTAATACCATGTCCTCAGCTAAAAGCTGCCTCATTTTCATCCTACTACAATAGTTTTAGGTTATCTCATATTGTGTATGGGATCATATATCTGGTCATGGATGTTGGAAACGATTTTCAATTTTTGACTTTTGGACTTTTGGACGTTCGAACATCGAGATTTTAAATATTGATGCTACAGCTTTGAAATTAGCATGTTTATATAATAGAATTTTGTGAAGAAGATGAAACTGCAATTAGATTTTGGATAGAAAGGGTTGTTGTTGAGAAATAAAATAGTTGTGAAAAATGCAAGATTTGAGCAGATGGTACTAATAAAAGTGATTGAATTGATATATGAATGTTGGTTGTATGTATAGCAAAAGTTGTTTGAGGTACTTTGTTTGACTAGTATGTGTTAAATTTGAGATTGCGATAGACGATCCAAAGCAGTAATAAGGAAAAATGTGAAAAATGAAGCAACTTTGAAGGGATATTTCTCTATGATTTACTAAGTGAGTCAATGTTGTTGCGTAGTGCTTGACTTTTGTTTCTGTTTTAATTTTCTATACAATGGTATGGTTATTGTTAGTATTTTCAAAAATATGTCGGGTAGTGCCCGCTTGAGGCAAATTAAAATACATGACTTTGAATTATTTCATGAAGGGAACGTCTATTAGGTGTTTTTCACCTTTAGATTATGTTGGGACTAATGTATACCTATTAAATGGTCTTTGTTTTGTTCAAATCTGATCAGTATTGGCTGAGATCTCACAAAAAGTCATGTCAATGTAAAATTGGACGAGAATGGCCAATTTTGCCTTACCCCTACAGGTTAAAAAACTAGCTGATGATTTTTTAGTCAGACGTTTTTGCTCATTTCTCTACGTAGAGTCAAGCTAGAATTTCCAGTAAGAGCTCAAATGATAGGAAATTTTTTGCTTTGCAATAATAATGAATGCTACAAATAGGTTTATTTTGACAGAGATGGAGATATTATTGAAAAAGCATCAAAATTTGACAAAAAATGTTCTGTCGCTTTGAAACACCTAGTGTTGATCAAACCAGACAAAAGTAATACCATTCGATGCGCCTTTAAATTCTATACAAGTTTGACATATACTTGATCAAGTGTTTATTAGCAAAAATGGCCAAGTTTAGGTCATTACAAATCTCTGGATGCATACATCCTCATTTTAAACAGTAGAGGTTTCAATCTCAGTTCAATGTCAGCAACTATGCCTGGAGAAAGCTTCTCAATGCATCATCCTTTTTGAATTGGGAGCGTGGCATAACGCACATAATAAGTTGCTAATCTATTGTTATAGAGGGATACTTTACTTGTTAGTGAGTGTTGTTTTCAAGACTGGGTGATTGTAGCTTACTTTTTCTTGTTTCGTTTATGCATTCCAAAATGAGGCATGCATCTACTCCCAGCTAAATTTTTCACTCTCCAATGTCCATTATCTCGACAACAAGGCATTTCTAATACCATGTCCTCAGCTAAAAGCTGCCTCATTTTCATCCTACTACAATAGTTTTAGGTTATCTCATATTGTGTATGGGATCATATATCTGGTCATGGATGTTGGAAACGATTTTCAATTTTTGACTTTTGGACTTTTGGACGTTCGAACATCGAGATTTTAAATATTGATGCTACAGCTTTGAAATTAGCATGTTTATATAATAGAATTTTGTGAAGAAGATGAAACTGCAATTAGATTTTGGATAGAAAGGGTTGTTGTTGAGAAATAAAATAGTTGTGAAAAATGCAAGATTTGAGCAGATGGTACTAATAAAAGTGATTGAATTGATATATGAATGTTGGTTGTATGTATAGCAAAAGTTGTTTGAGGTACTTTGTTTGACTAGTATGTGTTAAATTTGAGATTGCGATAGACGATCCAAAGCAGTAATAAGGAAAAATGTGAAAAATGAAGCAACTTTGAAGGGATATTTCTCTATGATTTACTAAGTGAGTCAATGTTGTTGCGTAGTGCTTGACTTTTGTTTCTGTTTTAATTTTCTATACAATGGTATGGTTATTGTTAGTATTTTCAAAAATATGTCGGGTAGTGCCCGCTTGAGGCAAATTAAAATACATGACTTTGAATTATTTCATGAAGGGAACGTCTATTAGGTGTTTTTCACCTTTAGATTATGTTGGGACTAATGTATACCTATTAAATGGTCTTTGTTTTGTTCAAATCTGATCAGTATTGGCTGAGATCTCACAAAAAGTCATGTCAATGTAAAATTGGACGAGAATGGCCAATTTTGCCTTACCCCTACAGGTTAAAAAACTAGCTGATGATTTTTTAGTCAGACGTTTTTGCTCATTTCTCTACGTAGAGTCAAGCTAGAATTTCCAGTAAGAGCTCAAATGATAGGAAATTTTTTGCTTTGCAATAATAATGAATGCTACAAATAGGTTTATTTTGACAGAGATGGAGATATTATTGAAAAAGCATCAAAATTTGACAAAAAATGTTCTGTCGCTTTGAAACACCTAGTGTTGATCAAACCAGACAAAAGTAATACCATTCGATGCGCCTTTAAATTCTATACAAGTTTGACATATACTTGATCAAGTGTTTATTAGCAAAAATGGCCAAGTTTAGGTCATTACAAATCTCTGGATGCATACATCCTCATTTTAAACAGTAGAGGTTTCAATCTCAGTTCAATGTCAGCAACTATGCCTGGAGAAAGCTTCTCAATGCATCATCCTTTTTGAATTGGGAGCGTGGCATAACGCACATAATAAGTTGCTAATCTATTGTTATAGAGGGATACTTTACTTGTTAGTGAGTGTTGTTTTCAAGACTGGGTGATTGTAGCTTACTTTTTCTTGTTTCGTTTATGCATTCCAAAATGAGGCATGCATCTACTCCCAGCTAAATTTTTCACTCTCCAATGTCCATTATCTCGACAACAAGGCATTTCTAATACCATGTCCTCAGCTAAAAGCTGCCTCATTTTCATCCTACTACAATAGTTTTAGGTTATCTCATATTGTGTATGGGATCATATATCTGGTCATGGATGTTGGAAACGATTTTCAATTTTTGACTTTTGGACTTTTGGACGTTCGAACATCGAGATTTTAAATATTGATGCTACAGCTTTGAAATTAGCATGTTTATATAATAGAATTTTGTGAAGAAGATGAAACTGCAATTAGATTTTGGATAGAAAGGGTTGTTGTTGAGAAATAAAATAGTTGTGAAAAATGCAAGATTTGAGCAGATGGTACTAATAAAAGTGATTGAATTGATATATGAATGTTGGTTGTATGTATAGCAAAAGTTGTTTGAGGTACTTTGTTTGACTAGTATGTGTTAAATTTGAGATTGCGATAGACGATCCAAAGCAGTAATAAGGAAAAATGTGAAAAATGAAGCAACTTTGAAGGGATATTTCTCTATGATTTACTAAGTGAGTCAATGTTGTTGCGTAGTGCTTGACTTTTGTTTCTGTTTTAATTTTCTATACAATGGTATGGTTATTGTTAGTATTTTCAAAAATATGTCGGGTAGTGCCCGCTTGAGGCAAATTAAAATACATGACTTTGAATTATTTCATGAAGGGAACGTCTATTAGGTGTTTTTCACCTTTAGATTATGTTGGGACTAATGTATACCTATTAAATGGTCTTTGTTTTGTTCAAATCTGATCAGTATTGGCTGAGATCTCACAAAAAGTCATGTCAATGTAAAATTGGACGAGAATGGCCAATTTTGCCTTACCCCTACAGGTTAAAAAACTAGCTGATGATTTTTTAGTCAGACGTTTTTGCTCATTTCTCTACGTAGAGTCAAGCTAGAATTTCCAGTAAGAGCTCAAATGATAGGAAATTTTTTGCTTTGCAATAATAATGAATGCTACAAATAGGTTTATTTTGACAGAGATGGAGATATTATTGAAAAAGCATCAAAATTTGACAAAAAATGTTCTGTCGCTTTGAAACACCTAGTGTTGATCAAACCAGACAAAAGTAATACCATTCGATGCGCCTTTAAATTCTATACAAGTTTGACATATACTTGATCAAGTGTTTATTAGCAAAAATGGCCAAGTTTAGGTCATTACAAATCTCTGGATGCATACATCCTCATTTTAAACAGTAGAGGTTTCAATCTCAGTTCAATGTCAGCAACTATGCCTGGAGAAAGCTTCTCAATGCATCATCCTTTTTGAATTGGGAGCGTGGCATAACGCACATAATAAGTTGCTAATCTATTGTTATAGAGGGATACTTTACTTGTTAGTGAGTGTTGTTTTCAAGACTGGGTGATTGTAGCTTACTTTTTCTTGTTTCGTTTATGCATTCCAAAATGAGGCATGCATCTACTCCCAGCTAAATTTTTCACTCTCCAATGTCCATTATCTCGACAACAAGGCATTTCTAATACCATGTCCTCAGCTAAAAGCTGCCTCATTTTCATCCTACTACAATAGTTTTAGGTTATCTCATATTGTGTATGGGATCATATATCTGGTCATGGATGTTGGAAACGATTTTCAATTTTTGACTTTTGGACTTTTGGACGTTCGAACATCGAGATTTTAAATATTGATGCTACAGCTTTGAAATTAGCATGTTTATATAATAGAATTTTGTGAAGAAGATGAAACTGCAATTAGATTTTGGATAGAAAGGGTTGTTGTTGAGAAATAAAATAGTTGTGAAAAATGCAAGATTTGAGCAGATGGTACTAATAAAAGTGATTGAATTGATATATGAATGTTGGTTGTATGTATAGCAAAAGTTGTTTGAGGTACTTTGTTTGACTAGTATGTGTTAAATTTGAGATTGCGATAGACGATCCAAAGCAGTAATAAGGAAAAATGTGAAAAATGAAGCAACTTTGAAGGGATATTTCTCTATGATTTACTAAGTGAGTCAATGTTGTTGCGTAGTGCTTGACTTTTGTTTCTGTTTTAATTTTCTATACAATGGTATGGTTATTGTTAGTATTTTCAAAAATATGTCGGGTAGTGCCCGCTTGAGGCAAATTAAAATACATGACTTTGAATTATTTCATGAAGGGAACGTCTATTAGGTGTTTTTCACCTTTAGATTATGTTGGGACTAATGTATACCTATTAAATGGTCTTTGTTTTGTTCAAATCTGATCAGTATTGGCTGAGATCTCACAAAAAGTCATGTCAATGTAAAATTGGACGAGAATGGCCAATTTTGCCTTACCCCTACAGGTTAAAAAACTAGCTGATGATTTTTTAGTCAGACGTTTTTGCTCATTTCTCTACGTAGAGTCAAGCTAGAATTTCCAGTAAGAGCTCAAATGATAGGAAATTTTTTGCTTTGCAATAATAATGAATGCTACAAATAGGTTTATTTTGACAGAGATGGAGATATTATTGAAAAAGCATCAAAATTTGACAAAAAATGTTCTGTCGCTTTGAAACACCTAGTGTTGATCAAACCAGACAAAAGTAATACCATTCGATGCGCCTTTAAATTCTATACAAGTTTGACATATACTTGATCAAGTGTTTATTAGCAAAAATGGCCAAGTTTAGGTCATTACAAATCTCTGGATGCATACATCCTCATTTTAAACAGTAGAGGTTTCAATCTCAGTTCAATGTCAGCAACTATGCCTGGAGAAAGCTTCTCAATGCATCATCCTTTTTGAATTGGGAGCGTGGCATAACGCACATAATAAGTTGCTAATCTATTGTTATAGAGGGATACTTTACTTGTTAGTGAGTGTTGTTTTCAAGACTGGGTGATTGTAGCTTACTTTTTCTTGTTTCGTTTATGCATTCCAAAATGAGGCATGCATCTACTCCCAGCTAAATTTTTCACTCTCCAATGTCCATTATCTCGACAACAAGGCATTTCTAATACCATGTCCTCAGCTAAAAGCTGCCTCATTTTCATCCTACTACAATAGTTTTAGGTTATCTCATATTGTGTATGGGATCATATATCTGGTCATGGATGTTGGAAACGATTTTCAATTTTTGACTTTTGGACTTTTGGACGTTCGAACATCGAGATTTTAAATATTGATGCTACAGCTTTGAAATTAGCATGTTTATATAATAGAATTTTGTGAAGAAGATGAAACTGCAATTAGATTTTGGATAGAAAGGGTTGTTGTTGAGAAATAAAATAGTTGTGAAAAATGCAAGATTTGAGCAGATGGTACTAATAAAAGTGATTGAATTGATATATGAATGTTGGTTGTATGTATAGCAAAAGTTGTTTGAGGTACTTTGTTTGACTAGTATGTGTTAAATTTGAGATTGCGATAGACGATCCAAAGCAGTAATAAGGAAAAATGTGAAAAATGAAGCAACTTTGAAGGGATATTTCTCTATGATTTACTAAGTGAGTCAATGTTGTTGCGTAGTGCTTGACTTTTGTTTCTGTTTTAATTTTCTATACAATGGTATGGTTATTGTTAGTATTTTCAAAAATATGTCGGGTAGTGCCCGCTTGAGGCAAATTAAAATACATGACTTTGAATTATTTCATGAAGGGAACGTCTATTAGGTGTTTTTCACCTTTAGATTATGTTGGGACTAATGTATACCTATTAAATGGTCTTTGTTTTGTTCAAATCTGATCAGTATTGGCTGAGATCTCACAAAAAGTCATGTCAATGTAAAATTGGACGAGAATGGCCAATTTTGCCTTACCCCTACAGGTTAAAAAACTAGCTGATGATTTTTTAGTCAGACGTTTTTGCTCATTTCTCTACGTAGAGTCAAGCTAGAATTTCCAGTAAGAGCTCAAATGATAGGAAATTTTTTGCTTTGCAATAATAATGAATGCTACAAATAGGTTTATTTTGACAGAGATGGAGATATTATTGAAAAAGCATCAAAATTTGACAAAAAATGTTCTGTCGCTTTGAAACACCTAGTGTTGATCAAACCAGACAAAAGTAATACCATTCGATGCGCCTTTAAATTCTATACAAGTTTGACATATACTTGATCAAGTGTTTATTAGCAAAAATGGCCAAGTTTAGGTCATTACAAATCTCTGGATGCATACATCCTCATTTTAAACAGTAGAGGTTTCAATCTCAGTTCAATGTCAGCAACTATGCCTGGAGAAAGCTTCTCAATGCATCATCCTTTTTGAATTGGGAGCGTGGCATAACGCACATAATAAGTTGCTAATCTATTGTTATAGAGGGATACTTTACTTGTTAGTGAGTGTTGTTTTCAAGACTGGGTGATTGTAGCTTACTTTTTCTTGTTTCGTTTATGCATTCCAAAATGAGGCATGCATCTACTCCCAGCTAAATTTTTCACTCTCCAATGTCCATTATCTCGACAACAAGGCATTTCTAATACCATGTCCTCAGCTAAAAGCTGCCTCATTTTCATCCTACTACAATAGTTTTAGGTTATCTCATATTGTGTATGGGATCATATATCTGGTCATGGATGTTGGAAACGATTTTCAATTTTTGACTTTTGGACTTTTGGACGTTCGAACATCGAGATTTTAAATATTGATGCTACAGCTTTGAAATTAGCATGTTTATATAATAGAATTTTGTGAAGAAGATGAAACTGCAATTAGATTTTGGATAGAAAGGGTTGTTGTTGAGAAATAAAATAGTTGTGAAAAATGCAAGATTTGAGCAGATGGTACTAATAAAAGTGATTGAATTGATATATGAATGTTGGTTGTATGTATAGCAAAAGTTGTTTGAGGTACTTTGTTTGACTAGTATGTGTTAAATTTGAGATTGCGATAGACGATCCAAAGCAGTAATAAGGAAAAATGTGAAAAATGAAGCAACTTTGAAGGGATATTTCTCTATGATTTACTAAGTGAGTCAATGTTGTTGCGTAGTGCTTGACTTTTGTTTCTGTTTTAATTTTCTATACAATGGTATGGTTATTGTTAGTATTTTCAAAAATATGTCGGGTAGTGCCCGCTTGAGGCAAATTAAAATACATGACTTTGAATTATTTCATGAAGGGAACGTCTATTAGGTGTTTTTCACCTTTAGATTATGTTGGGACTAATGTATACCTATTAAATGGTCTTTGTTTTGTTCAAATCTGATCAGTATTGGCTGAGATCTCACAAAAAGTCATGTCAATGTAAAATTGGACGAGAATGGCCAATTTTGCCTTACCCCTACAGGTTAAAAAACTAGCTGATGATTTTTTAGTCAGACGTTTTTGCTCATTTCTCTACGTAGAGTCAAGCTAGAATTTCCAGTAAGAGCTCAAATGATAGGAAATTTTTTGCTTTGCAATAATAATGAATGCTACAAATAGGTTTATTTTGACAGAGATGGAGATATTATTGAAAAAGCATCAAAATTTGACAAAAAATGTTCTGTCGCTTTGAAACACCTAGTGTTGATCAAACCAGACAAAAGTAATACCATTCGATGCGCCTTTAAATTCTATACAAGTTTGACATATACTTGATCAAGTGTTTATTAGCAAAAATGGCCAAGTTTAGGTCATTACAAATCTCTGGATGCATACATCCTCATTTTAAACAGTAGAGGTTTCAATCTCAGTTCAATGTCAGCAACTATGCCTGGAGAAAGCTTCTCAATGCATCATCCTTTTTGAATTGGGAGCGTGGCATAACGCACATAATAAGTTGCTAATCTATTGTTATAGAGGGATACTTTACTTGTTAGTGAGTGTTGTTTTCAAGACTGGGTGATTGTAGCTTACTTTTTCTTGTTTCGTTTATGCATTCCAAAATGAGGCATGCATCTACTCCCAGCTAAATTTTTCACTCTCCAATGTCCATTATCTCGACAACAAGGCATTTCTAATACCATGTCCTCAGCTAAAAGCTGCCTCATTTTCATCCTACTACAATAGTTTTAGGTTATCTCATATTGTGTATGGGATCATATATCTGGTCATGGATGTTGGAAACGATTTTCAATTTTTGACTTTTGGACTTTTGGACGTTCGAACATCGAGATTTTAAATATTGATGCTACAGCTTTGAAATTAGCATGTTTATATAATAGAATTTTGTGAAGAAGATGAAACTGCAATTAGATTTTGGATAGAAAGGGTTGTTGTTGAGAAATAAAATAGTTGTGAAAAATGCAAGATTTGAGCAGATGGTACTAATAAAAGTGATTGAATTGATATATGAATGTTGGTTGTATGTATAGCAAAAGTTGTTTGAGGTACTTTGTTTGACTAGTATGTGTTAAATTTGAGATTGCGATAGACGATCCAAAGCAGTAATAAGGAAAAATGTGAAAAATGAAGCAACTTTGAAGGGATATTTCTCTATGATTTACTAAGTGAGTCAATGTTGTTGCGTAGTGCTTGACTTTTGTTTCTGTTTTAATTTTCTATACAATGGTATGGTTATTGTTAGTATTTTCAAAAATATGTCGGGTAGTGCCCGCTTGAGGCAAATTAAAATACATGACTTTGAATTATTTCAAGAAGGGAACGTCTATTAGGTGTTTTTCACCTTTAGATTATGTTGGGACTAATGTATACCTATTAAATGGTCTTTGTTTTGTTCAAATCTGATCAGTATTGGCTGAGATCTCACAAAAAGTCATGTCAATGTAAAATTGGACGAGAATGGCCAATTTTGCCTTACCCCTACAGGTTAAAAAACTAGCTGATGATTTTTTAGTCAGACGTTTTTGCTCATTTCTCTACGTAGAGTCAAGCTAGAATTTCCAGTAAGAGCTCAAATGATAGGAAATTTTTTGCTTTGCAATAATAATGAATGCTACAAATAGGTTTATTTTGACAGAGATGGAGATATTATTGAAAAAGCATCAAAATTTGACAAAAAATGTTCTGTCGCTTTGAAACACCTAGTGTTGATCAAACCAGACAAAAGTAATACCATTCGATGCGCCTTTAAATTCTATACAAGTTTGACATATACTTGATCAAGTGTTTATTAGCAAAAATGGCCAAGTTTAGGTCATTACAAATCTCTGGATGCATACATCCTCATTTTAAACAGTAGAGGTTTCAATCTCAGTTCAATGTCAGCAACTATGCCTGGAGAAAGCTTCTCAATGCATCATCCTTTTTGAATTGGGAGCGTGGCATAACGCACATAATAAGTTGCTAATCTATTGTTATAGAGGGATACTTTACTTGTTAGTGAGTGTTGTTTTCAAGACTGGGTGATTGTAGCTTACTTTTTCTTGTTTCGTTTATGCATTCCAAAATGAGGCATGCATCTACTCCCAGCTAAATTTTTCACTCTCCAATGTCCATTATCTCGACAACAAGGCATTTCTAATACCATGTCCTCAGCTAAAAGCTGCCTCATTTTCATCCTACTACAATAGTTTTAGGTTATCTCATATTGTGTATGGGATCATATATCTGGTCATGGATGTTGGAAACGATTTTCAATTTTTGACTTTTGGACTTTTGGACGTTCGAACATCGAGATTTTAAATATTGATGCTACAGCTTTGAAATTAGCATGTTTATATAATAGAATTTTGTGAAGAAGATGAAACTGCAATTAGATTTTGGATAGAAAGGGTTGTTGTTGAGAA
The DNA here is from genome assembly GCA_037974945.1 of Mucor circinelloides. Lineage (NCBI taxonomy): Eukaryota > Fungi > Mucoromycota > Mucoromycetes > Mucorales > Mucoraceae > Mucor > Mucor circinelloides. The sequence goes on along the minus strand of JBBNAA010000023.1, from coordinate 12,572 downwards.
ATAAAATAGTTGTGAAAAATGCAAGATTTGAGCAGATGGTACTAATAAAAGTGATTGAATTGATATATGAATGTTGGTTGTATGTATAGCAAAAGTTGTTTGAGGTACTTTGTTTGACTAGTATGTGTTAAATTTGAGATTGCGATAGACGATCCAAAGCAGTAATAAGGAAAAATGTGAAAAATGAAGCAACTTTGAAGGGATATTTCTCTATGATTTACTAAGTGAGTCAATGTTGTTGCGTAGTGCTTGACTTTTGTTTCTGTTTTAATTTTCTATACAATGGTATGGTTATTGTTAGTATTTTCAAAAATATGTCGGGTAGTGCCCGCTTGAGGCAAATTAAAATACATGACTTTGAATTATTTCAAGAAGGGAACGTCTATTAGGTGTTTTTCACCTTTAGATTATGTTGGGACTAATGTATACCTATTAAATGGTCTTTGTTTTGTTCAAATCTGATCAGTATTGGCTGAGATCTCACAAAAAGTCATGTCAATGTAAAATTGGACGAGAATGGCCAATTTTGCCTTACCCCTACAGGTTAAAAAACTAGCTGATGATTTTTTAGTCAGACGTTTTTGCTCATTTCTCTACGTAGAGTCAAGCTAGAATTTCCAGTAAGAGCTCAAATGATAGGAAATTTTTTGCTTTGCAATAATAATGAATGCTACAAATAGGTTTATTTTGACAGAGATGGAGATATTATTGAAAAAGCATCAAAATTTGACAAAAAATGTTCTGTCGCTTTGAAACACCTAGTGTTGATCAAACCAGACAAAAGTAATACCATTCGATGCGCCTTTAAATTCTATACAAGTTTGACATATACTTGATCAAGTGTTTATTAGCAAAAATGGCCAAGTTTAGGTCATTACAAATCTCTGGATGCATACATCCTCATTTTAAACAGTAGAGGTTTCAATCTCAGTTCAATGTCAGCAACTATGCCTGGAGAAAGCTTCTCAATGCATCATCCTTTTTGAATTGGGAGCGTGGCATAACGCACATAATAAGTTGCTAATCTATTGTTATAGAGGGATACTTTACTTGTTAGTGAGTGTTGTTTTCAAGACTGGGTGATTGTAGCTTACTTTTTCTTGTTTCGTTTATGCATTCCAAAATGAGGCATGCATCTACTCCCAGCTAAATTTTTCACTCTCCAATGTCCATTATCTCGACAACAAGGCATTTCTAATACCATGTCCTCAGCTAAAAGCTGCCTCATTTTCATCCTACTACAATAGTTTTAGGTTATCTCATATTGTGTATGGGATCATATATCTGGTCATGGATGTTGGAAACGATTTTCAATTTTTGACTTTTGGACTTTTGGACGTTCGAACATCGAGATTTTAAATATTGATGCTACAGCTTTGAAATTAGCATGTTTATATAATAGAATTTTGTGAAGAAGATGAAACTGCAATTAGATTTTGGATAGAAAGGGTTGTTGTTGAGAAATAAAATAGTTGTGAAAAATGCAAGATTTGAGCAGATGGTACTAATAAAAGTGATTGAATTGATATATGAATGTTGGTTGTATGTATAGCAAAAGTTGTTTGAGGTACTTTGTTTGACTAGTATGTGTTAAATTTGAGATTGCGATAGACGATCCAAAGCAGTAATAAGGAAAAATGTGAAAAATGAAGCAACTTTGAAGGGATATTTCTCTATGATTTACTAAGTGAGTCAATGTTGTTGCGTAGTGCTTGACTTTTGTTTCTGTTTTAATTTTCTATACAATGGTATGGTTATTGTTAGTATTTTCAAAAATATGTCGGGTAGTGCCCGCTTGAGGCAAATTAAAATACATGACTTTGAATTATTTCATGAAGGGAACGTCTATTAGGTGTTTTTCACCTTTAGATTATGTTGGGACTAATGTATACCTATTAAATGGTCTTTGTTTTGTTCAAATCTGATCAGTATTGGCTGAGATCTCACAAAAAGTCATGTCAATGTAAAATTGGACGAGAATGGCCAATTTTGCCTTACCCCTACAGGTTAAAAAACTAGCTGATGATTTTTTAGTCAGACGTTTTTGCTCATTTCTCTACGTAGAGTCAAGCTAGAATTTCCAGTAAGAGCTCAAATGATAGGAAATTTTTTGCTTTGCAATAATAATGAATGCTACAAATAGGTTTATTTTGACAGAGATGGAGATATTATTGAAAAAGCATCAAAATTTGACAAAAAATGTTCTGTCGCTTTGAAACACCTAGTGTTGATCAAACCAGACAAAAGTAATACCATTCGATGCGCCTTTAAATTCTATACAAGTTTGACATATACTTGATCAAGTGTTTATTAGCAAAAATGGCCAAGTTTAGGTCATTACAAATCTCTGGATGCATACATCCTCATTTTAAACAGTAGAGGTTTCAATCTCAGTTCAATGTCAGCAACTATGCCTGGAGAAAGCTTCTCAATGCATCATCCTTTTTGAATTGGGAGCGTGGCATAACGCACATAATAAGTTGCTAATCTATTGTTATAGAGGGATACTTTACTTGTTAGTGAGTGTTGTTTTCAAGACTGGGTGATTGTAGCTTACTTTTTCTTGTTTCGTTTATGCATTCCAAAATGAGGCATGCATCTACTCCCAGCTAAATTTTTCACTCTCCAATGTCCATTATCTCGACAACAAGGCATTTCTAATACCATGTCCTCAGCTAAAAGCTGCCTCATTTTCATCCTACTACAATAGTTTTAGGTTATCTCATATTGTGTATGGGATCATATATCTGGTCATGGATGTTGGAAACGATTTTCAATTTTTGACTTTTGGACTTTTGGACGTTCGAACATCGAGATTTTAAATATTGATGCTACAGCTTTGAAATTAGCATGTTTATATAATAGAATTTTGTGAAGAAGATGAAACTGCAATTAGATTTTGGATAGAAAGGGTTGTTGTTGAGAAATAAAATAGTTGTGAAAAATGCAAGATTTGAGCAGATGGTACTAATAAAAGTGATTGAATTGATATATGAATGTTGGTTGTATGTATAGCAAAAGTTGTTTGAGGTACTTTGTTTGACTAGTATGTGTTAAATTTGAGATTGCGATAGACGATCCAAAGCAGTAATAAGGAAAAATGTGAAAAATGAAGCAACTTTGAAGGGATATTTCTCTATGATTTACTAAGTGAGTCAATGTTGTTGCGTAGTGCTTGACTTTTGTTTCTGTTTTAATTTTCTATACAATGGTATGGTTATTGTTAGTATTTTCAAAAATATGTCGGGTAGTGCCCGCTTGAGGCAAATTAAAATACATGACTTTGAATTATTTCATGAAGGGAACGTCTATTAGGTGTTTTTCACCTTTAGATTATGTTGGGACTAATGTATACCTATTAAATGGTCTTTGTTTTGTTCAAATCTGATCAGTATTGGCTGAGATCTCACAAAAAGTCATGTCAATGTAAAATTGGACGAGAATGGCCAATTTTGCCTTACCCCTACAGGTTAAAAAACTAGCTGATGATTTTTTAGTCAGACGTTTTTGCTCATTTCTCTACGTAGAGTCAAGCTAGAATTTCCAGTAAGAGCTCAAATGATAGGAAATTTTTTGCTTTGCAATAATAATGAATGCTACAAATAGGTTTATTTTGACAGAGATGGAGATATTATTGAAAAAGCATCAAAATTTGACAAAAAATGTTCTGTCGCTTTGAAACACCTAGTGTTGATCAAACCAGACAAAAGTAATACCATTCGATGCGCCTTTAAATTCTATACAAGTTTGACATATACTTGATCAAGTGTTTATTAGCAAAAATGGCCAAGTTTAGGTCATTACAAATCTCTGGATGCATACATCCTCATTTTAAACAGTAGAGGTTTCAATCTCAGTTCAATGTCAGCAACTATGCCTGGAGAAAGCTTCTCAATGCATCATCCTTTTTGAATTGGGAGCGTGGCATAACGCACATAATAAGTTGCTAATCTATTGTTATAGAGGGATACTTTACTTGTTAGTGAGTGTTGTTTTCAAGACTGGGTGATTGTAGCTTACTTTTTCTTGTTTCGTTTATGCATTCCAAAATGAGGCATGCATCTACTCCCAGCTAAATTTTTCACTCTCCAATGTCCATTATCTCGACAACAAGGCATTTCTAATACCATGTCCTCAGCTAAAAGCTGCCTCATTTTCATCCTACTACAATAGTTTTAGGTTATCTCATATTGTGTATGGGATCATATATCTGGTCATGGATGTTGGAAACGATTTTCAATTTTTGACTTTTGGACTTTTGGACGTTCGAACATCGAGATTTTAAATATTGATGCTACAGCTTTGAAATTAGCATGTTTATATAATAGAATTTTGTGAAGAAGATGAAACTGCAATTAGATTTTGGATAGAAAGGGTTGTTGTTGAGAAATAAAATAGTTGTGAAAAATGCAAGATTTGAGCAGATGGTACTAATAAAAGTGATTGAATTGATATATGAATGTTGGTTGTATGTATAGCAAAAGTTGTTTGAGGTACTTTGTTTGACTAGTATGTGTTAAATTTGAGATTGCGATAGACGATCCAAAGCAGTAATAAGGAAAAATGTGAAAAATGAAGCAACTTTGAAGGGATATTTCTCTATGATTTACTAAGTGAGTCAATGTTGTTGCGTAGTGCTTGACTTTTGTTTCTGTTTTAATTTTCTATACAATGGTATGGTTATTGTTAGTATTTTCAAAAATATGTCGGGTAGTGCCCGCTTGAGGCAAATTAAAATACATGACTTTGAATTATTTCATGAAGGGAACGTCTATTAGGTGTTTTTCACCTTTAGATTATGTTGGGACTAATGTATACCTATTAAATGGTCTTTGTTTTGTTCAAATCTGATCAGTATTGGCTGAGATCTCACAAAAAGTCATGTCAATGTAAAATTGGACGAGAATGGCCAATTTTGCCTTACCCCTACAGGTTAAAAAACTAGCTGATGATTTTTTAGTCAGACGTTTTTGCTCATTTCTCTACGTAGAGTCAAGCTAGAATTTCCAGTAAGAGCTCAAATGATAGGAAATTTTTTGCTTTGCAATAATAATGAATGCTACAAATAGGTTTATTTTGACAGAGATGGAGATATTATTGAAAAAGCATCAAAATTTGACAAAAAATGTTCTGTCGCTTTGAAACACCTAGTGTTGATCAAACCAGACAAAAGTAATACCATTCGATGCGCCTTTAAATTCTATACAAGTTTGACATATACTTGATCAAGTGTTTATTAGCAAAAATGGCCAAGTTTAGGTCATTACAAATCTCTGGATGCATACATCCTCATTTTAAACAGTAGAGGTTTCAATCTCAGTTCAATGTCAGCAACTATGCCTGGAGAAAGCTTCTCAATGCATCATCCTTTTTGAATTGGGAGCGTGGCATAACGCACATAATAAGTTGCTAATCTATTGTTATAGAGGGATACTTTACTTGTTAGTGAGTGTTGTTTTCAAGACTGGGTGATTGTAGCTTACTTTTTCTTGTTTCGTTTATGCATTCCAAAATGAGGCATGCATCTACTCCCAGCTAAATTTTTCACTCTCCAATGTCCATTATCTCGACAACAAGGCATTTCTAATACCATGTCCTCAGCTAAAAGCTGCCTCATTTTCATCCTACTACAATAGTTTTAGGTTATCTCATATTGTGTATGGGATCATATATCTGGTCATGGATGTTGGAAACGATTTTCAATTTTTGACTTTTGGACTTTTGGACGTTCGAACATCGAGATTTTAAATATTGATGCTACAGCTTTGAAATTAGCATGTTTATATAATAGAATTTTGTGAAGAAGATGAAACTGCAATTAGATTTTGGATAGAAAGGGTTGTTGTTGAGAAATAAAATAGTTGTGAAAAATGCAAGATTTGAGCAGATGGTACTAATAAAAGTGATTGAATTGATATATGAATGTTGGTTGTATGTATAGCAAAAGTTGTTTGAGGTACTTTGTTTGACTAGTATGTGTTAAATTTGAGATTGCGATAGACGATCCAAAGCAGTAATAAGGAAAAATGTGAAAAATGAAGCAACTTTGAAGGGATATTTCTCTATGATTTACTAAGTGAGTCAATGTTGTTGCGTAGTGCTTGACTTTTGTTTCTGTTTTAATTTTCTATACAATGGTATGGTTATTGTTAGTATTTTCAAAAATATGTCGGGTAGTGCCCGCTTGAGGCAAATTAAAATACATGACTTTGAATTATTTCATGAAGGGAACGTCTATTAGGTGTTTTTCACCTTTAGATTATGTTGGGACTAATGTATACCTATTAAATGGTCTTTGTTTTGTTCAAATCTGATCAGTATTGGCTGAGATCTCACAAAAAGTCATGTCAATGTAAAATTGGACGAGAATGGCCAATTTTGCCTTACCCCTACAGGTTAAAAAACTAGCTGATGATTTTTTAGTCAGACGTTTTTGCTCATTTCTCTACGTAGAGTCAAGCTAGAATTTCCAGTAAGAGCTCAAATGATAGGAAATTTTTTGCTTTGCAATAATAATGAATGCTACAAATAGGTTTATTTTGACAGAGATGGAGATATTATTGAAAAAGCATCAAAATTTGACAAAAAATGTTCTGTCGCTTTGAAACACCTAGTGTTGATCAAACCAGACAAAAGTAATACCATTCGATGCGCCTTTAAATTCTATACAAGTTTGACATATACTTGATCAAGTGTTTATTAGCAAAAATGGCCAAGTTTAGGTCATTACAAATCTCTGGATGCATACATCCTCATTTTAAACAGTAGAGGTTTCAATCTCAGTTTAATGTCAGCAACTATGCCTGGAGAAAGCTTCTCAATGCATCATCCTTTTTGAATTGGGAGCGTGGCATAACGCACATAATAAGTTGCTAATCTATTGTTATAGAGGGATACTTTACTTGTTAGTGAGTGTTGTTTTCAAGACTGGGTGATTGTAGCTTACTTTTTCTTGTTTCGTTTATGCATTCCAAAATGAGGCATGCATCTACTCCCAGCTAAATTTTTCACTCTCCAATGTCCATTATCTCGACAACAAGGCATTTCTAATACCATGTCCTCAGCTAAAAGCTGCCTCATTTTCATCCTACTACAATAGTTTTAGGTTATCTCATATTGTGTATGGGATCATATATCTGGTCATGGATGTTGGAAACGATTTTCAATTTTTGACTTTTGGACTTTTGGACGTTCGAACATCGAGATTTTAAATATTGATGCTACAGCTTTGAAATTAGCATGTTTATATAATAGAATTTTGTGAAGAAGATGAAACTGCAATTAGATTTTGGATAGAAAGGGTTGTTGTTGAGAAATAAAATAGTTGTGAAAAATGCAAGATTTGAGCAGATGGTACTAATAAAAGTGATTGAATTGATATATGAATGTTGGTTGTATGTATAGCAAAAGTTGTTTGAGGTACTTTGTTTGACTAGTATGTGTTAAATTTGAGATTGCGATAGACGATCCAAAGCAGTAATAAGGAAAAATGTGAAAAATGAAGCAACTTTGAAGGGATATTTCTCTATGATTTACTAAGTGAGTCAATGTTGTTGCGTAGTGCTTGACTTTTGTTTCTGTTTTAATTTTCTATACAATGGTATGGTTATTGTTAGTATTTTCAAAAATATGTCGGGTAGTGCCCGCTTGAGGCAAATTAAAATACATGACTTTGAATTATTTCATGAAGGGAACGTCTATTAGGTGTTTTTCACCTTTAGATTATGTTGGGACTAATGTATACCTATTAAATGGTCTTTGTTTTGTTCAAATCTGATCAGTATTGGCTGAGATCTCACAAAAAGTCATGTCAATGTAAAATTGGACGAGAATGGCCAATTTTGCCTTACCCCTACAGGTTAAAAAACTAGCTGATGATTTTTTAGTCAGACGTTTTTGCTCATTTCTCTACGTAGAGTCAAGCTAGAATTTCCAGTAAGAGCTCAAATGATAGGAAATTTTTTGCTTTGCAATAATAATGAATGCTACAAATAGGTTTATTTTGACAGAGATGGAGATATTATTGAAAAAGCATCAAAATTTGACAAAAAATGTTCTGTCGCTTTGAAACACCTAGTGTTGATCAAACCAGACAAAAGTAATACCATTCGATGCGCCTTTAAATTCTATACAAGTTTGACATATACTTGATCAAGTGTTTATTAGCAAAAATGGCCAAGTTTAGGTCATTACAAATCTCTGGATGCATACATCCTCATTTTAAACAGTAGAGGTTTCAATCTCAGTTCAATGTCAGCAACTATGCCTGGAGAAAGCTTCTCAATGCATCATCCTTTTTGAATTGGGAGCGTGGCATAACGCACATAATAAGTTGCTAATCTATTGTTATAGAGGGATACTTTACTTGTTAGTGAGTGTTGTTTTCAAGACTGGGTGATTGTAGCTTACTTTTTCTTGTTTCGTTTATGCATTCCAAAATGAGGCATGCATCTACTCCCAGCTAAATTTTTCACTCTCCAATGTCCATTATCTCGACAACAAGGCATTTCTAATACCATGTCCTCAGCTAAAAGCTGCCTCATTTTCATCCTACTACAATAGTTTTAGGTTATCTCATATTGTGTATGGGATCATATATCTGGTCATGGATGTTGGAAACGATTTTCAATTTTTGACTTTTGGACTTTTGGACGTTCGAACATCGAGATTTTAAATATTGATGCTACAGCTTTGAAATTAGCATGTTTATATAATAGAATTTTGTGAAGAAGATGAAACTGCAATTAGATTTTGGATAGAAAGGGTTGTTGTTGAGAAATAAAATAGTTGTGAAAAATGCAAGATTTGAGCAGATGGTACTAATAAAAGTGATTGAATTGATATATGAATGTTGGTTGTATGTATAGCAAAAGTTGTTTGAGGTACTTTGTTTGACTAGTATGTGTTAAATTTGAGATTGCGATAGACGATCCAAAGCAGTAATAAGGAAAAATGTGAAAAATGAAGCAACTTTGAAGGGATATTTCTCTATGATTTACTAAGTGAGTCAATGTTGTTGCGTAGTGCTTGACTTTTGTTTCTGTTTTAATTTTCTATACAATGGTATGGTTATTGTTAGTATTTTCAAAAATATGTCGGGTAGTGCCCGCTTGAGGCAAATTAAAATACATGACTTTGAATTATTTCATGAAGGGAACGTCTATTAGGTGTTTTTCACCTTTAGATTATGTTGGGACTAATGTATACCTATTAAATGGTCTTTGTTTTGTTCAAATCTGATCAGTATTGGCTGAGATCTCACAAAAAGTCATGTCAATGTAAAATTGGACGAGAATGGCCAATTTTGCCTTACCCCTACAGGTTAAAAAACTAGCTGATGATTTTTTAGTCAGACGTTTTTGCTCATTTCTCTACGTAGAGTCAAGCTAGAATTTCCAGTAAGAGCTCAAATGATAGGAAATTTTTTGCTTTGCAATAATAATGAATGCTACAAATAGGTTTATTTTGACAGAGATGGAGATATTATTGAAAAAGCATCAAAATTTGACAAAAAATGTTCTGTCGCTTTGAAACACCTAGTGTTGATCAAACCAGACAAAAGTAATACCATTCGATGCGCCTTTAAATTCTATACAAGTTTGACATATACTTGATCAAGTGTTTATTAGCAAAAATGGCCAAGTTTAGGTCATTACAAATCTCTGGATGCATACATCCTCATTTTAAACAGTAGAGGTTTCAATCTCAGTTCAATGTCAGCAACTATGCCTGGAGAAAGCTTCTCAATGCATCATCCTTTTTGAATTGGGAGCGTGGCATAACGCACATAATAAGTTGCTAATCTATTGTTATAGAGGGATACTTTACTTGTTAGTGAGTGTTGTTTTCAAGACTGGGTGATTGTAGCTTACTTTTTCTTGTTTCGTTTATGCATTCCAAAATGAGGCATGCATCTACTCCCAGCTAAATTTTTCACTCTCCAATGTCCATTATCTCGACAACAAGGCATTTCTAATACCATGTCCTCAGCTAAAAGCTGCCTCATTTTCATCCTACTACAATAGTTTTAGGTTATCTCATATTGTGTATGGGATCATATATCTGGTCATGGATGTTGGAAACGATTTTCAATTTTTGACTTTTGGACTTTTGGACGTTCGAACATCGAGATTTTAAATATTGATGCTACAGCTTTGAAATTAGCATGTTTATATAATAGAATTTTGTGAAGAAGATGAAACTGCAATTAGATTTTGGATAGAAAGGGTTGTTGTTGAGAAATAAAATAGTTGTGAAAAATGCAAGATTTGAGCAGATGGTACTAATAAAAGTGATTGAATTGATATATGAATGTTGGTTGTATGTATAGCAAAAGTTGTTTGAGGTACTTTGTTTGACTAGTATGTGTTAAATTTGAGATTGCGATAGACGATCCAAAGCAGTAATAAGGAAAAATGTGAAAAATGAAGCAACTTTGAAGGGATATTTCTCTATGATTTACTAAGTGAGTCAATGTTGTTGCGTAGTGCTTGACTTTTGTTTCTGTTTTAATTTTCTATACAATGGTATGGTTATTGTTAGTATTTTCAAAAATATGTCGGGTAGTGCCCGCTTGAGGCAAATTAAAATACATGACTTTGAATTATTTCATGAAGGGAACGTCTATTAGGTGTTTTTCACCTTTAGATTATGTTGGGACTAATGTATACCTATTAAATGGTCTTTGTTTTGTTCAAATCTGATCAGTATTGGCTGAGATCTCACAAAAAGTCATGTCAATGTAAAATTGGACGAGAATGGCCAATTTTGCCTTACCCCTACAGGTTAAAAAACTAGCTGATGATTTTTTAGTCAGACGTTTTTGCTCATTTCTCTACGTAGAGTCAAGCTAGAATTTCCAGTAAGAGCTCAAATGATAGGAAATTTTTTGCTTTGCAATAATAATGAATGCTACAAATAGGTTTATTTTGACAGAGATGGAGATATTATTGAAAAAGCATCAAAATTTGACAAAAAATGTTCTGTCGCTTTGAAACACCTAGTGTTGATCAAACCAGACAAAAGTAATACCATTCGATGCGCCTTTAAATTCTATACAAGTTTGACATATACTTGATCAAGTGTTTATTAGCAAAAATTGCCAAGTTTAGGTCATGACAAATCTCTGGATGCATACATCCTCATTTTAAACAGTAGAGGTTTCAATCTCAGTTCAATGTCAGCAACTATGCCTGGAGAAAAGTCTTCACCATCATCCTTTTTGAATTGGGAGCGTGGCATAACGCACATAATAAGTTGCTAATCTATTGTTATAGAGCAGATTCACTTGTTAGTGAGTGTTGTTTTCAATACTTGGTGATCTCAGCTTACTTTTTCTTGTTTCGTTTATGCATTCCAAAATGAGGCATGCATCTACTCCCAGCTAAATTTTTCACTCTCCAATGTCCATTATCTCGACAACAAGGCATTTCTAATACCATGTCCTCAGCTAAAAGCTGCCTCATTTTCATCCTACTACAATAGTTTTAGGTTATCTCATATTGTGTATGGGATCATATATCTGGTCATGGATGTTGGAAACGATTTTCAATTTTTGACTTTTGGACTTTTGGACGTCTTGAACATCGAGATTTTAAATATTGATGCTACAGCTTTGAAATTAGCATGTTTATATAATAGAATTTTGTGAAGAAGATGAAACTGCAATTAGATTTTGGATAGAAAGGGTTGTTGTTGAGAAATAAAATAGTTGTGAAAAATGCAAGATTTGAGGACATGGTAAAATTAATAAAAGTGATTGAATTGATATATGAATGTTGGTTGTATGTAATAGCAAAAGTTGTTTGAGGTACTTTGTTTGACTAGTATGTGTTAAATTTGAGATTGCGATAGACGATCCAAAGCAGTAATAAGGAAAAATGTGAAAAATGAAGCAACTTTCTCAAGGGATATTTCTCTATGATTTACTAAGTGAGTCAATGTTGTTGCGTAGTGCTTGACTTTTGTTTCTGTTTTACTTTCCTATACAATGGTATGGTTATTGTTAGTATTTTCAAAAATATGTCGGGTAGTGCCCGCTTGAGGCAAATTAAAATACATGACTTTGAATTATTTCATGAAGGGAACGTCTATTAGGTGTTTTCCACCTTTAGATTATGTTGGGACTAATGTATACCTATTAAATGGTCTTTGTTTCGTTGACCTCTGATCAGTATTGGCTGAGATCTCACAAAAAGTCATGTCAATGGTTACTCTTACTAGAATGGCCAATTTTGCCTTACCCCTACAGGTTAAAAAACTAGCTGATGATTTTTTAAGCTCAGATGTTTTTGCTTATTTCTCTCACGGAGAGTCAAGCTAGAATTTCCAGTAAGAGCTCAAATGATAGGAAATTTTTTGCTTTGCAATAATAATGAATGCTACAAATAGGTTTATTTTGACAGAGATGGAGATATTATTGAAAAAGCATCAAAATTTGACAAAAAATGTTCTGTCGCTTTGAAACACCTAGTGTCTATTATGTTTGATAAAAGTAATACCATTCGATGCGCCTTTAAATTCTATACCAAAAAAACATATACTTGATCAAGTGTTTATTAGCAAAAATTGCC